>OU342746.1:281106324-282306324 GCA_910589775.1 Avena eriantha | reverse complement strand
CAGCGTGGCGGTCGGGCTCACCCCGTACACTCCTGTGAAGAATGAAGCCCCCACAGTAAGTTCTCTTCCCAATCGCTATGTCCGTACCTCAGTTCTCAGTCTCCGCGTTTGGTGTTTTACTCGTGGTGGTTATCAGCTTTTTCAGGTGTTGTAGGGCTGGCTCCCACCACTCGATGAAGAGGTTCCCCAGGAACTAGAGGAAGACTCCGAGGGAGACTCTTCCGACAGCGACGGGGAGGAGGAAGAGGTTCCTCCCCTAGCGCATGTGGCTCGCAAGACCCGTATGCAGAAACAACGTGAGTTCGAGGCGAGCCGCAGCCTGGACGAACACGACGGAGGCGACGAGGTCGCGCAGGAGCACACGTCCCGGCGTACTGCTACGCCATCAAAGCCCGCACGCAAGCCCAAGTCGCCAGCGAAGAGGCCCACGTCGTCGTCCAAGTCGGTGGTGGTGTTCGAGTCGGATGACGATTCCGATGATGAAGGTTCCCCCGAAGTCTCGCACAAGGCCCCAAAGGATGCACTCCTGACAAAGGGGTTGGAGGGCGAGGACACGGAGGTAGTGGTAGAGGTTCCCCTGGCGGCGATTGCGCCGACGGCCTCGGGGGGTCCAAGCCAAGAAGCGGCTGAGGCGATGATGTCCAAGTCTCCGCAACCGTCAAGGGCGACCACGTCGGAGCCGGAGATCCCGGCGACTGCGGCTTCATCATCGAGGAAGCCCGTGGTTTCGTGGGCTTCAGACATCTTCGAGAGGGGGCTCACCCGCAAATTGGGTCCCGAGTTGGACAAGCCCGCCCTCATCAGCACCGGGCTTCGCGTCCTCTCGGCCGCTAAGTGAGTACTGCTCCTTCATCCCGATTTGCCTCGCTCTTTTTGTATTGTCGTTATATTGATTGTGGGAACTCGTGCAGGTCGGGGGCCAAGAAGATTGGCCATCCTTCGCTGGCTAAGATTCCACCAGCCGCCCCCATGGGAGAGGGCGACCTCCCCAAGAAGAGAAAGGCCGCCGGAGATGTGGCGACTGCGGAAGTCGCGAAGAAGCAGAAGGGGGTGCCGATGACGCTGCAGCCAAGGACAGCACCACGCAGCCAGATGCTGCGTCAGTCGCCGAAGAGGTGGTGGTGGCGCGATCGGAACCAGTCTTGGCTGTGTTCGTGCCGGAAGCGCCGGCCCCGACAACCAGTGCCCCGCCAGAGCGTCGGCGACGTTCCCGCGCTTCATGGCGAGGGGGTTTCCAGGTGTGGCGGACACCCAGTCTCCGCAGAGTCTAGAGATCGTGGATGCGGACATTAGGTCCCGTCACGGGCGCACTTCCTTCACGATCCCGTCGACTGATGCCGGAGAACTTCACAGGATGCTCGGCGCTACTATTCAGGTATGTCCAGTCCCCGAGTTCCTAGTCGCTGAATTTCAGCGGCTGGGAACTGAACTTCTTGCTCCTCTCCAATCCTTGAATTCCTAGTCGCTGAATTTCGGCGGCTAGGAATTGAGTTTCTTTCTCCTTCTCCAGTCCCGAGTTCCTAGTCGCTGAATTTCAGCCGCTAGGAACTGGGTTTTTGTTTTGTCAAATGCTGAGGTGTGTTGTTTGTTTGCAGGGATTGCAAAGGGAGTCCACTGATCGGCAGGCCGCAAGAGAGCGCTTGGAGCGTGACTTGCGCGAAGCACAAGAGGCGAACCAACGGCTTCAGGAAACTATTGGTGAGTATCTGTTTGTCTTTCTTTTCCTCTGTCGGGTGTGAACTAGTGGTGTATAGCATGCTGATGATTTCTCTTGCAGATGGTTTCTCGGCTATGATTTCCAAGGCCCGTGAGGGGTATGTTCCAGTAGCCGAGCTGGACGCGGCGAATGGATGAATAGCCTCCCTGGTCCAGGACTTGGAGGAGGCGAAAGCGGCCTCAGTTTTTTCGGAGGAGCGAGCTGTAGCATCCCAATTGTCTAACAATTGTGATGCTACTTGGTCTAGTAATATAATGGCTACTTCCTATATATAATTTTGGCATCATAATTATATCATGCTCATGTCATCATGCCACCTTGCATTTGAGCATCATATAAAACTCTTTTTCTTTTGGTTCTTCTCTTACACGCATTATTAATTGTATTTGCCTCTTGATATTGTATTTGGTTATTGACATATTGTCTAAATGCCCAAGATGAGTTGGGGGCATATCTTTTATTTCAACTCCACCATATTTCTTTCACCACCTTATAATTCCACCATCCCATTAACCATGAGCTTGTATTTCTTTTTCTTTTGATATTTTTATTCTAGCTCATGTGGTTTGGGGTGGATCTAATCCTACTTATCTTTTGCTTGGCTTTTATTCCACTTCTGGGAAATGCATAAGAATAATGCCATCATATTATTATTGTTTTCACAAAATAAATCATGGCATTATTATTTTGCATGGGCCATGCAAAAGTACCACCACCTTTAGCCATTTGGTTTTCTTTTGGATTTAGTGATTCTTTTCTTTGTGTATCATCACCATCTTTACCACTCCTTTACTCTCCTCAACATCTATTGTTTCAATTATCTCCATTCATGTTCTATATGAGGGGTTCTTCTCATACATCTTTCTTTCTCTTCTTCTTGTTTATTCCTCCACCTCATCTCATGTTAGATCCAAGGCCTCATTATTTTTCCCCTTGGTTTGATATCATAAACAATTTCAAAATAAACCTAAAACCCTAATCCATACCTAACCTAGCTCTATCTCTCTCTCTAATTTTCTCCTAACCCTAGTTCTACTAAACCCTAAGCCTCCTCTCACCACTCTCTCTTACTCTCTCTCTCTAGCATGGCCCCACCCCAGCTACCTCTCTCTCTACCCCATCTAACCCTCAACAAAACCCTAACCGAGACTACCCTATCTACCTAGCCGAGCTACCCCCTCTTCTCTTTCTCTTTTCTCTACCGTGCGCTAGCCCCAGCCTGCAGCCACCACGCAGTCCCTGGTCCACCTGCAGCCTCCCCTTGCCGTGCCCTACCTGCCCCAGCCGAGCCAGCACGTGAGGAGGAAGAAAAGGTGGCACCCGAGCCACCTTTATCTACCCTGATTCCCCACGGCTCCCTCTCCTCCCTTTCTCTCGTTTTCCCCTCCTCCACACGCCTCCTGGCAGCTCTCAGATCTGCCCCGAGCCAGCCCTCCTCTCCTCCTTCTTCCTCTTCATCGCCAAGACCTGCCGCCGTTCGCCGCCAGCACCGCGTCGCCCCCGTCGTTCCAGCCGGCGAGCACGTCGTGGAGGTGGCCTGGGCGACCGAGAAGACCCCACTGCATCGCCCTGCACGTGCCAACTTGGATGAGAAGCCCCAGATGCGCCAGTACCGCGCCGTCCCGTCGAAACCCTAGCCCGCCAGGATGCCTGCATCGTCCACGATCCGCTGCACCCCTTCCCATTCTGACTCCGGCAGCCTCCCCGCGGTAAGCTCCTCCACCTCCTAGACAACCTCCTCTCCGTCATACAGCTCTAGCACCGCCGCTCTTTCCGTCGAATGGTCTCAGTGCGCCGCCGCTCTTTCCTTCGAACGGTCTCAGTGCGTCGCCGCTCGCCATCGTCTGTAACCTCCCCACGCCGCACAGAGCCTTAGCTAGGCCCCAAACCCCCTCCTAACAGCTCCCTTAGCCTACCGCACTGGCTAGCCCCCTCAGCGCGGCCGCCCGCGACCTGGGTTCGACTCCCCGCCCCGCGCCGTGCGCCGTTTTCCCGTCAGACCGAGGAGAAGAAGAACAGTACCAGGGCCTGTGGTAGTTTTACAAAAGCCCCCTCTTTTTATTTTCGCTCTCAACCCGCGGTACCTCGTGGCCCACTAGTCAGCCGCTCTGGCAATCCAACCGAAAACCCCCTAGTTTCCTCCGGCCGTAACCCGCGCTCCAGCTCTAGCCCCACCTGTCAGCCGCTGAGAGTAACCCCCCACTGTCACGTGGGCCCGGAGCCGCTGGTCCCGCTTGTCAACCGCGTGGGCTAGCCAGAGCCGCGGTGTAAAAGGGTTTTCGCGCGCGGGTCTCGCCCAGTCAGCAGCTGGCCCACCGTCAGCGGCTGTGGATGGATTCGCCTGGGTGACAAAAGTATTTTCCTGTGCCTGTTTTAATTAAACCTTTTCAAAAATTGTTTTTTAAATTCAAATTCAATTCAGATTTAAATAACTTTTCAAATATAAATCCAAATAATACAAGTAATATATGTTTTGGGATCAGAAAACTGTGAGAAATTCAAATATGCCATTCAAAATAATGTTTGAGCACTTTAAATTTTCGAGATGATTAACATTACAATAAAATGCCCTTTTCCGTAATTAATTAATAACTTTAATTCTATAACTCCAAATTGGGCAAATAATATGTCTAAATCGATCAGCGCGACGAGCCCGTTCTATCTCTACAGTCCTTGTTCTGAATTGAAGCATGCATCAGGTTGTTATTAAAAATCTGAACTGTTTATGACAATAAAACTTGGTTAAATAAATAATAAGATGCTTTATTTCTTGGATCCACACCTCACTTTTGCCATGCTACTTTAATGCCATGCAAATTGTGCATCATTCATCATGGCATGCTTGTTTGCTTGTCGCATTTTAATTCATATGCTTGTGCACTTTATTTGTGTTGGCCCTTGTTTGTTTGGTTCTTCTTTGAATAGACGCCCAGTAGGAGAATTACCAGGAATCACAGGAGTACTACCCAGATCCATCTCTCGCTTCAACTGAGCTGCCAGGCAAGCACTACCACATGCTTGCATACATACAGTACCTATTGCCTCTATCTTATTCTTGCATCATTACGTCGCGATTGCATTAAATTGAATCCCAAGTACTGCATAGCCTTTACTTTTAAACCCCACCGAAGCTTGTTCCTCCATCCCATGAGCCTTTACTATAGGAGTTGGTTGAGCCATGCGAGTCATAGAAAAGCATGAGTAGGGTATGTGAGTGTCTGATGAATAATGAGGTACCTAAACAACTTAACCTGAGTAGTAATGGGATAACTAATGAAAGAGGCACCGGTGAGCAATATCTGCTATTTGGTTTTTCATGCTCACTTGTGTCCCGTAGGACCCTGAGTACTTGATTCCTGTTCCTTGACTATTCGCACTATCCACATCCGGGAGGCCTTATGGACCCCCCCTGAGCCAGAGCTTGATTCATTCTTATTTCTTGGGGCCACAATTAGTTTGGGGCTTTATTACTATCCTGTACTTATGCCATGTTACTGCTTTATTAAGATTGTGCGAGGAGCACCTGTTCTGTTTTGGATCGTGGAATGTT
Source organism: Avena eriantha (assembly GCA_910589775.1). Classification (NCBI taxonomy): domain Eukaryota; kingdom Viridiplantae; phylum Streptophyta; class Magnoliopsida; order Poales; family Poaceae; genus Avena; species Avena eriantha. Next base: position 282,301,057 of record OU342746.1, on the reverse strand, counting down.
TTCGCGGTATCGACATGCCCAGTCATATTTTCAGGTTCCCCGTTGTTTACAGCCATTGACACAAACCTTGGGTCCGTCTCGGAGCCGGCCAACTTCGTTGCGGGTAGCTTAATGGGGTGGCCCCCTGAAATATTTCTGAATCCTGTGATTGCTTTGTCGTGAATGCCTCGTTGGGTTGTGATTTGGTTTTTTCCGAGGTTGATCGAGTGTGTGTTGCTATTCGTGCACCCCTGCAAGGTAAATCTTTCTGAAAGCCGTGTCCACGGTTATGGATGACTTGGAGCACAGTTTCTCGATCATAGACAAGTATAACTAAAGTACCGCTTTTAAATTGACTAAGTACTTGACTAGTAAATAGTTCAATATTCATGGAATGGTTAATAAAACTGCCAACGGATGATGGGGGTTGTTCGTCCGCTTCCTCGTTGGTAAGCGAGGAGGAGGCTGGATCTGTTAATTATACTGTTATAACTGTTGTTCTTAATTCACGGACATCCGTCTATCATTGGTTAGGCGGATGGTTAGCGAGTATCTGTAGAATTGTTAGGTATTATCTTTTGCTGCAATTGCGTCACCCCAGGTTGTGTCCCCTTTAGCGGCATAAAGACTTGCTGAGTACCCCTAGGGTCTCACACGATAATTTTTTTGATTCAGATGAACAGGTGAACCCGCAAGATGGATACTGGGTGGAAGAGACAGATGATGTTGGCAACGATCGTTCGGTGTAGAGATTCCGCGAACGGGGATCCGTGAGATCTGTGGGCGGGATGTGTTTATTTATGGGGCATCTTATGCCAATTTTCTTCTTATCCGTACTCGGATCTTGTTTTCCGCTTCCGCCTGATACTCTGATGTGTGATGTATGAGGAGCTATCCTAAATTATTATATCTATCTAGTACATTTGGATCTTGCCGTATGGCGTTGCAATATTTCTATTTCTTTTAGATGGAATGGCTCTGAGGACTGTTGTATGTGGCTTCCATACATACTCATTTGTGTATGTAGTTGATCCCTTCGCCTGCCGATTACGCCGCTCGTTCTTGTCTCGTTGTCTGAAAGTGGTTAGGACGACCGAAAGGTCTACCGTGAGTGGCCCTGGGCCCCACCGTACTATTTTAACCACTTTCGTTCATCCAGGCATGTAACTAAGAGCGTAATTCACCGAGGTAGTTACAATTGGTATCAGAGCCATCCCGCCCTTCAGGGTCTCAGCCAAAATGGTCGTTGTCAGTCTAGCAAATATTTTGGTAGTTATGTATACTAGGGAAAAAAGGCTGAAATACAATAGAATCCTCCATTTAAGTGGTTCTCGCTTCTCCTTGTTCCTGCTCCTAACTCCTCCCCGGGTAGTTCCCAATGTTTGGCACTTTCCATACTTCGTGGAGAGCCCCGTTGCGACCGCAATGCTATTCTTGAAGGACCTTACCTTAGAGCAAAAAAAGGGAATAGAAGTTAGGAAGACTACTGACGTAGGGCGGCGGGTGAGCTCAACCAAACAAGCAACGGATTTTTTAGCGCGAAACTAAGGCGTTAGCGCATCCGTTTTCTTGCTCCATCGTTATTAGTTTCTATTCTCTCCCTGATCTCGAGGTGCGCTTAGGCAAGTCCCATTCTCAAAAAGGCGTATCACGATCAGTGATTTGGAGGGCACTGATTGACATCGGTTTAATTCCGGTGTGCCTGCCGACGACGTTGCCGGACAAAAGAAAATACAAACAAACGTGAGAGTAGGATTTCTTCCATTTTTCTTCTTACCCACCCACCCACCCTTTTCTGGTAAGGAAGTGTAACGTTTTCAATCCTCTTCTAAAATTCAAACTAGGATTCACGTGTTCTGGGTTCCGTAGTACCATAGGTTGTGTTTGTGTGTGTGTGTGTGTGTAATTCCTTGTCTATATGTTGCATCCAAATGTTATCACTATCTTCCTTTTGGTTATCAACTGTTGGTACATTCCATACCGACAGGCCTTTGTAAACCGACGTGATCTATTCTGATTCGTTGTACACCGATGCGATCTATCTTACTCTTTGTTATCCGACGTTATCTTGTTTGGGGTGTTCGTTTCCGTAGTTACCAATCTTTAGGTTCATCTTAAGAAGAAGGTGTTGGGATATGTGTTTTACTGATTCATGTGCGGAGTAATTATTTGAGTGCGGGATGGAGTCGCGACCATACCACTACTGTTATCATTTGCTTTTGTATATTGAACTAGTAGAGTTACTAATCTTGATTCGTTAAGTGGTTTTGCGCATATAGTGGTATTTTAATGCCAAAAATTGCGGAATTTTTTTCGTTTTTAGTTGTGTACCACACTCCTTGTTCAGTCGTGTGTGTTATGCTTAATATCTTTTAGTTGCCTTGAACTTTGTTGATATTTTAATATCATCTCAGTGAATTGCATTCTTTAATCTTGATTAATTCCATTTTGGTACTATTTTGGATTATTATCATTCTCCATTATAGTACTGACTTGTGTTTTATATCAATCACAGGATGGCACCACCACGCCGTTCTGAGGAGGATATACCACCCGAACTTGGGGCTGCTTTGGCAAGTATTGCAAATGCTTTGGGCACTATGCAGCAGAACCAGCAGCTCTTCGAGGAAAGCGTGAGGAGGAATGAGTTTGCTCCGCTACCTCCACCTCCCAAGCGAGGATACATCAAGAGTTTTCTCAAGTTCAACCCACGCCAATTTGAGGTGTCTGAGCAGCCACTTGATGTGGATGATTGGCTTCGTGAAGTGTCAAGGTTGCTGATGACTGCGAATGTTCCCGAGCAAGAATGGGTCAAGTGTGCTACTCACCTTCTGAAGGGAGATGCAGCTCTCTGGTGGGAAAATTATCTCAAGGCAGATCTTTCTGGTTTTCAGCCTACTTGGGAGCGGTTCACTACTGCTTTCAAAGAGCAATATCTGTCAGAAATTGTCATGGAAAGGATGAAGGAAGTGTTTCTCAACCTCAAGCAGGGCACTGACAATGTCAACACCTACATCAGAAACTTCATGAATCTTTCTCGGTATGGTGGCGATGAGATCTCTGATGACAAGAAGAAGCAAAAGAGGTTTCGGCAAGGCCTCAATGCTTCATCAAATATGAAATCACTCATGCAAGGCCGACATCTTTTCTGGAACTTCAACACACAGCTCTGCAGGAAGAAGCAAGTAGGCAAGTGTTTGAGGAATCAAAGAAACACAGCCGTGATACAGCAAGCTCTTCTGCTATGTCAGCTCCTTCTAAGCGTCGTGTCTGGGTTCCTAACACCCCACCGTCGCTCCCTGCTCCACCAAGACCGTCAAGCTACGCACCAAGGCCACCAAACTCCTTCACTGCGACTCCTAGGGGCTACAACCACAACTACCCTGGAGCGCCTGGCGGAGTCCCTGGCTACGTTGCTCCACATCCACCTGGTGCTTGTTATACTTGTGGAAACACTGGGCATCAGCACTGGAATTGTCCATTGAAAAACAAAGCTCTTCCACCACCACCTCCAAGACCTGCGGCAAGTGCTCCTATGATTCGTGCACCTCCACCTCGGGCTCTCAACATCAACACTAAGCCGGGGTCTACGGTTGCTCGTGCCAACTGTGTCAACGTCGCTCAAGCTGAGCATGCACCTGGAGTTGTCATGGGTATGCTTCCTGTTAACTCAGTTCCTGCACGAGTTTTGTTTGATTCTGGTGCTTCACATTCTTTCGTTTCTCACAAATTTGCAAATGAGCATGAGCTTGTTATAGACCAGCTAGATAAAAAGTTAATGGTTCTTTCTCCCGGGGCAAGATTGTTATCTACCAAGATCAGCCATGGCAATCAAATTGAGATTTGTGGCTCTTCATTTCCGGCTTCCTTAATTGTTTTGGGCAATTCTGATATTGATGTTATCTTGGGCATGGATTGGTTAACAGCAAATGCAGCTATGATTGATTGTGCTGAACGTTCGGTTTCTCTAAAAATTCCTGAAGGCCATATAGTCTATTCTCCAAGTCTGACTCCTGCAATTCAACTTTATTCCTTGGCGGTTCTGAATGATGATGCTATGGAAGGTATTCAGAGTGTTCCTGTAGTCTGTGAGTTCCCAGATGTCTTTCCTGAAGAGTTGCCAGGTATGCCTCCGGATCGTGAGGTTGAGTTTGTCATTGAACTTGAACCTGGCACCGCTCCTATCTCCAAGCGGCCTTATAAAATGGGTCCTGCTGAGTTGGCTGAACTCAAACGTCAGTTGGATGAACAAGAGAAGTTGGGTTTCATTCAGCACAGTACTTCTTCTTGGGGTAGTCCAACCATCTTTGTCAAGAAGCGAGACAAGACTGATAGACTTTGTGTTGACTATCGGGCACTCAATGCTAAAACAATCAAGAATAAATATCCCCTTCCACGGATTAATGATCTCTTTGATCAGCTAGCTGGAGCTGTGGTATTCTCTAAGCTTGATTTGAGAAGTGGTTACCATCAAATCAAGATTCGCAAGGAAGATGTTCCCAAAACAGCTTTCACCACCCGTTATGGCCTGTATGAGTACACGGTCATGTCTTTCGGTCTCACCAACGCACCTGCCACCTTCTCGAGGCTTATGAACTCGGTTTTCATGGAGTATCTTGATAAGTTCGTTGTGGTCTATCTGGATGACATTCTAGTCTATTCTAAGTCAAAAGAAGAACATGAAGAGCACCTTCGGTGTGTCCTAAACAAGCTTCGTGAGAACCGCCTGTATGCAAAGTTCTCCAAGTGTGAATTTTGGCTGCCTCAAGTCACCTACCTTGGTCACGTCATCTCTGCCAAGGGCATTGCCGTTAACCCAGAAACTATTAAGACAATTATGGACTGGCTTCCACCCATAAATGTCAAAGAAGTCCGAAGTTTCCTTGGTTTGGCCAGTTACTGTCGTCGCTTCGTTCAAAATTTCTCAAAGATTGCGAAGCTTCTTACCGATCTCCTCAAGAAAGGCAAGAAATACATTTGGACTCCTGCATGTCAAGCAAGCTTTGAAACACTCAAAGAGAAGCTCACTTCCACTCCAGTTTTGGTTCCTCCAGATACATCAAAGCCTTTCCAAATATTCTGTGATGCTTCATTGCAAGGATTGGGTGCGGTCCTTATGCAAGAAAAGCAAGTTGTTGCTTATGCATCTCGTCAGTTGAAGACGCATGAGATCAACTATCCTACACATGACCTCGAACTCGCAGCAGTTGTCTTTGTTTTGAAAGTATGGAGGCATTACTTGCTTGGCAACTGTTGTGAGATCTTTTCTGATCACAATAGTCTAAAGTATATCTTCACACAGCCTGATCTCAACCTTCGTCAGAGGAGGTGGATTGAAACAATCAATGATTTCGATTTGACCATCAACTACACCCCGGGCAAAGCCAATGTCATGGAAGATGCTCTCAGCCGAAAAGCTTATGCCAACAACCTCATGGTGGAAGAACAACAGCCTCTCTTGTGCGAGGAATTCCGCGAGCTCAACCTTGAAATTGTGGATCAAGGGTATCTTCTGAACCTTCTAGCAACACCTCTCTTGGAAGAAAAGGTCCGCCCCATTCAGCTTGGTGATCCTTACACTAAAAATATCATTTCCAACATTCAGCTTCCGAAGTATGAGTCTTTCCACGTAGACGACCAAGGCACTCTTTTCTTTGAACACCGGATGTTTGTTCCGAACTACCCGGGTTTAAGAGAGCAAGTTCTCAAGGAGGCGCATGATTCTGTTCTTTCTATCCACCCTGGCAGCACTAAGATGTACATGGACTTGAAAACACAATATTGGTGGCCTGGTTTGAAACGATATTGTGCCAAGTATGTCTCGGAGTGTGATGTTTGTCGCAGAGTTAAAGCTATCCATCAGAAACCTTCCGGTCTTCTACAGCCATGGAAGCCTCCGGAATGGAAATGGGAGAAAGTAGAGATGGACTTCATCACTGGTTTTCCAAGGTCGCAGAAGGGCAAAAATGCAATCTTTGTTGTCATTGACAGGCTTTCCAAAGTAGCTCACTTCTTTCCAGTCAAGGAAACAATTTCTGCAATTCAGTTGGCTGAGCTCAATATCAATAGAATTGTCTCTCTGTATGGAGTTCCTGTTGAGATCAGTTCAGACCGTGGAAGCATCTTCACTTCCAAGTTCTAGGGAAGTTTCCAAAATGCTTTGGGAACAAAATTAAACTTCAGCACAGCTTACCACCCTCAGTCGCAAGGACAAGTTGAAAGGATCAATCAGATTCTAGAAGATATGCTCCGTGCTTGCGTTATCTCTTTCGGCATGAAGTGGGAAGAATGTCTTCCTTATGCTGAATTCTCTTACAACAACAGCTTCCAGAAAAGTCTAAAGATGGCACCATTTGAGGCTCTCTATGGTCGCAAGTGCAGAACTCCGATTGGTTGGTCGGGCGCAGGTGAAAGAATATTGTTTGGCCCCGACATTATAACTAAAGGGGAGGAGAAAGTTCACATCATTCTTGAAAATCTGAAGATTGCTCAAAGTCACCAGAAGAGCAATTACGACAGAAAGCACACGGACATGGAGTATGTCCCCGGTGATCTCGTTTACCTCCGTGTCACTCCCATGAGAGGCACGCACCGCTTTGGTATCAAAGGAAAGCTGGCTCCTAGATACATCGGTCCTTTCAAAATTCGTGGAAGAAGAGGAGAAGTTGCTTATGCTCTTGAGCTCCCTGAACAACTCAAAGTCCATGATGTTTTCCACATCTCCCAACTCAAGAAGTGCTTCAAGGATCCCGGCAGGACCGTGGACCATGAACTCATCAATCTCCAAGAAGATCTGTCTTATCAAGAACACCCCACAAAAATTCTTGAAGTCGCAGAAAGAAGGACTCGCAACAAGTCCATCAAGTTCTGCAAGGTGCAGTGGTCGCACCATTCTGTTGATGAAGCCACCTGGGAACGTGAAGATGAGCTCCGTGCTAAGTACCCTACCCTCTTTGAGTCTTCTTCTTCTTCCTAGAATCTCGGGGCGAGATTCCTGTTTAGTGGGGGAGAGTTGTAGCATCCCAATTGTCTAACAATTGTAATGCTACTTGGTCTAGTAAGATAATGGCTACTTCCTATATATAATTGTGGCATCATAATTATATCATGCTCATATCATCATGCCACCTTGCATTTGAGCATCATATAAAACTCTTTTTCTTTTGGTTCTTCTCTTACATGCATTATTAATTCTATTTGCCTCTTGATATTGTATTTGGTTATTGATATATTGTCTAAATTCCCAAGTTGAGTTGGGGGCATATCTTTTATTTCAACTCCACCATCTTTCTTTCACCACCTTATAATTCCACCATCCCATTAACCATGAGCTTGTATTTCTTTTTCTTTTGATATTTTTATTCTAGCTCATGTGGTTTGGGGTGGATCTAATCCTACTTATCTTTTGCTTGGCTTTTATTCCACTTCTGGGAAATGCATAAGAATAATGCCATCATATTATTATTGTTTTCACAAAATAAATCATGGCATTATTATTTTGCATGGGCCATGCAAAAGTATCACCACCTTTAGCCATTTGGTTTTCTTTTGGATTTAGTGATTCTTTTCTTTGTGTATCATCACCATCTTTACCACTCCTTTACTCTCCTCAACATCTATTGTTTCAATTATCTCCATTCATGTTCTATATGAGGGGTTCTTCTCATACATCTTTCTTTCTCTTCTTCTTGTTTATTCCTCCACCTCATCTCATGTTAGATCCAAGGCCTCATTATTTTTCCCCTTGGTTTGATCTCATAAACAATTTCAAAATAAACCTAAAACCCTAATCCACACCTAACCTAGCTCTCTCTCTCTCTAATTTTCTCCTAACCCTAGTTCTACTAAACCCTAAGCCTCCTCTCACCACTCTCTCTTACTCTCTCTCTCTCTCTAGCATGGCCCCACCCCAGCTACCTCTCTCTCTACCCCATCTAACCCTCAACAAAACCCTAACCCGAGACTACCCCATCTACCTAGCCGAGCTACCCCCTCTTCTCTTTCTCTTTTCTCTACCGCGCGCTAGCCCCACCCTGCAGCCACCACGCCGTCCCTAGTCCACCTGCAGCCTCCCCTTGCCGTGCCCTACCTACCCCAGCCGAGCCAGCACGTGAGGAGGAAGAAAAGGTGGCACCCGAGCCACCTTTATCTACCCTGATTCCCCACGGCTCCCTCTCCTCCCTCTCTCTCGTTTTCCCCTCCTCCACAGGCCTCCTGGCAGCTCTCAGATCTGCCCCGAGCCAGCCCTCCTCTCCTCCTTCTTCCTCTTCGTCGCCAAGACCTTCCGCCGTTCGCCGCCAGCACCGCGTCGCCCCCGTCGTTCCATCCAGCGAGCACGTCGTGGAGGTGGCCTGGGCGACCGAGAAGACCCCACTGCATCGCCCTGCAGGTGCCAACTTGGACGAGAAGCCCCAGATGCACCAGTACCGCACCGTCCCGTGGAAACCCTAGCCCGCTAGGACGCCTGCATCGTCCACGATCCGCTGCACCCCTTCCTGTTCTGACTCCGGAAGCCTCCCCGCGGTAAGCTCCTCCACCTCCTAGACAACCTCCTCTCCGTCGTACAGCTCTAGCGCCGCCGCTCTTTCCGTAGAACGGTCTCAGTGCGCCGCCGCTCTTTCCTTTGAACGGTCTCAGTGCGTCGCCGCTCGCCATCGTCTGTAACCTCCCCGCGCCACACAGAGCCTTAGCTAGGCCCCAAACCCCCTCCTAACAGCTCCCTTAGCCTACCGCACTGGCTAGCCCCCTCAGCGCGGCCGCCCGCGACCTGGGTTCGACTCCCCGCCCCGCGCCGCGCACCGTTTTCCCGTCAGACCGAGGAGAAGAAGAACAGTACCAGGGCCTGTGGTAGTTTTACAAAAGCCCCCTCTTTTTATTTTCGCTCTCAACCCACGGTACCTCGTGGCCCACTAGTCAGCCGCTCTGGCAATCCAACCGAAAACCCCCCAGTTTCCTCCGGCCGTAACCCGCGCTCCAGCTCTAGCCCCACCTGTCAGCCGCTGAGAGTAACCCCCCACTGTCACGTGGGCCCGGAGCCGCTGGTCCCGCTTGTCAACCGCGTGGGCTAGCCAGAGCCGCGGTGTAAAAGGGTTTTCGCGCGCGGGTCTCGCCCAGTCAGCAGCTGGCCCACCGTCAGCGGCTGTGGATGGATTCGCCTGGGTGACAAAAGTATTTTCCTGTGCCTGTTTTAATTAAACCTTTTCAAAAATTGTTTTTTAAATTCAAATTCAATTCAGATTTAAATAAATTTTCAAATATAAATCCAAATAATACAAGTAATATATGTTTTGGGATCAGAAAACTGTGAGAAATTCAAATATGCCATTCAAAATAATGTTTGAGCACTTTAAATTTTCGAGATGATTAACATTACAATAAAATGCCCTTTTCCGTAATTAATTAATAACTTTAATTCTATAACTCCAAATTGGGCAAATAATATGTCTAAATCGATCAGCGCGACGAGCCCGTTCTATCTCTACAGTCCTTGTTCTGAATTGAAGCATGCATCAGGTTGTTATTAAAAATCTGAACTGTTTATGACAATAAAACTTGGTTAAATAAATAACAAGATGCTTTATTTCTTGGATCCACGCCTCACTTTTGCCATGCTACTTTAATGCCATGCAAATTGTGCATCATTCATCATGGCATGCTTGTTTGCTTGTCGCATTTTAATTCATATGCTTGTGCACTTTATTTGTGTTGGCCCTTGTTTGGTTGGTTCTTCTTCGAATAGACGCCCAGTAGGAGAATTACCAGGAATCACAGGAGTACTACCCAGATCCATCTCTCGCTTCAACTGAGCTGCCAGGCAAGCACTACCACATGCTTGCATACATACAGTACCTATTGCCTCTATCTTATTCTTGCATCATTACGTCGCGATTGCATTAAATTGAATCCCAAGTACTGCATAGCCTTTACTTTTAAACCCCACCGAAGCTTGTTCCTCCATCCCATGAGCCTTTACTATAGGAGTTGGTTGAGCCATGCGAGTCATAGAAAAGCATGAGTAGGGTATGTGAGTATCTGATGAATAATGAGGTACCTAAACAACTTAACCTGAGTAGTAATGGGATAACTAATGAAAGAGGCACCGGTGAGCAATATCTGCTATTTGGTTTTTCATGCTCACTTGTGTCCCGTAGGACCCCGAGTACTTGATTCCTATTCCTTGACTATTCGCACTATCCACATCCGGGAGGCCTTATGGACCCCCCTGAGCCAGAGCTTGATTCATTCTTATTTCTTGGGGCCACAATTAGTTTGGGGCTTTATTACTATCCTGTACTTATGCCATGTTACTGCTTTATTAAGATTGTGCGAGGAGCACCTGTTCTGTTTTGGATCGTGGAATGTTTTCGCGGTATCGACATGCCCAGTCATATTTTCAAGTTCCCCGTCGTTTACAGCCATTGACACAAACCTTGGGTCCGTTTCGGAGCCGGCCAACTTCGTTGCGGGTAGCTTAATGGGGTGGCCCCCTGAAATATTTCTGAATCCTGTGATTGCTTTGTCGTGAATGCCTCGTTGGGTTTTGATTTGGTTTTTCCGAGGTTGATCGAGTGTGTGTTGCTATTCGTGCACCCCTGCAGGGTAAATCTTTCTGAAAGCCGTGTCCACGGTTATGGACGACTTGGAGCACAGTTTCTCGATCATAGACAAGTATAACTAAAGTACCGCTTTTAAATTGACTAAGTACTTGACTAGTAAATAGTTCAATATTCATGGAATGGTTAATAAAACTGCCAACGGATGATGGGGGGTTGTTCGTCCGCTTCCTCGTTGGTAAGCGAGGAGGAGGCTGGATCTGTTAATTATACTGTTATAACTGTTGTTCTTAATTCACGGACATCCGTCTATCATTGGTTAGGCGGATGGTTAGCGAGTATCTGTAGAATTGTTAGGTATTATCTTTTGCTGCAATTGCGTCACCCCAGGTTGTGTCCCCTTTAGCGGCATAAAGACTTGCTGAGTACCCCTAGGGTCTCACACGATAAATTTTTTGATTCAGATGAACAGGTGAACCCGCAAGATGGATACTGGGTGGAAGAGACAGATGATGTTGGCAACGATCGTTCGGTGTAGAGATTCCGCGAACGGGGATCCGTGAGATCTGTGGGCGGGATGTGTTTATTTATGGGGCATCTTATGCCAATTTGCTTCTTATCCGTACTCGGATCTTGTTTTCCGCTTCCGCCTGATACTCTGATGTGTGATGTATGAGGAGCTATCCTAAATTATTATATCTATCTAGTACATTTGGATCTTGCCGTATGGCGTTGCAATATTTCTATTTCTTTTAGATGGAATGGCTCTGAGGACTGTTGTATGTGGCTTCCATACATACACATTTGTGTATGTAGTTGATCCCTTCGCCTGCCGATTACGCCGCTCGTTCTTGTCCCGTTGTCTGAAAGTGGTTAGGACGGCCGAAAGGTCTACCGTGAGTGGCCCTGGGCCCCACCGTACTATTTTAACCACTTTCGTTCATCCAGGCATGTAACTAAGAGCGTAATTCACCGAGGTAGTTACACGAGCGAAGGCCGCCATTGCTGCGGTTGAGGAAGAACGCAAAGCCACGGATTCCATTATCGTTGGGCTACACAACGAGCAAACCGCCTTGGACAAGCACGTCATGGAGAACTGCCGCAAACTCCTTGGTGAGTCTCCGTCTTTGCTGCCACTGTCGCTGTGTTGTTGGAGCGGTAGTTGCCACTGTCGCGGTAGTTTCCTCCATCGCGGTGGTAGTTCTTGGAGTCGCGCTGGGCATAGCTGGAGTTAGTTACGAAGTCGACTCGCCCGTCCATGCAGCGCTTGTCGGTGATGCGGGTGTTGCTGTAGCGCATGTCGCGTAGGCGCCCGCTGTCGTGGATGTTGGTGCGGCGTCTTCCTCCCGACTTGTCGTCGGAGTCTTGGTTGGGGTCCTCCTCCGCATTGCGTTTGGCGATCTCGAGGAGGTCGGGGATGTTGTCGAGCGTCTGGTAGACCCTCTTGATCTTAGCGACCAGGGGTTCGTACCGGCACGCATTCTTGAAGCAATGTATCGCCGTGTCTGGGTGGATGCCGGAGGCATTGATCGACAGTTCTTGCCATCTTTGGATCCAGCGGCGAGTCGACTCGCGTTGTCCCTAGATGCATCGCTCCAGGTCCTCTATGGTCGTGGCGCGGGTGTAGGAGCCCTCGAAGTGCCTGACAAAGGCGTCCCGCATTTCTTCCCAGGAATCGATGCTGTCGGCGGGGAGCTTGTTGATCCATTGCCGGGTCGCACCCTCCATCATCAGGGGGAGGTAGCGAGCGGCGAGCAGGTCGGTGTGGCCTACGATTCCCATTGCCATGAGGTATGTGTCCAGCCAGACAGCGGGATCGTACGTCAGGTCGAACTTTTCGATCTCCTTGGGGGCCTTGAAGTTGGCAGGGTATTTTTCCCCGCGAATCATGGGCCCGAAGCATTGTGGCCCGACTTGACTGAGCGAGCCTCTTGGTTCCGGGTTGCCGCGGCTGGTGAGGGTGTGTCTCGGGTCGTTAGGCTGGCGCGACCGCCACACCTAGTTGTTGATGATGTTTGTTCGGGCGTCGAGGGGCTGCCTGTTGGTGGCGACCATGTTATTCACCGGTCGTGGCTCGTTGGTTGACAGCGCGGGATTAGCGGCCCGTGGTTGGTTCGCCAGGGGCTGGGGTGGTGGGCAAATTAATGTGTTGGCCACGGTGGGGTGGCCGCTTGATGCCGCCCTGCTTGCTGATGAGCGGGAGTACATCCGCCCCCGCGGGTCGACTCCCGCGGCTTGTTGCTCGACGGCCCTAACAAGTAGAGCCTTGGCGTACTGGATCTGTAGCGCGCCGTTGCCTTGGACGTTGAGGTTGGCGATCGTAGCGTCGGCCGCGACGACGTTGTCCATCGGGGTGGAGTATAGTGGTAGCCCGTTGGCATTGCAGGCTTGAGGCGAGATGATGATCCGCGGTTGGTCCAGCGGGGGCGCGCGGCCCATGGGTGGTGGAGGGGCTCCGGTTTCCGGTGCACCAGGTGGAGGTCTCGTGGGGTTGCTTCCGCCTGGCGGCGTGTTCTCACAGTATTCGCGCTCGGCGGCGCGTGCAGGGTCGCTCTCGTCGTTGAAGTTCAGGACGCGGCCCTGGACGTTGGAGTATAGGCGAGTCCTGATGCGGCGCTGGTGATAGAGCGACAGCTCCCGCGCCATCTCTCGTTCGAGGCGGTATTTCTCGCGCTCGGCGAGTTCGTTACGTTGCGCCTCCACGAGCCGCAGGTGGGCTTGCTCCACCTCCGTGGCCGTCGTAGTCGGCGGGGTCAGCGTGGCGAACGGATCTGGCGGGGCGGCCGTGCTGCCTGCCATGTAGATCGTGTTGAAGCGATTGGATCTGGCGCGAAAATCCTCGGGAGACTCCGAGCCTGAATCAGAGTCGAAGATCCCCAGGATGGAGGAGTCCTCGAAGTCCTCGGGGTTGGAGACTCGCGTGATGGAGTCCTCCCGTGATGCGGCGGTGATCGATCCGTCGAACGAGGCAGGGTCGTGGAGTCAGTGTCATCGTTCAGGGCGTCGTCGTTGGTGGTAGCGTTAGTCTCGACCGCATCACTGGCGGCCGAGTCATACTCGGTGACGAGGCTCCTGATGGAGCAGACATGCTCTTCCGAAAGCAGATCGCGGTGCGGCGGCGATCCGCCGACGATCACCGTCACAGCTGGGTCGACCGCGCCGGTGAAGCCGACGAAGAGGTTGATGGAGCCGACCGGTGTCACCGCACCGTGAGTGACCGGGTGTGATGCCGGGATGTAGCTGCTAGGCAGGATCTGTAAGATCCCACCGATGGCGATCATGCGACCGATGGCGAGCGGCCTATCGATCGGTGAGTAGGGTCTCGCCGCAGAACTCAGGCCAGTCCCGCTATGCCCCACGGTGGGCGCCACTATCATGGAAATGGCCACGGCAGTCGCTGCCACTGGCAGTGATTGAGTGTTTCGTGAGGAAGAGTTGGCGGCCATCAGCGGTGTAAGATAGGGGCGGATGCACATGGGTTTACCCAGGTTCGGCCCCCGGGAGGGTAAAGACCTACTCCTGCTAGATTAGATTATTGGATAGCGAGTTACAGGGGTGGCGAGCTTGGCGGCTATGCAGCGAGTCGCTTGAGGGGGTGTATGATGGAACGTGGGTCTCTAGGATACCCTAGGGAGGTTTATATATGAGGCACCTCGCTAGGGTTTACAAGCTACAAACGAACAAGATAAGGATTCGGAGGTTTTGACCTAATCCGACTGGGCTTCTGTTATGCTCCTGGGCCTTCAGTCGCCAGTGCCGGGCTTCTCCTTCCGGTGTAGTCCAGTCGCCATCCTCCAGGCCCACTCACAGGCCTTTTGGCCCAATCGGAACGTCTTGCTGGGCATACCCCCTTTGGCATATCCCCATATTACTGTACTCAAGATAATAGGTCTTTAGGTTCAGTTCCAACACCAATAAAACTTCCATTAACACACAAGCTACTGTAGCACTTCCCTCAAAAAGCACAATTCCCCAAAGAGAACTCAAAAAGGAACCAATAAGAAGCAAATGCAAATAAAGGCAGAAATCTGTCAAAACAGACCAGCAGGTAAAGATGATTTGTTTTAAGACCTTCTGTTGCTCAAATCGAAAAGTGTTAAACTAACGAAAGTTAGATAACAATCTGGAGCACAAGCACAAAAATGCACGCCTCAAAATGACATACCAAGATTTTACACGATTTTTTACGGTGAAGCGTAGAAATCTGTTTCAGGACAGCAACTTTCCCAATCATTACTTCTCTCTCATTAGAGGTTACTCTTGGCACAAAAAGCAAATAAAAAGTATAAGGAGCGGTTATTACCGAAGTAATAACTTCCAAGACTCATCTAAAACTTTTGGGTTATCTCCCAATAAGTACTTTTCTTTAACGCCTTTAAGTTAGGCATGATAGTTTGAGAAGATGGTGACATAAGAAATATGAATTGAAGTAAAAGAGAGCATCAAAAGCAAATTGAAAACACATTTAAGTCTAACCCACTTCCTATGCATAGAAATCTTGTATGCAAATAAATTCACAAAGAACAAAGTGACAGGCATAGGAAGATAAAACAAGAGTGACTTTAAAACTTTCAGCACATAGAGAGGTGTTGTAGTACCATGAAAACTTCTACAACCATATTTTCCTCTCTCATAATAATTTTCAGTAGCCTCATGAATAAACTCAACAATATAACTATCACATAAAGCATGCTTTTCATGATCTATAAACACATAATTTTTATCAAGCTCAAAAATAGTGGGATCAAAACTTCAAACCCACTTTTAACAATTTTATAACAAGATGACTGATCAATCTCATTTTCAATAGTAGTACAATTAATATTATCAACCAATATAGGACCATCATCTAGAGCTTTATTATAATCATTTTCAAAAGAATCCTCAGGAACATGACATTCGTCCTCCTTTGGTAAGCATGGGGGACAATCAAATAATGTAAGGGGTAAAGAGTTACTCTCATTAGAAGGTAGGGATGGGTAGATCCATTCTTCCTCCTCTTGATCATCACTCTCCTCCTCTTTTTCTTCCAATGAGCTTCTAGTTTTAGCAATTTCTTCTTCCATAGGCTCCTGCAAGGCATTAGTCTCTTCCATTGGTGGAGAACATCTATTAAGATATTCAAGAATATAGCCATTTTCTACCTTGTAATTATCAAAGCAAAATTTAAGTATATCATAAACCTCATATTTATAAGGTGAATCATCAGTATTTTCAAGCAAACTAGCAAGTTCAAATGCACCCTTCCAAGCAATAAATTCTTCAATTTGTTCCACATCATAAAAGTCATAATTCCCTTTAACATAAGAAGATATGGTAACATTATCATTATACTCACATTGAAAAGGGAGGTGTTTATACCTCCTACAACAACAAGATTTATCAAAGCAATAAGTAACATTATAAGTAGAGCACACGTTCATAGCAATGGTATACAATTTATCAATTTGTTCTCATAAGTGTTTCCCTTTTTGTGACAAGCGGTGTTCCTTATAATAATATTTTTGTTCTTCCGTGAACCCACCTTGCCAATAAGATTCAGTTTCAAAGAAACCAACCATTGATAGAAAGCATGATAAAGCAAGACAATAAAAGACCAACGAAAATAACAACTATAGTAGGAACTAATTTTTTTTATATTTTTTATAAAAAGAATAAGCAAACAAAGCAGAAATAAACTAAGAAAAACAAAAAAACAAAGTAAAGAGATTGGTTATGAGGGACTCCCCTTTTGAAGATGTCCTTGACTCCCCGGCAACGGCGCCAGAAAAAGAGCTTGATGGCCCAAAATATATCGAGCTCGTTGGGGAACCCCAAGAGGAAGGTATGATGACCATAGCAACAAATTTTCCCTCAGTTATGAAACCAAGGTTATCAATCCAGTAGGAGCAAGGAAACACCCCAAAGGTGTAGCTAACTGAACTTTGGCAGGGCGCACTACCAGTGCTAGCAGCAACGTGGAGACCTGCAACACAATCATAGAACTTTGTCCCCAACTTGCGATGAGGTTGTCAATCTCACTGTGTTTTACGGAAAACAAAGGATTAAACGTATCGAATGGAAAGAAGTAAAAGTTTGCAGAAAGTAAACACAAAGCAGTAAACAGTTGATTATAGATTGATAGTAAAAGAAAGGACTGGGGTCCATAGTTCACTAGTGGTGGATCTCCTTAAGATAGATGACATGTTGGGTGAACAAATTACAACGGGGCAATTGACAAACATCGAGAAAACATACAAGCATATACTACTCATCTTGACTCCTTTGAGATTCGATTGGGCATTACAACATTATACATAGACCGCCATCCAACTGCATCTATGACTAATAATCCACCTTCAGGTTATCATCCAAGCCCCCTCCAGTATTAAGTTGCAAGCAACGGATAATTGCATTACGAATTGCTTGTAAAGTAAACAATATGATTGTTCTATGAACAAAGGATTGTTGTTTTCTCCCTAGTAACAATAACACACCTAGTACCTTATAGATTTATGTCACTTCCCCAGATTACTAGAGGCATGAACCCACTATTGAGCATAAATACTAACTCTTGGAGTTGCTAGCATCTACTTGTCCAAGATAGCTACTAACAACAGAAAGCATGCAAGATCACAAATAACAAAGACATGATAGAATCAATAATCAATCTGAAATAGCATCTCAATATCCATTGGATCCCCGCAAACACAACATGTATGAATTACAAATAGATGATCTTGATCATGAACGGAGCTCACAAGATCTAAACATGATAGCAAAAAAGGAGGAGAACCAGCCATCTTGCTATTACATGGACCCGTAGTCCAAGGATAAACTACTCACGCATCACACCGGAGGCTTGCATGGTGATGAAGAAGGCCTCTAGGGTGAATTCCCCTCTCCGACAGGGTGCCGGGAAGAGCTTCAAATCCCTTCCAATCTAGGGATGGAGATGACGGCGGCTACAAACTCTTTCGTGGAATTTTGATCGGGTGCTTAGGTTTTCTGTATCGGAGGCAATATATAGGCGAATGGAGAGGCCGAGGGGGTTTATGGGGCGGCCAGACCACCCCCTGGCGCGGCCAGGTGGTGTGGCTGGGCCCCAGCCCCTCTCCGTCTCGTATTATGGCTCCTGGTGTCCCTCGGTGAAAAACTGACTTTGGCTTTTGTCCCGTCCAATTCCGAGAATATTCATTTTATGACTTTCCTGGAACCAAAAACAGCAGAAAACAGGCAGCTGGCACTGTGGCTCTTGTTAATAGGTTAGTCCAAGAAATCATATGAAAAGTACTCCATAGTGTGGACAAAACACAAGAAAGTAGATAAAACCAAGCATGGAACAATCAAAAATTATGGATACGTTAGCAACGTATTAGTGGTGTATCCGCTACTCCCTAAGAATGCCTTTTCCCTATTGCAGTTCCAAATCTCTTTTACATACGCGATACTTATTTTTGTGTTTAGTTACTTTACTTTACTTATTGTTCTCTTATACCAAAAACCCAAAAACACATTTTTACACAATACTCGCATTTTATCTTGTTACTTAGAACTTTATTTAGCATTTCTATTGTAGTATTTAGTTCAAGAGTTATTAGACTTCAGACTCCTGCTCCCTATGGGATCAATATCTTTATTTCGAAACTACCTACAAATGATGTGTGCACTTGCAGTCATCAATTACTGATCGAGAAGTATGATGGTAGATGCAAAGCATCGTCAGTTGACCTGAACTGGATACACACCTGGGTACAGATCCATGATATCCCGAAGCTATATTGGAAGGAAATCATCTCAAATCCAGCAGCAAATGTGGATGAGGTGATACCTATTGAACTGAACCCGAAAGGGGACTATAGTGATTTTTCCCGAGCTCGGGTTTGGCTAGACGTGAGGAAGGAGTTAACACGCTTTGTCACCATCAATCCAGAGGGTTTATCGAAGGTGGTGATGAGGGTGAAATATGAGAATCTACCATTCTTTTGTGCGGTGTGTGGCATCCTAGGACATGTCAAGGAGGAGTGTTGTTTAGTGAGTGATGTCTACGTACTTCTATTCTTGTAGACAGTTGTTGGGCCTCTGAGTGCAAAGGTTTGTAGAACAGTAGCAAGTTTCCCCTTAAGTGGATCACCCAAGGTTTATCGAACTCAGGGAGGAAGTGGTCAAAGGTATCCCCTCTCAAGCAACCCTGTAATCAAGATACAAGAAGTCTCTTGTGTCCCCAACACACCCAATACACTTGTCAGGTGTATAGGTGCACTAGTTCGGCGAAGAGATAGTGAAATACAAGTGGTATGGATATAAGACAACGGTGCCAGAAAATAGCTTGACGGGTAGGAAGAGACTAAAGGCAAACTGAAATAAAGATGGAAGTAAGCAAACATGTAATAGATCTAGTTGCAAACGGTGTTTCAATGCTTATAAACAAGGCCTAGGGATCATACTTTCACTAGTGAACACTCTCATATAAATATGTTTTCTTTATGATACTACTCTTAACTACTCTTCGGTTGAACACTCTAATCGATGGTAGGGCTATAACAGCACACGTCAAAGTTCGCTTTCTGCATCTAGATAACCCCACACTGTCACCTTCAGCACTAAATGGTTCAAACAAACACCACAATTTCATAGAGACATCCAACTCCAAATATAACTCATAATAAGTATTTGAAATCTCTAGCCTAAGTGCCACCATGGTGTGCACACTGTCAACTTCACACACATGGGGAGAGCAAAGATATATTAAAGCACTTGAGTAGCAAGGTAGATCTATAGATTACAAGCTCATGATCTCAATAAGATCATGCATAGAGAGAGATGAACACATAGCTACCGGTAGAACCCTTAGCCTCGAGAGAGAAATACTCCCTCCTCATCATGGGAATCAACAATGGTGATGGAGATGGTGGTGGAGATCAATGGAGATGGCTCCGAGGGCACTTCCCCGTCCTGGCAGGGTGCCAAAACAGAGACTTTCTGTCCCCTAAATCTCCCCTTCGGTGGCGGCGGCGCTGCGGAACTTTTTGTGGCTAGAGGCTTGATGATTTAGGGTTTTTGCATCGGGAGGAATATATAGGCGAAGGGGGCAAGGCGGTGGCCGGCTAGGGGGGCCACACCATGCCCTGGCAGCCTAGGGCTACCCGCGCCAAGGGGTGGTGTGGCCACCCTATGGCCCCTCTCTGTCTCGTCTTCTGGCTCCATGAGTGTTCCGGTAAAATAATAAATTTGGCTTTTGTCCCGTCCAATTCCGAGAATATTCATTTTCTGACTTTCCTGGAACGAAAAACAGCAGAAAACGGGCAGCTGGCACTGTGGCTCTCGTTAATAGGTTAGTCCAAGAAATCATATGAAAAGTACTCCAAAGTGTGGACAAAACATAAGAAAGTAGATAAAACCAAGCATGGAACATCAAAAATTATGGATACGTTTGCAGCGTATCAACATCCCCAAGCTTAACTCCTGCTCGTCCTCGAGTAGGTAAGTGATAAAAAGAAAGAATAATTTTTGAGGTGACATGCACCATCATAAACTTGATCAAAGTATTTGTAAAACATTGATGGCTGGGATCATAGTACTTCAATCAAAACATGAAAGACAAAGTTCTAGAGATAAGACAAAGCAACTAAGTTGCAACATGAAAAGGCACAAACAAAAGAATCATGAATAAAAATGCTTTACAAGACATTTGTTTGTTTCACATAAAGAAAACATACCATAGTGGCATTCAGCTTGTCCCACATAGAGTAGCAAACATAAATGCATAGGACACCTTCAAAGTTCATAAGAGTGACTAGATACAAATAGTTTAAAACAAGCAATATCAAAGCTATGCATCAATCAACAAGTCTTGGGACAATGCACATAGAACTAAGAATGGCCACTATGCTCTCAAAGTAGGTGCATAAAGATAGAAGGTGGAGACTCAACATAAAAGTAAAAGAAAGGCCTTCATAGAAGGAAGTAGGGATTCAAGTTTCATAAAGAGCTTCCAAAAATTATAGTACTTAATAGCTTTCAGCTCTCATTGCCCCTAGCATAATCATCTTGAAGTGATTAAGGTTAAAGTGAACAAACTATGGAGTATATGCTTGACAAATTATAAGTTGGAAATCTCATGTCCCTTGAATACGAGGGTCGCTCCTCATGCTACTCAAGTTTAGTTACCGGTAAGTTCTTGTCATAGTTAGTACATGTGTATCATAGAGAGCCGCTAACGGGTTACCCCTTGCCCGATCATACGGAAGAATCCCCATATCAAAATGACAAGGCAAGCAGACAACGAGCATCTCAGCAATCTTTTTATTTACCATGGGAATATGGTGCTTTTTTCTCTCTTTCCTATTTTCTCTTTTTTTTCTTTTTTTCTCTTTTTTCTCAATATTTGACTCTCTTTTTTTTATAATAAGAATGCTTCATAGACAACTCATTATGGTTACGCTGCAGACCATGACAACATGGATTAGACCAGCGGCCCAGGCGTTTCTCTAGCACACATACATAACTCCATGGACTTACAAGCTCTCCTTTCATTTCACACCGACGACATCCATAGACAAAAGAGCATGATATCAACTAGGTACAAAGTACAAGTGCAATGTTGTAAGCGTTCCCCATGATAGCATGGTTCTGCTAATCCCCAACATATAAGTGCAAGAATATACAACATAGACAACACAATGGTTCAAGTTTATTAAGGGCAAGAAAAGTAAAGTGTGCCATCAAGTTCGTGAGAGCTTTAATCACTAGTTTTCTCATAACAAGTTTAATTCGAAAGGTAGATAAAAACATGAATATACTTGGAATAGCAAATGCTAATAGGTAGGTGATGACCCACAAGTATAGGGGGTGTATCGCAGTATTTTCGAGGGAAGTGAAACCCAATTTATTGATTCGACACAAGGAGAGCCAAAGAATATCTATAAGCCTTAACAACTGAGTTGTCAATTCAGCTGCACCTCGAAACAATCTTGCTCACAACAGTTTATCAGTAGCAATGGTTTTGTAGTATAAAGTAGCAGTAGTAGTAAAGTAAAGACAATAGTAACAATAGCAGTAAACAGTAGGATTCGAGTGCGGTAGGCATAGGGATGGATGGATGGGCGTTGCATGGACAAGAAAATTCACATAGCAATCAGAACATAGGGCAACTGCAGATAAATAAGATAAAGCATACAAGTACTAGATAATCCTAGGCATGTGTCCCATATATAGTCATACGTGCTCGCAATGAGAACTTGCACAACATCTTTTGTCATGCCAGCCCGTTTGCAGCGGGGCCTCAAGGGAACTACTGGCAATTAAGGTGCTCCTTTTAATAGAGAACCGGAGCAAAGCATTAACACTCCGTGAACACATGTGATCCTCACATCAAAGCCATTCCCTCCGGTTATCCCGATTTCTGTCACTTCAGGGCCATTGGTTCCGGACAACAACGTGTGTATACAACTTGTAAGTAAGACCAAAAACAATACTATCATAATGAATCAATAACATGTTCAGATCTCAAATCATGGCACTCGGGCCCTAGTGACAAGAATTAAGCATAACAAGTTGCAACAAAGTCATAAAGCACTAATAGAAGATACTAGGCACCATGCCCTAACAATCTGATGCCATCACATGAATGATCTCATCCAATCCCTACCATACCCATAGCCTACAGCGGGGGATTACTCACTCATAGATGGGGGAAACATGGATGGTTGATGGAGAAGCGATGGTGATGATGATGGCGATGATCTCCTCCAATTCCCCGTCCCGGCAGGGTGCCAGAACAGAGTTTCTGGTGCTGTTTCATGGAATCTGGTGGTGGCGGCGGAGCAGAACTCCTTCTAAAAAACGTCGAACCCCCCCTGAGTTTTTAGGTCAGAAGGCATCTTATAGGCGAAGAGGGAGACCGAGGGGGTGTCTGGGGCGGCCAGACCACCCCCTGGCGTGCCCAGGTGGTGTGGTTGGGACCTAGCCCCACTCCGTCTCATATTCTGGCTCCGGGAGTCTTCTGGTGAAATAGGATTTTTGGATTTTCTCCCGTCCAATTCCGAGAATATTCATTTTCTGACTTTCCTGGAACCAAAAATAGTAGAAAACAGGTAGCTAGAACTGTGGCTCTTGTTAATAGGTTAGTCCAAGAAATCATATGAAAAGTACTCCAAAGTGTGGACAAAACACAAGAAAGTAGATAAAAATAAGCATGGAATATCAAAAATTATTGATAAATTTGCAATGTATCAACATCCCGAAGCTTAACTCCTGCTCGTCCTCGAGTAGGTAAGTGATAAAAAGAAAGAATAATTTTTCAGGTGAGATGCACCATCATAAACTTGATCAAATTATTTGTAAAACATTGATAGCTTGGATCATAGTACTTCAATCAAAACATGAAAGACAAAGTTCTAGAAATAAGACAAAGCAACTAAGTTGCAACATGAAAAGGCACAAACAAAAGATTCATGAATAAAAATGCTTTGCAAGACATTTGTTTGTTTCACATAAAGAAAACATAGCATAGTGGCATTCAGCTTGTCCCACATAGAGTAGCAAACGTAAATGCATAGGACACCTTCAAAGTTCATAAGAGTGACTAGATACAAATAGTTTAAAATAAGCAATATCAAGGTATGCATCAATCAACAAGTCTTGGGACAATGCACATAGAACTAAGAAAGGCCACTATGCTCTCAAAGTAGGTGCATAAAGGTAGAAGGTGGAGGCTCAATATAATGGTGGAAGAAAGGCCTTTATAGAAGTAAGTAGAGATTCAAGTTTCATAAAGATCTTCCAAAAATTATGGTACTTATAGCTTTCAGCTCTCATTGCCCCTATCATAAGCACCTTGAAGTGATTAAGGTTAAAGTGAACAAACTATGGTGTACATGCTTGACGAAGTATAAGTTAGAAATCTCATGTCCCTTGAATACGAGGGCCGCTCCTCATGCTACTCAAGTTTAGTCACCGGTAAGTTCTTGTCATCGTAAGTACATGTGTATCATAGAGAACTGCCAACGGGGTACCCCTTGCCCGATGATACGGAAGAATCCCCATATAAAAATGACAAGGCAAGCAGACAACGAGCATCTCAACAATCTTCTTATTTACCATGGGAATATGGTCCTTTTTTCTCTCTTTCCTCTTTTCATACTCTCTTTTTTTCTTTTTTTTCTTTTTTCTCAATATAGGACTCTTTTTTATAAGAAGAATGCTTCATAGACAGCTCATTATGGTTACGCTGCAGGTTTCCACCATGTCAGCATGGATTAGACTAGCGGCCCAGGCGTTTCTCTAACACATATACATAACTCCATGGACTTATAAGCTCCCCTTTCATTTCACACCGACGATATCCATAGACAAAAGAGCATGATATCAACTAGGTACAAAGTACCCGTGCAATGTTGAAAGCGTTCCCCATGACAGCATGGTTCTGCTAATCCCCAACAAATAAGTGCAAGCATATACAACACAGACGACACAATGGTTCAAGTTTATTAAGGGCAAGAAAAGTAAAGTGTGTCATCAAGTTCGTGAGAGCTTTAATCACTAGTTTTCTCATAACAAGTTTAATTTGGAAGGTAAACAAAATCATGTATATACTTGGAATAGCATATGCTAGTAGGTAGGTATGGTGGACTCTTTGGAATAACTTGGCTTTAGGAGTTGGATGCATGAGTGGAACTCATAGTTGGGTTCAGAGGCAAGCAAAAGACTGGGAGCGACAAACTAAGAGAGCAATAATGGTCATAATCATGCAGAGCGACAAAACATCATTGATCAAAGCATAAAGTGATACTACAATTTGAAAACTAAAGGATCATAAAGGCTTATGGTGACTTGGGATAGTCATAACATGGTGTCAGCATGCGCCAAGTCAACCCAAATAAAGCATCAAAGGAGAATACCACTATACTATGCTTTAATATGCTAAAACAACGCATGATTCATCCAAGGCGCATTAAGCAATCTTAATTGTTTATAACAATTCATGCTACAGCAAAGAATACTAAGCATAAAGCCAAAACAATATCAAGCATGGCGTGACAAAGCATAGGCCACAGTCAAAAACAAGCTCTCTTTACCACTTAAGCATGAACTTTCCTACTCTTTTCCAATCCAAACCAAACTATTTGAAAACCAATGTATGAAAGAGGGGGTCCAACAAATTTATTAAGCAAACTAAGCAAACTAAAAACGAAAACGAAAACAAAAAGAAGACTCTCCCAGAACAACACAACTATGCATGAAACAATAAAAATGAAGCGTTTGGAAGAAACCTGGGATTTTTATTGATGAAGAAGGGGATGCCTTGGGCATCCCCAAGATTTGAAGCTTGTACTTCTTGGATATTTCTTGGGGTGACACGTGTGGCATCCCCAAGCTTGAGCTTTAGTCCATCCTTCATCTCATTACTCATTCCTTCCATACACGTGAAATTTTTCCTTCATACAAAACTTCACACAATCTTTATTAGCAACATTAGTGCACTAAAGATAATAAGTATTTAGGTTCAGTTCTGACACCAATAAAACTTCCATTAGAACACTAGATACTGTAGCACTTCCCTCAAAAAGCTCAATTCCTCAAAATAACTCAAAAAGGAACCAACAAGAAGCAAATGCAGAAAATGGCAGAAATCTGTCAAAACAGACCAGCAGGTAAAGACGAATTTTTTCGAAGACCTTCTGTTCCTCAAATCAAAAAATGTTGAAGTAACGAAAGTTAGATAACAACCTGGGGCAGAAGCACAAAAATTCATGCCTCAAAAGGACGTACAGAGATTTTACACGAATGTTTACGGTGAAGCACATAAATCTGATTCGGGACAGCAACATTCCCAACCATTACTTCTCTCTCATTAGAGGTTGCTCTTGGCACAAAAAGCAAATAAAAAGGATAAGGAGCGGTTATTACTGAAGTAATAACTTCCAAGACTCATCTAAAACTTTTGGATTATCTCCCAATAAGTACTTTTCTTTAACGCCTTTAAGTTAGGCATGATAGTTTGAGAGGATGCTCACATAAGAAATATGAATTGAAGTAAAAGAGAGCATCAAGAAGAAAATTCAAAACACATTTAAGTCTAACCCACTTCCTATGCATAGTAATCTTGTATGCAAATAAATTTGCAAAGAACAAAGTGACAGGCATAGGAAGATAAAATAAGAGTAGCTTCAAAACTTTCAGCACATAGAGAAGTGTTTCAATACCATGAAAGCTTTTACAACCATATTTTCCTCTCTCATAATAATTTTCAGTAGCCTCATGAATAAACTCAACAATATAACTATCACATAAAGCATGCTTTTCATGTTCTACAAAAACATAATTTTTATCAAGCTCAAAAATAGTGGGATTAAAACCTTCAAGCCCACTTTTAATAATTCTATAACAAGATGACTGATCATTCAATATAGGACCATCGTCTAGAGCTTTATCATAAACAACTTCTAAGAAAAACTCTTTAGTACCATGCATCTCGAAGTTAGGCACAAATAAAGGATTATCACAGATAATATGAGCATAACATTCATCCTCCTTTGGTAAGCATGGGGGACAATCAAATAATGTAAGGGATAAAGAGTTACTCTCATTAGAAGGTAGGCATGGGTAGCTAATCCATTCTTCCTCCTTTTGTTTATCACTCTCTTCCTCTTTTTCATCTAATGAGCTTTCAGATTCATCAATTTCTTCTTCCATAGGATCCTGCAAGGCATTAGTCTCTTCCATTTGTGGAAAGCATCTATTAATATATTCAAGAATATAGCCATTTTCTTCCTTGTAATTATCAAAGCAATATCTAAGTATATCATAAACCTCATATTTATAAGGTGAATCATCAATATTTTCAAGCAAACTAGCAAGTTCAAATGCACCCTTCCGAGCAATAAATTCCTCAATTTGTTCAACATCATAAAAGTCATAATTTCCCTTAACATAAGAAGATATGGTAACATCATCATTATACTCACATTGAAAAGGGAGGCGTTTGTACCTCCTTCAGCAACAAGATTTATCAAAGCAATAAGTAACATTATAAGTAGAGCACACATTTATACCAATAGTATACAATTTATCAATTTGTTCCCATAAGTGTTTCCCTTTTTGTGACAAGCGGTGTTCCTTATAATAATATTTTTGTTCTTCCGTGAACCCACCCTCCCAATAAGATTCAGTTTCAAAGAAACCAACCATTGATAGAAAGCATAATAAAGCAAGACAATAACAGACCAACGAAAATAACAACTAGAGTAGGAACTATTTTTTTTTGTATTTTTGATAAAGAAACGAGCAAACAAGGCGAAAATAAACTAAGCTTGAACAATAATGATTCTAAGTGGACTTGATAAATAAAGCTATGCTCCCCGACAACGGCGCCAGAAAATAGTCTTGATGACCCACAAGTATAGGGGGTGTATCGCAGTATTTTCGAGGGAAGTGAAACCCAATTTATTGATTCGACACAAGGGGAGCCAAAGAATATCTATAAGCCTTAACAACTGAGTTGTCAATTCATCTCCACCTGGAAACAATCTTGCTCACAGCAGTTTATCAGTAGCAACGGTTTTGTAGTAGGAATAGTAAAGTAGCAGCAGTAGTAAAGTAAAGACAATAGTAACAATAGCAGTAAACAGTAGGATTCGAGTGCGGTAGGCATAGGGATGGATGGACGGGCGTTGCATGGACAAGAAAATTCACATAGCAATCAGAACATAGGGCAATTGTAGATAAATAAGATAAATTATCCAAGCACTAGATAATCCTAGGCATGTGTCCTATATATAGTCATACGTGCTCGTAATGAGAACTTGCACAACATATTTTATCCTGTTAGCCCGTTTGTAGTGGGGCCTCAAGGGAACTACTGGCAATTAAGGTGCTCCTTTTAATAGAGAACCGGAGCAAAGCATTAACAGTCCGTGAACAAATGTGATCCTCACATCAAAGCCATTCCCTCCGGTTATCCCGATTTCTGTCACTTCGGGGCCATTGGTGTTGGAAATATGCCCTAGAGACAAATAGTAGTAAGGACTATTATCATATTTCATATAGTTTATGATTAAGTTTTATATCATGCTATAACTGTATTGAGTGGAAACATCAATACACATGTGATATACAAACAAACCAGGGGTTCCCAGTGAAACTCTACTCACTGGTTCATTGGTCAACGGATGATAATGTTTCCTGATCATGTGGCATTTATGCTAGTTGGAAATGAGGTCATCTCATTCTGAGAATGAGATGATGAACCAATACCCAACCTAAACATCATGATTCGATCATGTCACGAAGTTCAAGTTACGATGATTAGAAAAGGACCCTCGTAGACTATTCCTTAGACCGTGAGACTATATCAATCACTGTATCCCGAGAGTGCTTAGATAGCATCAAACGCCCTCTGGTAAAACGGTGGTTATAAAGGTGTGTTCAGGTACTTGGAGGAAACCATAGAAGCAATATATGTCAAGAGCGAGATTTGTCCGTCCATGTGACAGGAAGATACACAAGGGCCCACTCGGAGAGGTTATATCCAATAGCTGCGCAGCGTGTGATTTGATCACGGGGATATCACTTGTCGGAACGAGTCAAGTAGCATTGTTCAGTAACGAGATTGAACATGACATGGCGATGTCATTGATTAGATCTCGGGCAATGCAAGTATCAAGTGACAAAGGGAATAAGACACGACTGCCCCGGTTCAAATGACGAAAGATCTTCGTGGAACGCACAGGGGTCACATGGCCATCCAGGTCCCTCTGTCGATCATTGGTGTGGGAGTGTCCCGACCATGTCTGGAGTGTTCCCGAACCATTGGGTATCACGCTTAAGGGCTTGATGATGTTTAGAGAGAACTTATAGGATCGGTAGAATCACCGAAGAAAAGAAGGGAGAAAACCGGAAGGGTTTCGGTAAATCCAGAGGATGTCCGGAGTGGAGGTGGAAGGTGTTCAATGGCCACGGAGATTGGATAATGTGTTAATGAATGTTAAATATTGGTTTAATCATTTATTCATAATTGTTTAATAAACAGAAAAATCACTTAAAGGTCAAAAAGGCTTAATGGGCCAATTCCGGAGGGAGGGGGCCCATTAGGGGAAAGGAGGAAGGGGAGAGGGGCCAAGGGGGAGGCCGGCTGGGCCTCCCCCCCCCCCTGTGGCGGGGCCCACTAGGGGCTGGCCGGTGGCCACCCCAACCCCTCCTCTCCTTTAGTCCCACCCTGGGACTTTGGGGGAGGTAGTACCTCCCCTCCCCTATATAAAGTGGGGTATTTGTCCTAGAAAAACACACCAATAATCAATAAAGGTCTCCCCACTTTTGGGAGGACCTCTAATTGATATTTTCTCTGTCCCCTCTCTCTCTCTCTCTCTCTCTCTCGTGACCATGGTCCCAAGTCTGGACTGCGCGAGCGAGAGACATCTTCACCGCGGAGCGCCATCGCGCTGCGGGATTCGGATCCGGGAGCTCTACTTCCGCAACTACTGCTGGATCGGGGAAGCGGGAGTCAACGTCAGGCACCGGACGTGTGTAACTCCCCGCGAGGTGTCGCACTTGAGGCACTCAAGTCGTTGGAGCCAGAAGGAGCGCAAGGACTTCATCACGACCTTGAGGTCGGCTTCGGCTCGTCTACATCAACCACGCTCTCCTGAGCGTTGACAACGCTTTTCGGTCTTCAAGGGTAAGTTCGCAAAAAGCCCCTCCCGTTACTGTATTACTAATAGATAGGTCCTGGCAGCTTCAGGGGTTCAGGGGCGTAGAGTAAAATTTATTGTTTTTATGCGCGGAACCCCTACAGTGGTATCAGAGCTAGATCTATGCGTAGTAATGCTAGTACGGGTAGAACACACGAGATGTAGCGTGTGGTCGTTGATCTTTTAGTTGTTACCCTCCCACGTGTACTTGTGTATACCGCAGTAATGCTTGATGAAGCGGCCCCCAACCGACTTTACGCGTTCATTTGCGAGACTGGTCCACGCTTGACATACGGCTTGTACCGTATAAAGTGGCTTAGGGGGTGTCTGTCTCTCTCGCATTAGTTGGTATACCATTTGCAACGGAGGGCCCCGAAAGGGGTGTAGTAGAGACAACTACTTGATCAACGTTGTGCTGAAAGTTCGTAGGTAAGAACGGTTCTTGTGCGAAAGCCCATTCAGCCACGTAAAACATGCAAAGATAAAGTAGAGGCATCTAACTTTGTTTTGTAGGGGGGCGTTGCTTTGTGATATGGTTGTGGCAAAGGTAAAGTGATTACCTTTTGTTGCATAGTAGTAGATAGTCACGGTAATGACAAACTACCACACCGGAAAGATACCGGTACCCTGGTGTCTACGGTGCCGGAACCCTAGCGCCAGAACCCGGTGACGACGGATGGAGATCACAACGTGAAGGACCATATAACATAGCATTTACATTCAATGTTATTGTTTGTATGTCTTATTGTGTGCTAGTATTAGATACTCGACGGTAGCCTAATAAGATGATCCCTGTTAAAATTACCAACGATTGTGTTCCCCCTTAGGGTGCACCACCAAGAAAGTTCTTCGATATGAGGCGATCCAGGGTTACAGGCCTGAGTGTCATACATATCTACGTTCGCATACAGTGGGTGTAAGCCATGTTGCACAGCGAATACACTAAGGTTGAGTTGGCGAGCCTAGCACACTAGAGAAGCGTGGCCTCGGAACACGGATGGTCGAAAGATCGAGCACGAGTCGCATGAATGATGTGATCGACGTTTAGCATCCACCCTTGAACCCACATTGATGGCCGTGACGATCGGGGGAGATGTGGCTGATAGGGGTCGTGTTATCACTAGGAACCCTCACTAGGGATAGGTGTTTCTGAGTGGAATTATTATTAACTCATTTAATTATAAACTTAGTCTAAATTCCTTTTGCAATTATAAAATTAGAAAATGGTTCTTCCCAAGATTACCTTTCCTATCGACGATTGGTTAAAAGGAGAAAAGCTCAAGTTAGATGGATCCAACTTTTCTGCATGGGTCATACGCCTATTTGATCTCCTTGGGGAGAACAATGTAGCTGACTACATGACCTGCGAGATGTATTTGGAGTCACCCTATTCTCATGAGACCCATGAGCAGCGGGATCTGCGTTATCATCGTCGTGTGATGGCCACATTCATATCAGTGACCATGCGCCTCAGAATGGAGGATGGGCTATGGCCAATAGTGGGGAGTCTCAAGCCCTGGGTGGTCATGGCACAGCTGAGAGCACATTTCGTGGAACAAATGCACATGTGGGAGTATGAGCTGATGGGGGACTTCCTCTCCATAAAGATGGAGGAGGGCTCCTCATTGGATGAGCACTTATTGCGTCTCTACGATGCGTACATGAGTCTGGCATTGACGAGGGTTTAACTCATCAATGCCCATTGTTATGGACTTGGGTTTTGGAGAAGGAGGGAGCGCTGGAGACATCTGTCGGCTAGCAAACAAGCACACAGGAGACAAAGGATTTACCCAGGTTTAGGCCTCGTAGAGGTCCCTACTCCTGCTTGTCTTCTCGTGGAATTATCGAAGGAGTCGAAAGTTACAATGGTGCACAGATGCAATCTGCCGAGGGTTGTGGAAACTAGGGTTGCGTGTGTCCTCCTCGCCGCCCCCACCTAGCCTTTATATAGATAGGCTAGGTCTCGGGTAGCAGGTCGAGTCGGTTACAAGTTAGGGTTTTCCCCTTCAAACTTTCTATCTTTAGCTTCTTCTTGTTCTTCAAGCAATCGAGAGTCTGCAGGTTACTCGAGTCCTTTATCCGGGCCTTGGCGACACCGTGGGCCTGTACGTATTTGGACCATATATACCAAGCTCGAGTACCTGTAGGGTATACCCATGTCAGTAGCCCCCGAGTGTCCAGTGGAATCGCAGATTCGAATGGGGACTTTTTGAAGTCTTCGAGTGCCTGAACGAGTACATTTCGACTGCTTTTATTTGTGTCATAGGGATTGTTGATATACGTGCCTGATATAACCGAAGTATTGGTATCAGTTAACCACCTTAGGGTGAAACAACGCAATCTACTTGAACTCGAGTCCCCGGACTCGAATCTGGAAAAGTGCTGGCGTAATTCGACTCAGGCCGCGGAGGTCTTACAGGAGTCGAATTCCAGTTATATGGGTGTGAGCACTTGACGCGTCCGTCAAGGCATGTTCATCGTGCTTGTAGGCACGGATATATTTCTGTTAGTGCGCAGCTAAATGCGTTGCCAGGCCTTATTCAGGTCTTACCTTCACGCTGTAAGTGCGGCATCCGAATTTTATCATCGCGGAGACGATTCGGGTGACCCAGGAAACATAGTCTCTTTGTAGGGAAAAATTATGAGGCGGTGTCGCCATGAGCTGCGAGTGCGGACGTTATCAACCCATAGTTTTCTGTATAAATAATCATAGGGTGCGCGACCAGCGCTCCCTATGGGAGTAGCCCCCGAGTGCCTGGTTGAGTCGAAGACTCAGGCAGGGACTAAATAACGTTTGCGACTGCCGTCATCTTTTGGTTGCTTGTTTCAGTCGAATTTGTTTCCGGCGCTCCCTATGGGAGTAACCCATGTCCGTAGTCGAACCGTGTTTCGAGTGGTTGGGTTTGCTTTGTGATTGTCCATGTTCCTGCAACAACAAAAGAAAAAATCATAGGTTGCGCGGCCAGTGCTCCCTATGGGAGTAGCCCCCGAGTGCTTGGTGGAGTCGAAGACTCCAGCAAGGACTAAAGTAGTCGAATTTTTCCACTTCGTAGCTTTGATGACATCAGTGCTGACACTTGTATGACCTCAGTTGCCCGCGTGAGCGAGTTTGACAGGACGTGACGAGCGGTGGGTCCCACTTCCTGACTTTGATTTGACTGGGCGTGCGTAATCTTTATTTTAACTGCGCCTCCTCGATTTCCGTGCGTAATGGGAGTAGTGGAGGGACGGTTCGCGCTTCCCCTTCTCCACGTGTCCAACACGATGTGTGCCACGCGTCCAGTAGGGTTTTTCTGAGCCGTTGGATTGCATCTTCTAGGGGTTAAGTAGCGATGTCACGGTGGTAATTTCCCATCTGCACTCTTTCTTCCTTGCTGCCATCGCCATTGCTGCTACTCTCCTGCTTTTCCTTGCGCTCGTTTCCTCCACAGCGCTGGACCACCTCCGCTCGTTTCCGAGCTACTTTCTGCTCTCGCATCGCCGCCGTTCAATGGGGAAGAAGAAAGGAGACGACGTTGCTGATTCCACGGCCACCGTCGCCACGGCGAAGAAGAAGGGTGGCTCCGCTGCTGCGGGCACCAGCGCCGCCACTGACGGGAGGAAGAAGGTCGCGGGCACCCGCGTGACAAATGGTGCATGGAGCCCTTCGATCATCAAGGCGTCGGATCTCCGTCTTCTTCGCCAAGACGGAGTTATCTCCGCAGCAGTCGCCGATGCTCGCGTCCCCAGCAGTTAGACCATTCCTGCTCCTCCCGCTGGTTTCCGAGTGATGTTTCTTGCATTCGTCATTCGCGGTCTTTCCTTGCCTCTCCACCCCTTTCTTAGGGGTCTTCTTTGTTTCTACGGGCTCCAGCTCCATCAGCTGTCCCCAAATTCGATCCTCCACATCACCTGCTTCATCACTCTTTGCGAGTGCTAGCTCGGAATCGAGCCACACTTTGGTCTTTTCAAGCGCATATTTAAATTGAAGTGTCAGTCCGCATCTGGCTCTTTAGTTTATGACGTAGGTGGTTGCGGAATCCACGTCGACCCATCCGCCACCTACTTCAACATCAAGCTCACAAAGTCCGTCCAGAGATGGAGGGACAAATGGTTCTATGTCCGCGATCAGAAGTCCAAATATGAGCACTTTGGACTCTCGCCCTTTGATCCCGCGACTCCCTGCAAGAAGATGCGTTCCTGGAAGAATGTAGTTATGCCTGCCGAACTCGCGGAGACAGACGTGCTGTATCAACGCGTCTGCGACCTCGAGAGTCGCATAAGCACAGAAGAGGGAGGCTACACCCTTATCCGAACCTGGTTGCACCATCGCATCCAGCCCCTTCAAGCCAGAGCTCATCCCATGTTTCAGTGGGCTGGCGTTGATGATACCACTCGCGTGTCTGCCGATGGCATGTCTGCGAGTGAGGTGGATAAGAGGGTTCGACTGGTCACGAAGTACACTAGCAAGGATGTGCTTCCAAGTGAACCAGTTGTTCCTCCTTTTGATGCTTCGAATCCTCCTCCCGAGGTATAGTTGTGCTACGCAGTAGCTTATTTTCTCGATTGCTTTTCTGTTGCTTACTTGTTCTTTTTGCTGATCTTCACTATCTGTACACAGGATTGGGCGGTGTCGCCTTGTATGCCCCTCTCCCTAAGGGGATTATTCCTCGCGAAGCTTTGGAAGAGGACAAGTCTGAGTTGACTGTCCCTTCTGATGTGGAAGAGGAAGCCCCCGAGTCCGAGAGCCCGGATACTCGCAAGCGTTCGCACAGCGAGGATTCCGACGCGTCGTCTCCTTCGACTCCAGAAGGCACGGCTGTTGGCGCGGAGTCGCCAATTCCCGCCGTTCCTGTGAGGGCTGTGGCACCGTCTTCTCGCACGAAGATGCGATTGCCCAAGGAGTCTTTGTCGGAGTTGGCGGAGGCCACGTTTGATCTTGACAAGTTTGACTGGTAAGTTTACGAGTTCATTTGTTCTTCTCTGTTTTCTTCTTGTTGGCTTTGCCCTGGAGTTTGCCCTTTCTCAATGTGGATTTTGTCTTGTAGTCAAGAGGCGTCGTCATCTTCTGGCGACATTGAGTTTTTGAAGGAATCGGGAGTCGCGACTTCAAGGGCCAAGGAAGAGGTCGAGCGCGCTCCTT
Organism: Avena eriantha; assembly: GCA_910589775.1. Classification (NCBI taxonomy): domain Eukaryota; kingdom Viridiplantae; phylum Streptophyta; class Magnoliopsida; order Poales; family Poaceae; genus Avena; species Avena eriantha. The sequence continues at coordinate 282,266,735 of OU342746.1, read as the reverse complement.
CCCCTCCGGTGGCGGCCCACTCCGGGCACAATTCTTCGAGCTCTCCTCACGTAGGGGAGCATTGAATGGTTGCTCGGATGACGGTACAGCAAACTTCTTCAGAGTCATTGGAGGACCATGTAAGTATATCTTTCCCTCTTTTTAGTGTGGCAGTCGTTGTTCTCTGTTGCCTTCACGGATTCCTTGTTTGTGCGGCAGCTCCTTGTAAAGGAGGCCGCGCAAGTGGCAAAGCAGGTGATGGCAATGGGCCGCCAGCATGCGATGCTGGAGACGGGTCACCGCGTAGTCAAAAGTGAGTGTTCTACATTTGTTCTTTTTCGTCCCCTCCTTTGTGGTATAGTTGACTGATAATCAACTTTTGATTACCATGTAGCTGAACATAATGCCTTACTCCGTAACATCGCCACCTTGGAGAAGACATTGGCCGTAGCTGTGAAGGGGCGCGACGAGGCAATCGTGGCTCGTGACGAGGCATAGAAACGCGAAGAGGATCTGCGTGCCTCCTTTGCGGCTAGGGAAAAGTTGTTTGAAGAGCAACTGTTCTCAGTCGCCAAGGCCCTCTCAGGTACCTTCGCTCGTAGATATTTATTGTTGTCCTTCTCTGCATCTAGAGTTTTGCTGGTGGCGCGAAAGGTTTGATCCATGTGTGGGTTTTCTGTGCAGATGCTGGCGGTTTGAGCTTTGACCCACAGGCCCTTCGTCGCGATGACGCTCTGGCAAGCACGGTGTCTGCAGTCGAGGACCGTAGCGCCGCCGTCCAAGATACATTTTCCAAGGCCAAGGTCACCCTCAGTCGCCTCCGGGAGGAGTTGATGCCGAAGGCGGAGCTGGTCGATAATATGGACGAGCTGGTGGAGTCACTCGCCGGGGGTGTGCCTACCACCTACAGGAACTCCCTCCGCGCGGCTGGCGCGACCATGTCACTCGCCATGGTGTAGTCCCACGGAGTCGAGATAGATCCCTCTGCGGTGTCGAAGGCGATGCCTGTTGGCGCAGACGGTCAGCAGGTAGTCTTCGCTCCTTTCGCGACTACCTGTGGCAAATATGGGCATCACTTGATAAATACTGTCACGAAGTACTTGGAGGAGCTCCAACGTGCCAAGAAGGCAGCGAAGGCTTCGGCCTCAGGGGCCGGCGGAAAGTCAGTGGCGTCTGACACTGCCACGGACTTGATGAAGCCCCCGAAGCCATCGAAGTCGAAGAAGCCAGCTGCTCTGTAGTTAGCTTTTGTAATAGTTGATTAATTGCCCTTTTGTTTACGGACATGCCTGCTGGCGAGTGTGTCTGTTGATACTTATGCCGGTCTTGAATGCATTTGACCCTTTTGTCTTTGTGTTGATTTGGTCGTCTTATTTGCTTCTATCTTGACTTGTGGTAGGGTACATCAAGTGATCCTATGAGGGGAAACCAGGACTCGCCAACTCTTGATGATACAGTGGCACCACCGTGCTCCCGGGTAGAGGAGCTATCCTTGCTTTCACGACTTCGTGAACGTGTGAAGCAGCTAGAGCGTGAGTTGCCCGTGATCCGCGGTAGCGCCGACGTGTGGAAGTCGAAGGCGGAAAAAGCCGCCGCCCGCGAGCAATATCTGCTTGGCGAGGTGACGCAGTTGGGCGACCAGTTTAAGTGTTAGTTTTCTCATTCTCATCTTTTCCTTTGTAGTTAGTCGCAGCGGTTCGTTGTACTCATGCTATTGATGCTGCTTCGTGTAGTTGTTAGCGCGCGCCATCCGCGGGAGGAGAAGGACAGAATTGCCATTCACCTTCATGATCTCACCCAGGAGCAACTTCAAGAGAGTGGGTACTTCTGGGTAGATCATGATCGTGCGACTGCGTTGGCCACCCTACAGGATCGCGCATCGTGAGTGCTGCTCTTCCTGAAGAAGTCGCAGTCGTGCTTGAAGAACACTTATCGGGCGATGCTCCCGCTGGACGACACTCCATCAAGCCTGCTGGCTCTCCTTGCCAAATTTCAAGATCTGTCCGCGGTTCGCGAGTGCGTGAGGCAGCAGTTGGTGGCTGGTGCCAAGGCTGGCCTCTCAATGGTGCGGTTGCGCAGACCTGACGTGGATGTTGCCGCCATTGCCTCTGGACCGCCAGCGCCACCAGCAGGATCTGCCTGGAATATGGTACCGCACTATCAGGCGGTGGACCGTCCAGCAGGGGAGATCGTCGACTTCTTCGAGGAACAAACCAACGTTCTTCTGTTGCAAGAGTAGCCAAATTTGTGTCCTGCACATAAGTGTACTTGTGTTGTAAAGTTCGTATAGATGTTGTAGATAATTTATTGTCAAATGTGTATAAAGAGCTTTGTGAGCGTGAGGTGCGTTGTACTATGCGAGTCCTTTTCATTAGCCTGGCCATCTTTTATCTCAGTCCCTTGTCAACCTGTCAGGTGCGTTGCAGCTGGGTTGAGTTTGTGTTAAGGGTTTCGATTGATGTGCCAGCTACTCAGGATATCGCGTTTTTGGTTCGAAGAACAGATGTATGTAGGGTGGCGCAACCCCCGAGTATAAAAATGGACAAAGTGAGAGAGAACACGGAGTTTTGGGGCACTTAGCTTTTATTTATTCAAAGAACAGTGCGAGGTACAATGTGCGGCTAAGTAGCCTTATTTGCAACGTAAAAGTAAAACGACTAGGGGTAGAAGCGTCGCAGTTATGCGATGTTCCAAGGGTTGGAGTATGCAACTCCTGTCTCTAAATCTTGAAGGCGATAGGCGCCACCTGGGATTACTTCTGTAATCACGTACGGTCCTTCCCAGGGGGACTCGAGCTTGAGATGCCTCTGCTGCTTCAGTCGCAGGACCAGGTCACCTTCGACGAAGGATCTGGGGCGAAGCCTTCTACTGTGGTAGTTGCGCAAGTTCTGCTGGTAGATCGTTGATCTTTCCACGACGATTTCCCTTGCTTCGTCAAGGAGGTCGACGGAGTCTTTGAGTGCGAGGGATGACTCTTGTTCGCTGTAAGCGACCACGCACGACGCCTTGTACCGTACCTCAGCTGGTAGCACTGCCTCTGCTCCGTGCACCATAAAAAATGGCGTGTAGCCCGTGGCACTGTTTGGAGTTGTACGTAGGCTCCAGAGTACAGATTGCAGTTCGTCCGGCTAGCAACCCGTAGCTTGTTCGAGTGGCTGAAGGAGTCGCTTCTTAATGCCGCTGTAGACGAGCCCGTTTGCTTTTTCCACCTGACAGTTGGTCTGTGGGTGCGCTACTAAGGCGTAGCTGATGTTGATCCCCAGGTTCTCGCAGAATTCTTGGAACTCCTTGGATGTGAAATTCGTCCCGTTGTCGGTGATGACGTTGTGTGGCACCCCGAACCTGTAGACGATGGATTCAAAGAATTTGACTGTGCTGTGCGCGGATTGGTTGGTTACTGGCATGGCCTCAATCCACTTGGTGAATTTATCGACTACGACCAAGAGGTAGACATAGCCTCCTCGCGAGGACCTTGGAAGCTTGCCGACCATGTCGAGCCCCCATTGCGCGAAGGGCCAGGCCAATGGGATTGGCCGTAGCTCTGCGCCCGGTGCGTGCGGCTTGTCCGCGAATCGCTGGCCTGCGTTGCATTTTCGGACGATGTCCTTGGCGTCGCGCATGGTCGTAGGCCAGTAGAATCCAGCTCGTAGAGCTTTGGCAACGAGGGCGCGACTGCCAGCGTGGTGCCCGCAGGTCCCTTCATGGATGTCGAGGAGAACTGCTCTTCCATCGGCGATGGAGACGCATCGTTGTAGCACTCCTCTGATGCTGCGTTTATATAGTTCGCCGTTGATAACGGCGAATGCTTTGGAGCGCAGCGCGATGTGTCGTGCATCTGTCGGATCGTCCGGTAGTCTCTTGCTGAGGAGGTACGTAATGTACGGCTGCGTCCAAGATTGCTCGATCATCATGATGCTCATTGGTCCCTCGAGTCCTGTGTCCAGCTCCAAGTCATCGAGTGTTATTGGCTCATTGGGTGGCGTAGCCCCCGAGTCCGTTGCTGCGCTTGTTTTCTTCTCTACGGCCTTTGGCTTGATGGAGCGTTCGCATATGCGCTCGAGAAATACCCCAGGTGGTATGGGGGCACAGGTGGAGCCTATGTTGGCGAGTGCGTCCGCCTCTTCGTTGCTTTCGCGACCTACGTGTCGTAGCTCGCAACCATCGAAGTCTCCCTCGAGTGTATCGTAGAGGTCGCGGTACGCGATCATGTTGTCGTTCAGTGCGTCGCACTCATGCATTGTTTGGTTGACGACCAACTTGGAGTCGCCATATATGATGAGCCTCTTGGCGCCGCAAGCTTTTGCCATTCTCATCCCGTGCAATAGGGCCTCGTATTCAGTCTCGTTGTTTGAGGCTGTGAACTGCATTCGCAGGATATACTTCAGCTTATCCCCTTGAGGTGACGTCAGTATGACACCTGCGCCTGCTCCGTCTTTCCGCTTGGACCCATCGAAGTGCATTGTCTAGAGGTAGGACATATCTGTATTGTCCGGGAGCTGGTTCTCCATCCAGTGCACGAGAAAGTCAGGGAGCACTTGTGACTTCATTGCGTCGCGTTTTTCGTATGTGATGTCTCGTGGAGACAGCTCTATTCCCCAAAGCGCGACTCGCCCCGTGGCGTCGGGGTTATTGAGGATACGTCCCAACGAGGCGTCGCTGACTACCACGATTGGGTGTTCCTGGAAGTAGTGGCGCAGTCGCCGGGCGGTCATGAAGACGTCGTACGCTAGCTTCTGGTAATAGGTTAGTCCAAGAAATCATATGAAAAGTACTCCAAAGTATGGACAAAACATAATAAAGTAGATAAAACCAAGCATGAAACATCAAAAATTATGGATACGTTTGCAGCGTATCATTGAGCACCCTCAGGTGACAGAGGATTTTGGAAAATGGTTGCTTGCTGATATGGCATGAGACCACTCTTATCTCTATGGTGGTGACCATGTGAGGCCGTAGAGTCGTTCTACCGCCCCTGGTGGTTGTGGCACGGGATGTGGCAGCAGTGGAGGCACCAACTCTGAAGGTGGACATGGAGACCATGATGGAGGGCATGGGCAAGGCATTCATGGACATGGTGTTACGGCTGAACGTGAGCTAGCAAGGCTGGAGAATCGGAAGCATACATCAGCTGAAGCCAGCCTGACCGAGGTTAGCCCTGTCAAGAATTCTGAGACCCCAACTCCGATGTTGCTAGAGTGGAAGGAGCCTAGGGTGATCAAGTCCTCTTATGATAAAGCTATAAGCAAGAAGTTGTATTTTGTAAGGGAAGGGTCTGAAACCTACCATGAGCGCTTGGGCACTCCCTTGCCACCTCCTTCAGCGAGGGAACAGAAGAGGCCGAAGAAACAGACCACCCCATAGAAGGACAAGTCCATGATAGGGTTGGCGGGCTCCGCTACGGAGTGCCGCCAAGAGCAATGAGTACCCTACTCTAGAGTTGTCGTGGACATGGAAATGCTGCAATAGTTAATGATCTCCATGATTTCGTGCGAGCGTTTACCCCATCCATCCTATGTGTTGTTAAAACACATATTAATAAATCCATGGTGGAAAGTCTCGTAAGAACATTAGGCTATGATAATGCTTTTGTAGTTAGTAGCATAGGTCGTAGTGGCGATCTAGGTAAGTTTTGGAACAATGAAATAAAGATTGATCTTCTTTCTTACTCTTAGTATTATATTGATGTGGTTGTGTTTCCCCCTTCAGAGGAACCTTGGAGGCTCACATGTGTGTATGGAGAGGCCCAAGTCAGTGAAAGACACAAGACCTAGGACATGCTGAAATTCATAAAGTCGTCCTCACCCTTGCCGTGGATGTGTATTGGGGATTTCAGTGAGGTGCTCCTTAGGGAGGAACATGTGGGTGTTAATGACCGTAGTAACACTCAGATTCAAGATTTTAGAGAGAGTGTTGATGTTTGTGAACTTATGGATCTTGGGTACTCAGGTATCGTTTGGACCTTTGAAATGAAAAGTCTCGGGTGGCTCGTACTATAGAGTATGCCTTGATAGAGCTTTGGCTTCGGCGAGTTGGTGTGAATGTTTTCCTATGGTAGCGCTTCAACACCTCACCGCGACAGCCTTAGACCATTCACCGATACTGCTTCGATTTGATCCTACACCGGTAGACCCCCGAACACCGAGGCTCTTTCGGTATGAAGCGATGTGGGAGACCCACCAAGATTTTCGTCCCATGGTGGCGGAAGCATGGGATTCATAAGCCTGCACCACAATGGTAGACTCGAGTGGAAGCTCAAAGGCCTCTTTGGCGCTTTGCATGCATGGGTACGGGACACCTTTTGGTCACGTCTGTTGGGAGCTTTGATCTCTCCGACACGAACTAGAATAGCTACGGCTACAACTAGATAGAGTGGGGCCTAGTATTGTGGAAATCAAGATTGTTGAGTGGATCATGCAACTCCAGTTTCATGAGGAGAAAATGTGGCAACAACGGTCTCGAGTGCAATGGCTTGCCGAGGGAGACCGAAATACACATTTTATTCCATCTATGGGCTAATAAAAGAAAAAAACCATATTAGCAAGATCTCCCGTGGTGATGGCACCTCTACTGAAGACCAGGAGGAGATTGGTCAAATGGCCCGTGATTTCTATGGGCATCTCTACACATCCGAGTGTACCTCGGGAATGGAGGAGGTGCTAAACTCAGTACCGGTTCCGGTCACACATGCGATGAATGATATGCTTGTTTCCCCCTTTACTAACATGGAGGTAAAAGCAGCTATGTTCCAAATGTACCCACTAAAAGCTCCGAGTCCTGATGGTTACCCTGCCCAGTTCTTTCAAAAACATTGGGATCTTTGTGGAACCGAAGTGACTAGTGTAGTACTCCACATTCTTTGTGGGGAAGACAGTCTAGAGGGGATCAATAAAACCTTTATTGTCTTGATTCCTAAGGTGGCATCACCGACTGAGTTAGGTCAGTTGTGTCCTATCAGTTTGTGCAATGATATATATAAAATTGCTTTGAAAGTCCTTGCCAATAGGTTGAAGACAATTTTATCGGAGATTATCATAGAGGAACAATATGCCTTTGTCCCTGGGAGATTGATTACCGATAATATTATCATAGTATATGAGCGTCTCCATTTTATGAAAAGGAATGGTGCAAAGAAACATAAGCACTGTGCGCTAAAGCTTCATATGCGAAAGGCCTACGATCGGGTGGAGTGAACCTATCTACGGGTGATTATGCTTTGGATGGGATTTCACCGCTTTTGGGTGGATCTTATTACGAGGCTGGTATCCTCAGCCTCCTTTTCGGTGTTATTTAAGGGAACACTGCTTCAGGAGTTTAGGTTGTCTCGTGGTTTAAGACAGCGGGACCCTATATCCCCACACTTATTTTTGCTTGCAGCAGAGGGCCTCTCTAGCCTCCTAAAACAAAGTTGACATTCATCTCAGCTTGAAGGAATTAAGGTGGACTCCATAGCTCCAGCCGTGAACCACATCCGGTTTGCTAACGATAGCCTGCTGTTTGTCAAAGCAAATCTTGAGGGGGCTATAGAGACCGTGAACCACATTTTGTTAGTCTTCTTGATAAATACTGCAACGCTTCAGGTCAGAGGATTAATCTTGACAAATCATAGGTGTTTTTTAGCAAGGGATACCTTGAGGCTAATCGCATGGCTGTTAAGAATTCTCTTAATGCTACTAATGAGACATTGAATGATAAGTATATCAAAATGCCATCTTATGTGGGTAGGTCGCTACATGGTGCCTTCTAGTACCTCAAAGATAGCATTTGGCGAAGAATTCAAGGATGGCTAGAAAAGCTTCTAGCCTTGGGAGGGAAGGAGGTGTTGATCAAATCAGTTACCCAGGCAATACCTACCTTCTCGATGTCATGTTTTAAACTACCACGGGGGTTGTGTTTGTCCATCAATTCGATGCTTCAGAAATTTTGGTGGGGGCGCAAGGACGGCAAACAAAAACCATGTTGGGTCTCATGGGAGATTATGTGCTCTCCTAAATACTCGGGTGGCATGTGAAGGAGATATGCCCTAGAGGCAAATAATAAATGAGTTTTATTATCATATCTCAGTTAGTTCGTAATAGTTTCATATTGTGCTATAACTATATCAAGCGGAAACATTGATACAAGTGTGGTATGAAAAAGACTAAGTCCCGAGTAGCATATATTTATACTAGTTCGTTGGGCAACCGATGATCAAGGTTTCCTGATCATGGAGCATTTATGCCAGTTGACAACAGAGTCATATATGATATGATGGACATTTCCCAAAGATAGTTATTGCAGCACGATCATGTCACAAGGTTCATCATTGCAATAGTTAGAAGCGTAGTCTCCTTCTCCATAGACCATGAGATCATATTAATCACTATCTCCCGAGGCTGCTTTGATCACATCAACCATCATGTCCATAAATTTGTGGCCATAAAGGTGTGCATCAGAAATTCCATAGGAATAGTTGAGGCCTATGTTATCAAGATCGGGATTTGTTCACCTGCGTGATGGGAAGATACACACGGACGACTTGGTGAGATTCCATCCATAATGTTGCAACATGTGACTAGGTCACGGGGATGGAATATCACCGGAACAAGTGAAATAGAACTTGTCGGTAACGAGATTGAAAAAGGTATATAATACTAATGATCAGATTTCAGACAATTCGTATCGAAGAAACAAAGGGAATTGGACTTGACATTTACGGTTCAAATGACATTGTCTTCCTGGAATTCACAGGGGGCATTATGGGCATCCCGGTCTCGCTAATGATCATTGATATGAGAGGCATCTCGATCATGTCTGTGATGTTCCTCGTGCCGTTGGGGACATAAACTTAAGGGTACGATGAGCTTAAGATCATCTTTAGATGGAATCATAGTAGAGAAAGAAAGAAACTGGAGTCATTCCAAAGAGAAAAGATCCAAAGTTGTTCGGATGAAGAGAAAGGAAAAAGGGACCGAGAGGTGTTTCGGGTAAATATGCATTTATTATATATTAATTATGAATTAATATATATTAAATAAACATTTAAATTAAAATTTATAGGGTAACTTCCTCATTAGGACAAAATCCCAGAGGAAATTGTCCCGGGAGGAAGCCACACTGAAAAAGGGGCAGAAAACAGCAAACAACCATAGCTAGGCCTGTTTTGAACTAGCCTAGGCAGACAGGCGAGCGATAGGCAATATGTGCCACCCCAGGCGGTGAGGTGCTTGGCATCGCGCTGCATACTGGCTGGCCGTAGCCGCGTTTCAGCCCACTCGGGCGAGCGCCTGGGCAAAGGGTGCCGTGGTGGGCCGCCACGCGCAAGCTGGTCCACCCGACCTCGCCTTTCCCGCCGCCTTGACGCACTGACCACGCGCAGTGGGCCGTGGGCAGGCGTCACCCCACCCGGGCTGCTGCGTTGGCTGCTACGGCGAGTTGCTATGTGCTGGGTCGCGGGGTGGCTGGCCCACCCGGCCACTTCAACCAGCGTTGGCTGCTGCTGGTTGTTGGGTTGGGCACCTAAGGCCCAGCCGGCTGCCCCTCCTCCTTTATTTCCTTTTGCCTTGTTATTTAGTCCAACATGGACAACCCAATGGAGGGAGTACCCCTCCTCCACCTATATAAAGGGGTGCCCATGGGTGGGATTAAGACACACCAATTCAAGTATTCTCTAAGGCACTTTCCTCGGGAAAATGTCTCTCTCTGTCCTCTGTGATGGAGCCATCCCTAGAAGGATGGCACCTGCAAGAGACGATGCACCTGCAGCACGCTGTTGCGTTGCAGGGATTCCAGCCAGGGGATCTACTTCCGCACTCCCGGCAGGGATCAGGGAACCGGAGATCATCATCACACACCGTATGTGTATAAAACCTTGAGGATCTGCCATTTGTGGATCTTGGATGTCGTGAGCCGGAGCTGCTGCACGATGAAGATGGAGCAAGGGGTGACCTGTGAGGAGATTCGCGACCTTGAGGTTTGCTACGACTACGACTTTCAACTACGTTCCCCTCGAAACGTTAACCCCTTTTGGACTATAAGGGTACATTTCCGAAACTCCCGTCGTTAGTGCATTACTACATAGATAGACGATTCTGGGTGTCTGGGCATTCCAATGTAGGAAAAGTTTTGTTTCTTGCCACAGAACCCCTTCAACATGGAGTTTAGAGACATCGAGCTCTTTAACCTAGCTATGCTGGCTTGGAAAGCATGGAGAATTCTGAAAACCCCTGATTCACTGAGTGCAAGGATGCTGAAAGCCATATAAGAACTCAGATCTTCTGGATGCCACTTTGGGTTCGTCACTGTCCTAGGTCTGGCAAGCACTTGTGGAAGGCTGAGACGCTAGGAAGCAGGGCCTAGTTCGTAGAATTGGTACAGGATCTACCACCAATGCTTGGAACTAAAATTGGATCCCGAGAGATTATATGATGAGACCGTTGGCATGTTTGAAGGACAATCCATCGATGCTCATGGCCTCCTTCATTGATACTACCTCAGCGACGTGGAGGAGGGACTTGTTACAATAATGGTTCATTCCCATGGATGTAGAGGACATATGCTTGATACCGCTGAGTACCAGGAGTATGTAAGATTTCTGGGCATGGCAGTACAAGAAGAATGGACTGTTGACTGTTAATTCAGTCTACCGTATGCTTGTACAAACCAAAAACGGAGAGACGACTGGCTAGAGGGAAGGGCTGCAGGGTCTAAGACTGAAGACGAGGGGAAGGCGTGGTGCTGTTTATGGAAAGCTCGGGTTCCCTCGAAACTGCGTGTTTTCCTCTAGCGCCTTGCCCATCAGTCGCTACCCACAAGTGATGTTCGATGCCACATGCATATGGTGGGGTCAAGCGTGTGCTCTATCTGTGGGGAGGAGGACTCCTAGAGGCACCCCGTAATTAACTACTCGGTAGATCGTTGTGTCTGGGCTCTGGCAGAAGAAGGCATAGTAGAACATGTGTGTGCCAACGAAGATCCATCTGCAAAGAACTGGCTGTTTGCAATGATGGAATCCATGCCGCGTGATGAATTTGCTAAAATTGCGGTTACTCTCTGGGCTATATGGTATGCGGGGAGGAAGATCATTCATGATGAGGAGTTCCAGTCACCTCTATCTACCTACGTCTTCATCCAAAGTTACCTCTGTGATCTGTCAGTTGCACCTAGCTGTGGAAAAGCAACAAAAGGCGAAGGGAAACCGGTCCACCCTCGTTGGATCCCAACTCAAGCAGGGTGTGCAAAGATGAACCTTGACGCAGCCACTGCAAGGGATTCCCGCAATGGAGCGATAGACGTGGTGTGTAGGTCGGAGACGGGATCTTCCTGGGTGCTTCCACGTTGAAGATCCAGTACATCTCGGACCCGACAACAATGGAGGCAAATGGCGTGCCGCGAGGCTCTCGCCCTAGCGCAGTACCTTAGCCTCTAGAGGATTACCGTAGCTATGTATTGGCTCTCAGTTGTTAATGATCTGTCAAGACCGTATGCGGGGATGTACAGTACAGTTATCCATGAGATCAAGACGCAAGTGGACACTTTTCCGGCTATCTTGTTTAGACATGAAAATAGGACTTCAAACTCGGAAGCTCATAGATCGGCACGTTTAGCTACGTGTTGGACGTCCTGGTCTTTGTATCCCGGACAATATATATTAATCAATGATGAAGTGCCATATTTCCTAAAAGAATAAAAAAATCTCTCTCCAGCCCGCCCGCCTACAGATCCGGGGAGTTATTTCGCCATCTCCTCTCCATCGTCACGTAGTTCCTCCCAAGTTGCTGAAGGCGAGCGCGGCCATCGCCGGTGCAGCTGCCTGCTTGTCCAAGGCGCGGCCACGGCAGATACGTTTTCTTTTCTCGATTCAAATCCGCAGGGTCTTGGGTTTTCCTAGGATTCAGTGGATAGATTCCTTTTGTTGGCGGCGGCGCTACCGAGTAACCGAGGACGATAGGACTCTCCGTTCGATTCCGGCCCCCCTCCCTCCCTCCCTCCCTCCCTCCCTCTCCGTATCGATTGGGCTATCGGTCTCGATGGGATCCTGGTTCTCTTCCCCTGCCCGCGACGACTATATCTCCGTCCCAATGGGCCTTATTGCTCGCATCAAAGAACTCAAGGAAGAAATACGTGCAGTGCACGATCATGAGTGCGTAAATAGGTAAACCACCTACCTACCTACCTTCCCCCCTTGGAATTTCAAGAGATTCGATTGGAATTGCAAGAGATTCGATCGATTTGTGTCGAACCAACCATCCTTGTTTTGCTTAATTTGTTTGTTTGTTCGACCTTGCGTCCGACAGAGCATCCCAGGAAGCCTGCTGCATTCGTGATCTCGCCTACCGGGCCCTCTATCATTACAACTCCATCCACCTGGTACGTGCGTCCTACTGATCCACAACTCCTCTTCCATCCATCTACTCTACTCCCCCAAGTAATCCATGTTTGAGATCGATTTACATGCAGGGTACCGACTTCCGGTTTCCTGCTCAGCCGTCCACCCCGAGCTTTGGCATTATCACGGTGTATCCTCCCACAATCGACATGAAGGGTGCCTGCGTCGGTTTCAGGAAAGATCTCTGGTACCACATCAACTTCTCGGCTTGCTGCCAGATGGGCGGCCACGACGATGACGAGCAGACCTTCTTCGCCGAGCTATGCTATGACAACAGTTCCCACAGACTAATCGTTCAAACATGCACCATTTTAGAGAAGCCCTTCAGGAGCAGCTGCTGCACGCTATGTCCCGACGAATCCAAGATTCTGCACCCAGATGATGCGGAATTCATGTGTGGAAAAGAAGGACATGAGAGGGAATTCTTCAGCGAGATCCATGCACCGAATGGCACAAAGGAATTCTTCAGCCACAGGGATATGCTAAGGACTCCATTCTTGTTAGGAGGACCAACGCCTCGATATAGACTGGTGGATTGACCATGATTTATGCATCATCCATCCTTGTTTAAATTCCTGCTGGATCGTTACGGAATTGACAAGCATGGGTGGAGCTAGAGCCTAGAACCATTTCAGCAAGTTATAAATTTCAGTAATGTGGCCGTTCAGTTGTGATGATGGTCTACTTTTAGGAGGGGCTTGTAAGTTATTATTTGTTCCAATACATATCCTTAGCATTTTCTGGAGAAACAATTAGTGTCATTTATCTGCAGTTGTGCACATCTAACAGTATCCAAAGAAGAGCTGATGACCATTCGCCCAACAATGTGCTCAACTACTGACAAGTACGCAATATCACGACCATGTAAAAATGGGCATGCTGGGCAATACTCCTTTAAGTTTTTCTCACCAAAATAGTTGACAATCCTAATTTATGTTACGGATGTTCGTGATCCTTGCCAACGGAGCCACTCTCCATCATCCAGCCAGCCTCATCGCCCCTCGCCTTCCCGGAGTTGGGCTGAGGTCGTGTCCCACTCGTCTTTGCATGCGACAGTGCCGCCAAGACCCTCTCTTAGGTGTTGCGAGGAATTTAAGGTCAACGCCAGCTTGGACTCCCTATTTCAGTCCCAGGTTGCGTTGCTGCGCTTGGAGCTCATTCAGCTGGTTGTCGTATGCATTGAGGAGGCGACTCGTCCCCTTCGTGAGGAGGTGGCAACGCTCAAGCGGTTGTTGGCGCGTGATGGTGTTTCTTTAGAGCCGATGGAGGCGCATGATTTGGCTCTGCTTGACTCCGCCGAGCAGAAGTCCTCTGTGGTGGAGGAAGATCACCTCTTCGGTTGTTTCTCTCCTCGTGGCAGTCCCTACTCTTCGCCGCAGCATGATGTGTCGGCTGCCTCTGAGGGTGAGGAATTTAGCGGGCATATGGCTCCGATGTTGTAGATCACATCAAAGCCTCATGAGTTGTGTGGGAGTCTACTGTGGTGCTTCCTGTGGAGTTGGGCTCTTTTGAGGTGTTGGCGGTGGCCATGACGACTTCGCCACTGCAGTTTCCCGCCTCTGTAGTCGGTGGAAGGGTGTTGGCGCATACCTCTCCGAGGCTCTTTTGGTAGAGAGCTTTGTAGCCTTCTCGCTAGTTTAGAGATGGCAAGCCCCGGATATGGCAAGGACATTTGATTGCGTCTTGGCAGGGAAGGCGTCGGAGGACTTAATCAGAAAGGTAGAAAAGTTTCTGAGAAAAGTGTCTCTCAAAGGAAAAAGAAGAAAGAGAGGTGTAGCGAGGAAGGATTTGGCTTATGTTTGATCATTGGAGCTTCTTTCGGGTCGTTCGTTAGGTGGGTATTCTTTGCGGCGTCGTGCTCCAGGTGTCTTTAGTTTGCAATTGTAGTAGGTTGTGGGTGCTAGTTGGTTCTAGAGGTGTTCTTTAGATGTTGCTCCTGTTAGGGTAATAGATCTTGTATTACCAGAGGGCCAAAGGCCAGAATATATAGTACATGTACAGGTGCAAATATACATGAAGCCCCCTAACATATGGGGAAAACACAATACACAAATATACTCTAACACCCCCCCCCCCTCAAACTCATGGTGGATCCACAACACTGAGTTTGGAGAGTAAGAAATCATGCTGAGCGCGAGTTTGTGCCTTTGTAAAGAAATCTGCCAACTGCAAGTCTGAAGGCACATAATGAAGCGCAACAACCTGATCCTGCACCTGAGCATGTGTATAAAAAGCATCAACACCAATATGCTTGGTCAGCTCATGCTTGACCGGATCACGTGCAATACTGATAACACCTGTACTATCTGACAAAAGTGGAGTGGGCGTCGTGACAGAGACCCCAAAATCTGCAAGCAACCATCGTAACCAGGTCACCTCAGCAGTCACCGAAGCCATAGCCCGCAACTCAGCCTCAACACTCGAAGGGGAAACCGCTACCTGTTTCTTCGTCTTCCAAGCAACAAGCGAACCACCAAGAAACACACAGTAAGCAGAAAGTGAACGACGATCCGTAGGATCATTCGCCCACGTAGCATCCGAGTAGCACTGGAGCTGGAGATAGCTAGAACGAGGGAAGAAAAGGCGACGAGTAATCGTGCCACGAAGATAACGAAGGACACGGAGGAGATGACCGTAGTGAACAGTGGTAGGAGCTGAGACAAACTGACTCAGAATATGAATAGGATAAGAGATATCAGGACGGGTGACAGCAAGATAAACAAGACTCCCAACAAGATGGCGATAACGAGTGGGATCGGGAAAAGGATCGCCATCCGTAGGACGAAGCTTAACATGAAGCTCCATAGGAGTCTCAACGGTGCGCTCATCCGCAAGAGCAGCCCGAGCAAGAAGATCCTGAATATACTTTTCCTCAGAGATAGAAAACCCATCAGAAGTGGATGAAACCTCAATCCCAAGAAAATAGCAAAGAGGACCAAGATCAGTCATAAGAAACTGATCACGAAGACGAGCCTTGACAAAGGCAATATACTCAAGATCATCACCAGTAATGATCATATCATCAACATAGAGAAGGAGAAGAGTGCGTCCATGAGGAGAAGTGTGAACAAAAAGCGCTGGATCATGAGAACTAGGAGAGAAACCAGCAGCAGTCACCACAGAAGCAAAGCGCTCAAACCAGGCACGAGGGGCCTATTTCAGGCCATAAAGAGAACGTCGAAGACGACAAACCATCCCATCGGGAACAGAATACCCAGGAGGAGGTTGCATATAAACCTCCTCACTCAACTTGCCATTAAAAAAAGCATTCTGAACATCAAGCTGGGACACAGACCAGCGTCGGATAGAAGCCACAGCAAGAAGAGTACGCACAGTGGTCATATATGCCACAGGAGCAAAGGTCTCATCATAGTCACGACCATGTTCCTGCTGAAAACCACGAGCCATAAGACGCGCTTTATAGCGCTCAAGAGATCCATCAGAGCGGGTCTTAATTTTATAGACCCACTTACATGTGATAGGACGAACACCAGAAGGGGGAGAGACAAGGTCCCAGGTGCCTGTGCGCTCAAGCGCAGCAATCTCCTCAGCCATGGCAAGCTGCCATTCAGGATGACACGCAGCATCCCGATAAGAAGTCGGCTCGGAAACTACAGAGAGACCATACTGACTAGGAGAGTAACGGTCTGGAGCACGACGCTGACGAACAGGTCGTGAGGAAGGAAGCTCATCCGCGGAAGATGACTCATCAGAAGAGGAGGAAGAAGGAGGCGCGGAGGAGGGATCCGAAGCTGGAGACCGAGGAGAACTAGGGGAACTAGACGGAGGAGAGGATGGCGCCGAAGACAAAGGAGGCGCAGCAGAAGGAGGAGGTGGAGGAGAAGAGACAGCGGAAGGTGTATCAGGAAAAAGAAGAAAAGAGAGATCATCCGTTGGGTAAGTACCAGAGGTGGGGCGAGGATAGAAAGGCCGCGTTTCATCGAACGTGACATCACGAGAGATGCGCATACGACGACCAACGGGGTCCCAACAGCGATAGCCCTTATGCTCATCACTGTACCCAAGAAAAACACACTCAACAGACTGAGCGGTTAGTTTGGTGCGTTCACGAGGAGGGAGAAGGACATAGCAAACGCAGCCAAATAAATGAAGAGCCGAGTAGTCTGGACAAGATCCAGAGAGACGCTCGAGAGGAATGCCACCCTGAAGAGCAGCTGAAGGCTGGATATTAATGAGGTAAGTCGACGTAGCGACAGCCTCAGCCCAGAAATGCGGCGGAAGAGAAGAAGCAATCATCATAGCGCGGGTAGTCTCAAGAATATGACGATGCTTACGCTCGGCGACACCATTTTGAGCATGGGCGCCGGGACACGAGAACTGAGCAAGGGTGCCCTGCTCAGCAAGGATACCACGCAGGTGCTGAGAGATATACTCTCCTGCAAAATCAGCACGAAAAACACGAATAGGCGTGGAATACTGGGTACGAACCATAGCCACAATACGCTGATAAATAGCAAGCACCTCGCTGCGAGAGCGCATAAAAAATAACCAGGTGTACCGTGAAAAATCATCAATAAACAAAATATAGTACCGATGGCCCCCTTTTGAAGCAAAGGGAGCCAGACCCCACACATCTGAATGAACTAAATCAAAAGGTCGCTGAGATACATACACACTAGTAGGATAGGGAAGCTAAATCTGTTTGCCTAACCGACAACCTTGACACGAATGTAGCGACGACACATCTCCTGAGACAAGCCCCAAAAGATCACGACGAACTAAGGATGATAAACGGGAGCTACAAAGATAGCCCAGCCGATGATGCCACTGCTGAAAAGAGCCAGTGACAGACGCAGCAACCGCAGGAGAAGTGGCAGAAGAAGTGTTGGTAGAAGGAACGCGAAGCCAGTCTAACTCCCAGAGCCCCGGAGACTCAATGCTCCGAGGGCCAGCTCCAACCAGAGCCTGTGTACGACGGTCCTGAACAACACAAGAATCAGCATCAAGAATGACCCTACAACCAGAATCAGTAAGCTGACTAGCAGAGAAAAGATTCATCTTAAGACTGGGAACATGAGAAACATCAGGAACAGAGAAGGAGGAGGTAGAGAGGGTGCCTCGACTGGAAACAGGAAGAGAGGTACCATCAGCCGTAATAACACGGACAGGAGAAATAAGAGAGCGAAGAGCAGAAAGAATAGAAGATGCAGAAGTCATATGAAAAGAAGCTCCAGAATCCAGAATACCACGGGGATGACGTACCTGACTGTGTAGAAGATGATGATCGCACAGTGCCAGAAGAACTAGTCACAGAACCAGCAGTACCCGACGAGGAGGAGCCGGTAGCAGCGAGCAGACTACGAAGACCATGAATAATATCCTGATCCAACAGAGCACCAGCAGGAGGTCCAGAAGCACCAGTAGGAGGTCCAGAGGCAACAGCAGAAGATCCTGAAGACCCAGACTGTCGACGAGCAAGATACTACCGACGTAAGCGTGGATCCCTCGTCCAGCAACCAGAGATGTCGTGGCCAGGCTTGCCACAGTGGGCACAGGGAGGACGAGAACCACGAGGCTGCTGAGACTGACGCTGACCCTGGGCCGGTGGAGTAGAGAGTAGCGGCGGTGCGAGAGACCGCGACGAAGCCGGCAGCACGGGGGGACCATGAGCAGCAAGCACAGACGGAACCTCAAGAAGACCAGCACCACGAAGACGAGTCTCCTCAGCACGAAGCTCAGCCAGGACCTCAGAGAGCGGAACACGACCACGGGCAAGCAGCTGGGCACGGCGCGGCTCAAACTCCTTGCGGAGCCGTGACAAGAACTCAAAGACGCGCTGAAACTCCAGATCCGCGCGCACAATCAGACAGCAGGGACAGGTGTTACACACCGTTGTACGAAGAGAGTCAAGCTGACGCCAAATAGCAGCACTCTGAGTGTAGAAATCATCAATAGTAGAATCACCCTGCTTAAGCTCATGCTCCTGACGAACAACGAACAGATAAAGAGCATCTCCAGATGGCTGATAGCGCTGACGAAGAAAAGCCCACTGAGCAGCAGCAGTGGGAAGACCCATGAACTCAGCAGCATACTGAGGCAGAACACTGGAAGTGAGAATAGCAGCAGCACGAGCATCCTCATCTATCCACTGAGTGTAGTCGGCCAGATCCAGCCGGTAGGCCGTAGTAGCAGCAGAATGTGCCTGAACCTGGCGCTCATAGTCAGTCCGAGCAGAATCATCAGCACTCTGGCCTGCATCCTTGACCGCCTGAGTAGCATCGGGGGCAAGGACAACAGGCGTCGGTGCACGAGGCACAGGAGGCACAACGGGGCGCGGTGGACAGGAGACCTCACCGAAAAGCACACCCCAAAGGCGAAGACCACGCATATGAACACGCATAAAGGCAGCGAAATCAGGATAATTCGCGCCATCAAAAATCATCGGGCAGCGAGGAATCGCAACATAGCCCGAGGAGGAAGACATTTTTTTAACTCAAACCAGATCGAACAGATCTGGATCTGGCGAGGCGACGGCTGGCCGACGGGCGACGGGGGAGGCGGGGCGGCAGCCGGCGGAGGGAGAGGAGGCGGCGGCGGACCGGAGCGGCGGCGCGGCCGGGGCGGCGATCGGGGCGGCGGCGCGACCGGGGCGGGCGGCCGGTGGCTGGCGGCGGCGGCGGCGGTCGGCGCGACGGGGGAGGCGGGGCAGCAGCCGACGGAGGGAGAGGAGGCGGCGGCGGACCGGGGCCGGCGGCGGCGACGGCGGCGGGAGGAGAGAGGAAAAAAAAACCTTACGGCTCTGATACCATGTTAGGGTAATATTACCAGAGGCCCAAAGGCCAGAATATATAGTAATGTACATGTGCAAATATACAGGAAGCCCCCTAACATATGGGGAAAACACAATACACAAATATACTCTAACAGCTCCATTGTGGTTGGTGTTTGTTGTATGATTTTCGTCTAGTTTTCCATTAACTGGGCAATTTTCATTCTTCTTAATGAATAGATTGGGCAAACCTTTTGCGCACGGCAAAAAAAGAAGGTTACCAGGGAGAGGCTCTTGAGAAAATCCCATTACGATGAAGAATAAAGCACGGAGTTAACCAAACATAAGTTCTCACTTATTATCATGGACATCGTCATCCAATTGTTATCCCAGCCATGCTAATGAGAACTTTAGTCTCCTGTTCGACATGGAATTTTCTCTCATTACGATGAAGAACTGTTTATCATGGAGAAAATTTCATACTCCGTAGTAATTTTTTTTTTACATTGAGAACATGGTTACTGTATCAGCTTTGACCTGGCTAACCCACAGTTGATGAATGAATGATGAGTCGATCAGGCAAGGCCTGTCAGTTGCAAAGAACATAGCGCTGAAAAAAAACATAGCGCCGTATGGCAATCTGGCTTCCATTGCAAGTGCCTACGGCCACGTGCGACCCCAACACGCGTACCGTGTACGTGTTTTCCTCCTTTTTGGGGTATAGTAGATGTATTCCACGTGTTCATTTGTTTAGGCACGAAGAAGTTTCCAATCAAACACCTCCCGCTTCCGGGGAAGAGCACGTAAAAAATATTAAATAGTCCATGTACTTTATACGGTGGCTCGAAATAGTACTAAATAGTACTGATTCTTAGAATTTGCACAATTTAACACGTACGTACTTGTCAATTGGACTTGGTTTAGTCTAAAATCATGTTTGCTGTCGAATTTGAGCTGACACGAACGATACATATGCACGGATCCCACTTACAGGAGAGCAGCTGGCGTAAAAACGAAATCCACTCTCGCATATAGAACGACACATTTCCGTTCCAGATATTTGCAGGTACCCCTCCCTATCTAATTCATAAACCAGCGTCCATGCTGTTACAGCGTCGATCAAGTAGAGGATATGAGAGTTTTGCCTGATCTTTCACAGTGAATCATCAAAATAGCACTCTGATCACGCGATGAACGTAATATGAAGAAGAGGCATAAATTCCAGCAAGCAACGTGCTGAAGATCAACACGTCTCAAACCTCGGCTTGATAATTCTCGATACGTACAAGAACCTTCACGCAATCTCTATTAAATCTGGATGAATATCGAAGTTGTCCCCGGAGGGATGCTTCACCCAGAAACACAACCAAATGTTTAAACTCTCAAAATCCGAACCCTCTAAATCCTAGCCGTCAACTCCTTTATATAGGAAACTAAAAAACTAGTCGGTTAGACAGATCCAAACCAAAATATACACAAATTAAAAATCCTAACGTGGCCCACTGTTAGCGATATGTGAGTTTGTATAATTGTTGTCACGTACGTATCTCTCTCTGTCTATCGTATAGGGTTCAATCTATAAAGATAGAAGTTGTTGTAACGATTAATTATGAGATAAGATCGATCTCATCCTATCCCGTGACTTGAGGCGTGCGTTGTATCCTTCCATGTATTGATCCCTGCCGAGATTCGGCCTATATCAACACGTACACGAGCCCGAGACAAAGGGCATCGTTCCACAAAATATCATATGGTATCAGAGCCACTCTTCCCAAACACATCTACATGAATCCATCCTCATCCTCAGCCGCCATGGCAAATCCCCTCCCGAGCCAAGGAATGACGGAGAAGCTCACAAGGGAGAACTTCCTTTTATGGGAGACACAAGTGCTCCCTGCGATCCGCGGCCGCAGCCTGATGGGGTTCCTTGATGGGACTAACAAGGCGCCGCCCGAGAAGATCACCGTCGAGAACAGCGACGGCAAAGGAAGCCATGAGGAGAGCAACCCCGCCTATGCAGCGTGGGTGGAAACGGATCAGCAGGTTCTCTCCTACCTGCTGAATTCGCTGTCAAAGGAGATCTTGGTCTCATGCGTCGGGATGAAGACAGCGGCCGCCGTCTGGCTGGCCATCACGTCAATGTTTGCCGCCCAATCCCGCACCCGCATCGCCACACTTCGCGTCAAGCTCGCCAACACCAAGAAGGAGGGGAAGACCACGTCGCAGTACTTCGCCGAGGTGAAAGCTACAACGGAACGAGCTCGCAGCTGCGGGCCGGAAGATTGAGGAGGACAAATTGGTGGAGTACCTCCTCGCTGGACTTGACGACCCCTACAACCCTCTCTTCGCCGCGATTGGGGCCAACCCCACCAACAAGCTCACCATGGGGGATCTCTAAGCCCAGGTAACAGCATATGATAACCACATGCAGATGATCGGCGTCGACATCAACGGCGCGGCCTCCGTCAATGCTACTACCCGTGTGCATGGTGGACGTGGCGGGCGAGGCGATGGTGGTGGGCGAGGAGCATACCGTGGACGTGGTGGAGGCCGCGGCTATGGCCGTGGTCAAGGACGTCCCCAACAAGGTGGCCGCAATGGACGTCGCGGTGGCGGCGGCAACAAGGGCGGCAACGACCGCGATCGCATCGTCTGTCAAATCTGCAAGAAGCCAGGCCACGGCGCCTGGATGTGCTGGCACCGCTACTCTGATGATGAGGAATAAGGGGAAAAGGGGGCTAACGCTGCCTCTTACGGTGTCGACACCAACTAGTATGGTGACACCGGTGCCACCAACCATCTCGCCCGTGAATTAAACAAGCTCACCATGAAGGAGAAGTATGATGGTCACGACAAGATCCATGCGGCAAATGGGACAGGTATGAACATTAGCAATGTTGGTCATGCATTTATTGACTCCCCTTCCAAACAATTACATCTTCATAAAGTTCTTCATGTTCCTTCAGCCACAAAAAGTCTTGTCTCCATCCATCGATTCACTCTTGACAATAATGTCTATGTTGAATTTCACCCTTGGTGTTTCTATGTGAAGGATCAAGCAACGAAGAAAGTACTTCTTAAAGGGAGATGCATACAGGTTCTCTATCCGCTGGTGTCAACGTCATCAAGCAAAAATAAACAAGTCCTTAGCGCCACCAAGCCCTCATATTCACGGTGGCATGATCGTTTGGGTCATCCTTCCTTTAAAATCGTTCAACAAGTTGTTAGCAAGTTTGAGCTTCCCTATTCAAGTAAGTCTAGAATTGAGTCTGTGTGTGATTCATGTCAAAGAGCAAAAAGTCATCAACTCCCTTATAATAGATCCACTAGTGTATCAACAGCCCCCTTAGAACTTGTCTTCTCCGATGTATGGGGAAAGGCACCTATCTCTGTTGGCCGTTTTTCATACTATGTAAGCTTCATTGATGACTATAGCAAATTTGTATGGATCTATCTTCTCAAAAAGAAATCTGAAGTGTTTCAAGTCTTCCAAAACTTTCAAAATCTTGTTGAACGCAAATTCAGTAGAAAAATCATCGCCATGCAAACTGACTGGGGAGGAGAATATGAAAAACTCAATCCTTTCTTTCAAAAAGTGGGCATTTCACATCATGTGGCATGTCCACACGCTCACCAACAAAATGGCTCAGCAGAGCGTAAACATCGTCACATCGTTGAAGTAGGGCTCTCGCTACTTGCACATGCATCCATGCCACTCAAATTTTGGGATGAAGCCTTCATGACCGCTACACATCTCATTAATATGATTCACTCTAAAGTCACTGATAATGATACCCCTATGGAGCGTCTCCTAAAAGAAACACCAGATTATAACTCTCTGCGTATCTTTGGTTGTGCATGGCCAAATCTTCATCCATATAACACTCGTAAACTCTTGTTTCGTTCCAAACAATGTGTGTTCATTGGCTATAGTAATATGCACAAAGGTGTCAAGTGTCTTGATGTTGCAACTGACCGAGTTTATATATCCAGAGACGTTGTATTTGATGAATCTGTGTTTCCCATTTCCAAGCTTCATCCCAATGCCGGTGCTCTTCTTAGGCGTGAAATTCTGCTTCTACCAAAATATTTACAAAACTCGACTATCGATCAAGGGAGGTCAGGATGCATTGATCTAACGCCTAATGATTCTACCAGTTTTGCTCCTTTAATTATTCCTCAGGTGCCAGAAGAAGCGCCAGGAGTAAATCTCGTACAAAACAGCATCGAAGCGGATGAAAATAGCGCACAGGAGGAGTCCTCGCTAGGCGACACACGCAGGACGGAAAACGAGGCTGATACGCCTGAGATCCCGGTCGAATCGACCTCGGGATCAGAGTCCACCAGCGAATCTTCTTCGGGGTCTGCATCCACCAGCGCGCGTCGCCTTCATCACGTGCTCCAGATTCCGCGTCGCATCCCGTCACGAGTCGGATGCTGACACGTCGAGGCGACGTCGACGTCACGATCATTTCAGGTGACCCTCCGGAGCCGCGACGGGGTCATGCAGGTCCACGTGAGCCATCGTGCCCACGCATGGACTCCCGACCAAGTGGAGATGACCGGTCGCTGAACCAATCGATGAGATTCCCGCCCGTGGGCGGTCACACGTTCGCCAGGACGTGACACAGCGCCGACGCTCAGGATCCTCTGCGCCACCTGCCGCATCGGACACATAGCAAGAGGCAGGATCTTCTGCAGCACCTGATCCAGCAGCCCCTACACATCGAACTCGGTCAACCACCGGTAAAAGAAAAGAAAAGGTATACACAGATGGTACAGTACGCTATGGTCTTGCCTGTTCATCTGATGAGCCAGAAAATCTGCAAGTAGCATTATAAAACAAACATTGGAAAAATGCTATGAATGATGAGTACAAAGCTCTAGCTGAAAATAAAACTTGGCATTTAGTACCCTATAAGCGAGGCATTAATCTCATAGACTGTAAATGGGTGTATAGGATTAAACGAAAAGCAGATGGTACTATTGATAGATACAAAGCTAGATTAGTAGCTAAAGGTTTCAAACAACGCTATGGCATAGATTATGAGGGAACTTTTAGTCCTGTTGTGAAATCTGCTACTATTAGACTTGTTTTAGCTATCTCAATTTCTAGAGGATGGAGCTTAAGGCAACTAGATGTGAAGAACGCGTTTCTCCATGGTGTTCTGGAAGAGGAAGTATACATGAAGCAGCCACCTGGATACGAGCATTCTAAAGCACCATATCATGTGTGCAAACTGGATAAATCTTTGTATGGTCTCAAACAAGCACCGAGAGCATGGTTTGCCAAGTTGAGTTCAAAACTTCAAGAACTTGGTTTCACATCTTCCAAGGCTGACACATCACTATTCATTTATAACAAGTCAGGTATCACAATTTTTTTGTTGATATATGTTGATGATATCATTGTCACTAGCTCTTGCAACAAGGCTATTACTGCACTTCTTCAAAATTTGAGTGTATCTTTTGCATTGAAATATCTAGGAGACTTGCATTACTTTTTGGGAATAGAAGTCAAGAGAATTAATGATGGAATTACACTAACCCAAGAAAAGTATGCTTCTGACTTGTTAACTAGAGTTGGTATGAAGGATTTCAAAATAGCTCCTACACCTTTGTCATCTTCAGAAAAACTGTCAGCCACTGAAGGGGAATTTCTTGGATCAGATGACTGTACAAGATATAGAAGCATTGTTGGAGCACTCCAATACTTGACTCTCATAAGGCCAAACATTGCTTTTTCTGTCAACAAGGTATGTCAGTATTTGCATGCACCTACTACTGTCAATTGGACTGTTGTAAAAAGGATACTAAGGTACATTAGAGGAACTACAAGTCTTGGATTAACCTTCAGAAAATCCTCGTCTACCCTAGTGAGTGCTTTTTCAGATGCTGGCTGGGCAGGTTGTATTGATGACAGAAGGTTCACGGGAGGTTTTGCTGTCTATTTTGACTCTAATCTAATCTCTTGGAGTGCTAGAAAACAAGCAACAGTCTCTAGATCAAGCACAGATGTTGAATACAAAGCAGTAGCAAATGCTACAGCTGAGATAATATGGATAGAATCTCTTATGAGAGAACTTGGTATTAAAACAAAACAAACTACATGTTTATGGTGTGATAACATGGGAGCTACTTATCTTTCCACTAATCCTGTTTTTCATGCAAGGACAAAACACATTAAAATAGATTTTCACTTTGTGAGAGAAAGAGTTGCTAACAAGCAGCTAGAGATCCGCTTCATTTCTTCAAAGGATCAGGTGGCAGATGGCTTCACCAAGGCTTTACCTACACGGCAGTTTGAGATGTTCAAATACAATCTCAACCTCAAGAAAGGCTGTGATTGAGGAGGGATGTTAGCGATATGTGAGTTTGTATTATTGTTGTCACATACGTATCTCTCTCTGTCTATCGTATAGGGTTCAATCTTTAGATAAAGATAGAAGTTGTTGTAACGATTGATCATGAGATAAGATCGATCTCATCCTATCCCGTGACTTGAGGCGTGCGTTGTAACCTTCCATGTATCGATCCCTGCCGAGATTCGGCCTATATCAACACGTACACGAGCCCGAGACAAAGGGCATCGTTCCACAAAATATCATACCCACAACATGACATCTATCTTGGTGGAGTCCTCAAGTTGGGCTCACCTCCTCCTTTATGGGAACAACGTGAGGTACATGCATGTCCTCTCGTACTGTTCTATTCGAGAGGAAGGGGAAAAGAGGGAGTCAACGAAGAGGAAGGCGACAGAGGCGACAATCACTGGATCGAAATGTGTAGTGGTTGTTCATGGAGGGGAGACGATATCGAGATGACACTGACGATCATGAAATTATACGTTCTAAACACGGAAGGGGTTCCTGCAACTTTTAGAGCCAGCTCCTCTCCTGCAAGTGAGACTAGGCTATATGTCACTTAAATTCAAGGCAAACATATTTTTAGACTAAATCGAGTCTAAATAATAAACACATGGATTAAATTATACAAGTTACGAGTAGCAAGACTAAATCGCCGGAATTATAGGAAGTGCTACTTTATTTGACTTAAAAAAACTTGGTCAATCTCGGTGTCAGATTAGGTGTGCACACGCAAGTGCGCAGGCACCGTCCACCGGTGCCTCTCCGGGCATGATACTCGTGCTGCCGCCGCCCGTACCGATCCGACGGCACAGCCTCGACGGGTCTTCGCCAGCTCCGACGTTGTCCTTTCTTTCCTGGTCGCGCTAGATCGTAGGCACTCGCCACGCATTCTCCCCCACGCCCGCCCGCTGTCCTCCCCGTACCGCCCGTTCCACCCCCCACCAAAAATCCGATTGCCCTCCGCAACCAAAGAGCTCCTCCACTTCCCCACGCCTCTCTATCGCCCCTCCTCCGATCCCTCCACGACTTCCCCCGGCGACGCCGCCAGCTGTAGCGTCGATCCCCTCCCCAGCGGCCCGAATCTAGGGTTTCCCGCCGCCGGATCACGCCGGAGGGCTCCTCCGATGCTGCCGTGCGCGCGGTCGGTGTTGCGGAGGAGGGGGCTATCCCTCCTGCGCGGGTGCGCGGAGGGCGAGTGCGGCAGGAGGGAGGCGCTCGCCAATGCCAGGTGCGCTGCCTCGCTGGCCGGCCGCGGGGTCGGAAGGTGGGCCGATCCGCCGGCGCGCGGCGAGGCGCGCCGGTGGCCGGCTGCCACGCAGTCGAGGTCCTTCCTCGGGTGCGGCGACGGGGAGGAGGGGAGCGTCCTCTCCAAGGTCTACGAGGAGAGGCGCGTGATGGGGTACAGTAGAATGGACAGCCTCTGCTCTGTTTTCTGCTTCGGTGATTAATTAACCTCTGAAACTGGAAATGATCGATCGTGGTGGTTGGCTGTTGGCCCAGGTACTCGCCGGAGCAGATGTATGCCGTCGTCGCGGCTGTAGACCTCTACGAGGATTTCGTGCCCTGGTGCCAGCGGTCCAGGGTTGTTAGGCGCTACGACAATGGCTCGTTTGATGCCGAGCTCGAAATTGGGTTCAAGTTCTTTGTCGAAAGCTATGTGTCTCATGTGGAGATGGAGAAGCCCAAGTATATTAAGGTGAGAGTCGCATAATGCACCTGTCATTGAGCTTATGGAATATTGTGCAGACAATTTTCAGTTGGAATAGAATACCTAGTTAGATCACTGATTCTTGGTAGATTCTAGAGTAAGAAACAATGATTGGGGATAGGAAGTTGTTCTAGAGAGCTATTTATTTTTGTCAATAGGAAAAACTACCATCATGATTTAGATTATTTGTCACAGCAACCTGCAAATGGATGTACTATTCCAATGAAGTATTTTTTGTCATCTGTTAGAAATTGATCATCACTCCCTTGTATGGTTTATTGTTAGATTTCCCGAATATAACACTTCTAATCTGATTTCTCGACCGACATCATTATTTCTTCAGTGAATCTATTTCTAAGATTTTCTTATTTTCGTTTAATTATGTACTCCGCTTATGTACTGCCGAGTATAAATTCTTCAACCTTTTTCACTCATTGTTATCGATAAGTTCACTTCTGTTAATGCACCCAGACTCTTATGTGGCCAGACATGGTTTTAGTTTGGCCAAACTATAAGTAGTAAACACCTACTCCCTCCGTCCAGAAATAACTGACTTGAGTTCGTTTAGATTCGAATGTATCTAGACGCATTTTAGTGTATAGATACATTCGAATCTAGACAAATCCAAGTCAGTTATTTCTGGACAGAGGGAGTATTTAGTTACAGGTATCATTGTTAGGTTCTTCAAATACAGTTTTCCCATGAAGTTAAAACTATTGCATTCATTTGACCTAACTAGATTTAACGTTGGATCCAAGCAAAGAAATAAAATGAACTGGCTGCTTTTGCTGGTTTTTGGCTGGGTTGAAATCGTCTTTTTCTAACACCCTAGAGTTGGTCATGAAATTAACCGTTTCTGAGTTATACTGAAGTCACACTCCCACTAATCGTTCTGGGAAGATATTTTTTCTCAACCATACCTTAGCTATTCAGTTCATCCAACGTTCAGAAAAGCGTACGCCTAGGCACGCTTAAGCGCTGAACGACGGCCTTCTGCTTCACTTCTGGCCTGAGCGCTCGATTAAGCGGGACAGGGAATCTGGTCGTGCTGGTTCTAGATTCTGGTAGAGGAAACATAGCAGGGAAGGAGGGGCAGTTGTAAGGAAGGAGGGGGAGAAGGCAGGGAGGGACGGGAGGAGCGGATGCAGAGAATCCATGGAAGAGGAGCTGCAGCAAGGTCATTGCGGCTGTCAATGCGAGCCTAGAAGGGAGCAGGTGAGAGAACGAAATAGAAAAGAGTAGATGGATGGTGAAGATTAGACAACATAGATGGTTCAGATTGAGATGGGCAGGCTAGATTTCATATGGGCCTTACTGGGCAATATTGAAGGAAGATCGGAGCTTATATGCGCTGAAAAATGCAACAGGCTCCCCCTCCTGCTCTGTCCGTACAGAACGCTTAAGCTTCAAATCCTCTAATCGGTGCCTCACCGCTCGCTTAGCGCTTAGCACTTCTTTGAACTTTGAGTTCATCTTGCCATTACCTATCATGTCAAACTATCATCAGTGTCCAAAACTTAAAACTGTAACATCCATTTGAAATCAACCAAGACATAATGTTATGCAGCAATGTTTGCTTGAATTGTAGTACTAATGAGAGTGTTGTCGTATGAACCTGGAATGTTCTTTCTTTGCTTCTGTTCCTGGCTTTCTTCGCACTTAATTCTGGGGAGTAGTTATTCTAGGTAAATATGGTTAGTAGCTGCGTTTGGGTTTTCGTGACCTTCTTTTAAAACTAATATGTTGATGCCTTGTGTGATATTGATGTTTCTCTATCGGGGGAGTACAGCGGCACGAGTACTTTGCCTGAGAACTCAGAGGTGCAACCAATGTTGAAGTCATGGCACATGCTCTGCTCTTGGATGACGTAGAATACAAGCTTTTCATCCGATCTGCACATAATGTCTCTACATCAACGTGTGCACCAGCCAAACCCCAGCACATCTGTACAGCTAGGTCTTACAAGATATATAGACAATATGTCTTTAGATAAATAAAGTTGCATTCATATACAATTATAATACAGTACTGATGATTTTCATGTGGTTGTATTTCTTGTATAGTTTTAACTATTCCATATAAGCAGTGCAGATTTTTCTCTTCATTTCCTAACTAATGTCGGAATTTCTAGCCTCCAAAGGGAGCATTGAAGCCTTTCTTTTAACCTTGTTCTATAACTATAGTGTATGGTCAATCTTGGAGGAAGGTCTGGTTATCAACTTGGGTAATATAGGTTGCCATCAATCTGTGGTGTTCCTTTCATATTTAGTATTTACGATTGACATTGCAGTTTCTTGTAGTACTTTGTTTCTCCTACTTTTACCATTTTCTCCATGATTGAGTAATTGCATTGTTTTGATTCTGACTGCTATTGCTCTGTTGCAGACGACAGCGTCTCAAAGTGGACTTTTTGATCATTTGATAAATGTATGGGAATTCAAGCCTGGTCCTACTGCTGGAACCTGTGACCTTTACTTCTTAGTGGATTTTAAGTTCCAGTCACCCCTATATCGCCAGGTATAACTAACTACTAGTCTGTTATGAGTATAGACATCAATTGCCTTCATTTTTTTCGTTTTCTCATGGTCCTCATCAAGCTTTTCATCACAGGTTGCTTCCATGTTCTTCAAGGAAGTAGTTTCCAAGCTCGTGGGGTCATTTAATGATCGATGTTATAGAATTTATGGACCTGCTGTTCCTGTGCTGGAGAAATCTTATGGGCAAGGAAGGTAGACATAAATGATCAAATTTTGAAGGATGCGCGCTTCATCAGAACCTGTCTTAGTAAATTTCAGCAGAGGATGTCCCGCAGATGATGCATATAGTCCTCCATTTGTGATGACACGTTTCCATTAGGCAAGTGGGTCACGAGGGAAATCAGCCAGAATTTTCACCCTTTGGCTATTTTGAAGAAGTATTTTTTTCATGTACTAGTAGTTTGCTAGCCATCTGTAACAACAAAATGGCCACACACACACACACAAACATGATTGTCTACCATGTCAATCGGATCTTCAGAACTGTATTTTGTCCTGAACTGTTGGTGGCCAGAAGCATATAAGGATGATGTACATTCTGATGTTATGTGAAAGGCACCCTGTGACTTCCTCACTCGTCTTTGATTCATGCTGTTCTTTTCAAGTGTTTATGGAAGTCTGCTCTTACTTCTGCTCCTATTGTGCAAGCAGCTGATTCCGTCCAACGGTTCGAGTTTCTTTGTGACGTGAGCGATTTTATACTGATTAGGCACGATGAAGTGATCAGAGTGAGTACCTCCTATTAAACTTTGATGAATCGTGCTCTGTTGAAGTTAACATTGAATTGTGTGATTATGATACACAAATGAATAAGAAATCCGATGTGGCCACTGGCCAGCGGGCAGCCAAGCAGTCTAGGATTTCTCCTACTCCGCCCTCAACGTGCTTGCAGCCGTCTCACGGTCCGGCGGCCCCGACAAGGCCGGCCACCAGGTTCGCCAGCCTCTGTCCGGCCTCACCATTCCTGACAACGTCAATGTCGCCCCCGACTGAGCAACTGTTGCCCGCGGCATCTTCGTCACTGCCAGCACACCACTGTCCCGGCGTGATACCGTCGAGCGGGCGCCGCAGCAGCTCCTCGTCTATCCTCTGCAGCAGCGCCTCGTCGCCGTCGACGTCCCCGAACCGACCCGCGAAGGCCGCCCCGCTGCCCGCCACGGCGTCGAACCGCGACCGTTGGCCTCCCTGGTCCGGCACGTAGACGCGGAAGCTGTGGTTGACGGTGGTGTTCCTGAAGCGCGCCGAGTTGGCCATGACCGTCTGGAAGTAGAACTCCATGGGGCTGAGCGCGTTGCTGAAGTACATGAGCAGCGTCCTGGGCAGGTTGTCGGGCGCCACCACGCAGTGCTCCACGAACCCGCGGCTGAGTACCGTCCAGGGCGAGCCCTTGAAGAGCTCGAACGCGTCGGGCCTGGCGCGGCGCCCCGACGAGAAGGAGATCTCGGCGTTGGTGCTCTGCAGGAGGTTCTGGTCGAGGACCACCACCGGCGCGGCCTCGGAGTCCGTCCTGTGGTCGATGAAGTTCAGGTCCCGCGGCACGGCCGAGAGCGCGTGCAGAAGGTCTGCGGATGCATGACACCATTAGTTTTGTCAGCGACATATGCATGATCATCAGAGCAGCCGGAGTGGCAGGCAGATCAACTGCAGTGATGCTAGCTCACGTACGTACCGTCCTGCGTGACGAGCGGGTAGTCGGAGGCCTGGAGCGTGACGAGCCAGTCCCAGTCGGCGCCGACCCTCATCAGCACGGAGGCGCCGCGTAGCACGGCGGCGAGCGCGGACGCGCCGCGGCCGTCGACGGAGTCCCCCTTGCCGAGGACGAGCACGTTCCCGTACTCGAGGAACGGCTGCTCCGACCGGACGTACCCCGCCAGCCTCGCGCGCTCGTACGCGCCCGCGCCGGCGTCCAGGTGCAGCAGGTACCGGTTCCGCGGGTGGTACACGGCCTTGAGCAGCCGCGTCATCCTGACGGACTCGCCGTGCCCGCCCGAGATGTAGTACGCGAGCACCGGCGAGTACCCTGCCCCGCGCCTCGGAACGGTCGCCGACGCCGACGCAGCGTCGCCGTCCGGGCTGTAGGGGACGTCGTCGTGCCCGTGCGCCAAGTCCCTGAGGAAGGAACCCGGCCTCGACGACGACGCGTAGCCCAGGACCAGCAGGGTGGTGGTGAGCGCGGCCAGCGCCGCGAGCGCCGCGCACGGTGAGCACGTCACGAGCCAGGAAGCGCGAGACATTGCGTCCAGGTCTCGAAGCCTCCTCGTTAATGCCGCGCGCGTGGTCGTGCCCGTGCCCGTGCCGGAGGAACGGTCGCTGGCAGTCCGGTACTACTCCTAGTTGCCCTTTTTTTTCAGCTTCCGGGTGTCTGTTGGGTTAGGGTCGGATCGTGGAGGAGCAACCATGAGCACGGACGCAACGACAAAATGATGTTGATATTTATAATGGAATGGGCGACTAGAGGGGGATATATCTTCTGTTGATATCATGTTTTTTCTATTGTTCTGGCATGATGTGTATGTGGAACGGAGACCATGAACGAGAGGACGTGCTCCCAAACCAAGGAGCGCGAGCCGGCGGGCAGGCAGGGCAGCATGTCGCGGAGTGCCCGAGCGTCCCAATCATTGCTACTAGCTGATGCCTGATGGGCGGAGGTTGTAGTCGACGTCTCGCGGCCGGCTGTCGCGGTGCACGATCAGCTCGTGATTGCCCCCTTTTTTTTTAGGCGCGAGCTTTATTACTGTAATTCAAAACCACTGAGTTTTGTGAACTAAAAACGTCGGTTGCCCAACATCCCAAGAAAACGACCCTCCTGTAAGAGCATCTCCACCGGTTCCAGGCAAGACAAAAACGACGATATTTCGTCCGAATTCGACTCAAATTTGGCTAAAATTCGGTCTACTGCGGTATAGTTTGGCCTAGTTCAAAATAGTTTGGTCTAATTCGACATAGTTCGCCCTTGTTTGGCATAGTTCGATGAACTTGGCTCAAATTTGGGCTACTTTGGCCTAGTTCGTGCAAATTTGTCTCAAATTCGGCTCAAATTCGCCCTACTTTGGCCTAGTTTACCTAAATTTAACTAAAATCCGGTCTAGTTTGGCCTAGTTCATCCAAATTTGGCCTAGTTTAGGCTAGTTCGTCCAAAACTCGGCCTAGTTTAGGCTAGTTCGCCCAAAATTGGCCTAATTTGGGCTAGTTCGTCCAAAATTTGGCTCAAATTCGGCCTAGTTTGGTCTAGTTCACCCAAATTCGGTTCAAAATTTGGTCTAGTTCGGCATAGTTTGGCCTAGTTCGTCCAAATTCGGCTCAAAATTCGGTCTAGTTCGGCGTAGTGAGGCCTAGTTCGCTGAAAATGACGGCGTCCGGCGTTCCCAGCATCCTGGGTTCGGCCTGATAACGCCGGATGAAAGTTGGGCCAAATCCGAACGAAACCGGCGTCCTGAAAACGCGACTGGGTGAAAAATCACCGTCCGGACGAAAAAAAACGCCCGGCGAACGGCGTCCTGGAAACCCGAGTGGAGATGCAACTCGCAAACTTTGCGCAGTGTGCCGCCTGTTAGCCTCGCGATGGGCATGATCTATCTATGAAGAAATAGAAGACAAATTGTGCTAGCTAATCTCATCTAGAATTGGTCCGACCAGACGATCACCTAACCTGTCTTGTCACTGACGAACTAAAACCTCAGAGTCTAGTTCCAGAATTACTCTGCTAAAATCCCTCCCCATAGCATACATGCAAGCATCTCTCGGCGCTATAGTTTCAGCAGCTAGAGGATCCGAAATCCCAGAATAGGATTTACAACAGGCACCACGAAACGATTGCTCATCTCCGGCTACTACCCCTACTGCCACCATGTTTTTTTCCTTATTGTCCGCACTATCTGAATTTAACTTGATCACATCATCAGGTGGTCTTTGCCATTTACATGTTGTCCTGGCAGATTTAAGCAAAACCTTCTCCATGGGGAGTTCTAAGGTTCGCAAGGTCTCTCGAACAATCTCCATTGTTTTGACTGGATTGAAACCAATGTCTCCATGCGTCAGATTATTCCTAGAGGACCAAATGGAATACATCACCAAAGTGATAACCACTCTGTCCCTTTGACTAAAGACATATGCACACAAGATATCCTTCTCCCAAGTTGAAGGATCTCATCTAGGCAATTTTACTAAAAGCAACTCCTTAGCTGCTTCTCAAAACAACTTTGCATGGTTACATCAACCAACACATGCATAAGTGTTTTAGATTCTGCTTTACACAGTTTGCAGGAGTTGTTTACTTTTATTTGCCGCCATGAAAGAGTCCAATGGCGTAACCCCTCGCGTTGTCCCCAAGCGATGCCAGGGGCGACAAAACGCATCACCGCCAGAGCCCCCTCTGCTGGATCCGATCGCCGCCGCTGCCGCCGGCCCTCGCCGCGGTGGGGCGGTGCGTCGAAAGCGGAAGCCGAAGCTGCTGGGGCGGCGGTGGCGGAGGCTGAGGCGCTGCGACCTAGACGGCGTCCTTGGTCGAGGTGGAGGCGGCAGTCCCCCGTGGCGGCGATCTGGTGGAGGAGGCGCTGGTGTTGGGATTCCGCTTGGAAGACCTAGATCGGCCCTCTAACCCTATTTGCCGGCGGGATCCAGGCGAGGCCATGGACCTTCTGGCCATGGTGGGCGCGAGCCGGAGTGGCAAAGTGTGGTCGCGGGGCGCGCTGAGAGATGGGTTCGATCTGGACTTTGTTCCGATCTGGTACTTGTCTCTGGCGTTGCCTTGCCTTCTCCTTCGCTGTTCTGATCGGCGGCGTGGGGGCCTGCTGGTGTGCTTGAATAATGGAGGCGGTCCTATGGTTTCTCTCCCGCCAAGATGAAGTTTTGCTTGATGCTTGCCCTCGGTGATCTGGTTGGAATGGTGAGTTCTGGAAGGCTCCGCACCGGCGAAATCCTATGGGCGAATAATGCCTAGATATTGCCGGATTGGAAGGATTCGGTCGTGCGCATCCATATTTTACTCTGGCCGTTTGGGTTCAGAGGGAGCGCTTCGAAGCTCTGTTGGCTGTGAATATCATGGGGCATGTTCTTGTTCTATGGTGCTGACGTAGAGTGTCATGAAGACCGAGAGCTGAAGACCGACTATGGTGGTTCGAGTCTGGGTGGTGACGAGGAATTGGCTTCGTGACTCGTGACTTGGAGCAGTGGCATGCAAGTGGGGGCGACTGCGCAAGAGAGTTTACAGTCCTACCTTTCAGGGTGAAAACCCAGGGTCTGGCCTTAATTGGTTGTGCCTGGCAATAACCTTATTGAAGGTATTGTTCTGAGAGCGTGGATTTTCTTCAGGGTAAAAACCTAAGATCTATGATCGGGCGATGACGGTGTTTGTGCACTGTTCCCTTTTTGGAGGCGTCGTTTTTGAAGAAGCTAGACTTCTGGTGCTGTCTTGGTGGTGGTAGTACTGCTGTTTCAACGAATGGGTCACTGTAGCGGGACTTTCTTTTTTATAATTCTTCTTTCTTTTTTAACGGCGTTGTTACAGAGGCTTGGTGTAATTGATATCTTCTGATATTAATATATGCTCCTTTCTAAAAAAAATTGAAAGAGTCCAATAGTCTGGTAATATACCTTGAAGAACTCTTCACCAAAACACACACACACCTTCCGAACAACTGGAAGTTTCCACAATCGTTTCCACAACTCACTGTCCGTGTGAGAAGAAGAAGGGATAACTTCGTGTCTTAGTAATTCCTCAGACTGACACTTAAACACACTTTGGCTGCTGGGGATCATATGTTGCAGACATGGGGCTAGCCTATTTCCAACATCTTGCACACAACCTTGGCTACAGAGTGCATAAGTCTAACAGGCCTGAAGTCTTTCACCTTGCAGGCATCATCGCCTTTAGGCAGGAGAGAGATATGAGCTGAATTCAACAAGTGCCACCGGTTTCCTCTTAATCGATGAAGCTGATTGACAGCCAACAACAGATCATCTTTTATTACTGTCCAACATTTTCTGAAGAAAGGAGTAGAAGTGAATCCATCAGGACCGGGCACTTTCCCAGTTGACAGGCCAAAACACCGCTGATTTGAGCTCATCTTCTGCAAAGCCCTGCTCTAAAGATGGCAAGTCGTGTCTTGGAATATCTAGGGCATCACAGTTCACTATAAATCTAGTCTTGTACCCTAGATTGTTGAAACTTGTGCATATATGGTCTAATGACATCTTTGGAATTTAGAACTTCCAAAGATGTTTCCGAGGATCATAATTCTTATTTTTTTAAAAACTACCGAGGACAATTCAATCATGCAATTAGTGCCATGAAATTCTTACAGAATGCATCCGCATATATTTTTAAGACAAAATAGGCCCTAGTCCCGTGACGGCTCACACGAACACCTCAACAACACATAGGAGTAATAAGTTCTCAAACATGACCATGCGAAGTACTCTTAAGTAACAAGGTGTTGACAGAACTTATAAACCACTGAGATAATATCTGAAGATAGATAAATTGACAAGTTTCTTCCTCTCCGACTGCATTGGAGATTAGCCATCTAATTTTTCACTTCCAGATTCTAGATAATCAGAGTAGCAAGAGCCCAACCACGTCTCAATCTAACACTTCTCACGACGAATGATGTAGACCATCATCTTCAGGAGCTCCTCGTTCTCCATCAGCTTGAAGAGGCACAGATCATCTTTCCGCAGGCCGTTGTCGCGGGCGAAAGACGCCCATCCTTTTGAAATCATCACGAGATCACCCTTGCGTCGAACCTCCGTGGACCATGTCCTGCTCTTCCCCTCCCGTTGAAGCACCAAACTGATAACATTCCTCTTTCCGTGATGCCCAATAGCATACTTCTTCTCAAGATACCTTGACACGTACCGCCTGCCAAAGTTCTGTTTATATGTATACACAGGAAGGATATTAGTTACACAGATAAAGATATAATAGGAAAATTTGTGAATGTGTATTGTACCCGGGACACAATAATGCAGTTGAGGAATTGATAGGACGCTACATAACATAGAGAAATTAAGATTTTTCTGAACTTACAAAGGACATGCCGGAACGTTTGCGGCGCACATTGGACACGTTCATGACCGTGACGTAAATTGGCAGTGCTGACTTGATCTTGATGGCTTTAACTTTCTCCTGCACTTTCATCTCCTGTGCTTGCGTTAGAGAGAGTCTGTATGCCAGCATGAAGGGAGGCTCAAAAGATCCCTCGGAATTGTCAGAGGATTCATGGTCTTCAGGTCCCGGTGATGTGATCTCTTCATCTGAACATGTACTCAAATAATCAGACACAGAGGATGTGCATTGAAATATGACACATGAACTTTAGTGTCCATGATGTCTTTTGTGCAGTGTGTGCCATACCATCAGTATCTTCTTCCTCCTTTACACGGGCTGTCAAGTCTATCTTTGCGCTTGTCCTTCTGTGGTTTGAGACAATGCTCTCTGTGTGGAGAAGATGGACCATTACTGTGAATCTTTCTGCCTTAACCTTTGGCATTGGTTGAAAGATGCATATATCTCCTACTTGAACACTGTTGTCACGGACGAAGTTGCCCAAATGTAGGATGCACCCACCATCAGGCCTGACACGCAAATTGCACTGCCAATCCTCGCTCTTCCTAGGAACCTGTAGTGTGATAGTTTGACTTTTGCATGGAAAGTACACGAGTGCGTAGTTCTTGCGTATTACCTGAAAAGGGACATGATTATACTGTGGACCTAAAGAGTTTTTCAATACGCATGACATGATTGTTATAATAAGGCAATGCTACTGCGGTTTCTGTTATGAATGTGTTCTCTTGCAAAAGTATCTTCCAAAGATTTGTCACATGTTCGAACAGAAATACTGGAGTTCCCAAAAATATCAAAATTATAAAATGTACCTACCTACAGGAAATTAGCAGTTCATACAAATTTGGGTGTTAAAATTAACGTACCAGATCAGTATAAGGTTCTACATTGGTCTTCTTTATCTGCACAACAAGCACTTGGGTTTTAGGTTGGATTTCAGGGGCGAGTGCATGCAGTTTTGCTTTCTGTGCTACTGTAAGAACACATCGGCCTGATAAGACAAAATCCTTTGGGAGCATCGGAAGATCGTCCTCTTCAGATGGATTGCCTTCTGCATTAAAAAAAGACTCGAGAGTACGTAACAGAGAAAAGGGTAAGTGGGCAATTGATTTAATTTGAGAACACAACTTAACCTGAAAATTCCTCGCAAGTATAAGATGATGCAGCCATCTTTGCTGCTTCACAATAACGGCATGAGCCTTGATTTGGGCATCCATCTGAATCTGATCCTTCGGCTGATGACGACTGAGTAGTGCCATCAAGTGAACTGCTCGAATTATCGACATAGCGACTGTTTGGTTTTTTCACATCAGAGGCAGTTTCCATTTTAGCACCGCACAAGGCTTTCTCCTTACCGTTGGAATCAAAAATTGTAACCTCAAAGCGAGCATTTCTAAGGTATCGAAACATCAAGGAATAATTTTCTTCTATTTGATTGGCATCAACAAATGCCGCCCATCCAGACTTGAGGACTGTTCTGTTCATGTTCTGAGTGACTCTGACATCATATGTGTTACCATTAGGTGCTTCTAATTTGACATTTCCCGGGATCTTTTCTCCAAAATAGTTCACAAACCACTCTGGTATGACCTGTAGTGAGCAGAAATGGGAGAAAAAACCCAGAGAATGAGGCAGCAAAAAAACTCGACAAATTTCAGGAAACCCACTGCACAAGGAAAGCCAGAAGTAACTCACCATGCTATGCACGAAGTTTCCATTAATCTGTTTTATGAACCTCAGCTTGCTTTCGCAACATTCACATGGATTGCTCATCTTGGATATGTCCTATAAAATGGATCATATATTAAGTCAGGTGGCATTATTTAATTGCGTAAGTAATGATACCCGAAATCGCTCGAGATTCAAAACCATTCCCTATAATATTTTGGGAGTACAGACAGAATTTTCTTTGTCTAGAATAGCAAGAAGACATTGTGAACTCTAGAAAACTGAATGCTGCCCTGCCAACCTGTTATGATTGTCATATAAAATGAAAAAAAAATCAACAGCAGAATAATAAGAGATATCGCTGCACAGGTGTAGAAGAAGAGAATATGCATGACTAGATTGCAAACAAACAGAGCAACTTGGCAGAAGAAGCTCACCGCGGTGCTAATGGTTATTGCAGTGTATCAGAATTGTCAAGAGACTGAAAGGGCACAAAAAGGTCAAAATTAAGTCATTTAAGAAGGGAGCTGCATTCTTAGCATTATTTTAGTGTCCATTGCATGCAGACTTCTCATTCCCAAGTAATCCTATAAGATTTAATTCGAGACTTCTCATATTTGCAAGGCATTAACAGCGTGTTATAGCATCTCTGTCCTGCCCAATATTATAACAAAATTCCCATGTCATGTTCAACCTCCTTAACCCCCAGGATTTACCAAAAAAAATGAAGTGGGTAACTCCCAACACTACAAATCAAATTACAGATAGAAAGCCAGCCGATTTCCCAAAAGTAGTTTGCCATATGTGGAAAATTTGCAAGTACCACTTGTCTTTCTATATAATGCTTACTGTTATTTTTTTATAAAGGGTAATTTATTAATATAAGATGATACCAAATACACCTGGCTCTGCAACAACACAATCTCAAGAGCTAGTTCAGACTAGTCGACACATCAAGGATACACACAGCTAAAAACTACAAAAGGAAGAAGGAAAAACAAAGGTCGCGACTGAGGGTCAAGCCCAAGCAATCAGGAGCAGCGTAGCACACGACCGCATCAACATCAACCACCGCCATTGGCAACACCAGACTCGGAAAAAGGATCTCCGACAGCAACGCCTCAAGTAAGGGTACGATGCACGAGCTCCATCGTCGCTGGACCCAACCACTAGGGCCAGATCATGGGTTCTAGATGATGCTACTGTTATATCAGCACTTGAACCTAAAAACTTGATGCCATATACTTCTAACCCACACCAGAATTATTCTTTGCAAATAAAGAGGTAAAACACATGTCCTCTGCATCAAACGATGTACTGCATCAACATGCAACAATTTATTCATTTATTCTAACCCATTTCAGATGTGTCTAGGTCTAGGTCCATATAAAGAAATTTTAAATAATATCAACTAGCAGCTCTACTTTGAGAAGATACATTGCTGCAACGCCAACTGAATAAACAAAAATGGATGTGCAGGGTGGCCAGA
Source organism: Avena eriantha (assembly GCA_910589775.1). NCBI lineage: Eukaryota > Viridiplantae > Streptophyta > Magnoliopsida > Poales > Poaceae > Avena > Avena eriantha. The sequence continues at coordinate 282,226,829 of OU342746.1, read as the reverse complement.
AAATTAATCAGAGAGCATCATTGTATTAGCCAGGTTGTAAAGTTCACATCTGTTATCTTAATATAGAAAGCTAATGAAAACCACGCTGGATAAAGTGAGAAGAATAAATTGACAAACTAGGAATTTTCACGACCCTGTTAAAATGACAGAACCGAGAGGAAATAAATGAAAATTTGATGGTCACATCACTTCATAGAAAAATAACACAATAAACAAGTACTGCTCTCATCTTCTCACATGTTAACCTGAACACATTTTCGACAAGTATCTAATACTGCAAGAGAGCCAGTGTGGAATTTGTAATCACACAGCTTACAAATATATTCGATAACAATGGCTTGCTTCAGGGCATTGCTGCCTGCAATCTAGAAAAGTAAGCTGAGGGCGTTGGACAGGAGGTAACCTGTAGTACAGAATTGAATTATGTCATAGATTCTACCCATAGCCAATTAATATTGCTCAATTGCCTTAAATGAACATAAATCTAGTCCAGAGGATTTGCATCCAACTTTTTTTTCTCCGTTTTAAGGGGCTGATCAATAAGGAAAACAACTGTTAGTCGGGCCAGCCGAAAACACCATTCAAGAAATGGTTCAACGGACTGCCCACAATCTGAACCTTCTTTTCTCTTATCAAGAAACAAATATATAAACAGGAAATAATTGACAATCCTACATGAAAAGAATGGAAATAGAAACTGAAACATAGTGCAGTAAGCTGTGAATGTGACTGTAAAACTGTAGGTAATGCACAGTCATAGAAACATGTGTGTGCTAAAACGAAAATAATCTCATCATTTTCTTCCAATAGAATTTGTCACAAACGAAGAGAAAGAAAAAAGATCAACCAGTAGTATATATACCTTGATCTTATCCTTCTCTTTGAGGTTTGGTTAAACTTCTCTGTAGCTGGTATAACCTAAACAGAGGATAAGAGTTGAAAGAAGAATTACAAGACATGAATTTGTACAAGAGAGGGAACAGTAAAGCAAGCACCACACATCGACCCACGCTACCAACTCTATTCGAACTACTGTGCTCTTATGAAATTTTAGAACAACATGGATGCGCAGAGCAGAAACAGAAACTAGCGTGCAGACGGCAGAGACAATGCTCACGATCCGAACAACCAAAAACCCTGAAGCTGCAAATACGAACAAGCAAGGAGTTCCAAAATATTCAGATCAGATGAGAGACTGCCGTCACTAACGCAGACCATTTCCGCCACGAGGAACATCGAATCGAACTAATCCGAAATCAAATCGGTGACATCACAAAAACCCCACTTGAATCACCTTACAGAAAAAAACCCAGTCGAATCGCCTTATAGAAAAACCCCAGTCGGTTCACCTGCACCAGAGGCCGTCTGCCCGTCTCTGCAGCGTCAGCAACGAGTCCGAGGGCGGAGAGGGTTCGGCACGTACTACCGAGGTCGCCTCTGCAGCACCGGCGACGATAGGGATACCGGAGGGGGTTTCTGCAAGATCGAGGAGCAGGAGGTGGAGAAGGGCGTGTGGTCGAGGCCAAGAACAGAGAAGGAGGGCGGAAGATGCTGGAGAAATTTACGCCGGAGTGAATCGCCGGTGGCGTCGCCCCCGCTCGCTCAATGTGTCAAGATGCGAAGGCGCGAGAAACCAAAAGTCAGGATAAAGACGAAAATTTATGAAGCTTGGACTCGGCGGTGGTTCGACTACTACTACAGGTGAGAGTGCGAGACCATGGACTGCCTTTTATTTCCTTTTTGTTTTTGGAAATCCATGGACTACTTTGTTGAGAAAGAGAGAAGCCAGACGGTAGTACTTGTGTGCACAGATTAAGAACAATATTCTTTTGAAGAAAAACCTTTATCTTCGTATCTCTGCTAACTTTGAAACGTTTGCATAGTATTTGGAGCTCTGTACCCCAATTGTTTGAAACATGTCTCTGGGGTGAGACTAGCATGTCGGCAAAATCACAAACAAATGAATATATTTTACTCACTAATAGAATTGGCATAAATAAGAAAATTCACTTTTACTTTTACGAGCGAATAGTTTACTGTGCCAAGAAGACCGAAGATTAGCATAATTTTTTGGTCACATGACGTCATCACACGATTTGTACCCGTGAACATTTGTGTGTGGTAATATTTTTAATTGCATGAAGCATTATTTTTCTTGATTGCAACTGAAAAATCTCTGTCGCGACTCACTTGACGCACAAACCATGATACAAATCTGACGCTTTGAGTCAAGCAGGAAATAGTAAAATCGTAACTTTTACGTGGGACTAACAAAGGGCACAAATCTTCTACATCCAAGTAGGAGCCCCTCGCTACTTGATTTTCATGCATTCTGGCGCGTCCACGTCGTCCTTATTTGCCTAGGCGTTGTGTTGTGTCGCTGTCACCCTGTCCAGTTCAAGCCATACGTTCGGTTTTCCATTTAATCACGGTCCACATATCATTCAGCCCATAACTCTTTAGCCCATGTATAACTTCTCTTCATCTACCAAGAAATTGAAGGCGAAGGGATAAAATGTTCCAATAGATACCTTGCTCCTCTTCAAGATGCACTATATCCATCGCCCAACTTTCCTAATACCGTTTTTGCCAAATAGTCTGACAAGCAGGCAAAAAACTAGTAGCACCAGTTTGAACATTATCAGTTGTACGAGCAAGGCAAGAACCAGTAACGACTGCATGAGCTAGGAAATGACTAACAAAAGCTACAATAGCAGCTAGATTTTCATGGTGACGAGTACAAGCAGCTTCCACAATAGAAACAGAGTGATTGATAGCAGCAGCAAGATCCCCACCAGGACGCACATCTTTTATGCCAACATTCAACATGATCATCTGCAAATAATCATTCTCTTTAATAATCTCATCCAATTGACTGTCACGTATTATTAGAACCCTACTGCTATTTTCATCCTTAAAGCTGAATTCTGTAGTATGCTTGGAGTCCATTTCAGCGTGTTTACGAAGAGCATCAACCAGACAAGAAATAGTGTAGATATGCACCCATCCTTCCTCCAGCTTGCAAGCCTTACCAATTATCCTCCTCTCACCCCCATCGTCTAATTTATAAATGTAGCTCTCGAGGTATAAATGGACGGTGAATGGGGAACCTACTCGACAGAAATTTGGGAAAAAATAAGAACTGTCTATCAATGATCGATTAACAAACAATTATCGATTTGATCTATCTTTCCTATGTTCATAGTCATCTAGCAGTTATAGTTAGTGCAAATAGCAAAGTTAAGACTAACTCATCCCTTGTTGCCCTAGATAACACAAGATTTCTGAGTAGAAGCTAAGACTAACTCATCTCTTGTTGCCCTGGATAACACAAGATTTCTGAGTAGAAGACCCTTCCATCCTCCGTGATGCTCAGCTTGTCAGGCGGTTGCGGCGGCGGGCTAGCTCCTCGCGACGGTGGCCACGACTGTTGGGTTCACAACATAGAAAACAAAAAATCTACGATATGAACAACTAAGCAGCAAGGTCTATCTAGATACAAGCAACGGGTGGATATACATTCATAGAGAACTCATCCTCGAAGACCGAAAAGCTTAACGAGACGTATTCTCGTGGATGATGCAGTCGTACACTTGTTGTGTTGAAGTCTAGCACCGCAAACCAGCAGTACATCCATGATCGCACACACGTCTAGCACCCCGACAACCTCCGATCCTCGCTCCAGCAAAGTAACGGAAGCAGCAGATCTTTTCTAGAAAAACCACCGAGAACATGTACTTTGCTAATCAAGCAATGGGAAATTTATTAGAGGGAGAGAGAGATCCTTCACGAGAGGAGGTGTGTAGTGAGAGGAGGTCTCCACCTCTTCTTATAGGGGAGGGGAAGCCCCCAAGGAGCCATGTGCATGGGCATGGTGTTCCCCCACCTCTCCCCTCTTAATGGCGAGTGGAGCTTCCACTAAGGCCATTCCTATTAACACAAACTCCACTCACCTTGTATTAATTTTCCACCAAATTTAATGCAAACTCTTATTATATAAACAAACTTTTTATTTCTTTTATTCAGAATTTTGTTAATTACTTTAATTAACAAACATTTGTATAAATCCCCTTGCATAACTTCGATATTGCATCTAAAACCAATTTCAGCAATTTGACCCGAAACAATTCCGGTGCTTATCAAAATAATGCCAGCGCTTTCAAAACTTTTCTATGTTATTACATATGCCCCAATTAGTGTCGGTATAACTTAAGTATGTCACCCTACGGTTTGTGAATAATGTAGACATGATCGAGACCCCTCTCGGATCAATAATCAGTAGCATGACCTGGAGATTTATACTGACTCCCACAATTCAACGATGACTTAGTGATGGTGAGAAACTTGAACGTCGTAACTAAATCTCTTTCGTTCACGATATATGATGTCTACGCACTTCTATTCTTGTAGACAGTTGTTGGGCCTCCAAGTGCAGAGGTTTGTAGAACAGCAGCAAGTTTTCCCTTAAGTGGATCACCCAAGATTTATCGAACTCAGGGAGGAAGTGGTCAAAGGTATTCCCTCTCAATAAACCCTACAATCAAGATACAAGAAGTCTCTTGTGTCCCCAACACATCTAATACACTTGTCAGGTGTATAGGTGCACTAGTTCGGCGAAGAGATAGTAAAATACAAGTGGTATGAATAATTATAAGTGGTAACGGTGATAGAAAATAGCTTGTTGGCGTGTGGTTGATGTGGGAAAGGACTAAAGGTAAATTGAAATAAAGATGAAAGCGAGCAAACATGTAACAAATCTAATTGTAAACGGTGTATCAATGCTTAGAAACAAGGCCTAGGGATCATACTTTCACTAGTGAACACTCCCATATAAATATATTATCTTCATGATACTACTCCAAACTACTCTCCGGTTGAACACTCTAATCGATGGTAGGGCTATAACAACACACCTCAAAGTTCGCTTTCCGCATCTAGATAACCCCACACTATCACCTTGAGCACTAGATGGTTCAAACAAACACCACAATTTCATAAATACATCTAACTCCAAATATAACTCATAACAAGTATTTGTAATCTCTAGCCTAAGTGCCACCATGGTGTGCACGCTGTCACTTTCACACACATGGGGAGGCAGAGATCTAATAAAGCACTTGAGTAGCAAGGTAGATCTACTTGATTGCAAAGCTCATGATCACAATATGATCATGCATAGAGAGAGAGATGAACACATAGCTACCGGTAGAACCCTTAGCCTCGAGAGAGAGAACTACTCCCTCCTCATCATGGGAATCAGCAACGGTGATGGAGATGGTGGTGGAGATCGATGGAGATGGCTCCGGGGGCACTTCTCCATCCCAGCAGGGTGCCGGAACAGAGACTTTTTGTCCCCCGAATCTCCTCTTCGGTGGCGGCGGCGCTGCGGAAATTTTCGTGGATTTCTGATTGACGATTTAGGGTTTTCGCATCGGGAGGCATCTTATAGGCGAAGAGGCAAGGTCGGTGGGCGGTCAGGGGGGCCACACCACCTGGTGGCGTGGCTAGGGCTAGCCCGCGCCACCACATGGTGTGGCCACCATGTGGCCCCTCTCCGTCTCGTCTTCTGGCTCCGTGAGTCTTCTGGTAAAATATCAACTTTGGCTTTTGTCCCGTCCAATTCCGAGAACATTCATTTTCTGACTTTTTGAAACCAAAAACAGCAGAAAATAGGCAACTGGCACTGTGGCATCTTGTTAATAGGTTAGTCCCAAAAAAGTGTATAAAAAGTACCCCAAAGTTGGAACAAAAGATAATAAAGTAGATAAAACCAAGCATGGAACATCAAAAATTATGGATACGTTTGCAACGTATCAACATCCCCAAGCTTAACTCCTGCTCGTCCTCGAGTAGATAAGTGATAAAAAGAAAGAATAATTTTTGACGTGACATGCACCATCATAAACTTGATCAAAGTATTTGCAAAACATGGATAGCTAGGATCATAGTACTTCAATCATAACATGAAAGATAAAGTTCTAGCAATAAGACAAAGAAACTATGTTGCAACATGAAAAGGCACAAACAAAAGATTCATGAATAACAATGCTTTGCAAGACGTTTGTTTGTTTCACATAAAGAAAACATAGCATAATAGTATTCAGCTTGTCCCTCATAGAGTAGCAAATATAAATGCATAGGACACCTTCAAAGTTCATAAGGGTGACTAGATACAAATAGTTTAAAACAAGCAATATCAAGATATGCATCAATTAACTAGTCTTGGGACAATGCACATAGAACTAAGAATGGCCACTATGCTCTCAAAGTAGGTGCATAAAGGTAGAAGGTGGAGACTCAATATATTGGTGGAAGAAAGACCTTCATAAAAGGAAGTAGGGATTCAAGTCTCATAAAGAGCTTCCAAAAATTATGATACTTATAGCTTCTAGCTCTCATTGCCCCTATCATAAGCATCTTGAAGGTGATTAAGGTTAAAGTGACACAACTAAGAGGATATGCTTGATAAGTTATAAACCGAAATCTCATGCCCCTTACTTACGAAGAACGAACCTCGTGCTACTCAATTTTAGTCACAAGTAAGCTCTTGTCATTGTAAGTACATATGTATCATAAAGAACCGCCAATGGGGTACCCCTTGCACATGATACAGGAGCTATCCCATAATCAAAATGACAAGGCAAGCAAACAATGAGCATCTCATCGATCTTTTTATTTCCTATTTGCATAGGTTTTTATTGAGGATGCTTCGTAGAGTGCTCATTATGGTGATGCTACAAGTTTTCACCATGATTAGGCATGGCTTAGGCTAGCGGCCCAGGCGTTTCTCTAACACACATACAAACTCTATGATCTTACAAGTTCCACTTTTATTTCACACCGCCGGGATCCATAAGCACAAGAACATGATATCAACGGGGTACAAAGTACAAGTGCAATGTTGAAAGCGTTCCCCATGATACAGGGTTCTGCTAACTTCAACTTATAAAGTGCAAGCATATACGCAACAAAGAAGGACCCAATGGTTCAGGTTTATTAAATGCAAAAAGCAAAGTGTGCCGTCAAGTTCGTGAGAGCTTTAATCACTAGTTTTCTCATAACAAGTTTAATTTGGATGGTAAACAAAAACATGAATATACTTGGAATAGAATATGCTAGTAGGTAGGTACGGTGGAATCTTTGGAATAACTTGGTTTAAGGAGTTGGATGCATGAGTGGAACTCATACTTGGTTGCGGAGGCTAGTAAAAGACTGGGAGCGACAAACTAAAAGAGCAATAATGGCCATAATCATGCAGAGCAACAAAACATCATTGATCAAAGCATAAACTGATACTACAAGTTGAAAACCAAATGATCATAAAGGCTATTGTGACTTGGGATAGTCATAACATGGTGTGAGCATGCGCCAAGTCAACCCAAATAAAGCATCAAAGGAGAATACCACTATACTATGCTTTAATATGCTAAAACAATGCATGATTCATCGAAGGCACATTAAGCAATCTCAATTGTTTATAACAAGTCATGCTACAGCAAATAATACTAAGCATAAAGCCAAAAAATATCAAGCATGGCATGAAAAAGCATAGACCACGGTCAAAAACAAGCTCTCTTTACCACTTAAGCATGAACTTTCCTACTCTTTTCCAAACCAAACCAAACTATTTGAAAACCAATGTCTGAAAGAGGGGGTCCAACCAATTTATTCAGCAAACAAATCAAACAAAGCAAACGAAAAACCAAAACGAAAACGAAAAAGAAGACACTCCAAGAACAACACAACTGTGCATTAAACAACAAAAATCAAGCGTTTGGAAGAAACTTGGGATTTTTATTGATGAAGAGGGGGATGCCTTGGGCATCCTCAAGATTTGACGCTTGTACTTCTTGGATATTTCTTGGGGTGACACGCGTGGCATCCCCAAGCTTGAGCTTTAGTCCATCTTTCATCTCATTACTCATTCCTTCCATACACCTGAAATTTTTCCTTCATACAAAACTTCACACAATCTTTATTAGCAACATTAGTGCACTCAAGATAATAAGTCTTTAGGGTTCAGTTCTAACACCAATAAACTTCCATTAAAACACTAGCTACTGTAGCACTTCCCTCAAAAACCTCAATTCCGCAAAAGAACTCAAAGAGGATCCAACAAGAAGCAAATGCAGAAAATGGCAAAAATCCGTCAAAACAGACCAATAGGTAAAACCCAATTTTTTAGAAGACCTTATGTTGCTCAAATCGAAAAGTGTTAAACTAAATAAAGTTAGATAACAACCTGGGGCATAAGCACAACAATTCACGCCTCAAACCGACGTACAGAGATTTTACACGAATTTTTATGGTGAAGCATAAAAATCTGTTTCGGAACAACAACTTTCCCAATCATTACTTCTCTCTCATTAGAGGTTACTCTTGGCACAAAAAGCAAATAAAAAGGATAAGGAGCGGTTATTATAGAAGTAATAACTTTGAAGACTCATCTAAAACTTTTGGGTTATCTCCAAATAAGTAATTTTCTTTAACGCCTTTAAGTTAGGCATGATAGTTTGAGAAGATGCTCACATAAGAAATATGAATTGAAGGAAAAGAGAGCATCAAGAAGAAAATTCAAAGTATATTTAATTCTAACCCACTTCCTATGCATAGGAATCTTGTAAAGAAACAAGTCATGAAAACACAAAGCAACCAGCATAGGAAAGCAAAACAAGTGCAACTTCAAGACTTTCAACATAAAGAAGGGAAACTTAATATTATTGAGATGCATACAACCATGTTTCCCTCTCTCATAATAACTTTCAGTAGAATCATGAATAAAATTAACAATATAACAATCACATGAAACATTCTTATCATGAGCCACATGCATAAAAGAATTAATACTCCCCACATAAACATAGTCATTCTTATTAATTGTAGTGGGAGCAAATTCAACAAAATAGTTATCATTATTATTCTCATCACCATAATCATCAAATATAGGAGGCATATTATCGTCATAATTAATTTCCTCCTCAATAGTAGGTGGACTGAAAATATCATATTCATCATTGTAATCATCATATATTGGAGGTATAGTATCATCAAAGTAAATTTTCTCCTCCATGCTTGGGAGACTAAAAAGATCATCTTCATAAAAACAAGCTTCCCCAAGCTTAGACTTTTCCATAGCATTAGCAATAAAGGTGTTCAAAGAATTCATACTAATAACATTGTTATTATCATGCAAATAAAGTTCCATAGGTTTTTTAATTTTCTCTTCAAACACTTCATGTCCTAGCTCAAGATAAATACTATAAAGCTCTCTAATTTTGTTGTTGTTTTCCATTAAGCCTAACTAGTGAAAACAAGAAACAAAAAGACAAAATTGCAGAATCTAAAGGAAATAACTTCGAGCACTCACACCAGATGATGTGAGTACCTTTTACCTTACCTCCCCGGCAACGGCGCCAGAAAATAGCTTGATGTCTACGCACTTCTATTCTTGTAGACAGTTGTTGGGCCTCCAAGTGCAGAGGTTTGTAGAACAGCGGCAAGTTTTCCCTTAAGTGGACCACCCAAGGTTTATCGAACTCAGGGAGGAAGTGGTCAAAGGTATTCCCTCTCAAGCAACCCTGCAATCAAGATAGAAGAAGTCTCTTGTGTCCCCAACACACCTAATACACTTGTCAGGTGTATAGGTGCACTAGTTCAGCGAAGAGATAGTAAAATACAAGTGGTATGAATAATTATAAGTGGTAACGGTGTTAAAAAATAGCTTGCTGGCGTGTGGTTGACGTGGGAAAAGACTAAAGGCAAACTGAAATAAAGATGGAAGCAAGCAAACATGTAACAGGTCTAATTGCAAACGGTGTATCAATGCTTAGAAACAAGGCCTAAGAATCATACTTTCACTAGTGAACACTCCCATATAAATATATTATCTTCATGATACTACTCTAAACTACTCTCTGGTTGAACACTCTAATCGATGGTAGGGCTATAACAGCACACCTCAAAGTTCGCTTTCCGCATCTAGATAACCCCACACTGTCACCTTGAGCACTAGATGGTTCAAACAAACACCACAATTTCATAAAGACATCCAACTCTAAATATAACTCATAACAAGTATTTGTAATCTCTATCCTAAGTGCCACCATGGTGTGCACGCTGTCACTTTCACACACATGGGGAGGCAGAGATCTAATGAAGCACTTGAGTATCAAGATAGATCTACTTGATTACAAAGCTCATGATCACAATATGATCATGCATAGAGAGAGAGATGAACACATAGCTACCGGTAGAACCCTTAGCCTCGAGAGAGAGAGAGAACTACTCCCTCCTCATCATGGGAATCAGCAACAGTGATGGAGATGGTGGTGGAGATCAATGGAGATGGCTCCGGGGGCACTTCCCCGTCCCGGCAGGGTGCCGGAACAGAGACTTTCTGTCCCCTGAATCTCCCCTTCGGTGGCGGCGGCGTTGCGGAACTTTTCGTGGATTTCTAATTGACGATTTAGGGTTTTCGCATCAGGAGGCATCTTATAGGCGAAGAGGCAAGGTCGGTGGGCGATCATGGGGCCCACAACACCTGGTGGCGCGGCCAGGGCTAGCCCGCGCCACCACATGGTGTGGCCACCATGTGGCCCCTCTCCGTCTCATCTTCTGGCTCTGTGAGTCTTCTAGTAAAATATCAACTTTGGCTTTTGTCCTGTCCAATTCCGAGAATATTCATTTTCTGACTTTCTAGAACCAAAAACAGCAAAAAACAGGCAACTGGCACTGTGTCATCTTGTTAATAGGTTAGTCCCAAAAAGTGTATAAAAAGTACTCCAAAGTTGGAACAAAATATAAGAAAGTAGATAAAACCAAGCATGGAACATCAAAAATTATGGATATGTTTGCAACATATTAATATATTACATGTCCAAGGTTCAATCATCGGTATCCTCATACCTAGTTTGATCTCGTTACCGACAAGCACTATTTTCTCGTTCCCGTGATATAACATTCCTTATGATCAAATCACCTGCTTGCAAGCTGTTACGGTGTGACGTTTGATGTTATCAAAATACTCTTCCAATGTTAGTGATTGACATGGTCTCATGGTTTACGGATTAGGGTTACTTCGTATGACATATTATAGCAATGTAAACATAATGACTTTGATCGTATTACTATACTTTGGGTGAATGTTCATCACATCATTCCACCAATGTTGTGACCCCATTATTAACAACATCCAATGTTTATAATCAGGAAATCTTTGATCATCTGTTAATCAACGAGCTAGTTTAAATGAGAGGCATAACTAGGAAGTCTTATTTGTTTATTAACCATACATGTATTAGCGTTTCCGATTAACACAATTATAGCATGATAAATAAATATTTATCATAGACATGGAATAAGACAATAACTACTTTATTATTACCTCTCGGGCATATTTCCTTCAATGACATGTGACATTAGGGAGCCGGATCAGGAAGCAGGCACAATCACTCGATGTGGAAGGCACTATACCTCCCCTCACCCACGGAAGCTAGTTGGGTGGAGGATTTCTCCGCCATCGGGCAAGGGTTTATACGAAGGAGGGAGTGAATTTGTCAATTTGGAGACCGCATATTTCCTATGGTTTGATCGATTTGCCACACGGCTTGCGCGTTGGCACTCGCGTAACAGATGTCTACTGACATGCGGGACCCAACCGACTCCTTAACGGGGGCAAGTGACGAAAAAATTGGATTTCGGTGAGCGAGGCATGTGTTTGCCTCGAAATGACCCATATCGATAGTCGGCTCCCGAATTTTTCGAATCGTAGCAATTGCACGCAACTCCTGGTCAATAGAGCATTTACTCGCCAACTCATGGACTGGAAAGTGAATTGCCCCTTGGGGGATGGACATGTCCATGACCACTATCCTCGGTACTATCATTTGATGAATGAACTTCGTCTTCCTCAGCAAGTGTCAAGACCATTTGCTTTCCTACGCTAAAGCATTGATCTTTGAACACTCATCTCTTTTTCAAATGAACAATCCCCCATTCTGATGGACAAAAACAGTGTCAAGAGGCGATTTTTTTTATGTATGGTGGTAGCTACACACATGGAGATTGTTGAGTATATGCTTCCACAATGAGATTCCTGAAAGATATTTGTGGCAGCATACGAAATTTGTCTTGTGTTTGATTCTGTCAAAACTCAAGCCTGAATACCAGTGAACTTGTTCCAAATGAAAATCAGTACATGGAGATTGTTGAGTAGATGCTTCCACAATGGGACTCCTGAAAGACATTTGAGGCATCGTATGAAAATTTGGCTTGTGTTTGCTTCTGCTATACTTCGTAATATGGGCCTGTCGTGATTTTTTGATGTTATGCAACTGATGTTGCTAACAGTTTGGAGGATTTAGCAATTTATTTATAGCCCAATGAAATGCTTATTTCTATCTCTTAATACTAGTACTAGTAGGAGGATTTTCCGGTCATTTCAGTTCAGCGTTGCGACACCTACAGCAGACTACCAGGTTCAGCTCAGAACACATACATAAGCCTACTCAAAACCCCGACCGACGTACAAGAAGCAGTTATGCTCCTGCCCCGGACCTCTTGCTTCATCTTGGTTCGGTAGCTCTAAGACCTGCGTCCAACCTTCTCAGCTCGACGATGATCCAATCCAGCACGTTCCTGTCGCGCTGTTTGCTTAGTACCCTCCACATCTGCAAGAAGGATATAGATTTGTATATGCAATCAGCAGGCTGTGAGATGAAGGCGTTTTCAATCATCAGTTTATTTCTAATCGACCACAGAGCCCAGCACATAGCCGCGAAACTAGTCCAGACCGACGCTCTACGAGTTCTGCCTGTTAGTCTTTGAGTGGTCACCATGAATTCCCCAGCCCCAGCTGGGTTCCATGAGCACTGTAGCAACTCTCTTACACAAGCCCACAAGAACCTGGCTAAGTGGCACTTGGTTCGCGTCCTCCCACTCCCCACATAACACGCAGCAGCCGTCCGACGGCCCTCGTCGTTTGGCAATGTTATCACTCGAAGGTAGATGGCCCCTGATTAGCTGCCACATAAAAGTTGTTCAGTGTGAGTTCAGAGGCTAAGCGGTCAGTCTTACCTGTGTAGAGTTGTTCAATGTGACATTGTTGAGAAGTGGCAGTTCCCTCATTTGGCATGGTTTGCAGCCCTAACAAATAATGGCATTCGTTGCAATACACATTTGTAGTAGTTATCAGTGAGAGTAACTTGATATTCCAGTCAGAACATCGCTGTCCGGTGCACCAAACAGGTAAGACTGACCGAGATTAGATTATTAGGTGTCAGGGATTTAAAGATTAGGACTCGATTTATCTACCACTACAAGTCCATGGTTTAAAACGGACTTTACTCCTTGAATTAACAGAATACAAACGAGTTCCACATCAGTGAAAAGCTAGTAAAATTGATAAGTTCATCACGAGCCAAAGGGCAAGGAAACATAATATAGTAGTGTACTTGAGTAAGCTAAGAACTGGAAAGTTAACTGCCTGAACCAACACATGAGGTTTATTCGTGAGGACTTTCGCAGAAGCAACACAAATGATTAACTAATATAGGTGCCAAAACATTCTTCATTCAAGTTGTACCACGGATTTTGTTCTCCTGGCCAGATTCACCATCATTCATTGTAAATGAATCTGGCCAGGAGAACGAAATCCGTGCCCTTTGGCTCACGATGTTTTACAAAATATCATTGTATGGAGATCATACAAATTAGATCAAATTACAAATTAGTGTGAAACGGACAAGTTACCCCTGACGATATCACTGTTTTTAATGCCTATAAGCTTATCGTCAGGAGATCATACAATGATAATGCCTGTAGTGCAACAAGAAAAAGAATATTTACTAGAGATCATACAATGATATTTGTAGAGAACATATCATCATATGGCAGTATCAGGAGCAGTACCATTGGTTGTTATGGGAGGGTTAGGATCGGTGATCCCATCAACACCCATAGAAGGACAAAGCATCTCATCTTTACCTGTTACAGATGTCTTCAATCTGTTGACAGCACAAAATACAATTTAACTCAAGACCAGAAAACATAAATGCACCTAGAAAACTAAATTATAGTTATTTTCAGATCATACTCTGCAAACTCATGGATGTCGACAAGAAATTGCAGCAGTTGAGCCCGTAGAGATTTACAAATCTCAAGCCTCGCAAAGCGGTCCATGCGCTTCTGATTCAGCTTCAGCAACTCACGTAGAAGATTGGTCTCATTTTTCATGCCCTTCAAAACATTACTAAAAATCGCTGACGATAAGCTTATAGCAATTAAAGCACTACAAGTACTAATTTGGTAAAAAAAAATATGGTAACAGGCATGAACATACCAACAAGGAAGCAGCAACAGAGTCCAAACAAGGCCCTTTGTAGGTTGTCAGAATATCAAGTGCGGCTTTCGGACATTATCGCTAAAGCTTAAGCTTAAGGAATCATCATCCAGAACCTCAGTAATAAACACATCCTTCTCCGCGCTGTTGTTAGTTCCACATGCCAATAACTCAGACATGTACTTGGCTTCTTCCGCAATACACTAGAAACAGTCAATCACAGATGGTGCAAATATATGTCAATAATAATGCAGCACTAAAAACTAGAAAATATAAAGGCAGTGCCACAATTTGATCTAATTTGTGTGAAACGGACAAGTTACCATAAAGCAAGAACAGGAGATTCAGTATCTAATGGTTTGGTCATACAGTCTGCTTGCTCCTTGATCATGTTGCTCAGTGCAACATCGGCAGTCAAACCTTCTGTGCAATATCGACTCGAGACTTGTATCTTGTAGACGTAGTCGAAAATCATGCGAGGAGAAACCACTGATCCAAAAATGCATCGAGTCAGCGTCTCACGCATAAGGATCCAAGAGTCGACGATGCAGTCGGAGTCGACGTAGCGGAGTCTTGCGGCGATTAGCCAGGTGAGTCGACGCAGTCATTTCAGTCGGGTGCGCGGCCAACATCGCGTGTGTGTAGCATCAAGCGAAGCAACCGTTCGATGAGGGATTCGATTCGGGTCTTGAGTGTATGGCGTAGTCAGTTGTTTTGCCGACTCCTGTTGGACCCGATAGAATAGCTCAACGCAGTAGACATCTTTGTAAGCTGCATAAAACATTAAGAATTGTGAAGTACTTGTATCTTGTAAAAGATATTTGCATATCGATTTGCAAAGTAAAATTCTGATACCAATCGAATCGACACTTTTGCACTGTATGCTAGGCCTTTTCGTTAGTCTGATTACCCTTAGTCTCAGTACCTTGCCGAGGTACTCGGAGTTTAAGGATTCGACGATCAGGCATAATCAGCTACTCGGGCCGTCGCGTATGAGGTGCTCGAGTGCGCGGAGTCGACGACACATTAGGTTACTCGAAGAGGGTGAAACCCCCAAGTGTTTCGAGTGCGATTAAAGTAAATAGTTAAAAAAACTCTAAGTAAAGGGTAACTTAGCTTTATTAGTAGCTACCGTGATGAATGAGTCGCAAGATCCGATGCGATCGGCAGGTCGCGGGAGTCAAAGATTGTAGCGGCTTGCTGTCGCGGGAGTCGAGGGAGCCCCTGAGTCACCCGATATGAAGACCGCAGTCGGTCGTTGAAGTTAAAGACCGCGGCGGGTTGCCGAAGCGGAGGGAGTCGCCACGGCAGCAGGTCACGCGGCAGACGTAGTCGACGCGGCAGACCAAAGTCATGTGGTGATGACGAGTTGCCGCATATGAAAACTATAACAGGCCATAGAAGTCGAAGACCGCATTGGGTCGCCTTATCCGAAGACCGCAGAAGGTAGCCGGAGTCGAAGGATGCGATGGGTCACCGTAGAGGAGGGAGCCCCCGAGCCGCTGGACCTGAAGATCGCAGCGGGTCTCCGGAGTCGAAGACCGCACTGGGTCGCTGATGCCGAGGGAGCCCCCGAGTGTAGAGTCGATGTGGTCGAGGCGGCGTTCGAAAGCCGATGCGGCGGACCAGAATCAACGCGGGAGCGGGTCACCGAAGCCGATGGAGGTAGCGGGTCGTCGCATCCGAAGACCGTAGCGGGTCGTGTGGCGCAGGCCCTGGATGTAGAGTTGATGTGGTCGGACGGAGTCGACACTGCGGAGAGCGGCGGCGACACAATTAGTGCAGCAGTGATAAAGTAGACGTTAGCTGCACGAATACGGTAACATCGATGCTGATCTACTGTAGCGGCATCGAAGAAGATGTAATCCATAGCGATGGTGAAGGCAGTCGTGATGAATTCGGGAAATCGGTGATGACCAACCTGACCGTGTAGACAGTCGCGACAGAAAGGATGCCGCCAGAAGTAATTTGTTGGCTGTTTCCTTTGGACGCGTTTTCCAAGACGAGCTCAACATGACAAGTTGTTGACGAAGTCCAAATCGAATCCAGCCACGACCGCATACGTACTGAAGTTTTACGGAAATAATTCCGCTTATTTGGAGGTCGGTGCACTCCGTGGCCTGAAATCCATGCAAGTAGCCTTGATCGATTCTGCTTTTCCTCTTTCCCGTATGGTCACGTGAGTATTGCCTCGTCTTGATCCGATTTAATTCAATTATCCTTAGGCTGGTCCTAGTGAGAGTATCATAGCTAGTATCATGTATGCCATGTTGGCAAAAATCTGATGTGGCACTATAAAGATAGTATCATATACTAGTATCATATGCATGATACTAGTAGTATGATATTACCACTATGACCAGCCTTATACTCATCCGATGCATGCATTGCATCGTCTGATGCACTCTTTTCCTCTTTGGTTTAAAAGACAACTAGGCTTCCTCGGGACTTGATACATGGTCCCATCCGACTTGAAGTCAGCTTGCTGTAGCGGCGGCCTTCCTCCGGTGATTTTGTGCACTAGGTAATACACACGTCAAGCTAGGAGTATTGACATCATGTTGCCTGCATAGAATCGAGTTGAAATTGGCGTCGCGTGTTCGGCCGAACGACTCTAGATTGCTTATTTTGTGTCGCGTCTTTGAAACAGATGCAATCTGGCCGTTGTTGATGACGAGGGATCCCGCCCGGATGATGACGCGTGGAAGTTGAAGTAGATCTGTTTTCCCAGTAGTCGTGGAATCGTAGATTATCGGTGATGGAGCCGAGAAAGCCACAATCATCAACACTTCCGATTCCCACAAACGGCGCCAATTGACGAGGGTTAAACTCATCAATGCCCATTGTTATGGACTTGGGTTTTGGAGAAGGATGGAGCGCTGGAGGCATCAATAGGCTAGCAAACAAGCACACAGGGACGCAAGTTTTACCCAGGTTCAGGCCTCGTAGAGGTCCCTACTCCTGCTTGTCTGCTCTTGGAATTAACGAAGGAATCGAAGATTACAAGGGTGCGTAATGCAATCTGACGAGAGTTGTGGAAACTAGGGTTGTGATTGTAGGAGATCGTAGATCTGTCTATTGGGTGAATCACGATCCCCTTCTTGTTGGACCCTCCTAGCCTTTATATATGAGGAGGCTAGGTCTCAGGTACCGATACGAGTTGGTTACAAGTTATATTCAAACTCTAGTCTTGAGGTTTCTTTGTCTTGTACGCTTGGAGTCTGTATCCATATGTGCTTCGTACCAATTGAACCGTCATGGGCGTCATGGACCTTGGCAAATGTTCGAGTGGGCCTTCCATCGAGCCGCACTTGGTAGGCTGTAGTTGGGTGCCTGTTGGGCATACGCATGTCACCAACCATCTTCTAATTTCCTAGGAATAGAAGCTTTATGTTTCAATTTTTCTTCTTTAATTTTTATGAGAGCATATGTAATGTGTTTTGTAAAGGCCATATTCGTAGCACTAGCATTAGGACTTCTAGCAAGCTTTTGTAGGAACATAATTACTTCAGAAATGTTGCAACCATCAAGATCAAAATCAAAATTACCATCCAAGGTAGTAGAGCTATCGTCTCCCATATTTTAAAGAATTTCAGCATTTTTATTGGAAAAAGTTCCATTGGTTTTAGGCATTGTTGCAAAAGGAATTGGGACTTCATGTGGTTTGCTAGTATCAACATTGGTAGTGGTAATAGTACAAATTCTACTATTTCTAGCAATTTCATCTTCTCTTTCCCACTTAGCATGCAATTCAGCTAATAGTCTAACATTTTCATCAATTCTAACTTGTATGCAATTAGTAGCAGCAAAGGGGTTTTCCATAGTTTCAGGTTTAGCAGCCATTTTATTAATCAAAGAGGATTGTGCTTCAGACAAAGATGATATATTTTTTCCAGCATTCGAAAGTTTTTCCTCAACAGTTTTATTGAAAGCGGTTTGTTTACTATTAAAATCCTTAAGCATGACTTCAAGTTCAGAGGGTGCTCTTCTATTGTTGTTGTAGGAACTTCCGTAAGCATTACCGTTATTGGGAGGATATGGCCTATAATTATTACTACCAAAATTGTTCCTATAGGCATTATTGCTAAAATTATTATTTCTAATGAAGTTCACATCAACTTGCTCTTCTTGAGCAACGAAAGAGGCTAAGGGAACATGATTTGGATCAATATGAGCTTTTCGATTAACAAGCATAGACATAATAATATCAATTTTATCACTCAAGGAGGAGGTTTCTTCAACATAATTCACCTTCTTACCTTGTGGAGCTCTCTCAGTGTGGCATTCAGAATAGTTAACCATCATATTATCAAGGAGCTTTGTTGAAGCACCCAAAGTAATGGTCATAAAGGTGCCTCCGGCAGCAGAATCCAATAGATTTCTTGAAGAATAATTCAGTCCTGCATAAAGGTTTGGATAATCATCCAAGCAGTTAGTCCATGAGTGGGGCAATTCTTTACCAAAGATTTCATTCTTTCCCAAGCTTGAGCAACATGTTCATTATCAAATTGTTTAAATTTCATTATCTCACTTCTCATAGATATAATCTTAGCAGGAGGGTAGTATTTTCCAATAAAAGCATCTTTGCATTTAATCCAAGAATTAATACTATTTCTAGGTAGGGATATCAACCATTCTTTAGTTTTTCTTCTCAAAGAGAAAGGAAACAATTTAAGGTTAATAATATCTCCATCTATATCCCTATGTTTTTGCATCTCACAAAGTTCAACAAAGTTATTAAGGTGAGCAGCAGCATCATTAGTACCAGCACTAGAGAATTGGTCTCTCATAACAAGATTGAGCAAAGCAGGTTTAATTTCAAAGAAAGCAGCTTCAGGAACAGGTCGAGCAATGGGTGTGCACACGAAATCATTTTTGTTTGTGCTAGTGAAGTCACACAACTTAGTGTTTTCAAGAGTAATCATTTTTAAGATTAAAGCAAGCCAACAGAAATAGAAACTAATTTTTTTTTGTGTTTTTGATAAAGGGAAACAAACCAGTACAACTATTTTTTTTGTGTTTTTGATAAAAAGAAACAAGCAAACAAAGCAAAAATAAACTAAGCAAAACAAAAACAAAGTAAAGAGACCGGTTGTGAGAGACTCCCCTTGTGAAGCTGTCCTTATGTAACACCCCAAAAATACTAATCAAGATTATCAAGTTCTAATCACCCAAGTTTAGGGTTAACAAAAACTTTTATTACTAAATTGAATATGAATGCATGTGTGTTTTGCATTAGTGTATGATTGAGTGAAATTGCCATGTTTGATTGCTACAAATGATAAGAAATGGTTTAAAGATGAATACTACATCATCTAGGCCAATTACAAACAAAATCCAAAGAAAAGGAAATCAAATATGAATCAAATAAGCAAATGGTCATTTTGACCAAAGTTAACCACTAGGCCACTTTGTGAGTTCCTAGTAAAGAATTTCTAACAGAAACATTTCCACTTCTTTCCACCCCTTGCTAGACCAAGTAAAAGTGAACCCAAGGCCACCTTACAAACTCACAAAAAATATTTCCAAATATATTTAAAGGATAGTTAAAAATTGAATCAAGTTCATATGGTAAGATCACCATTTTGCAAAAACCACTCAAATCACTTCACCTTGACTTTTCCAAGAAACCATAGACACTCAAGCATAAGATCAAAACACTCACCAAATTTCATTCAAAAATTTCAAACTTAAGTTCATGCCGCCATTTGGTCAAACACATTGCAGACACTAATTAAACCACTGCCTAACTTCACTGTTTTGAGCAGTGATCACTCACCCCACTGTCCCCTCTTCACCCCCCTGGTCTCCCCCAACACACAGCAGCGCCAGACATGCACCCCCTCTTTGCCGTTGCGCCAGTGCAGCGCCGCCTGAAGCCCGCCGCGCCGGTCGACCATGGACTGCTCGCTAGAGACCACGATGCCCCCGTCCATGATGTCCAGCAGGCAGACCACCATCCACCGCCACCCCCTGTCCATCCCTCGACCACAGGCGAGCCATGGACCACCCTAATGTCTACGCACTTCTATTCTTGTAGACAGTTGTTGGGCCTCCAAGTGCAGAGGTTTGTAGAACAACAGCAAGTTTTCCCTTAAGTGGATTACCCAAGGTTTATCGAACTCAGGGAGGAAGTGGTTAAAGGTATTCCCTCTCAAGAAACCCTACAATCAAGATACAAGAAGTCTCTTGTGTCCCCAACACATCTAATACACTTGTCAGGTGTATAGGTGCACTAGTTCGGCGAAGAGATAGTAAAATACAAGTGGTATGGATAATTATAAGTGGTAACGGTGATAGAAAATAACTTGATGACGTGGAAAAGACTAAAGGCAAACTGAAATAAAGATGGAAGCAAGCAAACATGTAACAGATCTAATAGCAAACGGTGTATTAATGCTAAGAAACAAGGCATAGGGATCATACTTGCACTAGTGAACACTCTCTCATAAATATATTATCTTCATGATACTACTCTTAACTACTCTCCGGTTGGACACTCTAATCGATGGTAGGGCTATAACAGCATACCTCAAAGTAAGCCTTTCCCATCTAGAAAACCCCACACTGTCACCTTGAGCACTAGATGAGTCCAACAAACACCACAATTTCATAAAGAAATCCAACTCCAAATATAACTCATAACAAGTATTTGTAATCTCTAGCCTAAGTGCCACCATGGTGAGCACGCTGTCACTTTCACACACATGGGGAGAGCAGAGATCTATTAAAGCACTTGAGTAGCAAGGTAGATCTAATTGATTACAAAGCTCATGACCACAACAAGATCATGCATAGAGAGAGAGAGAGATGAACACATAGCTACCGGTAGAACCCTTAGCCTCGAGAGAGAACTACTCCCTCCTCATCATGGGAATCAGCAATGGCGATGAAGATGGTGGTGGAGATCGATGGAGATGGCTCCGGGGGCACTTCCCCGTCCCGACAGGGTGCCGGAACAGAGACTTTCTGTCCTCCGAATCTCCCCTTTGGTGGCCGGCGGCGCTGTGGAACTTTTCGTGGATTTCTGATTGACGCTTTAGGGTTTATGCCTCGGGAGGCTTCTTATAGGCGAAGAGGCAAGGTCGGTGGGCGGCCAGGGGGCCCACACCACCTGGTGGCGCGGCCAGGGCTAGACCGCGCCACCACATGGTGTGGCCGCCCTGTGACCCCTCTCCGTCTCGTCTTCTGGCTCCGTGAGTCTTCCGGTAAAATATCGACTTTGACTTTTGTCCGGTCCAATTCCGAGAATATTGATTTTCTGACTTTCCTAGAACCAAAAACAGCAGAAAACAGGCAACTGGCACTGTGGCTCTTGTTAATAGGTTAGTCCAAGAAATCATATGAAAAGTACTCCAAAGTTGGAACAAAACACAAGAAAGTGGATAAAACCAAGCATGGAACATCAAAAATTATAGATACATTTGCAATGTATCACACCCCAGCATCGTTGTGCCCACTTTCTCTGCGTCGTGCTGAGAGCGCGCTAGAGCGCCACAGCCGACCAGATCGCATGCGCCACGTCTCACCTTCTCCTCGCGTGCACCCCCCTGCCATAACCCCAGCTAGCTCCCAGACATCCCCGTTCGCCGCCGCGTTACCCGTAGCCCCCATGCGCCGTCTCAAACACCGCCAGTTTCGCGCAGAGCACCGCACGCGCCCGACCATCCTCGACCGCCCCGTGCCGCGCCATTAAGCCCGTGATGACCGCCAGGAAGCACTGCGTCGCCCCCTACCCTCAGCCACGCCGATAGCTCGTTGTACCACCGTCGCCAGAGAAGCCAACCCATCCCGCTCGGTCCCCTCGTTAGTGTATAAATAGAGGCCCTCTCTGCCTCAATTAGCCACACCACCTCACTCCCCACTCCTCACAGAACCTCCCACACCTCACCCCGGAGCAAGGCGAGCACCGCATCGCCAAAATTTGGCCGGAGTCCGCCGCTGCAGAGGAGAAGAGGAGCCGTTGATTGGAGCCGCCCCAGGATCCGCTGTGACCACCGCTCGAACCACCATCATCGACAACGTCGTTTGCTTAGCCCAAAATATATCGATCCCGTTGGGGAACCCCAAGAGGAAGGTATGATGAGCACAGCAGCAAGTTTTCCCTCAGTTATGAAACCAAGGTTGTCAATCCAGTAGGAGCAAGGAAACACCTCAAAGGTGTTGCTAGCTGAACTTTGGCAGGGCACACTGATGTCTACACACTTCTATTCTTGTAGACAGTTGTTGGGCCTCCAAATGAAGAGGTTTGTAGAACAACAGCAAGTTTTCCCTTAAGTGGATCACCCAAGGTTTATCGAACTCAGGGAGGAAGTGGTCAAAGGTATCCCCTCTCAAGCAACCCTGCAATCAAGATACAAGAAGTCTCTTGTGTCCCCAACACACCCAATACACTTGTCAGGTGTATAGGTGCACTAGTTCGGCGAAGAGATAGTAAAATTACAAGTGGTATGGATATAAGACAATGGTGCCAGAAAATAGCTTGATGGCATGGAAGAGACTAAAGGCAGACTGAAATAAAGATGGCAGCAAGCAAACATGTAACAGATCTAGTTGCAAACGAAGTTTCAATGCTTAGAAACAAGGCCTAGGGATCATACTTTCACTAGTGAACACTCTCATATAAATATCTTCTCTTTATGATACTACTCTGAACTACTCTCCAGTTGGACACTCTAATCCATGGGGCTATAACAGCACACCTCAAAGTTCACTTTCCCCATCTAGATAACCCCACACTGTCACCTTGAGCTCTAGATGGTTCCGACAAACACCACAATTTCAAAGAAACATCCAACTCCAAATATAACTCGTAACAAGTAATTGTAATATCTAGCCTAAGTGCCACCATGGTGTGCACGCTGTCACTTTCACACATATGGGGAGAGCAGAGATCTATTAAAGCACTTGAGTAGCAAGGTAGATCTACTTGATTACAAAGCTCATGATCACAATATGATCATGCATAGAGAGAGATGAAGACATAGCTACTGGTAGAACCCTTAGCCTCGAGGAAGAACTACTCCCTCATCATCATGGGAATCAGCAACGACGATGGAGATGGCGGTGGAGATCAATGGAGATGGCTCCGAGGGCACTTCCCTATCCCGGCAGGGTGCCAGAACAGAGACTTTTTGTCCCCCGAATCTCCCCTTTGGTGGCGGCGGCACTATGGAACTTTTCATGGCTGGAGGCTTGACGATTTAGGGTTTTTGCAGCGGGGGGCTTTTATAGGCGAAGGGGCAAGGTCGGTGGCCAGCCAGGGGGCCCACACCATGCCCTGGCGCGGCCAGGGGGACCCGTGCCTAGTGGTGGTGTGGCCACCCTGTGCCCCCCCCTTCATCTCTCCTTCTGGCTCCGTGAGTCTTCCGGGAAAAGACGACTCTGGCTTTTGTCCGGTCCAATTCCAAGAATGTTCATTTTCTGACTTTCCTGGTACCAAAAACAGCAGAAAACAGGCAACTGGCTCTGTGGCTCTTGTTAATAGGTTAGTCCAATAAAGTGTATAAAAAAGTACTCCAAAGTGTAGACAAACATAAGAAAGTAGATATAAACCAAACATGTAACATCAAAAATTATAGATACGTTTACAATGTATCAACATCCCCAAGCTTAACTCCTGCTCGTCCTCGAGTAGGTAAGTGATAAAAAGAAAGAATAATTTTTGAGGTGACACACACCATCATAAACTTGATCAAAGTATTTGTAAAACATTGATAGCTGGGATCATAGTACTTCAACATAGCATGAAAGATATAGTTCTAACAATAAGACATAGCAACTATGTTGTAACATGAAAAGGCACAAACGAAAGATTCATAAATAACAATGTTTTGCAAGACATTTGTTTGTTTCACGTAAAGAAAACATAGCATAGTGGCATTCAGCTTGTCCCTCATAGAGTAGCAAACATAGATGCATAGGACACCTTCAAAGTACATAAGAGTGACTAGATACAAATAGTTTAAGAACAAGCAATATCAACATTATGCATCAATCAACAAGTCTTGGGACAATGCACATAGAACTAAGAATGGCCACTATGCTCTCTCAATAGGTGCATAAACATATAAGGTGGAGACTCAATATAAAAGTGGAAGAAAGGCCTTCATAGAAGGAAGCAGGGATTCAAGTTTCATCAATAGCTTCCAAAAATTATGGTACTTATTAGCTTCCAGCTCTCATTGCCCCTATCATAAGCATCTTTAGGTGATTAAGGTTAAAGTGACAACTAAGAGGATATGCTTGACAAGTTATAAGCTGAAATCTCATGCCCCTTTACTTACGAAGACCGAACCTCATGCTACTCAACTTCAGTCACAAGTAAGCTCTTGTCGTTGTAAGTACATATGTAGCACTTCCCTAAAAAAGCTCAATTCCCCAAAAGAACTCAAAAAGGAACCAACAAGAAGCAAATGCAAATAATGGCAGAAATCTGTCAAAACAGACCAGCAGGTAAACACGAATTTGTTCCAAGACCTTCTGTTGCTCAAATCGAAAAGCGCTGAACTAACGAAAGTTAGATAACAACCTGGGGCAGAAGCACAAAACTTCACGCCTCGAAAGGACGTACAGAGATTTTACATGAATTTTTGCTATGAAGCATAGAAATCTATTTCGGGACAGCAACTTTCCCAATCATTACTGCTCTCTTATTATAGGTTATTCTTGGCACAAAAAGCAAATAAAAATAATAAGGTGCGGTTATTACTGAAGTAATAACTTCCAAGACTCATCTAAAACTTTTGGGTTATCTCCCAACAAGTACTTTTATTTAACGCCTTTAAGTTAGGCATAAGAAGCAAGAAAAAGAATCAAGTGTTCTCAAATGAAAAAGTATTAAGATTAATACCATAAATATATTCAACAAGGCAAGGTATCTCATCCAAATAAGTTCTAGAGGATCCTCTCTCAACGCTCTTGGGTTCACTATTTTCATCAAACGGGTTTTCAGGAATAATCCAATCAAGATTATTTTCTATGGCTTCATGCATTGCTACAAGTTTAAAAGGTATTGGTATCTTAATTTCCTCCCCATTAGGTTCAGTTTTGTTCATCCTTTCTCGTGTACCAACAACATCTACACATGAGTCTAGCATATTAAAACGTTCAAAAACTTTTCTAGCTTCCTTGGCAACATCATAGAATTCCTTAAGCAAAGTTTCCAGAATAAAATCCCTCTTTTCAGGGTCCTCAATTTCTTTAAGTTTAGGAAACATTACTTGCATTAAGGGGTTAAGGTTAACAAACCTAGCTTACAACATGTGAACTAAAGAAGCTGCAGCAATTTCATAGTTTGGAGCAAGTTCTGCAAGTGATCTATCCTCAATATCCTCATGTTTACTAACATGATTATATAATTCTTCAATATTATCTTTTCCAATTATAGAACCACTACCTATTGAAAGGTCTTTGAGGGTGAATTTAGGGATCAACATGGTGAACTAAGAAAGAGGTAACAACTATAGAAACAAGCAAACTTGTAAAACTATTTTTTGTGTGTTTTTGATAAAGAAACAACCAAACAAAGCAAAAGTAAACTAAGCAAAACAAAAACAACAAAGTAAAGAGATTGGTTATGAGGGACTCCCCTTGTGAAGATGTCCTTGACTCCCCTGCAACGGCGCTAGAAAATCAGTTGCTTAGCCCAAAATTTATCGAGCCCGTTGGGGAGCCCCAAGAGGAAGGTATGATGAGCACAACAACAAGTTTTCCCTCAGTTATGAAACCAAGGTTATCAATCCAGTAGGAGCAAGGAAACACCTCAAAGGTGTTGCTAGCTGAACTTTGACAGGGCGCACTATCGATGCTAGCAGCAACGTGGAGACCTGCACAACACAACCACTGAACTTTGCCCCAACTTGCGATGAGGTTGTCAATCTCACTGGTTTTGCTGAAAACAAAGGATTAAACTTATCGAGTGGAAGAAAGTAATAGTTTGCAGAAAGTAAACAGAAAGCAGTAAACAGTTGATTATAGATTGATGATAAAAGAAAGGACCAGGGTCCATAGTTCACTAGTGGTGGCTCTCCTTAAGATAGATGACATGTTGGGTGAACAAATTACAGTTGGGCAATTGACAAACATCGATAAAGCATACATGCATATACTACTCATCTTGACTCCTTTGAGATTCGATTGGGCATTACTGTAGGGGTTCCGCGCATAAAAACAATAAATTTTACTCTACGCCCCTAAACCCTTGAAGCTACCAGGACCTATCTATTAGTAATACAGTAACAGGAGGGGTTTTTCGCGAACTTACCCTTGAAGACCGAAAAGCGTTGTCAACGCTCAGGAGAGCGTGGTTGATGTAAACGAGCCGAAGCCGACCTCAAGGTCGTGATGAAATCCTTGCGCTCCTTCTGGCTCCAACGACTTGAGTGCCTCAAGTGCGACACCTCACGGGGAGTTACACACATCCGGTGCCTGACGATGACTCCCGCTTCCCTGATCCAGCAGCAGTTGCGGAAGTAGAGCTCCCGGATCTGAATCCCGCAGCGCGACGGCGCTCCGCGGTGAAGATGTCTCTTGCTCGCGCGGTCCAGACTTGGGACCATGGTCACGAGAGAGAGAGGGGGAGAGAGAAAATATCAATTAGAGGTCCTCCCAAAAGTGGGTAGACCTTTATTGATTATTTGGTGTATTTTTCTAGGCCAAATACCCCACTTTATATAGGGGGGAGGGGAGGTACTACCTCCCCTAAAGTCCCGGGGTGGGACTAAAGGAGAGGAGGGGCATGGGGTGGCCGCCGGCCAGCCCCTAGTGGGCCCCGTGGGGGGGAAGGCCCAGCTGACCTCCCCTTTGGCCCCTCTCCCTCTCTCCTTTCCTCTAATGGGCCCTCTCCCTTCGGAATTGGCCCATTAAGCCCTTTTGACCTTTTAATTGATTTTCTCTTTATTAAATAATTATGAATAAATGATTAAATCAATATTTAACATTCATTCACATATTATTCAATCTCGTGGCTATGGAACACCTTCTACCTTCACTCTAGACATCCTCCAGATTTACCGAAACTCTTCCGGTTTTCTCTCTTCTTTTCTTCGACAATTCTACCGATCCTATAAACACTCTTTAAGCATCATCAAGGCCTTAAGCGTGATACCCCACGGTCCGGGAACACTCTAGACATGGTCGGGACACTCTCGCACCAATGATCGACAGAGGGACCTGGTGGCCATGTGCCCCCTGTGCGTTCCACGAAGATCTTTCGTCGTTTGAACCGGGACAGTCGTGTCTTATTCCCTTTGTCATTCGATACTTGCATTGCCCGAGATCTGATCATTGACATCACCATGTTGTGTTCAATCTCGTTACTAAACAATGCTACTTAACTCGTTCCGACAAGTGATATCCCCGTGATCTAATCACACGTTGCGCAGCTATTGCATATAACTTCTCCGAGTGGGCCCTTGAGTATCTTCCCGTCACATGGACGGACAAATCCCACTCTTGACATATATTGCCTCTACGGTTTCCTATGAATACCTGAACACACCTTTATAACCACCGTTTTACTAGATGGTGTTTGATGCTATCTAAGCACTCTCGGGAGACAGTGATTGATATAGCCTCACGGTCTAAGGAATAGTCTACGAGGATCCATTTCTAATCATCGTAACTTGAACTTCGTGACATGATCGGGTCACGATGTTTAGGTTGGGTATTGGTTCATCATCTCATTCTCAGAATGAGATGACCTCATTTCCAACTGGCATAAATGCCACATGATCAGGAAACATGATCATCTGTTGACCAATGAACTAGTGACTAGAGTTTCACTGGGAACCCCTGGTTGTTTGTATATCACACGTGTATTGATGTTTCCACTCAACACAGTTATAGCATGATATAAAACTTAATCATAAACTATATGAAATATGATAATAGTCCTTACTACTATTTGTCTCTAGGGCATATTTCCAACAATTATAACATTATACATAGACCGTAATCCAACTGCATCTATGACTAATAATCCACCTTCAGGTTATCATCCGAACCCCCTCCAGTATTAAGTTGCAAGCAACAGATAATTGCATTATGCATTGCGTGTAAAGTAAACAATATGATTGTTCTATGGACAAGGGATTGTTGTTTTCTCCCAAGTAGCAACAACACATCTAGTACCTTAGAGATTTCGGTCACTTCCCCAGATTACTAGAGGCATGAACCCACTATCGAGCATAAATACTAACTCTTGGAGTCGCTAGCATCTACTTGGCCAGGATAGCTACTAACAACGACAAGCATGCAAGATCACAAATAAAAAGACATAATAGAATCAATAATCAATCTGAAATAACATCTCAACATCCATCGGATCCCCGCAAACACAACATGTAAGAATTACAAATAGATGATCTTGATCATGTACGGGGCTCACAAGATCTAAACATGATAGCACAAAGGAGGAGAACCAGCCATCTAGCTACAACATGGACCCATAGGCCAGAGATGAACTACTCACGCATCACACCGGAGGCTTGGATGGTGATGAAGAAGGCCTCTAGCGTGAATTCCCCTCTCCGGTAGGGTACCGGGAAGAGCTTCAGATCCCTCCCGATCTAGGGATGGAGATGACGGTGGCTACAGACTCTTTCGTGGAATTTTGATCGGGTACTTAGGGTTTCTATATCGGAGGCATCTTATAGGCGAAATGGGAGGCCGAGGGGGTGCCGGAGGCGGCTAGACCACCCCTGGCGTGGGCCAGGCTTGGCCACGCGGCCAGGTGGTGTGGCGGCCCCATGGCCCCTCCCCGCCTCGTATTCTGACTTTGGATTTTGTCCCGTCCAATTTCGAGAATATTCATTTTCTGACTTTCCTGGAACCAAAAATAGCAGAAAACAGGCAGATGGCTCTGTGGCTCTTGTTAATAGGTTAGTCCGAGAAAGTGTATAGAAAGTACTCCAAAGTATGGACAAAACATAAGAAAGTAGATAAAACCAAGTATGGAACATCAAAAATTATGGATACGTTAGCAACGTATCATCGTTCTCCCCCATCTCCGACCCTAGCTAGAGCCCAGGTGAGCCTCACACGACCCCCACCGCCACGTTAGGGTTCAGACCTCGCCGGATCTGTTCGTCATCGACGATGAACCTCATTGAAAGATACCGTTTCGGTTAGATAGAGTCTCTGACTAGTGGGAACCCCCTGTCAGTATCCATCTGCGCCGCGCTGTGCAGATTGGGCTGGCCTAGTTAGTTTCCCACGTAGGCCTGTAAATTCAAATAATTCTTTTCCAATTTAATTAAAACCAGATTCTATCAGTAGATTCAAAAATCAATTCAAAGAGATTTACTGAACCAAATTGCATGATTCCAATTTTGTTAGAAAGATATTTAAATTATCTATCCAAGCCTGTTGGATTCAAATCATTTGGAGTTAGAGATCACCTATACCAAAAATAACAAGACATAGACTTTTCCAACTTCAAACATTTTTCAAAAATCAACCATAAATGCTTTTAAGTTGATTCCAACTCTCAAAAATCACATTTGACAAGATCTATTTGAATATATAAAAATATTTAGGTTTACATGCAGTGACATTGGACTAGTACCAAAAGTATGCTAATTAGACATTTCTAGTCACTTTAATTCTATTAAATAATAATCTTAAACTGTATAAAATATGACCACCACTTTAAATCACATTCCCATGTATTAGCATATCTGGTGATGAAATGTGTCAACATGATCCCATATTTTAATTGGAGAATATTAAATCTTAAGTATTTTTCAATGAGTAGAAATTACTTTTCTAAAATAAGACAAACAAGATTAAGTCTTTATTTCTTGTGATGTTTGTGATGATGCTAGATCATCAAGTGTGAGCCTTAGTGTGATAAATAGAAGTAGTTAAGTATTGTTTGGTGATTGTGTACCATGTGTTCATTTATAGATGATAGTACCAACCCGAGATACGAGGAGGAGGAGTACTACCAAGAATAAGAAGAGGAGAACTTCAATCACTGCACTACTCGAGGCAAGATAATACTTGCAAGTCTCATACCTATGCAAGCCATCCTTGCAAGATAACCTATGCAAGATGCCTTAGGCATGCTTGGTTATGCAACTTTGATTATACCAATCCCAAATTTTACTTGCAAGCTTTATTCTTTTACTTTACCAAAGTTCTTTGCTTTTAGTTAGTGCTTTGTGAGTATTGGAAAAATAGGATAGATACCATAAAGAGTATAAAACTAGGCCTAACTAGTTATACTTAGATGTCATTCCAAGGCATGAGATTAGAGTTGGATAGTTACACTTGATTAGCACCCCTCATTAGTGAATACTCTCAACTTTAGTGGCTAGTGCTAAGCATAAAAGTTGATCACTTTAGATGGGAATACTTGGTGAAAATGGTTATGAAAACCTTGGAATGATGATTCATTCTATTGAAATGGTTTGACATGTGTTGAGAAACACCAAAGGATTTGTGATGAAAATGTTGAGGCATGAGCCTTAGCCCTTTATTAAAAAATTGATGGTTCGGTTTGGATGCGATACCATTCCAATTTTATCGTACAACCACAATACATGAATTGGTTAGGGCTTAACTGGAAGTTTATATGCCTTAGTATGAGTTCTCTCGCAGAAATAGGTTGAGATGAGGCTACCTCGTGAGTGTGAATGTCCACCTATGAAGTGCCCAGGATGGCAGATGGCCATGGCTGGGAGGCCAAGCTCATAGGGGAGGTGCCTATACTAGAGTGTGTAATCGGAAGGTTATGATTGATTATCCGCATACTAAGTATGATGATTCAGGGTTATCCCTGATGGATGTATCGAATTTTGTGGTGAAAGTGTACCACCTCTGCAGAGTGTCAAACTATTCAAATAGCCGCGTCCGTAGTCATGGACAGTTGGAGTGGCCATACTGTTCCGTCGTCAAATGTTTTCAAAATTACTTGTGAATTGAACTATGACTTTGACTTGACCACAACAACATGAAAAATAGGTTCCCACTTGAGTGATTTGGAACATTAACTTAGTTTTCTTTACTTCTAAACTCAATATGAGATAAACCTAGCTTTTTGCAAATAAACCTAGAGCTTAAGCTTCCTACTAGAACTACCTTACTTGTTAGTGATAGTTTACGAGTACTTAAAGAGTACTCATGGCTTTGTCCCTGGCTATTCCCGTGGCCAGACTATGAGGAGGACTACCAGGATGATGGACATCAGGAGGTCTACGACAACTAGGATCATCTCCCATCGTCAGCATTGCATGTGACCCTGAAGATGGAGCCCCTACTATGTTTATTTTCCACTGCTTGAATTGTATTAAGACTAGATCATGAGATCATTTATTGTGTAAGACCTTATTATGGTTTGTAATGGATGATGTACTGTGGTACCAATTCTATTATGTCTCGCAAAAATGGTAATCCTGGGATTACGAGGTATGGCATAACAGGCATCTGGGATTAGAAATCCGGGTGTTGACAAGTTGGTATCAGAGCCATCCTGACCATAGGAGACCCTAGTTAGAATGGACGTCCGAACAAAAAACTTAGTTTCAAAACAAAAGAAGTGAGAATTTATAAAAACTTATTCCCACTCTTACCCTTGATTCTTTCAAAAAAATCATGTTCCTATAAAATTCTTACATTCCTACATAAAATTTGACACACTTGATCACCTCACTAACTTACTGACCCTAAATTCTTATAAATGTCCAGTATTGCAAGTTCTACCAGCTGGGCAATGGAGGCCAACTGATCTTTGAGAGGTTTCTAGATGCACTATCAGAGTATCTTGAGCGCCCGCACTCGGAATTCTTCGGGGCCCAACTCAACGATCACATAGAAGGAGATATACAATGGCTGATAGTTGCAGATCTCAGAGGCAAGATGGAAGCACCCACTTAGGAGAAGATCCAATTCACCTTGCGTGAGAACAACTGGCTAGATGGATTAGCCAGGGCTATGCATGAAGCTCTTGCTCGATTGTGTGGGCAAAACATCAACCTAGTCCAGGGAACTCACTTTGCTCACTTCGCAAGGCGTGATTCTATGGGAATGCCCTTGGAGATGCCAGGACACTTGGAGCTGAAGCACTAGGTGGACAATCTTGACTTCATGTTGTATGATAGGCAAAAGGAGTTGGGCAACGCCCATGCCTACGCCAACCACAACCATGCCATTGTCATCAAGAAGGACCAAACCCTCGCCATTCTCGCCAAGGAGCACCAATCACTTCGCCGTTAGCGTGACAATAATGATCGCAGCATCGATCGTCTTTGCAAGAAGGTGGCCGCTCTCGAGAAGACCATCCGTGAACAGGAAATCCAGCTTGAAGTGAAGGAGGATGAAGGTGAAGATATCCAAGGAGATCTTTACTCTTACCTCAGTGATGACAACGACTACCTGGAGGATGATGCCATGGAGTTCCACGCTGATGATGATGATTCTGACTTCATTGGTGATGATTAGATGCACTTGATCACTACCGTAGGAATGAGTTGTACCGGTCCCACTATATCGTAGTTTCACAGAATGGTTCTTAAAACCATATGTTTTCTATTTGTGTGTGGTGCGTGTTTGTATGGTGTGCTTTGAATGAATGAATGAGAGGAAGTTGTTAGTTTGAAAAACTTGAGTCAAACTCTAAGTTTAAAGGTTTTGAAACAAAACCATGAACCTTAGAAATTTCCCTCTTATCTCATTATCTATCTCAATCTTCAGATGACTCGTGGAAACCCCGGAGGAAGCAGTTCATCTCAGGACCCAATGTTGCAGATTATGTAAATGCTAGTTTTTGACCGTGAAGCTAGTAGAGCCGAACGCCAAGCCAACCTAGCCACTCTTCAACAGATAGCTTAGATGGCCCACAATAACCAAGGTCACGGAAACCAGGATCACCATGGATCCAAGCTCAAGAACTTTCAGAACACCAACCCACCTATCTTTAATAAGTCTGAGGATCCCTTAGATGTTGATGACTGGCTGCAAACCATGGAGAACAACCTGGAGGTCGCAGGAGTTGAAGCCAATGAGAAAGTACCATGAACGAAGGTCATATGATGACTTGGGAAGCATTCAAGATTAAGTTCAGCTACACCCATGTGCCCCAAGGTTTGGTCACTAGGATGAGGGATGAGTTCAGAGAACTAAAGCAAGGAAGGATGACGGTAGTTGAGTATCGTGACAAAGCAAAGAAGAAGGAAAGAAGAAGGAAAGGTTCATAAATGGATTGCATGATGAGATGCAGACTGTATTAGTCGACATCCGTTTTGGAGATCTAGAACAGCTAGTAGACTCTGCCATTCAGATGGAAGGGAAGATCAACCAAGCCAATGACAACCGTAAGCATCACATGATGCACCAGACTGGATCCTACAATACTCAGAAGTATCGCCCCAACCCGTCTGCAGGATATGCCCCAAGAAACAACAGACCCCCTATGTCCCGTCCAAGCTATCACAATCGTAGCAGAGGAAACCTGAATTATGGAGGAAACCACAACAACAACCCCGACAACTCCAACAACTTCAACCGTTCACCGCCCAAGTCCAACAACAACAACAATACTGCCCCAAGGACTGGAAGCAATGTTGTGCCTGCTGCAAGAAAAGACAAGTCCCAGATTACTTGCTTTGAGTGTGGAGTCAAGGGTCACTACTCCAATGAGTTCCCCAAGAAGCTTGCAGCAGCCACCAATGTGAATGCACCCGCTCAGCAGCAATGGCGTGTTCAGCCTGGAAGGAGATTTGCCCTAGGGAGCTCGCTCAACCGCAATGGCCGTTTGTTCCACATGAATGCTGAAGAAGCTCAGGAAGCGCCCAATGTCGTGCTGGGTATGTTTTCTATTAACTCAGTACTTGCAAGAGTGTTGTTTGATTCTGGAGCATCGCACTCGTTTGTTACAGAAGAATTTGCATGCACTAGTAAGATTCAACCAACAAAATTGAAGCATGTTATGATAGTTCAAATACCTGGTTCAACCACCAAAGCTAGACAAATTTGCAAGGTTGTACCTATCAGAACCATGGAATATATTTTTATGCTAATCTAATAGTACTTGGAACCAAAGGTTTGGAAGTAGTACTAGGAATGGATTGGATGTTGAAACATAAAGGATTGATCGACTGTGCCAAGAAAGCCATAACCATGACCAGTAGCTCTGGAGTATCAGTAGAGCATGTATCTGAGACCTTGCCCCGTTAATTCAAATGCAACAAGAGTCTAGCCCGACCAACCCTAGACCAAGTCAGAGTAGTCTGTGAATACCCCGACGTATTCCCAGATGAATTGCCCGGTATGCCCCCACATCGGGATATTGAGTTCATCATTGAACTAATTCCTGGAACTGGACCCATAGCTCAGAGACCTTATAGTATGAACCCATATGAATTAGTGGAGCTGAAGAAACAACTTGATGCTATGCTGGAAAAAGGTTTGATTCAACCAAGCGCATCGCCATGGAGATCACCTATTTTGTTTGTGGATAAGAAAGATGGAGGTAACCATTTATGTATGGATTACCGGAAGCTGAATGATATCACCATCAAGAACAAGTACCCACTACCGAAGATAGAGGATGTGTTTGACCAGTTGACCGGTGCTAGAGTGTTTTCTAAGATTGATCTTAGAACTGGTTATCATCAACTCAAGATTCATGCAACGGATATTCCAAAGACCGCCTTTACCACCAGATATGGATTATATGAGTATACGGTCATGTCTTTTGGATTAACCAATTCCCCCGCTTATTTCATGTCGTGGTGGTGGCACGGCAGATGCCATGGATAGGCTAAAGATGGGGCCAATGTGTGCAAGGGGAATCCAAGGAGGGAGAGCGTGGTGATTCCACGCACGGAAGTTCTTGTATATTCTCAATCAATGGTGTTTACAAGTGCTCTTGAGGCTCTTAACAAGGAGACGATGTCTCTTACTCCCTACCAACTAGCCCTAGAGTTCTACCTTAGACAGAGACTGATTCCTCTAAATGCCGTCCCTCTCTATGGAGGCCCTAGTGCTCCTTATATAGGGGAGCCCGGGTTACAATTCTAGGGCACAGGTCACAGCATATTCTATGAATATGCTCCTTTAACAAAACAGATGCTTCTTTATTCTTCTTTAACGGCTCGTCCGGGCTTTGGACGTAACCCACAACATCACCCTTGTCTTTTGGCGTCACGGGCTATGTCATCCGGCTTTTCCCGCGTCACCTTGGTCGCAACTAACCCGCTGGTCCTCTCCTTTACTTTACTTTGCACATGCTTCAGCTAATAAAGCTACCTTTTGACCAACGGGGGATTCCTTCTCTTCGAAGCCAAGATAACCCGGCTAGCATATAGCTAATCTGGCTTACCCTCTTACCTGCAAAACAGATAGGCACGGTCGGGATAGATCTTATGTCGGCCAGGCCATTGTCAAGGAAATGCCCCATGGGCCGGGCCACACCATGATCCGGCCTGCCTTGAGGTGACCCGGTCAGCACTTTGCTTTGACCGCGCCGTACCCCGGCTAACTTGGCCCTTATACCCCGGCGTTGCCCTACCCGAGGGTATCCCCCCAACATTAGTCCCCGAAGCTGGTGCGGTCTTAGCAACTTTTTTAGTTGTTAAGGCCACATTAGGTTCCCATATCCGAATCTTTTATTCCTTGGGCCGAGTTATCCCATAGCCTGGAGTTTCTTTTCTTGCGATCCTTTCGCTCTTTCCGGGTTATTCCTCATTGGCTAGGTATTTTGCTTGCTTATCCGGGTTTCTTTTCCTTCTCTCGTACGCTTCTCCACATCCTACATGGAGGGTAATCATCATTTGCCTCATTTTAAGGGACATGCGCATTTACCGCGCCGGTTACTGTCGCTGTGTCAGGCATAACTGTTGTAAACGTCTCATCACTACAGTGCCTCGTTAACTGTAACGCCATGTCCCGTCATGGGATCATTTGCTCCAGTGGCCCCTCTTGTGGCCTTGATCTGATTGGTTGCTTGGGCCGCATACACGCTCGCTGCGTGCGGCATACCACCCGCAAAGGATCCCACGACGCGTGGGGCATGGTTAAGTAGAGGGTGCGGTGCACTCCCAGGGGAAGTTTCCCCATTCGCGTCGCGCTCCCTTGCTTTCTCTCTTCTTCACTGCGACTCTGCCACCGCTGGTTTTCTTCTCCACGAGCGCCACTTTGATCGTGCGCCGGCAGTATTTCACGCCAACGCCACTATTCCCAGTGCCAATCGCCACCACGTGGCCTTGCGCTTCCTGTTTCCCATCTTCCGGCTACCATTACTCAGATTATCCCCTTGAAAGCTTCAATCTCACCATGACTGAAGCAGAAGCTTCGATGGTGGCGCAGCAGGAGGAAGGGGCGGAGGGCCGTGAGCGCGGATGCTGGGATGGCTCCATCGCCCGCGAGGAGGACCTGGCTTGGCTCTATGCCTCCCGTCACATCCTCGCCGGTGTCGCCTGCCGCCTCCCCGCCGGTGAGATTACTCCCACCCCCAAATCTGGGGAGTATGTAGTTTTCTTGTTGCATTTCCAACGCGGCTTCAGCCTTCCCACCTCTAATTTCTTCTTCGATTTCATCTCTACCTACCAATTGCAACCGCATCATCTTCCCACAAACGCTATCACATCTCTATCCTCCTTTGCCTCCGGCATTGAGGGATACATCGGCCTCTGGCCAACCAAAGAAATTTGGATCAAGTTCTTTGGTATCGGCCTTTGGTATTTGGATCAAATTTGGACCAAAGAAATTTGGATCAAGTTCTTTGGATCAAGTTCCAGATAAGGAGCTTGCCCCGGAGGACAAGCACTTGACCCAATGTGGCGCCGCCTCCATCTCGCCTCGGAAACAATTCGTCTTCCCCCAGGTCACGGGGCTCGAATCTTGCAAGGGCTGGGCCCGGACCTTCTTCTATGTCCGGAACACCACCAAGGAGGACCAGATCCGGCTGCTCCCCTTTAGACTCGGTCCTCCAGATACCTCACGATGGGAAAGCATTCCCAAACGCGCCACAGCCCTAGCGAATCAAGTGGCTCGCCGGATCACGGAGCTTCTCAAGGAGCATCTCCGGGGGGAGGATATCATGATCACTTTCCTCCGCAGCCAGGTCTCCCCCCTCCAGAAGGGAGCCCACAAGATCTGCTACCTTAGCGGTCCTCTTGACCCTCACCGGACCTCCTCTTTTGAGCTGGATAACTCGGCGGTTTACCGCCGGGTTAAGGCCATCTTCAACATGGATAAGGAGTTCTCCGGGGCCTGAGAGTGGGGGCTTGAGCCCTTCACTCGCGCCAACCCTCCTCCAAAGGTAAGTTAACCTTCTTTTGTTATCCAGATTTTCTTTGTATGTTGATTTCCCTTTGTAACTTGGCGATTATTCTCTCAGAAATTTCTCCAGCAACCGCTAGAGGATGGCGAGGTTCTGGCCAACAAGTGGTTGGAGGACCGCCCCGAGGGTGACATGGTGGAGACTGACCCAGAGGCCTTCTTGCCTGCCCCGGACATCGTCAAACGCAACGCTGGTAAGGCCTCTTCTCTAAGGGATTGGCTAGACGATGATGATTCGGACGTTGAGGTCCTTGAGGTACTTGATCCGGTTCTTATTTCTTATTTGCATCTGGTTTATGTTCGAATGTTCAGCTAACCCGGATGCTCAGGTCCATGAGGTTCCTCCGCTTGCCACCTGTGGCCTGGCCCCGGCCCCTTCCCAGAAGCGCGCAGCTACCCCGGCCGCAGCTTCGGAGGTGCCGCCGCCCAAGAAGAGGCAAAAGAAGTCCGGGGTTAAATCCTCGGCCAAGCCTGCCACCAAGAGCACAGTCCGGAGGGAACTCAAACCTCGGGCTCATCCTACCGTTGACGAGTAAATTCTTTTTGCATTGCTACCTCAGATTCTTCCATTGCTTGCCTTAGTCTCTGGTGGGTTCTTTCTTTTTAACTTGTTGTCCTTCCTTTTTTTAGAGCTCCCGTGGATATTTCCTAGAGTGGTTCCGGCATAGCCTCCCACTCCGGAGCGACCCCTCTCCCCCTCGCAACAATGACCATCGTCCGCTTAGGCCTATTCGTGAGGGTTCTGCGGCCGCGCCTGACCAGAGTCCACCTCGTCAAGAGGAGGGCAACATCGACGCGGGGGGTAGTGGGCCAGATCTGGATACGGCAATGCTGGATCTTCCCAGCTCATCGGCCTCTATGCCCAACATTGAGGCGCCAGCTTCATCGGTGCCGCCCCCAGTACCAGCTACAGCACCAGCAACACCAGAAGCAGCAGCAGCAACAGCACCAGCAGCAGCAACACCAGCAGCAGCAATAGCAGCACCAGCACCACCAGCAGCAACAGCAAGAACAACCGCATCAAGAGTCTCCAAGCCTCCTAAGGGGAAAGATCCTTCGGCCCCCACCGGGTCTGCCCCTTCAATCAGTGATTTCTTCCAACATGCTCCTCAACCCTCATCTGGCAAAGCTAAGAAGACTTCCGGGTCAGCTTCGTCCGGGCCAGCTTCCGGATCAGAGGGTAGCAAACAACTGGTTTTGCACACCAGCCCCGCTGTGTCTCAATCCACTAGGCGCGAGGCCCATGTGAAGGGCCTAGTGACAAGCCATTCTACGAGCGGCGAGGGTTACAGTCCACATCTCCTTGAGTATGTGAAGAACTGGAACAACACTGAATTCGTCGACCCTCAAGGCGATCTCCCAGAAAGGTTCGGCCCTGCTGAGTTCAGCGCGAAGATGAACTCCGCTACTCAGGCTATCTCCCTGGCTGGCCGGATGATGGAGGTAATCCTTTTTCTCTGTTGTTGATGTTTTTCATAACTTAGCATTTGTAGGTATATCCCAGTCCCCGAGCCTCCGAGGGGATAACTTGTTATTCGGTCGGATGCACCCTAGTTTTTATTCATATCGTCATTAATTTGCAGTAAATTTTGGGTTGGTCTATCTCCCTTGGCCCGGATCATGTAGGCTTCAAATATCCACACCTGGAGCTGGGTTAAGTTCCACTTGGCCCGGATCTCGTAGACTTCGAATATCCACACACCTAGAGTCAGGTTAAGTTCCACTTGGCCCGGATCTTGTAGACTTCGAATATCCACACACCTAGAGTCGGGTTAAGTTCCACTTGGCCCAGATCTTGTAGACTTTGAATATCCACACACCTAGAGCTGGGTTAAGTTCCACTTGGCCCGGATCTTGTAGACTTCGAATATCCACACACCTAGATCCGGGTTAAGTTCCACTTGGCCTGGATCTCGTAGACTTCAAATATCCACACACCTAGAGCCAGGTTAAGTTCCACTTGGCCCGGATCTTGTAGACTTCAAATATCCACACACCTAGAGCCAGGTTAAGTTCCACTTGGCCCGGATCTTGTAACCTTCGAACAATTTCCACTTTGTCTCTGAACTTTTGTCTCTTTTTTGTTTCAGATTACCACTAACCACCGAACCGCTGAGTTCCAGCGCCTGCTGGACTCCTACAAAGACATACGCGGGCGTTATGGTAAACTCCTGGAGGAGTACCAGAAGAGGGGTTAGTTTCCATTTCTCTCCCCTTCCTTGTTCATTTAAACTTCTTAGAACTTATATGAATGTTTTGTCCGGATTACGCAGCCGAGGTTGAGGCTGAGAATATAATCATGAGGAAGAATCTTGCGGAGATCAAAGGTAACTTCATCCCCTATACATGATCATTGTACCCTCCATGCTTTATCCGGCGAACATTCATATTTTGGGTCCTCCGGATCATGTTGTAGTTGCTCTTGAGGATAGTGTCCCTATGCCTGAACTGGTGACCCACTGCCTGGAACAATCAGGGAAGTATGAAGCTGAACTGAAGAAGAAGGATGCTGAGATAGCTCGGCTCCAGTAGCAGGACTCGGAGATTACTCGGCTGAATGCCGAAATCCAGAGGCTCAAGAGCTCTCATCAGTCCGTGCTGGAGAAGGCCGATCAGGAGTTTGCCGAAGAGAAGGAGCGTCTAGTTACGCAAATCTATAAGGACAAGGGCCTACTGGAAGAAGCCGACGTCAAACTTACGTCGGCAATCACTGAGTACGAAAAACTACGGGTCCACAACGCCAACACTGATTCTGAGCTTCAGCGACTTCTCTTCCAGATTACGCGTAAGTTCTCTGCTTTTGCTTGATCTGTTATTATTCGGATCTGGTCCATCCCCTTAACGTTACTCCTCTTATCCTTAGGCAAATTCCCAGAGAGCGATACATTTGCCACCTCTTCCATACGTGAATCCCGTGAGCAGCGTGGAGTTCCAGCTGGCCCTGACGCCGAGCCAATTCCCTATACCACAGAGGATCTCCTAGGGAGTCTCGCAGCTCGTCTTGAGATAGTAAGGAATTTCGGCGCGGACATTGTCCCAGCGGCAACACAGATGTTTGGCTGCCTCTGGCCCGGTGAGATCATTCCCAAGAAAACCTCAGACTTCATAGCCAAGCTCATGGAATGTGACACGCAACTGCACTTGTGGCGCGAATCTGTGGCATGGGCTGGAGCCAACATTGCTCTGAAGTTTGCGCTTTCATGGTATGAAGTGATTGACTTGGCATTGCTTAAGCATATGTGCACCGGGTCCAAGTGGTGCGAGGATCCAGAGTGGATCGCGCGCAATGCAGAACAGTGAGTCAGTGCATGGAAAGTGCACTTCTAGTGCACCGCTCCACATGTCCCTACACTGTAGAAAATAAGGCAGTGCAGCCAAGAACCAAAACGCAGTGCAAAAAAAAGTTTTTTGAAACCAATCAACATGGGATCTTGTTTTGTAGATATTGGCACGACTAGTGCGACCATGAAAAATGATTGTGATTTCGGCACTCAGGTTGGAAGATTTTTTTTTGTATTCAAATCTAAAAAAGGGAAAGAGAAACCTTATGGCCTCTCCACCGGGGGAGTACTTAGAGTGCGGGAAAAAAGGAAACCATCGCTCTAGGCCTGACACGTGTCACGCGTCGGGACATGATGGGGGAGCCACGGGACGCTAAGCGACCTCCACATGCAAGCCGTAGGAGGAGCTACGCGCGAGCTTCTGGGAGCGCGCCCTTTTCCTAGCAAAACTGGATATAAAACTATTATGAACTAATGAAATATGACAATAAAACCCTTTTATTATTTACCTCTAGGGAATATCTCCTTCAAGTCCAAATACCTTTGATGTACTATTTCATCTCATAAAAGGATTTTAGCAGTCCTTCCCTAGGGATTGACTCGTTGTACAGCTTAATCACTGAATCAAAAGCTTTATTGGTAATCCTGTTGGACGACTTGTCCTTTAGTAATTTCATTACCAGTTCGAATCTTGAGATACCAGAACCAGGGTCCAACAAACACTTGGCATCTTCTACCAGGTCAGAGAAAAGTGATCTTTTAAGAGAAGGAGCGCCTTTTTTGTTTGAAGTAGGGTACATCTCACTTAATAAACTAGAAAGATCCTCATCCTAGATCTGATGAGCTTTAGGCGGAACAACATCAGCTAGAGAATCAAGAACAGGATGATCATATGGTTTACCATGTTTAGTACACCTAATATATGCGCATTGCATCCCATCAATGAATATATGGTCTGCGACTGTGCTCTGACTTAGCTTTTTATAATTAAGGCATTGTTGGCATGGGCAAAACACAGAGTCGTTGTTATGCTGTCTAACAAACTTCATGAAGTCATTAACACCTTCCCAATATGAAGGTGTTTCTTTTTTCCATTTAGTATCCAATATTTTTCCATCTGTTGAGGATAGAG
Source organism: Avena eriantha (assembly GCA_910589775.1). Taxonomy (NCBI): domain Eukaryota; kingdom Viridiplantae; phylum Streptophyta; class Magnoliopsida; order Poales; family Poaceae; genus Avena; species Avena eriantha. The sequence goes on along the minus strand of OU342746.1, from coordinate 282,184,792 downwards.
ATGGTCAGAAGCTTTCAAGATATTTCAGCGAACATGTTGATTACAAATCTAATTAAGCCAAGATATCTAAGCAAACTAATCGAATATAAAACTACAAATGCCACGTAATTTTATGCTATTTTAGAAATTGAGTGCAGAGCTATGTTACATATTTGAGAGAATAGATCGACCGAGCGCAAAATTCCAACCAATTCGAACAAACAGATCAAGTGCAGAGCAATGTCAAACAAACAGCTTGAGTACAAAACAACTTCAAGGGAAAAATTCAAGCGAACTAAGGAAATTATAAGCGCACTATGAGGATCGACCAGCTGACCGCCGACCTTTGTGCGTCTCAAGAAGAATGGCACTGCCAGCAATGGTGTTAGGCTGCCCCGGCTGATAAACAAAGTGTGAATGTTTTGGGTCGCGGCTTGTGGTTTTGACGGTTAGTGCGTCCCTAGAAGAATGGAGCAAAGAGACTGTAGCTGGTTGCTAGAGTGAAGGCGTGAGTATGAAAGTTTTGGTATGTGCGGGGTATGTGTCCTAGTTGTCAATAATTTTCGCACAAAATATCTGCCAATTTTTTCTCCCACGTTTTTTCCTTGTTGAGGTCTGGAATTTTTATTACTGAGCCCATGAAATTAGCCTATCAGGTCCAAGCATAGCCCAAAACCTTCTAATTCGGTATTTTTGTGGTCTTGTGGCCGCCGACCATAGCCCACTCGGTTTAGCAGTGAGCCCATGGAATATAGCCCGTGAAGAATAGGGAATCCGCCCCCAGTTAGCCTAGAATCTTTTTAATCTGGCCTTTATGGGCATTACCCCTTCCCCCCACCCCAAAAAGCTCCGCCTACCTATGTTTTTTGCGTAGAAACTACTGTATTATCTAGCAATTTTTAGTTGAGCTATCAGAAGCGTCGCCTCATTATTTGAAGGGATATAAACATTGAGAAAGAAAGTATTTTTTGGGAGACAAATTCGTAACTTATAGTAATACTATTTAACGTCTCTAGGGCATGAAGTGTTTCTTGCGTAGTGGCAAGGCATGCAATTGACCGCTTCTGAGGTCTCGTCTTTGAATCGTAGGCAATTTATGTTATACATTAACATTTTTTACTCTAAGGCTAACATCTAGGACCTAGATAAACAACTGCTACATCTATCAATGTTTCCAAGGTCAGAATGGCTGACTCGAACCAAAAAAATAGTCCAACATACACACGTCTATTTCAAATAGAGGCTGACATATGGGACCTAGCGTACACACGTTTCCTGCACAGAGGAGACTGGCATCTGGGACCCAACAATGGACCAAGGTCAAAATAGCGGACGTGGCCGAAAAAAGTCCATTATATGCATGTTTTATTTATAGAGAGGCTGACATGTGGGATCCAGCAGCGTGACCTTACACAGATGTTGCATCGAGCAATGTTTCCAAGTTCACAACAGGGAGGCGCGAGTGATACGTCCAAAATGTATCTACTTTCCCGAACACTTTTGCCATTGTTTCTCCTCTAAACTTGTGTGATTTGGATGCAACTAACACGGACTGACGCTGTTTTCAGCAGAATTGCCTTGGTGTTTAGTTTTCGTGCAGAAAATCAACTATCAGGAAAAATCCCGGAAAATATGCCAAAAATCCTATTTCACCAGAACACTCCTAGAGCCAGAATATGAGACGAAGGGGGGCTGGGCCTAGCCACACCACCTGACCGCGCGGGCTAGGCCTAGTCGCGCGAGCTACGCCTGGCCGCGCCAGGGGGTGGTCTGGCCACCCCAGATACCCCCTCGATCTCCCTCTTCGCCTATAAGATGCCTTCTGACCTAAAAACTCAGGGGGGGTCGACGTTTTTCCAGCAGGAGTTCCGCTCCGCCACCACCACCAGATTCCACGATTCGGAACCAGAAACTCCGTTCTGGCACCCTACCGGGACGGGGAATTGGAGGAGATCATCGACATCATCATCACCATCGCTTCTCCATCGACCATCCATGTTTCCCCCATCTATGAGTGAGTAATCCCCCGCTGTAGGCTATGGGGATGGTAGGGATTGGATGAGATCATTCATATAATGGCATCAGATTGTTAGGTCATGGTGCCTAGTATCTTCTATTAGTGTTTTTTGACTTTGTTGCGACTTGTTATGCTTAATGCTTGTCACTAGGGCCTGAGTGCCATGATTTCAGATCTAAACATGTTATTGATTCATTATGATAGTATTGTTTATGGTCTTACCTGCAAGTTGTATACACACGTCGTTGTCCGGAACCAATGGCCCCGAAGTGACAGAAATCGGGATAACCGAAGGGAATGGCTTTGATGTGAGGATCACATGTGTTCACAGAGTGTTAATGCTTTGCTCCAGTGCTCTATTAAAAGGAGCACCTTAATTGCCAGTAGTTCTCTTGAGGCCCCGCTGCAAACAGGCTGGCAGGACAAAAAGATGTTGTACAAGTTCTCATTGCGAGCACGTATGACTATATATGGGACACATGCCTAGGATTATCTAGTACTTGGATGCTTTATCTTATTTATCTGCAATTGCCCTAGGTTCTGATTGCCATTTGAATTGTCTTGTCCATGCAACGCCTGTACATCCATTCCTAGGCCTACCGCGCTCGAATCCTACTGCTTACCGCTATTGTTACTAATATCTTTACTTTACTACTGCTGCTACTTTACTATTCCTACTACAAAACTGTTGCTACTGATAAACTGCTGTGAGAAAGATTGTTTCCAGGTGCAGGTGAATTGACAACTCAGTTGTTAATACTTATAAATATTTTTTGGCTCCCCTTGTGTCGAATCAATAAATTGGGTTTCACTTCCCTCGAAAATACTGCGATACACCCCCTATACTTGTGGATCATCAAGACTATTTTGTGGCGCCAGTGCCGGGGAGCATATCTCTATTTATCAAGTTCACTTGGATTCTCTATTATTCGCTGCCATCCATCCATCATGGGGAAGTCTCGTAATGGCAAGGTTCCTATTTTACCATCCACTACAAGAAGAGGTACGGTTCTGAACACCTCTGTTGCTCTTGATTCACCATCTGTTATGAGTAAGCTCGTTACACCACCACACACACATGCTACACACACTGCTACTACTGCTGAATCTGAAACTTATGATACTTATGATGTTGCTTCTACTATGCTCGATAAGAGTGGTTCATTAGGTCCTTTCCTAGATGCTACGATTGCTAGAACTATGGCTGAAAATACTGAAACTCCTAATGAAGACACTACTACACCTGTTAGTTCACCTCAGTCTAGTGAGAGTTATGATATTGAACACGGTTATGTTGAGATGACCGATAAATTTATTAAAAATGTAAAAACACCCATGATAGGAGCGCCGCTAAGAGTCTCCTTGAGAGGCGTACTATTAGAACCAAATTGTCTCCTAATGCTAAGTTTGCTGCTTCACCCATAAACATTAAAGATAAATATTATGATTTCTCTCTTGATCTATCTTACATAGCTATTGTTAAGAAAGAACCTTTTTGTGAGACTAAGAATCAAAGTGCGGTAGCACATATGACTCAGCTTTCTACCATGAGTGGTCTATTTTCTGATGATATTAAGATGCGTACTTACTTTGTCAAGTGACTGCTCAGCACAGCCCATTGAAATTTAAGAAAGGAGTCCATCAAGCATAACCCATGGAGTATAGCGCATGTAGATGGACCATGTAGAATATCACAAAATCTTTCTAATTCGTCCTTTTAAGCATTACCCCCCACGTCTTAAAAAACCCTGCCTACCCATGTTTTTAAGAAACTAGTCCATTATATGGTATTTTTATAAACTGAAATGCTAGGAGCACTGCCTTTTATTTAAAAAATATAAACATCGACACACAAAATCTTTTAAGAAGACTAATACATAACTTGAAGGTACTAAGGAATGTTTAATAATATTTTTCTATAAATATTGTCGTACTAGCGACAACACTCACTTTAAATCTATTGGAAGTCTTGAGTTCGATCCTCTATGCGTAGCTATATTTATTTGGTTTTACATTATTTCTTGTAGCAATATTATTTTACAGAGAGGCTGACCTCGCAGACCCAACAACATGCAGCGTCCCTCGAGTTAAATGGGTGAGTTTGAAAAAAAGAAGTTAAGTACTTGTATAGAGAGGTTGGTATCATGGACCAACCAGCCAGAACATACAAGGTTGCATTAGGGACCCACAAGGCAGAACATACCACGGAGGCTGACATGGGGGGCCTAACAGTCTAAATAAATGGCTGATGCAGCGAGCAACGTCGGCAAGGACAAAATAGCATACGCAGCCGAAAAAAGGTCCATCATACGCATGTTTTATTTATAGAGAGGCTAATATGTGGGACCCACCAGCGAGACCTTATATAGGTGCTGCATAGAGCAATGTTGCCAAGTTCGAAACAGGAGGCACAAGCGACAAAAATGTCTAGCATGCACATGTTTCTTCTAATGAGAGGCTGGATTGGGGGACCCACTAGCCTGAATAAACGACTGATGCAGCAAGCAACATTATCAAGTTCGAAACACGGAGGCATGAGCCAAAAAAAGTCAATCATACAACCAATACTTCTAATGAGAGACTGACTTGTGGGACCCACCTGTGTGACCAAATAGTAGATTCGTCAAGCAAGACTATCTAGTTCGGAACATGGTAGCGCTAGAGAAGTAAAAAATCCATCATACACACGATTCTTCTAATGAGAGGCTGACATAGGGGACCCACCAGCCTGAATAAACGGCTGATGCAGCAATCAATGCTATCAAATTCGGAACACGAAGGCGCAACCGAGGGAAAAATTCCATCATACACACGTTTCTTCTAATGAGAGGATGACATATGGGGCCTAGCAGCATGATAAAATGGTAGGTGCATCAATCAGCGCTATCAAGTTCGGAACAGGGTAGTGCGAGAATAAAAATTCCATCATACACACGATTTTTATAGTGAGAGGCTCACATGGGGGACCCAACAATGTGACTAAATGGCAGATAGATCAAGCAACATTATTGAGTTGAAATCAGGGAGGCATGAGCCAAGGAAAATTTCACCATGCACACATTTCTTCCAATCAGAGGATGACATGTGGGACTAGCAGTCTGATTAAACGGCAGATGCATCAAGCAATGCTATCAAGTTCAGAACAGGGTAGCATGAGCGAAGGAAAAAATCCATCATACACACAATTCTTCTAATGAGAGGATGACATATGGGACCCAGTAGCCTAACTAAATGTCAGACACATCGAGCAACGTTATCGAGTTCAAATAAGGGAGGCGCGACCGAAAAGTTTGGTCTGCTAGAGACACTAACGTTCGGGACCCACACGCCTCAAAATACTTCAGCTAGTCAACATCGCATGAGGAACCGAAAATCTTGCTTATGACACGCGCCGACCGAGGTTCCTCCATGTTTTTAGTGGTTTCATTGTAGTAGAGGGCCACGAAACCAAGATTTTTTTTCCATCATCCACTGTCGAGTCGAGAAATTCGTCACAGAAGGTGTGCCTTCTACGACGACCGACGTGCCAAATTGTTGTGAATGGACACATTTCTTGTAGTGTCCATCGTTGTGTATGGGTAAGAGGACGAGCAAAGGAGAAGTAGACGAGGAAGACAAGGACGATGGTGGCCTGCACAAAATCTAAGACAACTTACCTCGAGTTAACGTCGTCCTCGCTGGCATGGCGACATCAAAATTGGCGAGTTTAACGACGGAGTAGGTTGAGGGCCTGGTCACCTTGCACGGCATGGCAGACGCCATGTATGTGCTAGTCGATGGGGAGAAGAGAGGCCAGAGAGGAGGAGGAAGAGATGGAACGGGATAAGGTGGAAGTGGCTTGGACTCCTCTGCCACTAGAGAGGGGCCAGAGAGGAGGAGGAGATGAAGGGGAACAAGGGTAGATGGGGTGGCAGCTAGGGTTTCTAAGAGATTAGAGAAAATACGGGAAGAGCAGGGGATTGGGGAGAGACAGGAGGATCAAGGGATTGGGATAGATATAGGAGACGAGGTCGTTGCCCCTGCTGCTCCTATCGTACCCAGCTAAAATTGTCTGTGACTTATACACACTGACAATCGAGACCTAGAACAAGTGTTACATACCAGTGTGCAACAGGAGCGTCGGGTGTGCAACCAGGGGTGCACACAACAGATTAAGCGACGAGGGCAAAAAATCCAAGACAAAAATGAAAGGACCAGATGCTTTCTAGGGGGGCAATCGAACGTCCAGAAATAGCTAATTGCCGAGGAGCCAGCTAGAGGGTGCCCTATTATACTTTTAGATACTCCTCAAGAAAGGGAAAACTCCAAACAATCTTGAAATAAGAATCAACAGAGTATAGCCTTAGGTAATTTGATATGATGTTTGAATCTCAAATATGCTACCTTGACCAAACAAGATTATCTAAATATCACAAGATAATTATAGCACATGTATTCACTTTATCCCTGGCGAGGCAACATAAGAAAGGTAAAAACCATAGTAGATCTTGAATTTGTTTTCATTATTCAATCACTACCACCATGCTACTTCATCTAATACACACTTCTCGTCATACAAGCTCTTGCATAAAAGTTAGATCAGAACAAGTACTTAATAACGGGGTACATGATATGCATCTATCAATACATCTTAAACATAATAGGTTCCAATGTCATATATCAAATCATAGAATAAAGATCCACCACATAGGAATTACAAATATGACTATAATCATGTTGGGCAGCCCATATGGTACTAGATCTATGAAGAACAAGAGAGAGAGAGAGATCAAACTACTGCCACAAACTCATAGTCTAGAGGTGGACTAATCCCTCTTCATCATGGTGATGATGGTGGAGACGTTGGAAAAGGTAGAGATCCCTCCGGCAGTGGCTCCAGCGGAGTTTCCCCTCCAACCTTCTCCAATTATGGCTCTGTTTCGCTGTTTCTATGGTGCCTCTCTCCAGGAACTCCCGAGGGGGCCTTTATATATTGGTTTTTAGGTCATATGAAGGTGGTGGGCAAAAGATTGAAGCGAATCGACGGTCAAGTAGGAAAAGAGCATGGGTGACGCACCCATCCTTACTAGGCACGCCACTTGGGCCCTTTTGGCCCTTGTGGCTCATCTGGTGAGGTCCAATTGCTCCGGGTGCTTCTCTTGATAAAATATTAATGCTCCCAAAAGCCTAGCTCCATTCGACTTTGTTTAGGTCCCTGAAAGGCAAAAAATACACAAAACAGGGTTTTCCTGTCCAACAGAGATATAAACAAAATAAAGGGGATCATTAGTAAATCCCCATAAACGAATGTAAAACATGAATATAACATCATATATGTAGCAAATATGTGGGAATTTATAGCAACAAACTACAAAGTTCATGTATGCATTTTACATGCATCACTTATGTAGTACTCCTTTATTTACATACATGTATGATTAGCTTTATTACTTTGCCTAATAGAGAGTGGTATTACTATGGACACTTTTGCATGCTTGTAGATGTCAACCTTCCTATCAGCCAACCCAAAAGGAATTCTCAAACAAGCTAAGACTTGTATCAAAATCCCTTAAACCTCATTACTCCAATAGTGTACACAATACCTACCTATATAACATTTGCTATTCCAAGTTTATCATATGTGCTACATCTTCGAGTATTTCAAAAACATCTATGTTATTTCAAATCTCATTGGAAAATGAGATGTGGGGTGATGCCACTAGTGCACAACTGCTTGAAATAAAGCATAATAATTGAACTTAAATCACCATGGACACAATTATGTATGTTATGGACTTTACAACTTATGATTTGAGCGTTAGAAGAACCATGCTGACATGGGGCACACTTTCATCATTGCACTACTTTTTCATGATATCATGTATCTTTTGGCTGTGGGTACCTTTGATGCAAAATAAGGGGGTACCACCCTAAAGATTTCTGGAGTTTGCGTATGTGTCAGGGGTTTCCTGAGATGCCAACCTAAGCCATGTTTCATGGTGGAAATTTACAATATGGGCACCAATGAAGCATTTTAAATAAAAAATATGCAAATGGTAAATAAAAAAGAAATGACAAGGGGTTCATTTGTCTGTTTGTCTTGTCATATGAGTGTCGGTAGACCCTCACAAAGGGACTCCTTGTACAATGGGATAAGCGGTACCTCGGTTGCCACCCTTGTTCGAAATTGTATGTATAACAAAGACAAAATTCTTTTGGGCCCAAGTTGAGTAAACATGTGGACTTGGTGTCGGTGGTCAATGGGCATGAGACATTCAACTTGTCAAGGGTCAAGAATATGAACTATAGTTGTCTTTATTTTATCCATAATACACAAAATATGCATGAAACCCCACCCTTATGATTACTGCTGACATGAGCTACACATCTAAATTTATTTTACTTACTCTTACAATTATCAAAGATTTAGCACATGTATTCCCTGCTTACTATCTGTTACCAGGAAGAAGAAGAAGAAGAAGAAGAGGTAAAATAAAGAAACAAAAATAAGAATTAGCCTAAAAGACCAAACATAGGATTTACCCTTTTTGCTTATATGCTTAATGGCCCATAGTACTTTCATTTGATATTATGTGAGTAACATATTGTTAAGAATACTTGTTAGTTTATAAGAGGTATCACTTCATAGCTCACTTGTTTATTATTGTTCTTTCAAAAATATGAAGTATGCAACCATGCATGGTAAGATCATGACTTATGCTACGAACAAACTCCAAAGTCCATGTTAGTTTTATAACCTTTATGCTCGAGGACAAGCATAGTTTAAGCTTGGGGATGTTGATGCACGTAAAATGCATACATGAACTTTGTAGTTTATTGACACATATTCCTACATATTCGCAACTTTTATAATGTTATCTTCATGTTTTACATTGATTTGTGGGGATTTACCAATGGTCTCCTTTATTTGGTTTATAACTCTATAGAATAGGAAAATCCTGTTTTGCATATTTTTAAGTTTTAGGGAACTAAAAAAGTCAGATGGACTTGGGATTTTTTGAGAAGTATTTTTTCACGAGGAGAAGCAACTAGAGCACATGAACCATGAGAGGGGATCCCCGAACAAGGACCAATGGTGCAACCCACCTTGCTGGTTGCGCCACCACCCTCCGTTCCCTCCTCGAGCCTCCATAGTCGTCCATCTTGAGCCCTAGCTGGAAGCCATGACCTAAAAGCTCCTATAAAAAAGACCCCTAGGACGATCTCGAAGGAGACGGCGTAGAAACATAGAAACAACGAAATAGAGATATAACCAACGAATATTGGAGGGGGAAACACCACCGAAACCGCCTTTGGTGGGATCTCTACGTTCTCCAACATCTCGGGCTTCATCACTATGATCAGGAGGTAACCTCTAGACTATGGGTTTGTGGCAGTAGCTTGATCTATTTTTCTCTTGATCTATCATTGTTCTATTACCATATGAGCTGCCCAATATGATTATGGTAATCTATGTAATTCCTATGTGGTGGATCTTTATTCTATGCATTGATATATTTGAGACCTGGTCTATTTTATGTGTGAGTTGTATTGGTATATGCATATCATGTACCCCAATCTTTATTACTTGTTTTGATCCAACTTGTATGACAGAGCATGTGTGGGGGAACGTGTGTATTAGATGGAGTAACATGGTAGTAGTGATTGGATACTGACAACAAGTTCAAGATATACTATGCTTTTTACCTTTATTTTGTTACCTCACTAGGGGTAAAGTGAATGCATGTGATATTATCATCTAGTGATAGCTCACATGATCTTATTTGTTTAATGTAGCATATTTTTTATTCAAACATCATGTCAACGCACATACGGTTATACTCTATTTGTTCTTAATTCTAGATTGCTCGGAGTATCCCTTTCTAGAGTAGTATAAGTGAGATGTGTTGCATCATCTTTATAATAGGACGTGATGCCCCTATGGTTGATTATCATACACATAATGAAGTTTCTTATAAATATAGTATTGCTTATTTATTGTTCTATGCCACCACACTTTACGAGAGAATAGACAAGTGAACCCATGAAACCTCGGTCCATCTTTTATTATAAGAAACACAACCTTTATTATGTTCATTGTTTTTATAATTGATTCACCAATTAAATCCCAAAACAACAAAAACACTTTTACTATTAGCAAACACAAACACAACCCCTAAAAGACCATTACCTTATTGTTTTTACTTTCTTGCCTAGTTATAGATTATTTTTACTTTTATTTATTTATAGCATATTTTAGTTTTAGTAATACCAAACCTTGTGCTTGAGAACCACTCAGTAGAGTTGGGGACACAAGCCAAATACTTTGTTTTGTAGGTTGCTTGAAGAAGAAAACAAGAGAAGTCTCTAAGTCAGTTTTCCTCGAGAGTTCGATATAAACCCTCAAGTCTTCCTTATGGGGAAAATACGCTTGCTACAACAATCTGCACTTGGAGTCCAAATGAGTTGGTACATACAGAGTTGTTTCCATCACATATTCACCCTCCTCTAGGTGATATCCTTGTCCTTTCAGGAGCTCAGGTGATGTAGGGGTCCGCACCGGTGGAGGAGTGCCATGTGTTGTAGGGTTGCTGCAGTAGTCGAGGACGTAGCTCCAGTTCCCTTCCTGTTGTCCCTTGCTTTCAGTGTCTCTCTCTCTTCTCACTCTTGTGCTAGAGCTCATGCCTCGATCGTGCTGCCTCTTCTCACACATGGCCCTCTCCTTCTCATGCCATGCCTATCGACAGCCACCTTGAATCTTGTCGCTTTAGTCCTCCTGTACACAATGTTATGCTCGCAAGATCCCTCACGGTGCCGCCACACACCCGTGTAGGGAGGGATGAATGGGGCGTAGGGAGAGGTGGTAGGAGCGTAGCCCACAGCAAGACCCGTCAGGCGATATGAGGGATGGAGGCAGTGGATCAGCCAAGAGAACAGTAAGAAGAAGAGGGGAAAGAAGATGGGACGCTGACATATGGGCCCCACTACGGTGACCCAGCATACCACTGCATGATGTAGTATACTATAGTCGTTGACATAACACTAATGAAACACCGTTCCACTAGTATTACATCCCTTAAAGTGGTACAACAGAAACATCACGAGTCCAAGACATGACTATAGATTACAACTCAAATCTTTATAAAATATCTAGAAAACATTCCTCGAAACAGTGAGGAAAATATTACACAGAAGAAAAGCAGAAATAACAAATTGAAGCCTATTCTAGAAATAATACTAGTATTAATATATATCTATGGCTTGCGATTGTTGTTATAGCAATACTCTACATAAGTAGGTTCTATGGCTAGATATTAAACTCCTATCTAATTAGGGACTTCGCCTTCACTTTAGTTGAGGTATATCTTGACTTCATTGAAGAACTTGAGCTTTTGATGTCGATTCCTTGAGCATAAGTTGGTGTTGACGACGTCTTCATCGGCTTTAGAATCTAGCAAGGGTTAATAAGGTATGGTTGAATATGAGCGTACTCAGCAAGTTCACTAAAAAGAGAGTGTTTGTTGAACTATCTACAACCACATACCAAAGGTCGTAGGTTATGCAGGTTTTCATAAATATTTCTTCAAAGATTTCTTTTATACTGAAAACTATGTTTGTCAGCCTTCACAAATTTACTAGAACTGTGTGGAGTTCCTTTCTTGCCATATTCGTAGCTCCTTCACAGAACAGGAAGTGACATGTCAAACTTGTATACACTCTGTAGAGTTACATTGCCTTACCCATGAGAGATCTATATCCATGTTCCACATCCAAGTCATGAGCCTGTCCATACTTCCTTGGTATGGGGCATGGTATAAGGACCCAAGCCTATCACTGCCATTCTTTAGGGTCCGCATACCTGCAATTGTTGTACTAACAGAACTCAAGGAAGACTTCTCCCGGTAATACGGCTTTACCTTAGTCCGATACGCACAACAACCATAAACACTAGAAATATGTCTTTTGTATGCCCAGATCCACGGTAGGCTTCTCTCGAAATATATGACTTTACCCACGGTCTACAAATTACAAAATGCCTAGAACATTATCTCTAGCATGCGAAAGGAAGAAGATCTAGCTGACTTCCCCAGAGCCATATAGATCTGATGGTTAACGCGTATTATGGCGCAAGAATCACTAGCGACATTGGTTATTAAATCCTAGATGATATATTCCGGTGCAATGGTGGTTCCATTGCCAATCATAATAGATTATGTGACCACCCCGGATAAGTAACCAATAGTTCAAATCAATTATGAAAATAGTGTTTTGCCATCCTTTTCGAAATGCAGGTGATAACAAAAATAGATTGCAAATACTTGATAGAAAATAACCAAAGGACATGAGTAAGAGTGAACTTGCCTTTTGTGATTGCAAGAATATGCACTCACGGTATTTGAGACATTATAAACACCAACATTTGATAACAATAATAGATTGCAAATACTTGATAGAAAATAACCAAAGGACATGAGCAAGAGTGAACTTGCCTTTTATGATTGTAAGAATATGCACTCATGGTCTTTGGGACATTATAAACACCAACATCTGAAAACAGCATCATTGGTCCTCTAAGGACTAATGTTTAAAGAACAAATATGCTATTATGCATAAGTAATGTCATGCATTTTGTAAAACCCCTAAGTAATTCCCCAATATTGTGAATGAGTTGAACTTAGTGATTTTTTTAAGATTTGGTTTATCTTCTAGTTTACTTCACAAGCAAATATATATTTAAAGAATTTAAGACTTAATCATACAAGATATAAAAGTAAAGCACAACAACAATGCAAGATTGATAGTGATTGGTACCATCTAATGGTTTTGAAAGCTCATGTTTTAAGTTGTTAAGACTTAAAAGAAATAATGTAATGTTTTTGCTTGAAGTGGCAAAGATAATAACTTTTGAAGAAAATATTTCTTATACTAAGTTAATCAACATTTAAGATTCTTCGAGTATAAACTATTGGTATTAATATGGTTTTAAGGATCTAGAATTAATATGTATCTAGTTCATTGACTAATAAACCAAAGTTAACTATAAAAACATAATTGAATTTAAGACATAATGTTTTCATTGGACTGTTGAGTTTTAGGGTTCTCATAAGCATGCTTAACTAAGGATGTGAAACTATTAGCTCCTAAAGTGAGTGATGATGTAGTAAGTTAACTTGTAAGTCATTGACTTTAATTTAGCATAAGATTTAAAAAGAGCACTACTTTATTACAGTACTTACCTAGGTTTATTATACAATATGATTCTACCCTTAAGAATATATGATACTTGGTTCTCCTTCTTCAGGAAGATAGTATCACTAAATGATAATAACTTAATTGAATCAAAAGAGTGGTGACGTTCTAGAGTGTCTTGGTTGATATAAAAGTTCTAAGGTCAAGATTTACTATTGGGAGGTCTCAAAGTAGAAGACATATTAAATTCCTAGGATAGGAGTGAATAGGATAACTTAGACATAATGGTTTACCCAAACAACATAATTCTTTCTTAGATCTAACAAAGAACTTTCACTTAAGGTCCAAACATAAATGTTTAAATTGTTAATGTGAAGCAGGATTAGTAATCTAATCAATTGTCTTGATTAAGGAATCTATTTTAGGGTTTTAGAAAATAGAAGTAATTTTCTTTTAAAACTTAAAGGATTTAAAGCACTAAAAGCATTTCCTTTTAGTTTTCAAAACATGAATTACATTTCCATGATAAGTAAATTTGAAGTAACTTAATAAAGTTAGAAAATAAGTTATGTTGATTTATAGGTGATAAAATAACTATAACATTTTATTTAAATACAAGAAAAGGATTTTATAACTCTTTTTACATCTATTATTTGTTGAGTAAAACTAAAATGACGAAGAATTATATAGTTAGTATTTTTATAGTATAGTGGATTATATTTAATACCCAATAGTGATTTTTACATATTTTTCTTATCTCATTAAGAGATTTTATAGTTGTATTTTATTTAACTCAAATAAGGAATGCTATATGTTTCCTATATATATGTGGATATCAATTTTGTGAGCATTTCGATATATTATAGGGCTACAAGTACTTATAGGGTTATTTTGGTAATCTATTTTATTACTTTTATTTTCTTTCTTTTTTAAAGCTGAACCGGTTAGCCTAGCCCACTGGGCTTGGGCTAGACCAGTCCACCGGATTGGTCAAACCGACCCAATACACCCGCTTGCCTTATTTGCTTCACGTGCGGACACGTTCTCGTGACGCCGTGGTCGCCACCACCGTCACCTATGCTCCCCGGCTGGCTTCGGCCTCCATGGATGTTGCCGTTGGTCCTCAATAACCGCCTCCTTCTGCTGCATCTTGCTATCTTGTTCGATTTAACTACCTCGCCACCACACACTCGCTCTCGACTCTGAAACCCTAAATCCATCTTCTGCTCCAACACCGGTGGGATGACGATTCTTGACCGCAACCCCAGTGATCCTGTTGTGGCATTGATGTTTGGTTGCTGGCGTCGTGCTGGTGGTGTGGCTCGGTGCAGTGCGGTGTGGTGGTATCTGCTGTGCCGCCGTCGCAGTGTTGTGGTCGTGGTAATGGTGGATAGTGAAGACTTCCCTGTGGTGCACCGCCACGATCGCGTGAGCCTTGCCTCGCCACGTCGTTGCTGTTGCGTCAGGTACACGCCCAAATTCTCCTTTCTCCCTTATTCTCTGTCTCTCCCACTCATAGTGACCTATCTAATTAGGGGTTTTCCCTCTCGGTTCATGTGTAGCTTTGCTACTGATCTTGCTTAGTGAGTTTAACTCAAAGGTTTACTTTTTGGGTACTTTAACAGAACATTGGTTCTATACTTTGATTTATGTGGAACACAATTTAGGCTTATATGATATTTAGATGGTTATTACTATGAATACCAATAGATTCAAAAATAGTTCTGAAGTCAAACAGAGTCATACTTGCTTCAGGACTGGTGTTGATGATTTTGGCCCGCGTTTCACTGAATGTTGTACTCAGTGCTGCCTACTATTTGATACGGTTTGAATGATATTGTGAGTTGGTAGAAATTATCCCTAGTGTCTATTACTAGGAAAAAGGATCGAATACGACATTTCTTAGAGAAACTTCTCTATCAACTTGACAGTCAAGTAATTGAAATTGATTCCTAGTATATGGCTAAGAAGAGATGTTTTTGGGCTTGTCTTTGTAGTAATATAGATTCTGCTAAATAGGTGCCACTGTGGTGCCTACATTAGTGTGTGCATAGTGGTACTCTATTTAGCATGATCTGTTGTGTTGACTGGCTTGGATCAAATTATCCAATTTTGGATATTCAGATGCAAAGCCTTCTAGGAAGTTAGCTCTGGCCAATGATACAAAGGTTGAGGCTTTGTATTGGACAAGGACAGATGCTACTAGTGGTTTCCTTATCTTTGGTCATGCTAATGTAATGATTCTATGACCAGTCATGATGTAAAACATCTACTGAGTAGTTTGCTACTAAAAATAGATAAATCCTATTCCACTGACTTACGAAAATGATTTATATTCCTATTGGACATGTTGGTAGCTGTGGTTTTGGGCTAGTGCTTTTGTCGCCTTTGGTATCCACTACTATGGTGTTTTCCCTAGAAGCGTGTACTCCATTACATCAAGATTTGTTGTTGTTATTAGCTAGTTATGCTAAATTCATGTATACAAAATATTTGGTGAACTGAACCTATGGTTCAGTGATGATCTTGATCCCTTATTGGAAGTGTTTATATTTCATAAAATGATTCCTAACAAATGATAGCTAGGAAAATGATTTAAAGTAGTCTCTTTGGCTTGTATATGTGCTACTGGCATGTAAATTGATTAATGTGGTGTATTACCCTAGAGACTTCTATGGTAGTGATCTTGCTACTGTAGTGTTTGCCACTGTGGCTCCTTTAGGAGTGTGCATAGTGGTGAAGATCCCAAATATTGGCTTCTTGATTAGCTAGCTAGAGCTTCTTAGTTTGCTACCATTGATGCAAAAATGCTGAGGCCTCTTTCTTATTAAGAACATATACTACTTTGTGGATTTTATTCTCTATGATGATCTTTGCATAACATCTGTATGCAAGACTAAGAGAAACCTCTCCATATAATCCTCCTAGATAAAAATCTAGTTGAAGGGTAGTTGGAATAATTACTTTACTTATTTCCTATATTCTGGATGATGTAAGAAAATAAGAACAGGTACTGCATGATCTGGGTTATATCCTGATGGATTTGTACCTGATGTTGGTGTGTGACTTATTGCATGTTGGAGATCTTGACCATCTATGGTTTGCTCTTCTAGTCCTGACTACTTCTCCTCCTTGATGAGCTTGATCCTCTTTGTCTCTAGCTTCATTCTAGAGTCCGGTAGTTGTCGCAGATGATGTTGTTGATCTTGATCTACTGCAGATGTTTGCCTTCTCCTCCTATCCTTGTCCTCCTTGGTCTATTTCCTATGCTCCACCAATACATTGTTTTTGACTATATAGTGTGGATTGTGGATCCAGGTGGTAGCTAGCAAGAAGAGGTGGTTCTTGTGGTCTGTGGTAATGTGTGTTGGGGATATACTTTCTAGGTATCCTCACAGTTCCTCACTGACCAGGGTGGCCCACTTCGGGTTAGAGCTTTGCTTCACGGGCGGCCCAGTCAGGGAGAGAAGACGGAGTCCAATCCGGCTACGGGAAGGCCTAGAAGACTTACCGACGTAGGCCCATAATGTTACTTGTAGTTCAAGATGTACTCTGTAACCGAATCTTAGTCGTAGCCGGATATATCTCTCCTGTAAACCCTAGGCCGGATATCTATATAAGCTGTCCTAGGGAGAGCCTTTAGGGCAACACTCTAGACCCTCAATAGTCTACAATCTCAACTCGCACAGGCGAACCCTTGTAACCCATATTACGGGTCTGCCGTATTACTGGATTGCTAGCAGGAGTAGGATCCGTCCAAAGCCAGCGGATTCGAACCTGGGTAAACGTGTGTGCTCACCGTCCCGGAACACCGTACGTCTCACACCCCTCTCTTCCGCACACCTCGAGGACCCCCTCAGGGCGTACTTGTCATCAATCCGACGACAGTTGGCGCCCACCGTGGGGCAAGTGAGCTTCGGATCTGCGTTCCAAGCGGAATCTGCAAGAATCGGAATCGGCGAAACTATCGTCGTCGGTCGCATCCTCTACGCCAGCGACGTCCCTCTCATCCTTCTCAACGAGACTTGGATTCCGGCTAGGGAGGCCGTGACTGCCTACATAATCATGTCTTTTGGCGAGATCGATGTTTACATCGGCTTCGCTGAACCTGCCACACCCACCCCAGCGGTGATGATAGAGGCTGATACATTGCAAATGTATCTATAATTTTTGATGTTCCATGCTTGGTTTTATCTACTTTCTTATGTTTTGTCCACACTTTGGAGTAGTTTTCACATGATTTCTTGGACTAACCTATTAACAAGAGCCATAGTGCCAGTTGCCTGTTTTCTGCTGTTTTTGGTTCCAGGAAAGTCAAAAAATGAATATTCTCAGAATTGGACGGGACAAAAGCCAAAGTTCCTATTTTACCAGAAGACTCACGGAGCCAGAAGATGAGACGGAGAGGGGCCACGGGGTGGCCACACCATGTGGTGGCGCGAGCTAGAGCTGGCCGCGCCACCAGGTGGTGTGGGGCCCCTGGCCGCCCACCGACCTTGCCCTCTGGCCTATAAGAAGCCTCCCGATACCAAAACCCTAGATAGTCAAGCCTCCAGCCACGAAAAGTTCCGTAGCGCCGCCGCCACCGAAGGGGAGATTCGGGGGACAGAAAGTCTCTGTTCCGGCACCCTGCCGGGACGGGGAAGTGCCCCCAGAGCCATCTCCATCGATCTCCACCGCCATCTCCATCACCATTGCTGATTCCCATGATGAGGAGGGAGTAGTTCTCTCTCGAGGCTAAGGGTTCTACCGGTAGCTATGTGTTCATCTCTCTCTCTCTATGCATGATCTTATTGAGATCATGAGCTTGTAATCTATAGATCTATTCTGCTACTCAAGTGCTTTAATGAATCTCTGCTCTCCCCATGTGTGTGAAAGTGACAGCGTGCTCACCATGGTGGCACTTAGGCTAGAGATTACAAATACTTGTTATGAGTTATATTTGGAGTTGGATGTTTCTATAAAATTGTGGTGTTTGTTGGACTCATCTAGTACTCAAGGTGACAGTGTGGGGTTTTCTAGATGGGAAAGATGAACTTTGAGGTGTGCTGTTATAGCCCTACCAACGATTAGAGTGTTCAACCGGAGAGTAGTTAAGAGTAGTATCATAAAGAGAATATATTTATATGAGAGTGTTCACTAGTGAAAGTATGATCCCTAGGCCTTGTTTCTAAGCATTGATACACCGTTTGCAATTAGATATGTTACATGTTTGCTTGCTTCCATCTTTATTTCAGTTTGTCTTTAGTCTCTTCCACGCCTTCAAGCTATTTTCTCGCACCATTGTCTTATATCCATATCACTTGTATTTTACTATCTCTTCGCCGAATTAGTGCACCTATACACCTGACAAGTGTATTGGGTGTGTTGGGGACACAAGAGACTTCTTGTATCTTGATTGTAGGGTTACTTGAGAGGGAATACCTTTGACCACTTCCTCCCTGAGTTCGATAAACCTTGGGTGATCCACTTAAGGGAAAACTTGCTGCTGTTCTACAAACCTCTACACTTGGAGGCCCAACAACTGTCTACAAGAATAGAAGTGCGTAGACATCAAGCTATTTTCTGGCGTCGTTGCCAGGGAGGAAAGGTAAAAGGTATTCACACCAGAGGATTAAAGAAGAAGAACCTCCCACGGCAAACGCCTATTTTCTGGCGCCGTTGCCAGGGAGGTAAGGTAAAAGGTACTCACATCCTCCGGTATGAGTGCTTGAAGTTATTTCCTTTAGATTCTACAATTTTGTCTTTTTGTTTCTTGTTTTCACTAGTTAGGCTTAATGGAAAACAACAACAAAATTAGAGAGCTTTGTAGTATTTTTCCTAAGTTAGAACTTGAATTGTCTGAAAAGAAAATTAAAAAACCCATGGAACTTTCTTTGCATGCTAATAGCAATGTTATTAGTATGAATCTTTTGAACACCTTTGTTACTAATGCTATGGAAACGTCTAAGCTTGGGGAAGTTGGTTCTTATGAAAATGATCTCTTTAGTTCCCCAGTTTTAAGGAAGAAAATTTGTTGTGATGATACTTTATCTCCCATATGTGGTAATTCTAATGATACTTGTGATATTTTAAATCCACATACTGAAAGCATCCCTTTTAAAATACCTATAAAAATTATTGATCGTGTTATGGATAACTACTATTTTGGAGATGGAACTGTCCATCCCGGTGATCATTTGCTCTTTATACACGAATTATGCGGGTTGTTCAAGTGTGCAGGTATTACAACAGATCACGTCAAGAAGAAGTTATTCTCTTTTTCACTTAAGGGCAAAGCAAGGGAGTGGTATGAGCTACTAGATGATCCTCATCATTTGGAGTGGAAGGAACTCGAATCTCTCTTTTACTCTAAATTTTATCCTCCTCATGAAATTCATAAAGATAGGAATTACGTTTATAATTTTCATCCTGATGATGGAGAAAGTATCGCCCAAGCATGGGGGAGATTGAAGTCACTAATGCTCAAATGTCCCATTCATGAGCTCCCCCGTAATATTGTTATTAATAATTTCTATGCAAGGCTTTCAGGACATTACAAGGACTATCTAGATACTTGTTTAGAGGGATCCTTCACAAGTAAGGAGGTCAAAGCTAAGTGGTATCTTCTTGAAACAATTCAAAGCAATACCGAAGATTGGGATAACAACAAAGGTAAAGAACCAGGTATAAACTATGAGTATGATTGCATTAAGTCTTTTGCTGAAACTGCTGATTTTCAAGAGCTTAGTGCTAAATATGGTCTTGATCCTCAAATTCTTATTGATAGTTTTAAAACCTTTGCTTCTCATATTAATGCTCCTAAAGAAAAGTGGGACATGTATCATGAGCCTTTTAAAGACACTTGCACGGAAAATGAAATTGTTGTTTATGATAGTAATAAACATGCTCAAACCTCTGACAGCACTATTTCTTATAAGCATGTTAATTTTTGTGGGATACATAGACCTTGTGAGAGTAATCAAGTTGAAGAAGAATATTGTATCACCCACAGGAATGAAAAAACTAGAATGTGGTATAGGGCTCTAAATGATCTTGGTAAAAAGTTTGTGCCCTCTATCATTTTATTTGTGAACTTTGCTTTGAAGTGGGTCATTTCAATTTCCAATGCTCAAGCCATAATAATAGCCCTTCTAATCCAATGAGTACTGCAAGTTTGTATTGTGATGACATGATCACTCCTAATCAGCATGATGAACTTACATTATTTTTGGGGTGTGAAGAGTTATCAAGAAAAACCTCTTTGGTAGATATGGGTGCTTTTGATATGAATAGTGTCCTGCATGGTTGTCATCTTTATTGTGTTGATAATTGTCACACAAATACTTACATACAAAATATTATAGAAGATGAGATTTTACCAAAATATGATAGGACTAATATGTGTTTTGGTCTTATTAATGAAAAGAAGGAATCCTCCAAAGTTTCTTCTATTGTCTCTAACAATGAACTAGGGTATATGGAGAAGCTTCCTTTCAAGCCTCTCCCTCCTAAAGAGAAGAAGATAAAGAAGAAAAGGAGGTGTAAAAGGAGAGAGGAAACGGTATTTTCCCCTAAGCATGTTGCTCCTATTATAGTTTTTGATGAGTCTGAACTCGATGATGTTCCTATGCCTCTTACCTATAGTAGTGATCATGATTGGGAAAAGCACGCTTCTTTTGATATTGAAAATCTCTTTGGTACTAATTCTGAAAATGATGATATTAATAATTGCTATACTATTAGTGTTATCCATGATCCTTCCAATGATGATATGTTTACAAATGAACACACTTGGGAAGATAACTATTCTATTGCTTATGAGGATGCTATACCTCCAATATATGATGATTGCAATGATGATTATGATATTTTCAGTCCACCTACTATTGAGGAAGAAATTAATTATGATTACAATATGCCTCCTATATTTGATGATTATGGTGATGAAAATAATAATGATAGATATTTTGTTGAATTTGCTCCCACTACAATCAATAAGAATGACTATGTTTATGTGGGAGTATTAATTCTTTTATGCATGTGGCTCATGATAAGAATGTTTCTTGTGATAGTTATATTGTTACATTTATTCATGATGCCACTGAAATTTATTATGAGAGAGGGAAACATGGTTCTATGCATCTCAATAATATTAAGTTTCCCCTCTTTATGTGGAAAATTTTGAAGTTGCACTTGTTTTGCCTTCCTATGCTTGTTTCTTTGTGCTTTCATGAATTGTTTCTTTACCAGATTCCCATGCATAGGAAGTGGGTTAGACTTAAGTGTGCTTTGAATTTGCTTCTTGATGCTCTCTTTTACTTCAATTCATATTTCTTATGTGAGCATCTTCTCAAACTATCAAGCCCAACTTAAAGGCATTAAAGAAAAGTACTTATTGGGAGATAACCCAAAAGTTTTAGATGAGTTTTGGAAGTTATTACCTCTGTAATAACCTCTCATTATCCTTTTTATTTGCTTTTTGTGCCAAGAGAAACCTCTAATGAAAGAGAAGTAATGATGGGGAAAGTTGCTGTCCCAAAATAGATTTCTATGCTTCACCGTAAAAATTCGTGTAACATCTCTGAACGTCTTTTTGAGGCGTGAATTTGTGTGCTTCTGCCCCAGTTGTTATATAACTTTCGTTAGTTCAACACTTTTTGATATGAGCAACAGAAGATCTTCGAAAAAATTCGTCTTTACCTGCTGGTCTATTTTGACAGATTTCTGCCATTTTCTGCATTTGCTTCTTGTTGGTTCCTTCTTGAGTTCTTTTGGGGAATTGAGCTTTTTGAGGGAAGTGCTACAGTATCTAGTGTTTTAATGGAAGTTTATTTGGTGTTAGAACTGAACCTTAAGATTATTTATCTTAAGTGCACTAATGTTGCTAATAAAGATTGTGTGAAGTTTTGTATGAAGGAAAAATTTCAGGTGTATGGACGGAATGAGTAATGAGATGAACGATGGACTAAAGCTCAAGATTGGGGATGCCATGCGTATCACCCCAAGAAATATCCAAGAATTACAAGCGTCAAAGCTTGGGGATGCCCAAGGCATCCCCTTCTTCATCAATAAAAATCCCAGGTTTCTTTCAAACGCTTCATTTTTATTGTTTCATGCACAGTTGTGTTGTTCTTGGAGCGTCTTTTTTTTCGTTTTCGTTTTGGTTTTTAGTTTGCTTGGTTTTCTTAGTTTTCTGAATAAATTGGTTGGACCCCCTCTTTCATACATTGGTTTGCAAATAGTTTGGTTTGGTTTGGAAAAGAGTAGGAAAGTCCATGCTTATGTGGTGAAAAGAGCTTGTTTTTGACTGTGGCCTATGCGTTGTCATGCCATGCTTGATATTGTTTTGGCTTTATGCTAAGTATTCTTTGCTGTAGCATGACTTGTTATAAACAATTGAGATTGCTTAATGTGCCTTGGATGAATCATGCGTTGCTTTAGCATATTAAAGCAGAGTATAGTGGTATTCTCCTTTGATGCTTTATTTGGGTTGACTTGGCACATGCTCACACCATGTTATGAATATCTCAAGTCACCATAGCCTTTATGATCCTTTAGTTTTCAACTTGTAGTATCACTTTATGCTTTGATCAATGATGTTTTATCGCTCTACATGATTGTGGCCATTATTGCTCTCTTAGTTTGTCGCTCCCAGTCTTTTGCTAGCCTCCACAACAAAGTATGAGTTCCACTCATGCATCCAACTCCCTAAACCAAGTTATTCCAAAGAGTCCACCATACCTACCTACTAGCTTATGCTATTCCAAGTATATTCATGCTTTTGTTTACCTTCCAAATTAAACTTGTTATGAGAAAACTAGTGATTAAAGCTCTCACGAACTTGATGGCACACTTTACTTTACTTGCCCTTAATAAACTTGAACCATTGTGTCTTCTATGTTGTATATGCTTGCACTTATTTGTTGGGAATTAGCAGAACCATGCTTTCATGGGGAATGCTTTCAACATTGCATTGGTACTTTGTACCTAGTTGATATCATGCTCTTTTGTATATGGATGTCGTAGGTGTGAAATGAAAGGGGAGCTTGTAAGTCCATGGAGTTATGTATATGTGTTAGAGAAACGCCTAGGCCGCTGGTCTAATCCATGCTGACATGGTGGAAACCTGCAGCGTAACCATAATGAGCTGTCTATGAAGCATTCTTATAAAAAAAGAGTCCTATATTGAAAAGAAAAAAAAGAGAAAAGAAAAAAAGAGAAGAGATACTATGAAAAGAGGAAAGAGAGAAAAGAGCACCATATTCCCATGGTAAATAAGAAGAACGATGAGATCCGCCTTGTCTGCTTGCCTTGTCATTTTGATATGGGGATTCTTTCGTATCATCGGGCAAGGGGTACCCCGTTGGCGGTTCTCTATGATACACATGTACTTACGATGACAAGAACTTACCGGTGACTAAACTTGAGTAGCATGAGGAGCGGCCCTCGTATACAAGGGACATGAGATTTCTGACTTATACTTCGTCAAGCATGTACACCATAGTTTGTTCACTTTAACCTTAATCACTTCAAGATGCTTATGATAGGGGCAATGAGAGCTGAAAGCTATAGGTGCCATAATTTTTGGAAGCTCTTTATGAGACTTGAATCCCTACTTCCTTCTATGAAGGCCTTTCTTCCACCATTATATTGAGTCTCCACCTTCTATCTTTATGCACCTACTTTGAGAGCATAGTGGCCATTCTTAGTTTTATGTGCATTGTCCCAAGACTAGTTGATTGATGCATATATTGATATTGCTTTTTTTAAAATATTTGTATCTAGTCACTCTTATGAACTTTCAAGGTGTCCTATGCATTTATATTTGCTACTCTATGAGGGACAAGCTGAATACTATTATGCTATGTTTTCTTTATGTGAAACAAACAAACGTCTTGCAAAGCGTTGTTATTCATGAATCATTTGTTTGTGCCTTTTCATGTTGCAACATAGTTTCTTTGTCTTATTGCTAGAACTTTGTCTTTCATGTTATGATTGAAGTACTATGATCCCAGCTTTGAATGTTTTACAAATACTTTGATCAAGTTTATGATGGTGCATGTCACCTCAAAAATTATTCTTTCTTTTTATCACTTACCTACTCGAGGACGAGCAGGAGTTAAGCTTGGGGATGTTGATACATTGCAAATGTATCTATAATTTTTGATGTTCCATGCTTGGTTTTATCTACTTTCTTATGTTTTGTCCACACTTTGGAGTACTTTTCACATGATTTCTTGGACTAACCTATTAACAAGAGCCACAGTGCCAGTTGCCTGTTTTCTGCTGTTTTTGGTTCCAGGAAAGTCAGAAAATGAATATTCTCGGAATTGGACGGGACAAAAGCCAAAGTTCCTATTTTATCGAAAGACTCACGGAGCCAGAAGATGAGACGGAGAGGGGCCACAACGTGGCCACACCATGTGGTGGCGCGGGCTAGCCCTGGCCGCGCCACCAGGTGGTGTGGGCCCCCTGGCCGCCCACCGACCTTGCCCTCTGGCCTATAAGAAGCCTCCCGATACCAAAACCCTAGATAGTCAAGCCTCCAGCCACGAAAATTTCCGCAGCTCCGCTGCCACCGAAGGGGGGATTCGGGGGACAGAAAGTCTCTGTTTCGGCACCCTGCCAGGACGGGGAAGTGCCCTCAGAGCCATCTCCATCGATCTCCACCACCATCTCCATCACCATTGCTGATTCCCATGATGAGGAGGGAGTAGTTCTCTCTCGAGGCTAAGGGTTCTACCAGTAGCTATGTGTTCATCTCTCTCTCTCTATGCATGATCTTATTGAGATCATGAGCTTGTAATCTATAGATCTATTCTGCTACTCAAGTGCTTTAATGAATCTCTGCTCTCCCCATGTGTGTGAAAGTGACAGCGTGCTCACCATGGTGGCACTTAGGCTAGAGATTACAAATACTTGTTATGAGTTATATTTGGAGTTGGATGTTTCTATGAAATTGTGGTGTTTGTTGGACTCATCTAGTACTCAAGGTGACAGTGTGGGGTTTTCTAGATGGGAAAGATGAACTTTGAGGTGTGCTGTTATAGCCCTACCAACGATTAGAGTGTTCAACCGGAGAGTAGTTAAGAGTAGTATCATAAAGAGAATATATTTATATGAGAGTGTTCACTAGTGAAAGTATGATCCCTAGGCCTTGTTTCTAAGCATTGATACACTGTTTGCAATTAGATATGTTACATGTTTGCTTGCTTCCATCTTTATTTCAGTTTGTCTTTAGTCTCTTCCACGCCATCAAGCTATTTTCTCGCACCATTGTCTTATATCCATACCACTTGTATTTTACTATCTCTTCACCGAACTAGTGCACCTATACACCTGACAAGTGTATTGGGTGTGTTGGGGACACAAGAGACTTCTTGTATCTTGATTGCAGGGTTGCTTGAGAGGGAATACCTTTGACCACTTCCTCCCTGAGTTCGATAAACCTTGGGTGATCCACTTAAGGGAAAACTTGCTGCTGTTCTACAAACCTCTGCACTTGGAGGCCCAACAACTGTCTACAAGAATAGAAGTGCGTAGACATCAGAGGAAGAAGAATATTCTGGGTCCCCTTTGTCTGCGGAGGCGGCAAAGTTCCGGATCTCAGAAAACCCTAATCCCACCCAGCCCACACCAGTTGCGGAGATAGTGGAGAAATTTGAGCCTGAAGAAGACCTAGCGGTCCAAGTAGAATCTGGAGTGGATCTCCCTGGAGAAGCCGGATCCCAGATCGACCCACCCGTGGAAGTCAAAATTCAGGAGGAGCTCATCAACGACACTGATTCCGGATTTGATGACGCCGGGACAGACAGGCCTTTCCTAAGGTACACACTGCGACGTATGATACTGCAAGGCGCAAGCGTAGAAGCAATTCTCGAGACCATCAAAAGTTTCGACGAAGCTGATCGTGAAAGCCACAGGTACCTTAGGAGGAACGCGTCGCACTTCATCGGATACGTTGGATCCGGATCCGGCTCTACCGATGCTAGAGAAAACACCGACTCTGTGCTGGAAGCAATTGGAACAAACGCCGATGTACCCGCATCCTCGGATGAATCGATGACGTCAGCGGACTTCCGAAAGTTCTCCGTGGAATATGAAGAGGAGTATAACTCCAAAGCTGCAGAAGAAGGAGAATCCATGGATGAAGGATCCGGGGAACACTCTCCCAAAGCGCAGGATGACATGGACGTCGGAGAATATCCCGAAGTCCAGATGTCTGAAAGTACCGATCAGAGCTTGACTCTGGGAAACGGACCCAAAGCCGTCTTTGCTACCGGTGCTGCCAAGAAGGAAAATAAGAAGAACTAGACCCCGGCAAAAGACCCTCTGACAGAAGAGGTGATTGCCGAGGAATACGAAGAAGACTCGGATGGAGCACTCATCCCAGACGAGCCGAAAAAAGAAGAATCGGTGGATGGACACGTGATCACTGAGGGTGCATGTAAACTCATCGATGCTACATTAACCACACCTATTCCTGCAGCTGTAGAACTTACTGCGGAAGAACTGGACGAGAGGGCACAGGCCCTAGAAGCGCGTCATCAAGTACTCCTCTATGAAGCCAAAAACATTGAGGAGGAAAAGAAATGCATAGCATCTACGGGGAAGTACAACTCCAGGCAATACCAGAAGACCAGGAAGCGTCATACCAATGGCAACCAGTTCCCGCAGATCCACGCCATCCTTTTCGGAGATGAGATGGGGAAGCCTTGGAAAGATAGCAAAGGAGATTGGGTATATCCAACCCCAGTACAGAATACCGTGGCGGCCCGAGAAATTCTATCGGCTAATCCAGGACCGGAGGAGATCCGTTTGGAAATCAAACTACTCAACAAGGGACTGGAGCAGCAAAAGGTTGCCCTGTCCGGAAGTCAAAAACTGGTCTCGGATTCCGACCAATGTCGCACAGATCCGGCATGGGCTGACGTAAGACCCCATCGCGTTCTGGAGCAGCATCATCGCCCCGAACGCTGGGAAGACAATTATTCAAGAACCGGATCGTCAGGACAGCATCACAGAAATGCGCGTGACTGGAGCAACGTCGCCCAAGCGGCCGAACAAGAGGCCATTGCTGCACTGTATCCGAGGAATCCTCCCCGACGAGAGTCGAACGATCGAAGGGGAGATGATAAAGAGAAACGTCGGGAGGAGAATCGTCAAAAAATGCCACCTCCTAGACATGTGATGACCCACAAGTATAGGGGGTGTATCGCAGTATTTTTGATAAGTAAGAGTGTCGAACCCAACGAGGAGCAGAAGGTGCTGACTAGTGGTATGGATCAGGAATTCTCTGCAAATACTTAGCAAATGGATTTTTAGTGGTTTTTGATATAGCAAGTAAACAAAGTACGAGTAAATAAAAGACAGTAAGAATGAATGCAGCAAGTGGCCCAATCCTTTATGCAGCAAAGGACAAGCCGGTTGTATTTCTATAGATGACCAAACGTTCTCGAGGACACATGGGAAGACTGTCAAGTGCTTTCGCTTCATATAGTCGATTAATCTTCTCTAACTTGCTAAGTGTTGTGTGGGTGAACCTGTGCTAATGTACCGCCCCATCCAAGACTAAATACATACTTGTGATTATACCCCTTGCAAACATCCGTAAGTACAAGAAAGTAATTAAGGTAGAAACCTAACCACAGCTTTAAACTCTAAGACCCTTACGTCCCTTGTGCAATGGTTTCCTAACGGGGGTTCAGGTTTCTGTCACTCGGGCAACTCCTACGATTAGTAGCCAAATACACAATGCATTCCCCTAGGCCCATATAGGTGAAATGTCATGTAGTTGACGTTCACATGACACCACTAGAAGAAGTACACCACAACTTAAATAACAATCTATTGAATCTTTCTCAACGCAACTCCACTACTAACAACAAGACTTCTCCCATGTCCTCAAGAACAAAACGAACTACTCACAAGACATCATATGGATCATGATCAGAGATGGAATAATGATGTATAACAATCTGAACATAAACAATAATTCAATGGTTCACTCAATAGCATCAACTACAAAGAGTAATCAACATCGGGAAAGTTTCCCCTATGAACTATGCAAGATTCAACGCAATTGTTACAGCAATATGGAGATGGTGATGAGGGTGCTGATGGTGATGATGGTGGTGATGATGATGATGATCCCGATGAAGTCCAGCTTGATGGTGGTGTTGATGGCGATGATCTTCCCTCTCCGGGAAGGAATTCCCCCGGCAGAAATCTATCTGCCGGAGAGATCTTTCTCTCTCGGTGTTTTCCGCCCCGCAGAGGCGGCGAAATCTTTCTATGGTCGCTCCCCGAGTCTTAGGGTTTCGTGGGGATGATATACGCCAGAGGGGAGAGGCTGGAGTGGGCCAGGGCGGCCACACCACTTCCAGGTGCGGCCTAGGCCTGCCCGCGCCATGGGGTGGTGTGGGCCCCCTGTGGCCCACCTCCACTCCATCTTCTGGCATACTGAGTCTTCTGGAAAAATAGAATTTCCCGTATATTTTCCCGGATTTTCTGATCTTCGCGAATTTTGCCTCCAAACAGCACATTTTCCATCAGAATCCTGACTGCAGCGGTCCATGCTCCAAAAGTCATCAGCCATGCAAAAATAGATGAAATAACATAAGTATCACCTCTCAATATGAAATATATCAATGAATAATAGTGAATTAAGACATAGAATAGTGATGCAAAATGGACGTATCAACTCCCCCAAGCTTAGACTTCGCTTGTCCCCAAGCGAAACTGAGCTCAAAACATGGCCTCAGGTTTATGGAGTGAAGATTTGATAAAAGAATACGAACAAGAAGCATTACATTCATCAAATACATAGATCATAATAGAAGACAGCTCACTATTGTATAACTCAACTTGTAATAAGTAAAGGAAACACAATAAAGATACATAAAGTGAATCATAATTGGTAATGGCAAACTTAGCTCTTGGTCGAAGAATAGTTGATAATTTGGTGGAGTTCACAAACAGCTGGTTTTTCAATGATAGCTTTCAAAGTAGTAAACATCAAGATAAGAGCAATGTGCAAAACAAGGAACATAAGAAACATGATTGAATAAATCATCATATGAATGAATGAAACACAACAACTCAAAATACTTGCTGAGATAGAAGGGGGTAGGTTTACTGACTCAACTACAAAGTAAAAGAAAGGCCCTTCAAAGAGGGAAGCAGGGATTGCAAGTCTCATAAAGAGCTCCCAAAAATTATGATACTTACTAGCTTTCAGCTCTCATTGCCCCTATCATAGGCATATTTAGGTGATTAAGGTTAAAGTGACACAACTAAGAGGATATGCTTGACAAGTTATAAGTTGAAATCTCATGCCCCTTACTTATGAGTACCGATCCTCATGCTACTCAACTTCAATCACGAGCAAGCTCTTGTCATTGTAAATACATGCGTATCATTGAGAACCGCCAACGGGGTACCCCTTGCACATGACACAGGAGCTATTCCATAATCAAAATGACAAGGCAAGCAGACAGTGAGCATCTCAGCGATCTTTTTATTTGCTATTTGCATAGGTTTTTATTGAGGATGCTTCATAGAATGCTCACTATAGTTATGCTGCAAGTTTCCACCATGATTAGGCATGGCTTAGGCTAGCGGTCCAGGCGTTTCTCTAACACACATATAAACTCCATGATCTTACAAGTTCCACTTTTATTTCACACCGCCAGGATCCATAAGCAAAAGAACATGATATCAACTAGGTACAAAGTACCAAATGAAGTGTTGAAAGCGGTCCCCATGATATATGGTTCGGCTAACTTCAAGTCATAAAGCGCAAGCATATACGCAACAAAGAAGGACCCAATGGTTCAAGTTTATTAAATTCAAGAAAGTAAAGTGTGCCATCAAGTTCGTGAGAGCTTTAATCACTAATTTTCACATAACAAGTTTAATTTGGGAGGTAGATAAAACAAGAATTTACTTGGAATAGCAATAATGCTACTAGGTAGGTATGGTGGACACAAATGGCAAAGGTTTTGGTTTAAAGGAGGTGAATGCACGAGAAGAATACCCTCTCAGTACAGGTTTTTGGCTAGCAAGGCTGGGTAGCAAGTATAAGAGTTGAAGGAAACAAACAAACATACAAGTGATAAAGAAAAACATGCAATCTTCCTTGGAAGCACAAGAGATCTTAACTAGAGAATACTAAACTTATTAGCAAATCAAGAAAGAAAGATGATGAAATAATTTTTCTTTAAAGGTACTTTTATCTTTTTCATTCAACTCTCAAAAATAGTGTTGCTACTGACCGAGCCAGGTTTGCCAAAACCAACTAAATTAACTCAATCATCCCAAAGTGATACCAATACTAACAACAAGATTAATCATATAACCACGAATTGAAAACTAATATAAGCTATGCAAAAGAGTGGATGATAGAACTTCTCACTAATATTCCATATCGCCTACTCACACCAAGGGATACATATCTAACGAGAGAGGGGACACTTCCATAATGCAAACCATCCTACATAATAATTCCTCTATTCATGATATGACCCTACTGATAAGGTAAAAAGATAGAAGATAGTGATATGATACCGCGGCACTCCCCCAAGCTTGGAACAAACCAAGGGGATGCCAAACCTGATAATGAATTACTCCTTTGGTGGTGGTGGTATCCTCTCATCTTCGTCCGTCTTCCAAGGTAAAGGCTTCCCATCAACAAAGGACATCGTGGCTTCCAACATCCTGAAACTTGCAGCAGCACTTATGAGTTTAAATCTAGCCTCATACTCACAGTTTTGATTTTGAACGTCATAGAACTGTGCTTGCAGTTCGTTGGTTGTTTGGCGGAGTGAGAGGACTTCGTCTTTGAGTTCAGCAGTCTCCTTTTGGTGCTCGGTGATGAGTTCAGAACAAATCTTATGGACGATATCCACTTCGCGCTCCGCCATCTTCTTGTACCTAAAGACTTCTTGTTCCAATCCTTCCATCCTGTCCTCCAGACTTCCTTCACCTTTGGGCCTTGAACCTCTTTAATCTGAACCTCCCCACCTTCGAGCAATAACTCCTTGGGATGAATCTTCAATTCTCTCATGTATGGGTTGATGATATCTTCCAAGGAATCTCCCTTAACTGATCCAGTGGAAGACATTGAGGCTACAAATCTGAGATTTTACCTGGCAGAAACAGATCAAAACAAAAACACGACGAAAACACGATATACGGACCTCGGGGGAACCGGGGGGTTATATATTACGAAGTTTCATATCAAAAAGGGAGGTACCGGGTGAAAACGGGTCGGAAGAGGAGTCTGGGGTGGCCTCACCACCTGGTGGCGCGGCCAGGGGTGGGCCTGCGCCATAGGGTGGTGTGGGCTACCCTGGCTCCGGTTCTGTCCCTTTTTCGCTTCGTAACTTTCCTTATCGACTGAAAACTGCAAAAATATAGTTGTATTGTATTTTTGCGGAACTTTTCTTACCAGAACGGTTGCCTATTTGAAAAAAGACTCTGCAGGTCTCAGAATTTGGTCCTCGATGAATTTCTCCAGAGTTATAACTTGAAAAGCATCAACATCTTCGTTGTAAGAATCTCCAGCAATATAGTGTTTGAGTTGCTGTCCATTCACTACTTGTGTAGTATTATCTTTTAGAGAAGAAATTTTTTATTGCTCCTGAACGGTATACTTCTTCAATGATGAAAGGTTCTTCCCATTTTGATAGTAGCTTACCTGCAAAAAATCTGAGATGAGACCTATACAATAGAACTTTCTCACCAACATGCAATTCTCTCTTAAGTATTCGCTTGTCATGCCATCTTTTAACCTTTTCCTTAAAGATCCTAGAATTCTCATAGGCTTCACTCCTCATTCATCTAAAGAACTTAAGTCAAATAATCTTTTCTCACCAGCGAGCTTACAATCTCTATTTAGTTCTTTCACTGCCCAGTAAGCTTTGTGTTCTAATTCTAAGGGTAGGTGGTAAGCTTTCCCATAAACCATTTTATAAGGAGACATTCCCATAGGATTTTTGTAAGCAGTTCTATAAGCTCATAAAGCATCATTCAACTTCTTAGCCCAGTTTTTTCCAGACCTATTAATAGTCTTTTGCAAGATAGATTTAATTTCTCTATTTGATAACTCTACTTCCCCGCTAGTTTGGGGGGTGATAAGCTGAAGCAATTCTATGATTAACATCATATTTAGCAAGGGTCTTCCTAAAACCACCATGAATGAAATGAGAACCCCATCAGTCATGAGATACCTAGGCACCCCAAACCTAGGAAAGATAATATCCTTAAGCATTTTTAGAGAAGTCTCCCTGTCAGCACTCTTTGTAGGAATGGCTTCTACCCACTTAGTAACATAATCAACGGCAACAAGAATATGAGTGTAGCCTTTCGAAGGAGGGAAAGGACCCATAAAGTCAAATCCCCAACAATCAAAAGGTTCAATAACTAGAGAGTAGTTCATAGGCATTTCACTGCGTCTAGAAATGTTACCAACACGCTAACATTCATCACAAGATAAAACAAATTTTCTTGCATCTTTAAAAAGGGTAGGCTAGTAGAAACCTGAGTGTAGTACCTTTTGTGCAATTCTATCTCCTGCATGATGTCCTCCATAGGCACTACCATGACATTTACGCAATATCTCCTTTTGTTCATATTCTGGAACACATCTTCGCATAATACCATCCACTCCTTCTTTGTATAAGTGTGGGTCATCCCAAAAATAATGCCTCAAATCATAGAAGAACTTTCTTCTTTGCTGAGCTGTAAAAGTTGGAGGCAAATACTTGGAGACAATAAAGTTAGCATAATCAGCATACCAAGGGCTTCCTCGCGAGCTCACCCCTACTTCAGCTAACTGTTCATTTGGGAAATTATCATTAACAGGCATAGGGTAAAAAGAGATGTTTTCCAAACGAGATAAGATATTTAATAGCAGCATGATCAGTATAAATGGTTAGTTTTGAGTCCACAATATAGGGCCTAAACTTATCACAGGCAAAAACAACAGCTAGAAATTCCTTTTCAGTAGTGGCATAATTCCTTTGAGCAGCGTCTAGAGTCTTACTAGCATAATGGATAACGTTTAACTGTTTATCAATACGTTGCCCAAGGACAGCCCCTACAGCAAAATCACTAGCATCACACATTATTTCAAAGGGTAAACTCTAATCAGGTGGTTGAACAATAGAGGCTGTAGTTAAAGCCTTCTTAAGAGTCTCAAAAACTTCCCTACAATCATCATCAAAAACGAAGGGTACATCTTTTTGAAGAAGATTAGTGAGAGGTTTTGATATCCTAGAGAAGTCTTTAATAAACCTCCTATAGAAACCAGCATGACCAAGGATACTACGAATACCTTTGATGTCTCTTGGACATGGCATCTTCTCAATTGCCTCAACCTTAGCTCTATCAACTTCTATGCCTCTTTCAGAAAGTTTATGCCCAAGAATAATCCCTTCATTAACCATGAAGTGGCATTTCTCCCAATTAAGAACAAGATTAGTTTCTTCACATCTCTGTAAAACTTTATCAAGGTTGTGCAGACAATTATCAAAAGAAGTTCCATAGATAGAAAAGTCATCCATGAACACTTCTACAATTTCCTCACAAAAACCATGAAAGATAGCAGACATGCACCTTTGGAAAGTAGCAGGAGCATTACATAAACCAAAAGGCATACGTCTATAGGCATAAGTTCGATAAGGGCAAGTAAAAGTAGTTTTTTCTTGATCTTGTTGTTTAACAACAATTTGAGAGAAACCAGAATAACCATCAAGAAAAAAAATGGGTCTTTTTAGACAACCTTTCCAACATTTGATCAATAAAAGGAAGCGGGTAGTGATCTTTCTTAGTAACTTTATTGACTTTCCTAAAATCGATGCACATCCTATAGCCTACCACTATTCTTTGAAGAATAAGCTCATCATTATCATTAGGGACAACGGTAATACCTCCCTTTTTAGGAACACAATGAACAGGACTAACCCATTCACTATCAGCACTAGGGTAAATAATACCAGCATCAAGGAGTTTCAATACCTCATTCCTTACCACTTCCTTCATCCTAGGATTTAAACATCGTTGGTGCTCCACTACTGGCTTCGCATCTGGTTCTATGTTGATAGAATGCTGACATATAGTAGGTGAAATCCCTTTTAAATCATCCAGAGTATAGCCCATAGCTCCTCGATGTTTCCTCAAAACTTCCAATAACCTTTCTTCTTCCTTCCCTGAAAGTTTAGCGCTAACAATAACAGGATATATCTTTTTATCATCAATATAAGCATATTTAAGATCATCGGGGAGAGGTTTTAGATCGAAAACCGGATCCTTTTTAGGTGGCATCGTGGTACCCAAGTCTTCTACAGGCAAGTCGTGCTTAAGCATCATAGCTTCATCACGGAGAATCCTGTCAATCTCATTCCTTTCTTCCATGAAGATTTCACTTTCATGATCTTCCATAAATTGCTGCAAAGCATTGTTAGGAGCAAGAGAAATAGAAGCAAGTTGTTCAACCCTAAAATCCTCATTATGGGTTTCCTCTTCGCAAGGTTCTTTAGCAAATTTCGAAAATTAAACTCATAAGATTCCCCATCAAACTTAGTCAAGATTTTATCCCTCTTGCAATTAATAATAGCTCCACAAGTACTCAAGAAAGGTCTACCAAAATTTTATAGGGTAGGTTTTACTAGCAGCCCTACCAAGTACTAGAAAATCAGCAGGGTACTTAATCTTACCACAAAGAACTTCCACGTCTCGTACAATACTAATTGGAGAGATGGTCTCTCTATTAGCAAGGTGAATAACCACATCAATCTCTTCCAACTCGCAAGGACTGATTTCATGCATAATTTCTCTGTAAAGCTCATAAGGAATAGCACTGGAACTTGCACCAATATCACATAAACCATAATAGCAATGATCACCAATTCTAATAGAAAGCACAAGAACACTAGCCTTTTTAGTTCTATTGGGATGTGAAACAATATTAGAAGCATCCTCACAAAAGACTATGTGCCCATCTTCTACGCTTTTAGTGACAAGGTCATTCACAATTGCTACCACAGGTTCAATGTTTATTTGTTCATCAGGTTTTACAGTTCTTTTTTCACTTTTGGTGATTACATTAGTTATCATAGGATGGTCCTTTACCTTTTCGGGGAAGGGAATCTTCTCGATATAAGGTTCGGGTAAGATGCGGTCAATGATGTAATACTCAGCACTTCCAATAGGAGCATAATCAACAATATCTTTGTAAGGTGCATGGTATTTGTTCCATCCCCTTTTTGGAATTTCGATATAGGAAGCCAAAGCTCCAAAGCAATTCGTAATAACTTTCAAATCAAGACCATAAATATTACTAATATTTTGAAAGTCATCAGTTCCCATAAAAGATTCAATGCATTCATAATCATAATTTATACCTGACTTTCTACCTTTGTCATCCTCCCAAGCTTCAGCATTGTCTTGAATACGGTCTAGAAGGTCCCATTTAGCTTCTTCTTCCATGCGAGTGAATGATCTAGCACAAGAAGCATCCAATAAATCTTTATCATGTAGAGGGAGCCTTGCATAAAAGTTATTGATAATAATATTGTTAGGGAGATCATGAATGGGACATTTGAGCATTAGTAACTTCAATCTCCCCCAAGCTTGAGCTGTACTCTCTCCATCAAGAGGCCAAAAGTTGTATATTTGATTCCGATCTTTATGAATCTCACTAGGAGGATAAAACTTTGAATAAAAGAGAGGCACTATTTCCTCCCATTCTAGAGCTTGGCCATTCTTCGGCAGCTTATACCATTCCTCAGCTCTTCCTTTCAGTGATAATGAGAATAACTTCTTCTTAACTTGATCTGTAGTAATACATGCACACTTGAACAACCCACATAATTTGTGTATAAAGAGTAAATGATCACCGGGATGGACAGTTCCATCCCCAACATAGTATTTATCCATAACACGATCAATAATTCTTGTAGGTATTTTGAAAACATCATTCTCAGCAGGTGGTGGCTTATCTACTACCTTAGCAGTGGTAGTAGCATTACCAAATAAGAAACTCAGCGAATTATCCATAACGAAAATAAAGCAACTAGAAGAAGTAAACAATACTCACAGTAGAAGTTTCCTTTACCAGTTCCACTCTCCAATAGCGCTTCACTCCTCGGCAATGGCGCTAGAAAATAGTCTTGATGACCCACAAGTATAGGGGGTGTATCGCAGTATTTTCGATAAGTAAGAGTGTTGAACCCAATGAGGAGCAGAAGGTGCTGTCTAGTGGTATGGATCAGAAATTCTCTTCAAATACTTAGCAAACGGATTTTTAGGGGGTTTTGATATAGCAAGTAAACAAAGTACGAGTAAATAAAAGACAGTAGGGATAAATGCAGCAAGTGGCCCAATCCTTTATGCAGCAAAGGACAAGCCGGTTGTATTACTTAAGAAGACCAAACGTTCTCGAGGACACATGGGAAGATTGTCAAGTGCTCGCTTCATATAGTTGATTAATCTTCTTTAGCTTGCTAAGTGTTGTGTGGGTGAACCTGTGCTAATGTACCGCCCCATCCAATACTAATACATACTTGTGATTATACCCCTTGCAAACATCTGTAAGTTCAAGAAAGTAATAAAGGTAGAAACCTAACCACAACTTTAAACTCTAAGACCCTTACGTCCCTTGTGCAATGGTTTCCTAACGGGGGTTCAGGTTTCTGTCACTCAGGCAACCCCTACGATTAGTAGCCAAATACACAATGCATTCCCCTAGGCCCATATAGGTGAAGTGTCATGTAGTCGACGTTGATACATTGCAAATGTATCTAATTTTTGATGCTTCATGCTGGGTTTTATCCACTTTCTTGTGTTTTGTCCACACTTTGGAGTACTTTTCATATGATTTCTTGGACTAACCTATTAACAAGAGACACAGTGCCAGCTGCCTGTTTTCTGCTGTTTTTGGTTCCAGGAAAGTCAGAAAATGAATATTCTCGGAATTGGACGGGACAAAAGCCAATATGCCTATTTTTCTAGAAGACTCACGGAGCTAGAATACGAGACGGAGGAGGGCCAGGGCCTGGCCACACCACCCCCAGGCGCGGGCTGGGCTTGGCCGCGCCAGGGCATGGTGTGGTGGCCCTAGGCACCCCCTCGGTCCCCCTCTTCGCCTATAAGAATCCTTCTGACCTAAAAACCTCGGGGGGGGGGTCGACATTTTTCCAGAAGGAGTTCCGCTCCACCGCCACCACCAGATTCCACGAAACAGCACCAGAAACTCCGTTCTGGCACCCTGTCGGGACGGGGAATTGGAGGAGATCATCGCCATCATCAT
This sequence comes from Avena eriantha, assembly GCA_910589775.1. NCBI lineage: Eukaryota > Viridiplantae > Streptophyta > Magnoliopsida > Poales > Poaceae > Avena > Avena eriantha. The sequence continues at coordinate 282,147,332 of OU342746.1, read as the reverse complement.
CACCATCGCTTCTCCATCGACCATCCATGTTTCCCCCATCTATGAGTGAGTAATCCCCCGCTGTAGGCTATGGGGATGGTAGGGATTGGATGAGATCGTTCATGTAATGGCATCAGATTGTTAGGGCATGGTGCCTAGTATCTTTTATTAGTGCTTTATGACTTTGTTGCGACTTGTTGTGCTTAATGCTTGTCACTAGGGCCCAAGTGCCATGATTTCACATCTGAACTTATTATTGATTCATTATGATAGTATCGTTTCTAGTATTATCTACAAGTTGTATACACACGTTGTTGTCCAGAACCTATGGCCCCGAAGTGACAGATATCGGGATAACCGGAAGGGAATGGCTTTGATGTGAGGATCACTTGTGTTCAGGGAGTGTTAATGCTTTGCTCCGGTGCTCTATTAAAAGGAGCACCTTAATTGCCAGTAGTTCCCTAGAGGCCCCGCTGCAAACGGGCTGGCAGGACAAAAGATGTTGTGCAAGTTCTCATTGCGAGCACGTATGACTATATATGGAACACATGCCTAGGATTGTCTAGTACTTGGGTGCTTTATCTTATTTATATGCAATTGCCCTATGTTCTGATTGCTATGTGAATTGTCTTGTCCATGCAACGCCCGTCCATCCATCCCTATGCCTACCGCACTCGTATCCCACTGTTAACTACTTTTGTTACTACTGTCTTTGCTTTACTATTGCTGTTACTTTACTATTCCTACTACAAAACTATTTCTACTGATAAACTGCTGTGAGCAAGATTGTTTCCAAGTGTAGCTGAATTGACAACTCAGTTGTTAAGGCTTATAAATATTCTTTGGCTCCCCCTGTGTCGAATCAATAAATTGGGTTTCACTTCCCTTGAAAATACTGCGATACACCCCTATACTTGTGGGTCATCAAGACTATTTTCTGGCGCCGTTGCCGGGGAGCATAGCTTTATTTATCAAGTTCACTTGGAATCACTATTGTTCAAGCTAAGTTTATCTTTCTCCTTGTTTGCTTGTTTCTTTATCAAAAATACAAAAAAATTGGTTCCTACTCTAGTTGTTATTTTCGTTGGTCTGTTATTGTCTTGCTTTATCATGCTTGTTGTCAATGGTTGGTTTCTTTGAAACTGAATCTTATTGGCAAGGTGGGTTCACGGAAGATGCAAAATATTATTATAAGGAACACCGCTTGTCACAAAAAGGGAAACACTTTGTGGCGCCCCGCAAAAACCACTACTAGAAAATCGCGTTGTTTTTATGCATGGCATCATCATGACCGCATGCTCATGTCATCATGCCACATTGCATTTGAGCATCGTCATGTCATCTTGCATTTGTTTACATAAAACTAATTTCAAAAATTCTTTTTTTGTTTTCTAAACGCCCCGTCTCTATTTCAAATTAAAACCCGGGTCTCCGGAATATTTTGTTTCGTCTGCAGATGGATTTCAAACGCCTCGTGTCGAATAAATAAAATATTTATTTTATTTTAGGGGGCAGCCGTACCGGGCCGATCCGACCTAGTCGGCCACCCCCAGTACAAAAGCCAGAATTCCTAACCAACCCTAATCCCTAATCTACCAAACCTATCCTACCCAGCCCCCCTCCACCTCACCCCACCCAATCGGTGCACACCACCTCACCTCTCCTCCCTCCATCCACCCAACCACCATCTGCCACCTCATCCACCCACTCCCCTGCCCACACACGCACACCACACACCCAGCCGAACCCACCCCACCCCACCTGACCACTCCCACCCGGCCACATCGCCCCACCCCAGTCTCCACGCGCCCCACACACTTGTCCCCCGGCTGGCCCCACCCCGCTCCACCTGCCCGCTCGCGCGACCCACAACCGCCTCCCACCCCCGCTCCCTCTCTCCCCACGATCCCCTGGCCGCCGCCGCGTGAGGCTCCTCCCTCTCCGGCCGACCGCGCCGCCACCGGGACCTGCTCTGCCGCCCGGCCCCGCCCAAGCTCCGCCAACCGGGCCCCCGCCTCTGCTTCTCTTCTCTCGAGCCGCCCCGCCCCGGTGCCTCTGCTCCCGCCGCCAGCGCCAGCCGCCTCCACCCCGGCCTCCATCCACCACCGATGTGCGCCGTCCTCGCTGGAGCCCGAGGCCCTGCTTCCGCCGCCGTCGTTGTTGCTGGCCGCCTCAGCGGAGCCCGAGTATTCACCGAGCCGCCGCTGGCCTTCCCCGCCGCCCTTCCTCGCGGTAGCCCCGCTGCTCCCCTCGATCTCCTCCGCCAAGCGCCGTCCCCGGCGACGCTCCGCCTCTGCATGTGGCCCCTCTGCCGTCGCGACCTCCCCACCCTTTCCTCGCGCGTCGCCCCTCCCGCGCGTGGCCTTGGTCGCCTCGGTCTCCGTCTTCACCCGCCAGCGGTGACCTGCACGCAGCTGTTCCAGCCAGCGCACCTCCGCCTCCGCCCTCGTGCTCCCCCGAGCGCCGCCGTCGTCGCTGCGCTGCCCTCACGACGCCCGCCGACAAGCACGCCTCGTCTCCGGCGCCTCGGCCCCGTCCCGTGCCGCCAGCGACCTCGCCGCCTCCGGCCGACGCTCGTCGTCAGTCGCCATGACGCCACCCGAGCCCACAGCTGGCCTCGCCCGCGCCTTCTCCCGTCCGCGCGTCGACGACCGGAGCACCTCCGCCCTGGCTATGTTCTCTGCCCGTGCCGCCTGGAGCTCCATCCTTGATTTCCGCCCCGTGCGTATGCGTCCTTGTCGGCCTCGTTTTCTTTTTATCCTACCGTGTGTCTGCTTGTTGACCCGATTGCTGTTGTTGCATTACCAATGACGAGGCATTATGTGTGGTGAAGTACATACGGCGTCTGCGAACCCCGGCAGCAATGATATTGAGTTGATGCGGTGATGATGTTGGTTCCTCCACTCAGCCCTCGACAAGTTTGACCCGACCCTGTTCACCACCAAGGCCTTCGACACGGGGCGCCAAGGTCTCATTCTCGGGTCCGAAGCCCCGATCCCGAGGATCCGAACCCCGAAGACCGAAGCCAGAACCCCTAGGCATTCTTCTCGGACATCAAGATCTTCGACCCCGAACCACGATGGCCGAGACCCCAAGATCGCCGAATCCTATGTGCGATCCTCTTTTCCGAGCCCTATCTTATAAAATGTAAAATAATCCTTGTTGCATATTAAATTGTTCATGCTTGCCTACATCGCATCTTGTGGTTTGGGGGTACTTTGTTGACTCACCTAATAATTAAACATGGAGACTATATGAGGGTTTTTCTAGTCTTATATCGTCCCCATTTAAATTCGTGTAGCGAACCGATGCCATGTTTCACCCTGTTAATACAACATTTAAATTGCGGGGGTTCTAAACAACTTGAACCATATAATTAATTGTCAGGACCCCGGCTCCGCTTAATATTGCCTAATTGCATCGCATATTTGCCATGCCATCGCATATTTGCCATCCCAGGCGAGCATCTTCCCCCCTTCTACCTATTTTGCATTTATAGTCTTTATTTCCTCCTATTGATCTATTGCTATCCGTGTCGCGATGCTTTAGTGTTCCGTACCAGTTATATTCCTGCAGCCAATATATAGCCTTGGACACCTCCTATTACATGTTGCTTGTTAAACAGTTGGCCCCACGAGTCGTAGTTGCTTGCTCAGGTGTTGCTTCGCGATGTCGATGTTCCACGGTTGTGGGGAGGTTGCCAGATGTTTAATGGTGGAGCTGATCAGGATTCTAATTACAGTTTGTTAATTAATGTTGTTAGTAGATTAATGCAGAGGCACCGGTGGGTAATAGACAATATTTGGTTCTTAACCGCTCACTAGTGTCCCCTAGGACCCGAGTTCTTGACACCTGTTCCGAGATCGAGCGCGCTAACCACAGGTGGGGTGTGTGGGCACCCCCATCGGCTTACTACCTGATTTCAAAGTACTGTACCGGGGGCCACAAGTAGTTTGGGGCTTTATTACTATTCTGTACTTATGCCATGTTTACTACTTTATTTAATTTGTGCGTGGAGCACCTGTACTGTTTTGGATCGCGCCATGTTTTCGCGGTATCGACAAGCCCAGTCACACTTTTTGGATTCCCAGTCGTTTACAACCATCGTCGCAAACCCTGGGTCCGTCTCGGAGCCGGCCGACTTTGTTGCGGGTAGCTTAGTGGGGTGGCCCCCATGTACTTGCTTTGGGTCTGGGAAACATCATGACTTAGGCCCCGCCGACATACCGATGGGTGTATGTTAATTGATCTGGCAAAAGGGGTCGAAGTGCGTGTGGATACTTTGGTGCACCCCTGCAGGGTTAAATCTTTTCGAAAAGCCATGTCCGCGGTTCTGGACGACTTGGAGCACAGTTTCACGATCATAGACAACTATAACTAAAGTTTAATGCTATAATTTGATTTGTACCTGAGATGACGAGTAAATTGGATAACTGCCATGGAAAGATTAAATAAAACTGCCAACCGTGTGAGTTTCCTCGGCTTGACTTCCTCGTTTGATCTCGAGGGGGGGGAATACCAGGATGGGTATGTTTGGTGTTAGTAATAGGTTGGATCCGAATAGGTCTTTCTTATCCCTCTCTAATAGCCGCCAGTATTACAAAGTCTCTATAGGTGGTTTAGTGTTGCTGTGCTGCCACTTTAGTCCACCATACCTATGTAGGCGAGAGCCGCCGAATTCTAGCCTCGCCATGTGCTGGCCTCAGTACTGACGCTCCTCTTTTTCCTTTGCCCTTTGTCGGCACCCCTTTTGTTTTAGCAGGTTTGAGATCGACGTTGTTAGTAGGGTTACCCTTCCGGCTTGGCCTAGTCAGGGTTATGGACGCCAATGGTTATTCTTCCGGGCTCTTAGCCCCATTTGCATCTTGTCCGTAGTCGGACGCTCGATCGATTTCAAGGTGATTTGGATCTTTGTATTGTATATCTGTATTTTTGACTCGTGGAGTCGTGTTGTATATATATCTGTTCTGTGGGTCCCATCGAGGACTGTTGTGTAATGGTATTACTTCGTTTTCCACCCGCATGAAAGTGCCTGGTGGGCGTCCTTGAATCTTTTCTATGCGGGTTTGGCGGGAAGCGCTAAAACTTGCATAGGGCCGATTTGAGGGTGTTACAGAGTGGTATTAGAGCCCAGCAGTTGCGATACCCCACAAGTTCAGCCTGTAGGATAACCTAGTTAACGGCCGAAGTAGAGAGTCAAAACTATTTTGCAAAAATCGGTTGGATAGATCTGATTAGGTTTGTTTTTACTCCTTACCCCTCTGCTGTTCTCCTCTTACCTCCGCGTGTTTGATTCTACTCCCTTACCTTCTTCTAGTCCAGGATTTCTCGTGGTTGGGTTTCCGTCGTACTTTCAGGGCTTCCCTTCCTCCTTTGGCAACGGTGTTGCTACATCCGGTCTTCATGCTATCTGAGTGATCCTTTATCTATGGTACCATTCTTTGGTCCTTGTTTGTGCCTTCCGGTGTTTTCCGACGCGACGCCATCATCTACGCCAGATCCGATGCAGAGTCTGCATCACTCCTTTGTTTCCGAACCTCGTTTGTCGAGATCTTCAGTCTGAATTCCAAGAGTTGGTTGCATAATTCCCCTATTCATGTGCAAGTAATGCTTTGAGTGCGGGATGGAGTAGCTACCATACCACTACTCTTATCATTCGCTTTGTACATCGAATCGGTAGATCCAGCAATTTTACTCCGTCCACGAAAGTTAAAGGTGGCCTTATCTCTTGACACCTTTACCTTCGTCCCTTGTTCCCGGAGATTTTCTCGACGACCATGGACAACGACCCCTTGTTAGTGGTGTTGCGAGGATCTACATGAAGCGAGAAGATTCTGATCGCCGACCTTCTTTCCGGTACCATGAGGCGGATCTCGAGGGCGAGATCCATTGTTAGTGGTGTCGAATTGTGGCTCCCCGCAAAAACCACTACTAGAAAATCACGTTGTTTTTGTGCATGGCATCATCATGACCCCATGCTCATGTCATCATGCCACATTGCATTTGAGCATCGTCATGTCATCTTGCATTTGTTTACATAAAACTAATTTCAAAAAGTCTGTTTTTATTTTCTCAACGCCTCGTCTTTATTTCAAATTAAAACCCGGGTCTCCGGAATATTTTGTTTCGTCTGTAGATGGATTTCAAACGCCTCGTGTCGAATAAATAAAATATTTATTTTATTTTAGGGGGCAGCCGTACCGGGCCGATCCGACCTAGTCGGCCACCCCCAGTACAAAAGCCAGAATTCCTAACCAACCCTAATCCCTAATCTACCAAACCTATCCTACCCAGCCCCCCTCCACCTCACCCCACCCAATCGGTGCACACCACCTCACCTCTCCTCCCTCCATCCACCCAACCACCATCTGCCACCTCATCCACCCACTCCCCTGCCCACACACGCACACCACACACCCAGCCGAACCCACCCCACCCCACCTGACCACTCCCACCCGGCCACATCGCCCCACCCCAGTCTCCACGCGCCCCACACACTTGTCCCCCGCCTGGGCCCCACCCCACTCCACCTGCCCGCTCGCGCGACCCACAACCGCCTCCCACCCCTCCTCCCTCTCTCCCCACGATCCCCTGGCCGCCGCCGCGTGAGGCTCCTCCCTCTCCGGCCGACCGCACCGCCACCGGGACCTGCTCTGCCGCCCGGCCCCGCCCAAGCTCCGCCAACCGGGCCCCCGCCTCTGCTTCTCTTCTCTCGAGCCGCCCCGCCCCGGCGCCTCTGCTCCCGCCGCCAGCGCCAGCCGCCTCCACCCCGGCCTCCATCCACCACCGCTGTGCGTCGTCCTCGCTGCAGCCCGAGGCCCTGCTTCCGCCGCCGTTGTTGTTGCTGGCCGCCTCACCGGAGCCCGAGTCTTCACCGAGCCGCCACTGGCCTTCCCCGCCGCCCTTCCTCGCGGTAGCCCCGCTGCTCCCCTCGATCTCCGCCGCCAAGCGCCGTCCCCGGCGATGCCCCGCCTTTGCATGCGGCCCCTCCGCCGTCGCGACCTCCCCGCCCTTTCCTTGCGCGTCGCCCCTCCCGCGCGTGGCCTTGGTCGCCTCGGTCTCCGTCTTCACCCGCCAGCGGTGACCTGCACGCGGCTGTTCCAGCCAGCGCACCTCCGCCTCCGCCCTCGTGCTCCCCCGAGCGCCGCCGTCGTCGTTGCGCTGCCCTCGCGACGCCCGCCGATAAGCACGCCTCGTCTCCGGCGCCTCTGCCCCGTCCCGTGCCGCCAGCGACCTCGCCGCCTCCGGCCGACGCTCGTCGTCAGTCGCCATGACGCCACCCGAGCCCACAGCTGGCCTCGCCCGCGCCTTCTCCCGTCCGCGCGTCGACGACCAGAGCACTTCCGCCCTGGCTATGTTCTTTGCCCGTGCCGCCTGGAGCTCCGTCCTTGATTTCCGCCCCGTGCGTATGTGTCCTTGTCGGCCTCGTTTTCTTTTTATCCTACCGCGTGTCTGCTTGTTGACCCAATTCCTGTTGTTGCATTACCAATGACGAGGCATTATGTGTGGTGAAGTACATACGACGTCTGCGAACCCCGGCAGCAATGATATTGAGTTGATGCGGTGATGATGTTGGTTCCTCCACTCAGCCCTCGACAAGTTTGACCCGACCCTGTTCACCGCCAAGGCCTTCGACACGAGGCGCCAAGGTCTCATTCTCGGGTCCGAAGCCCCGATCCCGAGGATCCGAACCCCGGAGACCGAAGCCGGAACCCCAAGGCATCCTTCTCGGACATCAAGATCTTCTACCCCGAACCACGATGGCCGAGACCCCAAGATCGCCGAATCCTATGTGCGATCCTCTTTTCCGAGCCCTATCTTATAAAATGTAAAATAATCCTTGTTGCATATTAAATTGTTCATGCTTGCCTACATCGCATCTTGTGGTTTGGGGGTACTTTGTTGACTCACCTAATAATTAAACATGGAGACTATATGAGGGTTTTTCTAGTCTTATATCGTCCCCATTTAAATTCGTGTAGCGAACCGATGCCATGTTTCACCCTGTTAATACAACATTTAAATTGCGGGGGTTCTAAACAACTTGAACCATATAATTAATTGTCAGGACCCCGGCTCCGCTTAATATTGCCTAATTGCATCGCATATTTGCCATGCCATGCATCATATCATGATCATGCCGGATCTTCTGTCGCAGTATTAAATATTGCATCCGGTGTTTCTTTTAGTGCTTTGCTTCTTCGCGGATTAGGCCGATGAGTTGATGCGAGTATTGACAAGTTCTCTGGATATGATCCGTCGGCAGTGTTTCCCAGGCGAGCATCTTCCCCCCTTCTACCTATTTTGCATTTATAGTCTTTATTTCCTCCTATTGATCTATTGCTATCCGTGTCGCGATGCTTTAGTGTTCCGTACCAGTTATATTCCTGCAGCCAATATATAGCCTTGGACACCTCCTATTACCTGTTGCTTGTTAAATAGTTGGCCCCGCGGGTCATAGTTGCTTGCTCAGGTGTTGCTTCGCGATGTCGATGTTCCACGGTTGTGGGGAGGTTGGCAGATGTTTAATGATGGAGTTAATCAGGATTCTAATTACAGTTTGTTAATTAATGTTGTTAGTAGATTAATGCAGAGGCACCGGTGGGTAATAGACAATATTTGGTTCCTAACCGCTCACTAGTGTCCCCTAGGACCCGAGTTCTTGACACCTGTTCCGAGATCGAGCGCGCTAACCACAGGTGGGGTGTGTGGGCACCCCCATCGGCTTACTACCTGATTTCAAAGTACTGTACCGGGGGCCACAAGTAGTTTGGGGCTTTATTACTATTCTGTACTTATGCCATGTTTACTGCTTTATTTAATTTGTGCGTGGAGCACCTGTACTGTTTTGGATCGCGCCATGTTTTCGTGGTATTGACAAGCCCAGTCACACTTTTTGGGTTCCCAATCGTTTACAGCCGTCGTCGCAAACCCTGGGTCCGTCTCGGAGCCGGCCGACTTCGTTGTGGGTAGCTTAGTGGGGTGGCCCCCATGTACTTGCTTTGGGTCTGGGAAACGTCATGACTTAGGCCCCGCCGACATACCGATGGGTGTATGTTAATTGATCTGGCAAAAGGGGTCGAAGTGCGTGTGGATACTTTGGTGCACCCCTGCAGGGTTAAATCTTTTCGAAAAGCCGTGTCCGCAGTTATGGATGACTTGGAGAACAGTTTCACGATCATAGACAACTATAACTAAAGTTTACTGCTATAATTTGATTTGTACCTGAGATGACGAGTAAATTGGATAACTGCCATGGAAAGATTAAATAAAACTTCCAACCATGTGAGTTTCCTCGGCTTGACTTCCTCGTTTGATCTCGAGGGGGGGAATACCAGGATGGGTATGTTTGGTGTTAGTATCAGGTTGGATCCGAATAGGTCTTTCTTATCCCTCTCTAATAGCCGCCAGTATTACAGAGTCTCTATAGGTGATTTAGTGTTGCTGCGCTGCCGCTTCAGTCCACCATACCTATGTAGGCGAGAGCCACCGGATTCTAGCCTCGCCATGTGCTGGCCTCAGTACTGACGCTCCTCTTTTTTCCTTTGCCCTTTGTCGGCACCCCTTTTGTTTTAGCAGGTTTGAGATCGACGTCGTTAGCAGGGTTACCCTTCCGGCTTGGCCTGGGCAGGGTTATGGACGCCAATGGTTATTCTTCCGGGCTCTTAGCCCCATTTGCATCTTGTCCGTAGTCGGACGCTCTATCGATTTCAAGGTGATTTGGATCTTTGTATTGTATATCTGTATTTTTGACTCGTGGAGTCGTGTTGTATATATATCTGTTCTGTGGGTCCCATCGAGGACTGTTGTGTAATGGTATTACTTCATTTTCCACCCGCACGAAAGTGCCTGGTGGGCGTCCTTGAATTGTTTCTATGCGGGTTTGGCGGGAAGCGCTAAAACTTGCATAGGGCCGATTTGAGGGTGTTACACACTTATGGGGACAAATTGATAGATTGTATACCATTGCTAGAAATGTGTGCTCTACTTATAATGTTACTTATTGCCTTGATAAATCTTGTTGCTGTAGGAGGTACAAACACCTCCCTTTTCAATGTGAGTATAATGATAATGTTACCATATCTTCCTATGTTAAGGGAAATTATGACCTTTATGATGTGGAACAAATTGAGGAATTTATTGCTTGGAAGGGTGCATTTGAACTTGCTAGTTTGCTTGAAAATATTGATGATTCACCTTATAAGTATGAGGTTTATGGTATACTTAAATTTTGCTTTGATAATTACAAGGATGAAAATGGCTACATTCTTGAATATTTTAATAGATGCTTTCCACAAATAGAAGAGACTAATGCCTTGCAGGATCCTATGGAAGAAGAAATTGATGAACTTGAAATCTCATTCGATGAAAAAGAGAAGGAGAGTGATGAACAAAAGGAGGAAGAATGGATTAGCTACCCATGCCTACCTTCTAATGAGAGTAACTCTTTATCCCTTACATTATTTGATTGTCCCCCATGCTTACTAAAGAAGGATGAATGTTATGTTCCTGATGATTCTTTTGAAGATGTTTATGATAAAGCTCTAGTGCTTGTAGATCATGAAAATCATGCTTTATGTGATAGTTATATTGTTGAGTTTATTCATGAGGCTACTGAAAATTATTATGAGAGAGGAAAATATGGCTGTAGAGGTTTTCATGGTATTAAAACACCTCTCTATGTGCCGAAAGTTTTGAAGCTACTCTTGCTTTATCTTCCTATGCCTATCACTTTGTTATTTGCTTACACGATTCCTATGCATAGGAAGTGGGTTAGACTTAAATGTGTTTTGAATTTCCTCCTTGATGCTCTCTTTTACTTCAACTCATATTCCTTATGAGAGCATCCTCTCAAACTTTTATGCCTGAAGATGATAATATGTCTATTATTCTTGGGAGACCTTTTCTTAAATACTACAGGAGCTGTTATTAATTATAATCAAGGGAAGGTGACCTTCAATGTTAATGACAAGGAACACATTGTCTATTTCCTCACGAAGATTGAAAGGACTTATGGTTTGAATTCAATTGAACATGTTGAGGGCATTCAAGTTGGTGAAATATATTGTCTCATACCAATAGAAAATTTTGAAACTATTATGATTGGGACCATTGCTATCAAGGTTGAGGTAACATAATCATTAGTGGAATACAAAGTTTTGTCTCATATGAAATTGTTTTGCTAGCAAGACCTGATCAACCTTGTTAACAAAAGGATTTCATTGAACAAAACAATGTTTTCACTATGATTATTTCTGTTTACTTCTATTCTATCCATTCTAGTTTTTGCTTATGCCTAACTTAAAGGCATTAAAGAAAAGTACTTATTGGGAGATAACCCAAAAGTTTTAGATGAGTCTTGGAAGTTATTACCTCAGTAATAACCGCTCCTTATCCTTTTTATTTTCTTTTTGTGCCAAGAGCCTCTAATGAGAGTGAAGTGATGATTGGGAAAGTTGCTGTCCCGAAACAGATTTTTGTGCTTCACCATAAAAATTCGTGAGAGAGCTCTGTATGTCGGATTGCACTGTAATGTTTTGTGCTTCTGCCCCAGGTTGTTATATAACTTTTGATAGTTCAACACTTTTTGATTTGAGAAACATAAGGTCTTCAAAAAAAATTGTCTTTACCTGCTGGTCTGTTTTGACAGATTTCTGCCATTTTCTGCATTTGCTTCTTGTTAGTTCCTTCTTGAGTTCTTTTGGGGAATTGAGATTTTTGAGGGAAGTGCTACAATAGCTAGTGTTCTAATGGAAGTTTATTTGGTGTTAGAACTGAACCTTAAGACTTATTTATCTTAAGTACACTAATGTTGCTAATGAGATTGTGTGAAGTTTTGTATGAAGGAAAAATTTCAGGTGTATGGAAGGAATGAGTAATGAGATGAAGGATGGACTAAATCTCAAGCTTGGGGATGCCACGCGTGTCACCCCAAGAAATATCCAAGAAGTACAAGCGTCAAAGCTTGGGGATGCCCAAGGCATCCCCTTCTTCATCAATAAAAATCCCAAGTTTCTTCTAAATGCTTCATTTTTATTGTTTCATGCACAGTTGTGTTGTTCTTGGAGCGTCTTATTTTTCGTTTTCATTTTGGTTTTCGTTTGCTTTGTTTGCTTAGTTTTCTGAATAAATTGGTTGGACCCCCTCTTTCATACATTGGCTTTCAAATAGTTTGGTTTGGCTTGGAAAAGAGTAAGAAAAGCTCGTGCTTAAGTGGTAAAGAGAGTTTGTTTTTGACTGTGCCTATGCTTTGTCATGCCATGCTTGATATTGTTTTGGCTTTATGCTTAGTATTCTTTGCTGTAGCATGACTTGTTATAAACAATTGAGATTGCTTAATGTGCCTTGGATGAATCATGCGTTGTTTTAGCATATTAAAGCATAGTATAGTGGTATTCTCCTTTGATGCTTTATTTGGGTTGACTTGGCACATGCTCACACCATGTTATGACTATCTCAAGTCACCATAAGCCTTTATGATCCTTTAGTTTTCAACTTGTAGTATCACTTTATGCTTTGATCAATGGTGGTTTGTCACTCTGCATGATTATGGCCATTATTGCTCTCTCGTTTGTCGCTCCCTTACTATTGCTAGCCTTCACTTTCACTGAGTATGTTTTACTCATGTTTCCAACTCCCTAAAACCAAATATTGCCAAAGTGTCCACCATACCTACCTATTAGCATCATTTGCTACTTCCGTGCATATTCAATATGCCTTGTTTTCTTCCGAATAAAATGTTTGCTTGTTATGAGAAAGTTAGTTAGTAAAGCTCTCACGAACTTGATGGTACGCTTTATTTTCTTGCACTTAATAAACCTAAACCATTGTGTCCTTCTTTGTTGCGTATATGCTTGCGCTTTATAAGTTGAAGTTAGCAGAACCATGTATCATGGGGAACGCTTTCAACATTGCATTGGTACTTAGTACCTCGTTGATATCATGATTCTTTTGCTTATGGATCCAGGCGGTGTGAAATAAAAGTGGAACTTGTAAGATCATGGAGTTTGTATGTATGTTAGAGAAACGCCTGGGCCGCTAGCCTAAGCCATGCCTAATCATGGTGGAAACTTGCAGCATAACCATAATGACCATTCTATGAAGCATCCTCAATAAAAATCTATGCACATAGTAAATAAAAAGATCGTTGAGATGCTCATTGTCTGCTTGCCTTGTCATTTTGATTATGGGATAGCTCCTGTATCATGTGCAAGGGGTACCCCGTTGGCGGTTCTCTATGATACGTATATACTTACAATGACAAGAGCTTACTCATGACTGAAGTTGAGTAGCATGAGGATCGGTCTTCGTAAGTAAGGGGCATGAGACTTTGATTTATAACTTGTCAAGCATATCCTCTTAGTTGTGTCACTTTAACTTTAACCACATTAAAGATGCTTATGATAGGGGCAATGAGAGCTCAAAGCTAATGAGTACCATACTTTCAGCATTTGGAAGCCTTTCAAACTTTTCAAAACCTTTTTCATTTCCTTGTTGAGTCTCCACACATTCTATGAGCACTTTCTTGAGAGCATAGTGGCCATTCTTAGTTCTATGTGCATTGTCCCAAGACTTGTTGATTGATGCATACCTTGATATTGCTTGTTTTAAACTATTTGTATATAGTCACTCTTGTGAACTTTGAAGGTGTCCTATGCATTTATGTTTGCTACTCTTTGAGGGACAAGCTGAATGCCACTATGTTGTGTTTTCTTTATGTGAAACAAACAAACGTCTTACAAAGCATTGTTATTCATTAATCTTTTGTTTGTGCCTTTTCATGTTGCATCATAGTTTCTTTGTCTTATTGCTAGAACTTTGTCTTTCATGTTATGATTGAAGCACTATGATCCCAGCTTTGAATGTTTTACAAAAACTTTGATCAAGTCTTTGATGGTGCATGTCACCTCAAAAATTATTCTTTCTTTTTATCACTTACCTACTCGAGGACGAGCAGGAGTTAAGATTGGGGATGTTGATACATTGCAAATGTATCTATAATTTTTGATGCTCCATGCTTGGTTTTATCCACTTTCTTGTGTTTTGTCCACACTTTGGAGTATTTTTCATATGATTTCTTGGACTAACCTATTAACAAGAGCCACAGTGCCAGCTGCCTGTTTTCTGCTGTTTTTGGTTCTAGGAAAGTCAGAAAATGAATATTCTCGGAATTGGACGGGACAAAAGCCAATGTGCCTATTTTTCCAGAAGACTCACGGAGCCAGAATACGAGACGGAGGAGGGCCAGGGCCTGGCCACACCACCCCCAGGCACGGGCTGGGCTTGGCCATGCCAGGGCATGGTGTGGTGGCCCCAGGCACCCCCTCGGCCCCCCTCTTCTCCTATAAGTACCTTCTGACCTAAAAACCTCGGGGGGTTCGACGTTTTTCCAGAAGGAGTTCCGCTCCGCCGCCACCACCAGATTCCACGAAACAGCACCAGAAACTCCGTTCTAGCACCCTGCCGGGACGGGGAATTGGAGGAGATCATCGCCATCATCATCACCATCGCTTCTCCATCGACCATCCATGTTTCCCCCATCTATGAGTGAGGAATCCCCGTTGTAGGCTATGGGGATGGTAGGGATTGGATGAGATCGTTCATGTAATGGCATCAGATTGTTAGGGCATGGTGCCTAGTATCTTTTATTAGTGCTTTATGAGTTTGTTGCGACTTGTTATGCTTAATGCTTATCACTAGGGCCCGAGTGCCATGATTTTAGATCTGAACTTATTATTGATTCATTATGATAGTATTGTTTCTGGTCTTATCTACAAGTTGTATACACACGTTGTTGTCCCGAACCTATGGCCCCGAAGTGACAGAAATAGGGATAACCGGAAGGGAATGGCTTTGATGTGAGGATCACGTGTGTTCAGGGAGTGTTAATGCTTTGCTCCGGTGCTCTATTAAAAGGAGCACCTTAATTGCCAGTAGTTCCCTAGAGGCCCCGCTGCAAACGGGCTGGCAGGACAAAAGATGTTGTGCAAGTTCTCATTGCGAGCACGTATGACTATATATGGAACACATGCCTATGATTGTCTAGTACTTGGGTGCTTTATCTTATTTATCTGCAATTGCCCTATGTTCTGATTGCTATGTGAATTGTCTTGTCCATGCAACGCCCGTCCATCCATCCCTATGCCTACCGCACTCGAATCCCACTGTTTACTGCTTTTGTTACTACTGTCTTTGCTTTACTACTGCTGTTACTTTGCTATTCCTACTACAAAACTGTTGCTACTGATAAACTGCTGTGAGCAAGATTGTTTCCAGGTGCAGCTGAATTGACAACTCAGTTGTTAAGGCTTATAAATATTCTTTGGCTCCCCTTGTGTCGAATCAATAAATTGGGTTTCACTTCCCTCGAAAATACTGCGATACACCCCCTATACTTGTGGGTCATCAGACGTTCACATGACACCACTAGAAGAAGTACACCACAACTTAAATAACAATCTATTGAATCTTTCTCAACGCAACTCCACTACTAACAACAAGACTTCTCCCATGTCCTCAAGAACAAAACGAACTACTCACAAGACATCATATGGATCATGATCAGAGATGGGATAATGATGTATAACAATCTGAACATAAACAATAATTCAATGGTTCACTCAATAGCATCAACTACAAAGAGTAATCAACACCGGGAAAGTTTTCCCTATGAACTATGCAAGATTCAACGCAACTGTTACAGCAATATGGAGATGGTGATGAGGGTGCTGATGGTGATGATGGTGGTGGTGATGATGATGATGATCCCGATGAAGTCCAGCTTGATGGTGGTGTTGATGGCGACGATCTCCCCTCTCCGGGAAGGAATTCCCCCGGCAGAAATCTGTCTGCCGGAGAGATCTTTCTCTCTCGGTGTTTTCCGCCCCGCAGAGGCAGCGGAATCTTTCTGTGGTTGCTCCCCGAGTCTTACGGTTTCGGGGGGATGATATACGCCAGAGAGGAGAGGCTGGAGTGGGCCAGGGTGGCCACACCACCTCCTGGCGCGGCCTAGGGCTGCCCGCGCCATGGGGTGGTGTGGGCCCCCTATGGCCCATCTCCACTCCGTCTTCTGGCATCCTTAGTCTTCTGGAAAAATAGGATTTTCCGTATATTTTCCCGGATTTTCTGATCTTCACGAATTTTGCCTCCAAACAACACATTTTCCATCAGAATCCTGACTGTCGCGGTCCATGCTCCAAAAGTCACCAACCATGCAAAAATAGATGAAATAACATAAGTATCACCTCTCAATATGAAATATATCAATGAATAATAGTGAATTAAGACATAGAATAGTGATGCAAAATGGACGTATCAACATACAAGCCGTCCGGCTGACCCTCACCATGGTGGGAACGACGGACGAAGGAACGACGGAAACCATGCCAGCACAAGCTGGCAGGGGGCTCGTCATAGCGAAGACCCTCCCCGGAACCAGAATAATGATGCTCCGGCCGGAGGCTGACGATCAGCCGGAAACAATCCAGCTACCCCACCCTCTCCACCAAGCAGTCATCACAACGGCTCCCAAGGGGGACAAGGAGGACGTCGTGGCGGAGGAGGTGGTGGCAGAAGCCAAACATATTAGTATTGCAATGTAACTTAAAGATTGAAACACATAAAAAGGTTTAATGTTAGAAGCTTATCGGCACTACGGGGTTTTCCGCCGTATGCATATCTAGAGAAATCTCCGGGATCCTCCTCTCGATCCGCTCCCTTATCAACCATTTTATCTGGCTTATGTAGCCTTGCGTGGTGTAGGCTCTGGGGCTGATGCGGAGGGAGTCTTTCTTGGACGACGTGATGGAGTGCATCAGTCGGTCTCCGTGGTACTGAAGGGGCTAGATCCGACGTGATACCCAGCATTGGACCAAGTCGGATCCCTTCAGTCCTTTGTGTTTGATCAAATATTCGATCCGCCTCTTAGCGAGGATCAAATCGTCAGTGAGAGCCGGAGGAGCCTTGTCCCAAGACGGTTGGGCCGTGGCAGCTCCGTCGATGAAAGCCGGCAAAGCGGTGGCTTTGTCGGGAGCCGGAATATCCTTATGATAAAAGAATGTGGCTGGCCACTAGTCACTAGCTAAGATCTTGGGATATACGGGCTCGCGTCTAAGTGAAAAACTAATGGTACCGGTGATGTAAGGAACACCGACAGTGATAGAATTTCTCCGGACATGGAAATAACACCGGAATAAGGTCAAACTAGGCCTAATACCAAGAAAGCCCTCACACAAAGAAGCGTAAGCGCTCATCTCTAGGAGAGAGTTGGGAGGAAGATGGTGGAGTTGGACACCATAATGGTCAATTACCTCGGAGAAGAACTGATGGCTCAATGCACGACGCCCAGAAAAATACTTGGTGCGTGGTTGATGTAGAGCTCGTTGGGAACCCCAAGAGGAAGGTATGATGAGAACAACAGCAAGTTTCCCTCAGTTATGAAACCAAGGTTTAATCTAACCAGTAGGAGCAAGGAAACACCTCAAAGGTGTTACTAGCTGAGCTTTGGCAGGGCGCACTACCAGTGCTAGTAGCAACGTGGAGACCTGCACAACACAACCACAGAACTTTGTCACCAACTTGCGATGAGGTTGTCAATCTCACCGTGTTTTGGGGAAAACAAAGGATTAAACGTATCGAATGGAAAGAAGTAAAAGTTTGCAGAAATGAAACACAAAGCAGTAAAAGATTGTGGATTGAATGTAAGGACAAAGGACCGGGATCCATAGTTAACTAGAGGTGGCTCTCCTTAAGATAGATAACATGATGGGTGAACAAATTACAGCGAGGCAATTGACAAACACCGAGAAAGCAATACATGCATATACTAATCATCTTGACTCCTCTAAGACTTGATTGGGCATTACAACATAATACATAGCCCGCCATCCAACTGCATCTATGACTAATATTCCACCTTCAGGTTATCATCCGAACCCCCTCCAGTATTAAGTTGCAAGCAACAGATTATTGCTTTACGAACTGTGTGTAAAGTAAACAATACGATTGTTCTATGAACAAATGATTGTTGTTTTCTCCCTAGTAGCAACATCACATCTAGTACCTTAGAGATTTCTGTCACTTCCCCAGATTACCAGAGGCATGAACCCACTATCGAGCATAAATACTAACTCTTGGAGTTGCTAGCATCTACTTGGCCAAGATAGCTACTAACAACGGAAAGCATGCAAGATCTCAAATAAAAAAGACATGATAGAATCAATAATCAATCTGAAATAACATCTCAATATCCATCGGATCCCCGCAAACACAACATGTATGAATTACAAATAGATGATCTTGATCATGAATGGAGCTCACAAGATCTAAACATGAAAGCACAAAGGAGGAGAAACCAGCCATCTAGCTACTACATGGATCCGTAGTCCAAGGATGAACTACTCACGCATCACACCGGAGGCTTGCATGGTGATGAAGAAAGCCTCCAGGGTGAATTCCCTTCTCCGGCAGGGTGCCAGGAAGAGCTTCAGATCCCTCCCGATCTAGGGATGGAGATGACGGTGGCTATAGACTCTTTCGTGGATTTTTGATCAGGTACTTAGGGTTTTCGTCCCGAGGGCAATATATAGGCGGAAGGAGAGGCCGAGGGGGTGCCGGGGGCCACCACACCATCCCCTGGCGCGGACCCAGCCTGGCTGCGCGGCCAGGTGGTGTGGCCGGCCCCTGGCCCTTCCCCGTCTCGTGTTCTGGCCCTTGATTACTTCCGGAAAAATAGGCACTTTGGCTTTTGTCCCGTCCAATTCCGAGAATATTCATTTTTTGACTTTCCTGGAACCAAAAACAACAGAAAACAGGCAGCTGGCACTGTGGCTCTTGTTAATAGGTTAGTCCAAGAAATCATATGAAAAGTACTCCAAAGCTGGAACAAAACACAAGAAAGTGGATAAAACCAAGCATGGAACATCAAAAATTGTAGATACATTTGCAATGTATCAACATCCCCAAGCTTAACTCCTGCTCGTCCTCGAGTAGGTAAGTGATAAAAAGAAAGAATAATTTTTGAGGTGACATGCACCATCAAAGACTTGATCAAAGTATTTGCAAAACATTCAAAGCTGGGATCATAGTACTTCAATCATAACATGAAAGACAAAGTTCTAGCAATAAGCAAAGAAACTATGATGCAACATGAAAAGGCACAAACAAAAGATTCATGAATAACAATGCTTTGCAAGACGTTCGTTTGTTTCACATAAAGAAAACATAGCATAATAGTATTCAGCTTGTCCCTTAATAGAGTAGCAAATATAAATGCATAGGACACCTTCAAAGTTTATAAGAGTGACTAGATACAATAGTTTCAAACAAGCAATAACAAGTTATGCATCAATCAACTAGTCTTGGGACAATGCACATAGAACTAAGAATTGCCACTATGCTCTCAAAGTAAGTGCATAAAGATAGACGGTGGAGACTCAATGTAATGGTGGAAGAAAAGCCTTTTGTAAAAGGAAGTAGGGATTCAAGTCTCATAAAGAGCTTCCCAAAATTATGGTACTTGTAGCTTTCAGCTCTCATTGCCCCTATCATAAGCATCTTGAAGTGATTAAGGTTAAAGTGAACAAACTATGGTGTACATGCTTGACGAAGTATAAGTCAGAAATCTCATGTCCCTTGTATACGAGGGCCGCTCCTCATGCTACTCAAGTTTAGTCACCGGTAAGTTCTTGTCATCGTAAGTACATGTGTATCATAGAGAACCGCCAACGGGGTACCCCTTGCCCGATGATACGAAAGAATCCCCATATCAAAATGACAAGGCAAGCAGACAAGGCGGATCTCATCGTTCTTCTTATTTACCATGGGAATATGGTGCTCTTTTCTCTCTTTCCTATTTTCATAGTATCTCTTCTCTTTTTTTCTTTTCTCTTTTTTTTTCTTTTCTCTTTTTTTTTCTTTTCAATATAGGACTCTTTTTTTATAAGAAGAATGCTTCATAGACAGCTCATTATGGTTACGCTGCAGGTTTCCACCATGTCAGCATGGATTAGACCAGCGGCCTAGGCGTTTCTCTAACACATATACATAACTCCATGGACTTACAAGCTCCCCTTTCATTTCACACCGACGACATCCATATACAAAAGAGCATGATATCAACTAGGTACAAGTACCAAGTGCAATGTTGAAAGCGTTCCCCATGAAAACATGGTTCTGCTAATTCCCGACAAATAAGTGCAAGCATATACAACATAGAAGACACAATGGTTCAAGTTTATTAAGGGCAAGTAAAGTAAAGTGTGCCATCAAGTTCGTGAGAGCTTTAATCACTAGTTTTCTCATAACAAGTGGAAGGTAAACAAAAGCATGAATGTACTTGGAATAGCATAAGCTAATAGGTAGGTATGGTGGACTCTTTGGAATAACTTGGTTTAGGGAGTTGGATGCATGAGTGGAACTCATACTTTGTTGTGGAGGCTAGCAAAATACTGGGAGCGACAAACTAAGAGAGCAATAATGGCCATAATCATGCAGAGCGACAAAACATCATTGATCAAAGCATAAAGTGATACTACAAGTTGAAAACTAAAGGATCATACAGGCTATGGTGACTTGAGATAGTCATAACATGGTGCGAGCATGCGCCAAGTCAACCCAAATAAAGCATCAAAGGAAAATACACTATACTATGCTTTAATATGCTAAAACAACGCATGATTCATCCAAGGCACATTAAGCAATCTCAATTGTTTATAACAAGTCATGCTACAACAAGGAATACTAAGCATAAATCCAAAACAATATCAAGCATGGCATGACAAAGCATAGGCCATAGTCAAAAACAAGCTCTTTTTACCACATAAGTATGAACTTTCCTACTCTTTTCCAAACCAAACCAAACTATTTGCAAACCAAAGTATGAAAGAGGGGGTCCAACCAGTTTATTCAGAAAACTAACCAAACCAAGAAAACGAAAAACCAAAACCAAAACGAAAAAGAAGACGCTCCAAGAAAAACACAACTGTGCATGAAACAATAAAAATGAAGCGTTTGGAAGAAACCTGGAATTTTTATTGATGAAGAAGGGGATGCCTTGGGCATCCCCAAGCTTTGACGCTTGTACTTCTTAGATATTTCTTTGGTGACACGCGTGGCATCCCCAAGCTTGAGCTTTAGTCCATCCTTCATCTCATTACTCATTCCTTCCATACACCTGAAATTTTTCCTTCATACAAAACTTCACACAATCTCATTAGCAACATTAGTGCACTTAAGATAAATCAGTCTCAAGGTTCAGTTTTAAGACCAAATAAACTTCCATTAGAACACTAGATACTGTAGCACTTCCTCCAAAAAGCTCAATTCCCCAAAAGAACTCAAGAAGGAACCAACAAGAAGCAAATGCAGAAAATGGCAGAAATCTGTCAAAACAGACTAGCAGGTAAAGATGAATTTTTTCGAAGACCTTCTGTTGCTCAAATCAAAAAGTGTTGAACTAACGAAAGTTAGATAACAACCTAGGGCAAAAGCACAAAATTACAGCTCAATCCGACATACAGAGCTCTCTCACGAATTTTTACGGTGAAGCACAGAAATCTGTTTCGGGACATCAACTTTCCCAATCATTACTTCTCTCTCATTAGAGGTTACTCTTGGCACAAAAAGCAAATAAAAAGGATAAGGAGAGGTTATTACAGAGGTAATAACTTCCAAGACTCAACTAAAACTCTTGGGTTATCTCCCAACAAGTACTTTTCCTTAACGCCTTTAAGTTAGGCATAAGAAGCAAAGAAAGAATCAAGTGTTCTCAAATGAAGAAGCATTCAGATCAATACCAGAAATATTTTCAACAAGGCAAGGTATATCATCCAAATAAATTCGAGAGATCCTCTCTCAATTCTCTTAGGTTCACTATTCTCATCAAAAGGGTTTACAGGAACAATCCAATCAAGATTCTTTTCTATGGCATCATGTATTGCTACTAGTTAAAAGGGTATTGGTATCTTAGGTTCCTCCCCATTGGGTTTGGTTTTGTTCATCTTTTCTCGTGTACCAACAACATCTACACATGAGCCTAGCATATTGAAACGTTCAAAAACTTTTCTAGCTTCCTTGGCAACATCATACAACTCCTTAAACAAAGTTTCTAGAATAAAATCCCTCTTTTCAGGGTCCTCAATTTCTTTAAGCTTAAGAAACATTATTTGCATCAAGGGGTTGAGGTTAAAAAACCTAGCTTCTAACATGTGAATAAGAAGCTGCAGCAATCTCGTAGTTTGGAGCAAGTTCTACAAGGGATCTATCCTCAGTATCCTCATGTTTGCTAACATGATTAAAGAATTCTTCAATATTATCTTTCCCAATTATAGAACCACTACCAATTGGAAGGTCTTTCAGGGTGAATGCAAGGATCAACATGGTGAGCTAAGGAAGAGGGTGACAACTAAAGGAGACTTAATTTTTTTGTGTTTTTGAAATAAGAAAGCAAACAAGTAAAACTAATTTTTTTTGTGTTTTTTAAGAACAAAACAAGCAAACAAAAGAAAAAAGAAACTAAGCAAAACAAAAACAAAAAGTAAAGAGATTGGTTATGAGGGACTCCCCTTGTGAAGATGTCCTTGACTCCCCGGCAACGGCGCCAGAAAAATGCTTGATGGCTCAATGCACGGCGCCCAGAAAAATGCTTGGTGTGTGGTTGATGTAGAGCTCGTTGGGAACCCCAAGAGGAAGGTATGATGAGCACAGCAACAAGTTTCCCTCAGTTATGAAACCAAGGTTTAATCGAACCAGTAGGAGCAAGGAAACACCTCAAAAGTGTTACTAGCTGAGCTTTGGCAGGGCGCACTACCGGTGCTAGTAGCAACGTGGAGACCTGCACAACACAACCACAGAACTTTGTCCCCAACTTGCGATGAGGTTGTCAATCTCACCGTGTTTTGCGGAAAACAAAGGATTAAACGTATTGAATGGAAAGAAGTAAAAGTTTGCAGAAAGTAAACACAAAGCAGTAAAAGATTGTGGATTGAATGTAAAGACAAAGGACCGGGATCCATAGTTCACTAGAGGTGGCTCTCCTTAAGATAGATAACATGATGGGTGAACAAATTACAGCGGGGCAATTGACAAACACCGAGAAAGCAATACATGCATATACTAATCATCTTGACTCCTCTAAGACTTGATTGGGCATTACAACATAATACATAGCTCGCCATCCAACTGCATCTATGACTAATAATCCACCTTCAGGTTATCATCTGAACCCCCTCCAGTATTAAGTTGCAAGCAACAGATTATTGCTTTACGAACTGCGTGTAAAGTAAACAATACGATTGTTCTATGAACGAAGGGTTGTTGTTTTCTCCCTAGTCGCAACAACACATCTAGTACCTTAGAGATTTCTGTCACTTCCCCAGATTACCAGAGGCATGAACCCACTATCGAACATAAATACTAACTCTTGGAGTTGCTAGCATCTACTTGGCCAAGATAGCTACTAACAACGGAAAGCATGCAAGATCTCAAATAACAAAGACATGATAGAATCAATAATCAATCTGAAATAGCATCTCAATATCCATCGGATCCCCGCAAACACAACATGTATGAATTACAAATAGATGATCTTGATCATGAACGGAGCTAACAAGATCTAAACATGAAAGCACAAAGGAGGAGAAACCAGCTATCTAGCTACTACATGGATCCGTAGTCCAAGGATGAACTACTCACGCATCACACCGGAGGCTTGCATGGTGATGAAGAAAGCCTCCAGGGTGAATTCCCCTCTCCGGCAGGGTGCCAGGAAGAGCTTCAGATCCCTCCCGATCTAGGGATGGAGATGACGGCGGTTACAGACTCTTTCGTGGATTTTTGATCGGGTACTTAGGGTTTTCGTCCCGAGGGCAATATATAGGCGGAAGAAGAGGCCGAGGGGGTGCCGGGAGCCACCACACCACCCCCTGGCGTGGGCCCAGCCTGGCCGCGCCACCAGGTGGTGTGGCCGGCCCTTGGCCCTTCTCCGTCTCGTGTTCTGGCACTTGATCACTTCCGAAAAATAGGCACTTTGGCTTTTGTCCCGTCCAATTTTCGAGAATATTCATTTTCTGACTTTCCTGGAACCAAAAACAGCAGAAAAGAAGCAGCTGGCACTGTGGCTCTTGTTAATAGGTTAGTCCAAGAAATCATATGAAAAGTACTCCAAAGCTAGAACAAAACACAAGAAAGTGGATAAAACCAAGCATGGAACATCAAAAATTATAGATACATTTGCAGTGTATCAAGAACTCCGAGGGAGGAAATGACAAACCTCTGTCGAGGTGGGTGCCGAAGTGGACCCGCTCGTCGGCGTGCGGGTTGGGGATGGTCTCCCCGGCGCCGCTCCGCCATTCGTCGGCGCGGAGGAGCCCTTCTATCTCCACGCCGCGGAGCTTCTCATCATCTAACACGCAGGGGATCCAGACCCCGCGGAAGCTTTCATTCTCCGCCATCGCTTCCGTCTCTGCCGTCGCCGCCGCCAAGCCAGAAGAGGAAGAAGAAGCCATTTCTCCGGTGAGCAGATGACCTAAGATGGGCGACGCTGGGAGTTTTTAGGGGAAAGTAGAGGAGCTCTGTGCGCGGGGGGGGGGGGGGGGAGATTTGGAGGAGAGGAAAAGGCAGAGGAACAAGTGAAGAAAGGAGGGGGAGAATCCTCACCCCTTATATCCACCTAACCGCGCCAAGATTCGTGCAAATGCTACAGTGCAACCGCCACGCGTTGTGGAAGGAACTAGGAAGGACCCACGCGATGATTACGTCGCCTCGATCTCCGCGTACGATTGAAACGACGCCTCGGTTCCGTGAACTGCGGACCCACCAACGGTCGTGCTGACAGGATGTCTGTCAGATGACATGACTTGACCATGACTTGTGTCAGGTGGCGTTAGAGATCAAGTTTCGGCTTAGTTTGAAATCAAGTTGGAAAATCCGAGTAACCTGTTGATAGGTCCGACTTATTTTTAAGACTCGGATCGTATTTTTTGTTGTGAAGTTTCAGGAACCCTTCAAGATTCTGCAAGCCGAAGATCAAGCTAGACGATGATAAATCCGACTTGGATCTTGGAGGCCTCCGGGGGCTACTGTTGGGGATATACTTTCCGGGTATCCTCACAGTTCCTCACTGACCAGGGTGGCCCACTTCGGGTTAGAGCTTTGCTTCACGGGCGACCCAGTCAGAGAGAGAAGACGGAGTCCAATCCGGCTACGGGATGGCCCAGAAGACTTACCGACTTAGGCCCATAATGTTACTTGTAGTTCAAGATGACTCTGTAACCGACTCTTAGTCGTAGCCGGATAGATCTCTCCTGTAAACCCTAGGCCGGATATCTATATAAGCCGTCCTAGGGAGAGCCTTTAGGACAACACTCTAGACCCTCAATAGTCTACAATCTCAACTCGCACATGCGAACCCTTGTAACCCATATTCCGGCTCTGCCGTATTACTGGATTGCTAGCAGGAGTAGGATCCGTCCAAAGCCGGCGGATTCGAACCTGGGTAAACTTGTGTGCTCACCGTCCCGGAGCACCGTACATCTCACACCCCTCTCTCTTCCGCACGCCTCGAGGACCCCCTCATGGCGTACTTGTCATCAATCCGACGACAATGTGGTTTATGAACTATGGCTTATTGAGAAGAACAGATAGGTGCTGATATGAATGTGGTCGTGTGATGAATTAGTAGCTGAGCTATGACTGTGTGTTGCCTTATCATTTCCCTGAGCTGCTCCTTGTGTTGACAGCACACTCACATGCACCGGGTGTGTGAGCTGCTGGTTACTACTTGTGGATCAGATCAAGTGAAAACTTGATATTTTCTGGTTGTTTATATTTTGACTTTTACTGATTTGGTGAAACTTGCCTCTTACTAGCCCATGATGTTGTTCCGAGGAAAAATTAAAATAAGAACATATTCCAATTGATCCCTTTTTACTGCTCAATGATGATATACAACAATGCAACTCACTGTTAAAATTCTGAGAGCATCAAATACTAACTCCTAACATTTTATCTCTTTGTCTTCTTTTTCTTTGTGTAGGAGATAAGTATAAGTACAAGAGCAAGAGATATGAAGATTAGGATGGATAGAAAGTAGCTTAGGCTTTTCTTTATTTCTACTGTAGTTTCTATTTATTTGGACATATGCAATATAATGTAATATTATTATTTGAAGAAAGTACTTTTCTTCTATTTGATTTCTTGTAAAGACAATGTATTATTTATTATGATGGAATAAAATTTAATATTCTATTCTTGTACTTTGAAACTTGTACAATAAGAATTACATGCTTTATTTGTTATTGAAATTCAATTCAAATATATCATTTGAATTATGAATTGCTATAATTCATATTCGGATTGAATTCAATTACTTTTCCCCAAAATACAAAGGTTCAATACATGTCATGTCGAAATCTATCGCACATGTCCTAACGTTTACATCAGAACAAGAGAGACCTCGATCCCTCTACGTCTCTTTTAGTTTTACGCGACCCTCGTATTTTCTTATGCATGAATACAATGCACACACATGTGTCTGCACTATTTCTAGTTGCTAAACTTGGGATTTACACCCCTGTCCACATCAGATTCTCCTCCACTTGTGGTACCAACTCAGCTCTTACAATTGAGCCCTACCTGGTAGATTTGTATTCGGAGCAGTGTCAAACGAATATTAGTGCTATTTGTAACGGAATATCCCACACTTAGTAGATTTTTAAAAAAATTACTACTAGAATCGATACTGACCGTAACCCTTGCCCCAGTTGCAGTTGAGTGTAATTTACTGTACTCTTGAGGAGCTCACAAGGAAAAAATCTCGCTGGTGCCAGACACCTGGTGGGCCCACCGAGCAGACCACGTTATCCATGACTCCGCCGAGGTTAAGCGCAAGCAAATCCTGTCCCTTAAATCCAGCCGGAGGCCGGAGCACGCATATGCATGAGCGCTCACACTCTGCTTTCCCAGCCAGAGCAGAGCGGAGAGAGGAAAATAAACAGTGGAAAAAAAAAAGGAAAATCAACAACGCGAAGCCTTCAAAAAGCCAAAGCCTCCTCCTCTCCGTTCCAGACAGCCACAGTGGTGTGTGTGCGTGTGTGCGCCTGCGGGACACCAAACACCAACCTCCCCACACACAGCCTCACCCCCTCTCCCCGCCGCCGCATCCTCTTCGCCGCCGCCGCACGGTCTCCGTCCCCGAGGTGAGCGCCGAGCCCCGCCCTTTTCCTTCCCTCCCCGCCCTCGTATTCTCCCGCTCCGATCGCTCGAGTGCTCCGTGCGCCGTCAGACTGCCTCCCGTGTCGGTGGCGGCGGCGGCGGCGGGCGCGGGCGATCGCCGCCGGGTAGACCGATCTTACACTCCTTCGCCTCCGATCGCGAGGCGGTCGTTCCCTCGCCCGCCGATCTCCCCGTTTCCTGGCGGAAACTTGGATTGCCGCGCGTGTTCCTGGGGTGGCTGCTGGTTTGGGCTACCTTTTCCGGGGACGATCGGGTGCGTTCCCGGCGATGCAGCGTCGTATATGTGCGCGTTAGACCCCGAGTATCGATCGGTTTTGGGGAGGGAAATTTGTGTCGAGGAGATCGGGATAGGATTTGGGAATGAGGAGGAACATCTGTTGGCAAATCTCATGTCATAGTCCCCGGTGTTAGATTTGTGGCCGGAGAAGAAACAAGGGCCGTCACCTTGTCCTTGTGGAAGTGTGGTGGATGGCTATCGAACTAGTAGAAATGAGAACTACTTTCCCGTGGGCTTGATAACCAAATATTCTTTATCCTAGATGTGGAATTTCATGTTTCCTGTAATACCTATATGTTTGATTACTTGCTGGTAGAATGTAGTTCGTCTGTACTAACCCTCGATGTTGGTTTTGAGCGCAGATTAGTTATGTGGTAGGAAGTGCATGGGGAGAAAGGATGCCAGAGTTGCGTAGCGGAGTCCGACAATCTCGGTTGAGGGCGAAGAAGGTTGAGGACCTTGACGTAGAGGACCCAGCTGCAAACTTGGTAGCGACAGCACCCACGGTGGCAGGAAGGCGTGGTAGAGGAAGGGGTGGGAGAGGTGGAGGGCGAGGATCTGGGAGGGGAAGGGCAGGAGGAAGAGGGCGAGGTGTTCCGGTGATTGACTTGGATCCAGACCAGCCTTTTGAGGTTCTTCCTGGAGCTGCTGTTGGTGGAGGTGTTGTGGGTGCTCCACAGCGCATTGACGAATTTGCTGACAAAGTTGTCAAGATGGATGGCGGGAGTCCTGAAAAGGTCGGTGGAGGTGAAGATGACGCATCTCCAGTGCCAGAGAAGGTACTTGTTTGGATGGACTATGCCTCTTACTAATTCCTGTGTTCTGATTTGCTTTTCCCCTAGTAGAAGATAACGACAAATCTTAAATATGTAGAATAACTAGCTAAATGTACTTGCTTGCTTGGCTATGCAGAAAAAAAAAATATATATATATATAACCGCTCACTTCACACTTCACGTGTGCTGCCATGCTCATTAAGTTCTGTCTATGTTGTCGTTACGCCTCTGTGATCCTTTTCATATTTCGTTGTGTTCCATTAAGTTAATTTAGTAATTTTGTTAGAGCCCATTTATAAGGTAGCAACGACTGTAAAACAAGATTATTGATTTTTTTCAATGGCAATGTCTTTGTCCTTACACTTATTAATGCGTTGCTTGTAATAATATTCCATGAGAATCACCGGATTGTATGCTCATATTAATACTTGTACTTCTTAGCTCCAGTTATATCTGTTTCTAAATTTGGAAGCACAGCTTGCTGATCCACGTGGGGAAGTGAAAAGAGCATATATGTGGAAATTTTCTCTTCTTAATACTATGGACTGGAATTGGTGGATGTAATTTTCATGTGAAGAATGGTTCTATCACGTCAAACCAGATAACTGAGTAATAGGAAATAATTGTAGTATAATCGGATCCAACCCCAGACACGTGTCGTAATTAATTTATAGCAACTAAGTGATGTGTCAGGGCAGGTGTAGCGACCTGCAATTATGTTTTTATCTGGGATGACTATCACGGATTCCTGTACATAGTTTCTTTTAGATGATATTAAATTGAGGTTCTTCGGATTTTTATTTTTGAAATAATAAGAATCCAAACACACCCGCGAGGACTTGGACCTCTGTGGCTGGGCTGCACATCCACCCCCTAGCCAAGTGAGCTAGGATCACTTGTCAAATCTTTCAACATTGGTATTACATCACGCAAGCTGCTCTTTCTTTCTCCAACGTAGGTTCACATGTAATGAAGTAAAAGATTACTAGTTTAAGCACAGACATAATTTAATATAACAAATGTCTTATCTAGCCTCAGACGTGAATGTGCTGTGGTAAATCTTTAGTTTGTTGCCCACTAGACGAGTGTAACTAATGGAAGAAATTTAGGAGGACATGTGTAAATAGACAGATCCAGCTAGGGTGTCAAGTGGGATCCCATCAAAATCCCACTTCTCCACTTCTAGTTCATTTGCTAAAATCTAGTGTAAATTTTACTCAAAATTTGAACTAGATTTTGGCAAATGAACTAAAGGTGGGACTTTGGTGGGATCTCACTTGACACCCTACATCCAGCAAGATATTTCATATCCAAAGTACAGAAATTATCTCATGAGATCTATTGAAGGCTAAGAGCCGAGGACCCTGCGTGCATGTGGAGGAGTGCTTGCGATTTTCCATAGAGAGTCTTCTCTTTTCTATAGAGAGTGGGTTTGTCTTCTGAGCCCCCCCCCCCCCCCCCCCCTTTTGAAGTTGTTTTCGTGGTCCGAGGTGGAAGCCCTCTCAAAAAGGTCGTAAGTATGAATAAGGTAGACAACCCATATCCATTGATGTGGAAGCTTTCCTAAAAAAGGTAGTAAATAAAAGTAAGATAGATAACAAATATCTGTCATCTGCTTGTAGGGCACTAAAAGCTTGATCAATAGGATTCACCTTTTATGTGTCTAGCAATTAGATGTGGCATACACATTCAAACTGATCCTTGTTTATCTAAATCTCTGTCTATACCTTCAATTTTGGCAGGCAGGCATTTACATGTGAAAGGTGTTTAATTTCTAACAATTGAATCTTATCGGTGGATGCCTGGATGGTTAAAGCTAGCTTAAAATTTTCTTCCAGCAGTACAAGTTGACAATTTCAAAGAACTTTAATATTCTTGGGATAATGGGTTGAAATGCAAGTGATATGATGGAAACTAAGTTTAACTGTTCAAATGAAAATGAGAACTAGTCATCCAGTAAATATATATCTTTTTAATCATTTGCAGATTCAAGTAGGCCATTCTCCACAATACAAGGTAGAGCGAAAATTGGGCAAGGGTGGTTTTGGACAGGTTTATGTCGGCAGAAGAATGTCTGGTGGAACAGAGTGCACTGGGCCTGATGCTTATGAGGTTTATCTTCACTGCTGTTTCTTATGTATTAAAAGTTGCTATTTTAACATAACATGATGTTAATATTGACGTCTTCTCTACTTGCAGGTTGCTTTGAAATTGGAGCACCGCAATAGTAAGGGGTGCAATTATGGCCCTCCATATGAGTGGCAAGTTTATAGGTAATTACATTATCTGAAGGCGTCTATATTCTTACAGAAGATCTTGGAAACCATAAGATTTCTGCATATGTGTATCTTGAAACATTATTTTCCTCTGCATATTATACAGGTTCCTAGTTATATCTTGCATCCAAGTTTTTTTTGTCACCATTTAGTTGTTATAACTTCTGTATATTACCCAAAGGCACCGAAGAGTGAATGCTTACGTAATAACTTTCTTTGTTAGTTATTTTAATTGATTTGGGAGTATCCTAATCTATTGAGAAATAAAGAAGGCTTCCTTATTGTCGCTATTCACCACTTACAAGAACTAATTGTCATCTTGTATCACCAAAGTACTTCCCCATTTCTGATGTTTTTTTTTTTTGCATCTGTTTAAGCTCTCTGAACGGGTGTTATGGTATACCGTCGGTTCACTACAAAGGCCGCCAGGGAGACTATTATGTGATGGTTAGTTATATAAACATTTTATAAATCGTTTTGAAGTTCTTTTGCAACAATTAGCTCAATTACACTGCTGTTTCAGGTAATGGATATACTAGGGCCTAGCCTTTGGGATGTTTGGAATTCTGTTGGGCAAGCGTAAGATGGATACACCTATTTGCTTTCTGTTTCAGCCGTATCTGTTTTCAAATTAGAACAACTGAGTGATAATGGATGTTTGGAGCAGGATGACTCCAAGTATGGTTGCTTGCATCGCTGTAGAGGCAATCTCTATTCTTGAGAAACTTCATGCAAAGGGGTAACCAATGTCTTGCGAATTTTTCCTTTGATATGTCGCACTAAATTTTCCTTTGCGATACAGCTTCCCGATTTGTATGCTTACTCTTGAAATATTTTTCCAGGTTTGTTCATGGAGACGTTAAACCAGAGAATTTTCTACTTGGCCAACCTGGATCACCTGATGAGAAGAAGCTTTATTTGATTGATCTTGGTTTAGGTAAATGGCAAATTCATTGTGATAAATAAGTCATTATTCCTCTGCCAAGAAATCAGTAGATCATTCCAATTTGTCACACAAATTAGGACTCTGCATGGTATTCTCTGCATTTTTAACTGTATTATATACCTAGCACCAATATAAACAAGTGCTCGCTCCTACTATTTACACTCAGCATCAAGATGGAAGGAAACATCATCTGGACAACATGTTGACTATGATCAGAGGCCTGATATTTTTAGGTTTGTTTTTATCTAAGGATGAAGTTTTTTCATCTTCTTCAAGTTTTGACATTGACTGGTTACGTTCTTTTGGACAGGGGCACAATAAGATATGCTAGTGTGCATGCCCATTTGGGTCGTACTGGTAGCAGAAGGGATGATCTGGAATCACTAGCATATACATTGATATTTCTACTCAGAGGAAGGTTACCTTGGCAAGGCTATCAGGTTTCCTCTTTTTCCCTGGATAGAAACTCATAAACCATTACTATAGTTTCTGGTTGTACTTGAGATTTTGAATCATACATCGTGGAGTATCTATCATACCCACTTGCATGTTGAGTGAAGTGAAACTAATTTATTATCTTTACCTAATTGAGATTGCAGTTGGCATTCTCGTAGTTTTTATCATTTGCCAACACATTCACTGATTATGATAGTCTCATGTAACATATACATCTGTGCTTGATTTTTGCCAAATGATGTGCAGGGAGAGAACAAGAGCTTTCTTGTTTGCAAGAAGAAAATGGCTACCTCTCCAGATCTGATGTGTGTTTTCTGCCCGCCTCCTTTCAAACTTTTCCTGGAGACCGTAACAAACATGAAATTCGATGAAGAACCAAACTACCCAAAGCTGATTTCCCTCTTTGATGAATTGATTGAGCCCCAGCATTTGAGGCCTATTAGAATTGACGGTGCTCTAAAGGTTATTTTTATAGAACTGATTCCACCTTTTGTCCTACAATCTTAGTTAGCTCATTACCCCATTGTGCTTGTTTAATTTGACCTTTTTTGATTTTCATATTTAGGCTGGACAAAAAAGAGCAAGAGGAAATCATGACGAAGATGAACAACCGAAGAAAAAGTTCGACTCGGAAACCCAGCAAACCAGTGGATTTCAGTATATAATGCTAGGAGGCCCATGAAACAAAGGTAACAAAATATATCATAGCTTTGTAGGTTGCACATGTTAACGAGTCTCTGGCTCCAGTTCGCCGCAATCTGCTCTACTTTATAAGGATTTTGTGTGTGATGGATGAACCTAAAGTTTGTCTGTAAATAGTTCAACTATAAAGTAGGCACGTGATGTTAAAAAAAAGTAGGCACGTCAGCACGTGATGCACATGATTCAAGATTTTTTGAGTTATTTCAGTGCTCCATGTCAAGGTTTATTAGATGCTACAGTTTCACAATTGCACCAACAATAATTTCTTCTGGAAATTGCCAATGTTTCTGATTTACCAGAAAATCATGTGCACCACGTCAGTGATTTGCCATTTTGAACAAAAACTCGCAGTCGATCATATTATATTGTTCTCAGCTAATTGCCCTTCTAGTAACTTCTTGTCCCCCTCCCCCCTCTCAGATACCATTACAATGTAGCAGAAGCCCGACTTCATCAACACATAGATAAAGGCAATGAAGATGGATTGTTTATTAGTTCAGTAGCATCTTCAGCAAATCTTTGGGCCCTTATTATGGATGCTGGAACTGGGTTCACATCACAAGTCTATGAACTTTCACCAATATTCCTGCATAAGGTATACTATCGACTCTTGAACATGCTGCTTTTTTCTTTTTGGGCTCCTAAGTTGCTTATTTATTTTACTCTAGGACTGGATTATGGAGCAATGGGAAAATAATTACTACATCAGTGCCATAGCAGGAGCAACAAATGGAAGTTCCTTGGTGGTTATGTCAAAAGGTTTGTTGAATTTGTTCTGTTGTCGAACGGTTATCATTTATTGTCAAATAAAAAAACAGAAATGGCTATTTGTTATACTATATATTTAAAAAGGTAGCATTTGTCCTGCTTCTGCTTCCCATAACTTTGCTATTGTTTCCATTCTATGATAGAGAGCTGACTGTTTTGTGCATATAGTGGATGCCCTGTTCCCAGTATTTCTTTTTGTCGTTATTTATGACATGAATGAGGTTAATCTGGATTGGTTGTTTACTCTTTCCAGGAACTCCTTACACTCAACAGTCTTACAAAGTTAGTGAATCATTCCCATTCAAGTGGATCAACAAGAAATGGAAAGAAGGATTTCATGTTACATCAATGACCACTGCAGGGAGCCGCTGGGGTGTAGTTATGTCAAGGAACTCTGGATATTCTGAACAGGTATTGTGGCAATTCATGTGTCAGATCAGATGTGAACCAATTGGCATGTGAAAGAGCGTGCAGAAGCAAGTTCTGTTATATGAAATCAAATTATTGCTGATTCATTCCTCTGTATATGTAACACAGGTAGTAGAACTGGATTTTCTATATCCCAGTGAAGGTATCCACCGGCGATGGGAGAATGGATATAGAATAACTTCTACAGCAGCCACTGGTGATCAAGCTGCTTTTATATTGAGCATTCCCAAAAGAAAATTGTTGGACGAGACACAGGAAACTCTTAGAACATCAGCTTTCCCAAGCAACCATGTGAAGGTAGGACCATATCATTTGTTCTTTAGTTCATATTCATAACTAATAAATTTGAGACGGAGGGAGTATGTTAAGTTTTTTGACTATATTAGCTGTTGCCTGGTTCTGAATGAAACTGCATTTAGAATTGCATGTTTGCGTGCATGATAGTAATTGAACCATAAGTGGGCTGTCAATCCCACTGTTCTGATATTCTGTTAGTTCCCTGTTTTATCTTCGTATAATCCACTCCAACCAGATTTATTACTGTGTGCTGCTGCTCGCTGTTCCTATAGAGCTATTTTCCTTGCTCAAACAGTAACTCAATCACTTACTGATGTAATTTTCCTTTTTGCTCTTCCCTCCCTAGGGAGGTTGTAACCAAACTCTCCACCTGTTCAATGCAATGAAACGCAAAAGTCTTTTGCGTTTTCTCGAAAAAAAACAGTAACTCAATCACCGCTCTAATGTTGACATATGGTTGTCCTTTTGTAGGAGAAATGGGCCAAGAATCTTTACATTGCCTCTATATGCTTTGGCCGGACGGTGTCTTGAGACTTACATGCACACCAAGCTCGGAGCTGAGCATATTCAAATGATTTGGAAGTCGAAAAACCCAGCAATTTTTAGTTGCTGCTGTGATGCTCTGTATGTTTAGGTAAATTGCGTAGATGAACCTTACATCATGGCCAGAGTAGGGGGGGCGCTCCAGAAGAACTTGATGAAGGGATGACTTCCCAGCTAATAAGCAGATGGGCGTGTAATGCGGCTGGTGGTGGTGCTGACGCCGATGGCATCAAGTATTTTGCATCAACATGCTTCTGCTCCGCTCCAGCTGCTGTGCAGAGTATGGTGGCCTTAGCCTGTATAGAGGCATTTAAGTTGTGAAAGCCCCTTGTGTATATAGCTAGTTCTATTATGTCCTGCATTTTGTAAGTGGAAACAAGTTCCATATTCCCAGATAGACCGGAAGTGTCTAAATTATTATGTGAGGATTCCATTAAGCTCATTGCATTGATGGCATAAATGTTGAGTTGCTGATCATTCCCTATCTTGTTTTTGCTTTTGCACACGAAGGCTTGTAAAATACAAAGCTCTAAGCAGCGGCATATCCAGTAATAAGTTACTAGGAGTAGTGGCACAGTTAGTGATCTGATGGATCCGGTGGTAGGATCTTGGGATGAGGAGTTAGTTAGGAGTCTTTTCTGGTCGGTGGATGCTAATCGTATACTGGAAATTCATATTGCTCCACCGGGGATGAATGACTTCATAGCATGGCATCATACTAAAAACGGACTCTTCTCGGTCTGATCTGCATACCACGCGGAGTGGGACTACCAGTTTGGCAGAAAGGAAAGA
Organism: Avena eriantha; assembly: GCA_910589775.1. NCBI lineage: Eukaryota > Viridiplantae > Streptophyta > Magnoliopsida > Poales > Poaceae > Avena > Avena eriantha. Next base: position 282,111,860 of record OU342746.1, on the reverse strand, counting down.
AGAACCCTACGAATTGAGAGATCAGCTGTCAGTCTGGTCTAGAAAAAGCTTTGGAAGTTAAATGTTCCAGCGAAAATTAAAGAGATCAGCCGTAAGTCCGGTCTGGAAAAAGCTTTGGAAGTTAAATGTTCCAACGAAAATTAAAATATTCGGTTGGAGGGTGTTGCATGGGCTAATTCCTTGCCTAAGAATTGCCATATTGTGACAACAAGCGGGTGCCTGTGTGCGCGGAGGGATGTGAAGACACAATGCATATGTTGTTTACATGTGCAAGAGCAAAAAGAGTTTGGGAAAATCTAGGGATGTTGCAGGTGATTAATCGAGCTATTGACCTAGACCGTTCAGGAGCTGTAGCATTAGAACATATTGTCTGTATAGGGGGTCTTTGGGAAAGCTTAGGCCGCATTGGTTTAGCGGAATTGATTCTGACTGGAACTTGGTATATATGGTGGGAACGACGCCAGTATGTGCACGGAGAATCTATCCAATCACCATTCCATGCGGCAATGGCTGTTGGGGCCCTAGCTTCAAATTACTAGCGTGTAAGAAAAGTTCTTGTGACTCGGAAACCGGAAACTTGGACTTGTCCACCGGAAGGTTTCTTGAAAATTAATGTGGATGCCGCCTATACCGAAGATGAAGGGAGAGGGAGCTGTGGAGTTATTATCAGAGATTTAAGAGGCAAATTCATAGAAGCTGCTTGCAAGGAGATCCCATTGTAGCTGACGCAATGACAGCGGAAGCTTATGCCATTCGGGAAGGGCTTTGCCTCACTCAGCACATCGGTTGTCATAAGTTTGCCATCCAGTCGGACAACTCACATGTGATTGAAATCTTGCTGGATGGAGGGTTTACTGCTACATCTGCGGCTGATATATTCCATGATTGCATTATAATTTCTTCAGGGTTCAATCAAGTGGAGTTTCAACACTGCCATAGAGAAGCTAATTCGGTTGCTCATGAAATTGCTAGGAACAGTTTTCAATTCAATATGTCTTGTATTTGGGACGATGATCCCCCTAACTTTCTTCTTCAATCTCTAGTTAAGGATGTAACTCTGATATGATTCTGGGAGCAACAAGTTTGTGAAGCACTCTTTTCCTTCTAGGGTACCTAAAGGGACTGGAATGAGACAGCTTGCTTGCTTAATATAATATGATTTCAAAAAAAAGGGGAAAGGAGAATGTCTAGACCAAAACCATACGTGATAGGTTCATGTGATGATTAGAGAAACAGTTTAAATCATAGTCTTCTTTTTGACCAATTAAATTATATAAAGTCTTATGACTACTCTCAAATCAAAAACAAAGGAAAAGAAAACAAATCCAGAGAGAAGGAAGCTGACCTCATGTGCAACATCCAAACTTCGTGACAATGTATTCTTTAGGAAGGGCCAACCGTGGCATGCCGCACCGTCTTATCCTTCTGTTTGACACCACACTTTCTTTTACCATTTGGTTTTGCTGGCCCAATGGTAGGGTGGCAGCGGGGCAGGTTGCGGCACTGCTTTTTCACTAATCCTTCTCTAAATTTTTCTGGTCTCCACAACCCCTTTTTATATATATTCTGTTTTTGCGGGCCGCTATGCGGGTGCCGCTTGCCACCCTACCCAATGGTGAGCCTCGATGAAAGCTCATAGCTTTGTACTCCCTCTATTTTTCCTTTTTGAGATCATACTCCCTCAGTTAAGTTCTAGCTTTGTTAAAATTGACCAAGTCTATACATAAAATTAGTATCTATAACACTATATTAGTTTGATTACATTCCTCATAGTAAAATGTATTTTCATACTATATGCATTTGATGTCATATTTTTTATGTCCGCACATTTTTCTATAGACTTTCTCAAACGTAACAAAGTTTGCCTTACGGAAAGCTAGAAATTGAATTAATTAGGAACTTAGGGGATACTACATAGTTCACTACAAAAAGGCAATGATTTCACATGGTAGTCAATTGCACCTCTTGATTTTAAATTGGGGGTGGGGAGTACAAACAATTGATTTCTTCTTAAATATCTGGTCAAATAGTGCCTTTCGAAATTAAGCTGGTTGAAACTTGGTGTCAAAGATTTGGAGCCATATGTTCAGGTAGACAGAGACGATTGTCTGAGTAGAAGAGATCCCTAAAGCACACCATCTTATACTCCATGAAATGTTACTCTCACCAGCCTGCCTCAGATGCGTAATGAAGTCCCACCACATTTGACGGGGAGGCCGCATCACGATTGTTAAAAAAGGCGCTCCTGATGTTCACACAATGAATGGAACAAGAAAGAACCTAAAAACATGCCCAAACCTAGCCTAAACTTCAGTGACAAGTCAAGCTCTGAATTTCCCCCGTCCCATGATGCTTGAGATGACGTCAGAGGCACGAGAATGATGAGATACGGAGGTTAGGAGAGTGGTGACTAGGGCTAGGTCACATGCTCCGTTTTGTAGCCATGAAATATTGCTTCCACAAAAACAAAGCTCCTACTCCAGTTTAAGAATGAAAACACAAGCTCCCAATTTAAAAGAGAGGTGGTAGTGGTAGTACAACCTTTTAACTCCTATTTTGCTCATTGGTCATAAGCAATGGATGTATAGAGGCATTTAACCCGTGAAAGCCCCTTGTGTATATAGCTAGTTCTATTATGTCTTCATTTTGTAAGGGGAAACAAGTTCCATATTCCTAGATAGACCTAAAGTGTCTAAATTATTATGTGAGGATTCCATTAAGCTCATTGCATTGATGGCATAATGTTGAGTTTTTGATCATTCCCTATCTTTTTTTGAGGGAAAGCCACCACATCAACTTTATTGATATTAAATAATAGTTACATCGTCTATAAGTTGGCTCAAAATGCAACTAGGAGGTTCATCGACCCAGTTACAAGAGGTTTTTCCATCAAAACAAAACCTAGCCAGCACATGAGCAACTTTATTTGTTTCTCTAGGACAATGCTTAAAGTAGACTTTTCGTATTACAGAAATAACATCCACGCACTCTGAACAGATGGCCGCTGCCGAGCTCCACCACATCTCATCACCATTGCATGCGTTAATAACCTCGAGTGCATCTGATTCGGCTTGCAAAGCATTACATCCAAGGTTTTTTGCTAGTGCTAGTCCATCACGCATGGCAATCGCTTCAGCCGTCGCCGCTGATTCAACATGTTCCAAATAAGAGTAAGAACCAGCAATGAATATACCTTTGGTATCACGGATAACCGCTGCCACATCCCCAGTACGATCCTCTTGAAAGAAAGTTGCGTCCACATTTCATTTAATGTGGTTCGAGAGTGGTCGGCTCCACTTTGTTTCCACGGGAACTACAACATTAGTGCACGATTTAATGAAATTTGATGTGAGGCCCATAATTGATGTTGCACAATATCATTCCCTATCTTGTTTTTGCTTTTGCACAAGAAAGTCTTAAAAATACAAAGCTCCAAGGAGTGGAATATCCAATAATAAATGAACTGGAAGAATTTTGAGAACTATGAGTAGTGGCCCAATTGTGAAGAGGAGGTGTAACATCCCAAAACTTTAATCCAAGTGATCAAGATCAAATCTACCCAATTTAGGGTAAACAAAACCTTTTTCTATTTAAAATCTTTAAGCATTCATATGTGTGTGCATTTAAATAGGAATTGTTTTGAATTGCCATCATTGAGTGATCTATTAGTTGTAAAATGACTCTAAGATGAATTACACATCATCTAGATCATCCCCAAGCAAATCCCAAAGAAAAAGAAATAAAAAAGAATAAATAATGGAAATGGTCACTTTTGCCATTTTAATCACCTAGCCCACTTGGGCTATTCCTAGCACTCAAATTCAAACAGAAACAATTGTGGATCTTTACACCCCTTGCTAGTACAAGTAGTGATGTGCCAAGGCCCACTTTGTGATCTCCCAAAAACATTCAAACTCTAATTTTAAACGACATTTGAAAATTGAATCTAGTGTATGTATCAAGATCACACTATTTCAAAAACCATCCAAATGAACTCCATTTCAAACTCCCAAGCAAACCTAGATGCTTAAGCATAAGTAAACCACTCCACCAAAAATCTTTGAAAAATTCAAATATTTTGTTCATGCGGCCATTTGGTCGAACACTTGGCAGGCATGAATGACACGCTAGTTTTAGCTCACTGTTTCTACAGGGTTTTGCCACTCATTTGACCTCAATTTACTCCCTCTGTCCCTTCTAGCTCTAACCAAGCCTAAACTAACCCATCCCCTAGTCCCCAGCACCAGTACCACGCCAACCCGATGCCATGCTCGACGGTCGAGCATGCGCAGCTCGCAGCAGACCGCCAGCCCTTCTCCGTCGCTCCAGGAAGCAAGGCACCACCTCACCGCCGCCCACGGTCCACCCACGATCACTGCCTGCCACTGGACCACCCCAGAGCCGCGCCGCCCTTTCTCTCTGCGTGCAGCCAGAGCGCGCCAGAGTGCCCTCACCGCTAGCACGCCACAGATCACGCCTCCACACCAAACCATGCACGCCGCTCCGCCTCGACCCCCTCACCCCGCCAGACACGGCCGTGCACCGCTGCGGGACCCACAGTCATCGGGAGCCGCGTCGAGCACCGCCTCTGTCCCTCAGAGCGCGGGAAGCCCCCGACCAATTGCCACCGCCCCTAGCCCGCCATTACACTGTAGAGGACCGCCAGCAGCCTGCCCACCGTCCGCCTACCTCGCTCACGCCAGTAGCCCTCTGTATCGTCGTCACCGACGAGCTCCGCCCATGCCGCACTGCCGCTTCGCCCCGCTATAAATAGAGCGCCTCCCAGCACCAATTCGTCACACCAGTCTCCTCCACTCCCCCTTAGAACACTCCCAGAGCCCCACCGGAGCAAGCCATAGCCCGCAACGCTGTAATTTCGCCGGAGTCTGCCGCGGAAGGAGGAGAAAGGAGTCGTTGATCCAGGCCATCTCCAGGGACGCCGCCAGTACCAGGAGAACCGTCGTCGTCGACATGTTCGTTTGCCCGCCTCACCGCACTAGATGGAGCCCCGGTACGTCCCCATTGCACCCCCACCGACCGCGATAGGGTTCAGTCTCGCCGGCGACGTGTCCGTCATCGACGACGACCGTGGACCGTTAGACCTAGTTCTAATCGTGTGGTCCTTAGCGCCCCGTACCGCTTCGCATTTAAAGAGTCACTGACAGGAGGGACCCCCTATCAGCAGCCCTCAGCGCCGCAGAGTGTACGCGGGCCGACCCATTTAGTTTCCCACGCTGACCCAGTAATTCAAATATATGTTTTTCTATTTTAATTAAAACTTAGTTTTGTCCTTGAATTTAAAAATCAATTCAGAGAGTTATACAAATTCAAATTGAGTGATTCCAATTTTGTTGGAAAGGTAATGAAAATCTCTATCCAAGCCCGTTGGATTTAAATTCTTTAGAGTTGGAGATCTCTCCTGGTAAAAATAACAAGACAGAAGCTTTTACACATTCAAACATTTTTCTAAAATCAACTAAAATAGGTTTTGAGTTGATTCCAACTCTCAAAAATCACATTCAACCATACCTATCTGAATATGTAATAATATTAAGGTTTACATGCAGTGTATTTGGACTAGCACCAAAATAATGCTATATAGGCATTTCTAGTCACTTTAAATCATTAATTATTAAACTTAAACTTATTAAAATGTGATCCAATATTTAAATCACATTCCCATGTGTTAGAATATGTGGTGATGACATGTGTCCACATGATCCCATATTTAAATTGGAGAATATTAAATCTTAGTTATTTTCAATGAGTAGAAATTACTTTTTTCAAATAAAAAGAATGAAGCTAGTTAATTAAACCTTGTGATGCTTGTGATGATAATAGATCATCAAATGTGTGCCTTAGTGTACTAAGTAGACTAGTTAAGTATTGTTTGGTGATTGTGTATCCTGTATATATTTAAAGACGATAGTACTGACCAAGCTTTCGAGTAGGAGGAAGAAAACTTCAACCACTGCACTACCCAAGGCAAGCTAACACTTGCAAGTATTATACTAGCAAGCCATCATTAACAATGCAAGCTAACCCTTGCAAGATAGATAACTAAGCAAAGGCATTAGGCATTCTTTGGTTATACTATTTTGACTTATACCTACTCCAAGTTTATTTCCGAGCTTTACCTTCTTTACTTTACCAAAGTCCTTTACTTGTTTAAAGGTAGCATAAAAAGTATAAAACTTGACCTATCTAGTTAGACTTAGATGTCATTCTATGGCATGAGATTGAGATTAGCATACCATATTAGTGAACACTCTTAACTTAGTAGTTTAGAGCTAAACCAAAACTTGATTCACTTTAGATGGGAATACTTGGTGAAAATGACTTGTGAAAACCTTGGAATGATGAGTCATTCTATTGAGATGTTTTGACATGTGTTGAGAGACACAAATGTTTTATGATGATGAAAATGTTGAGGCATGAGCCTTAGCCCTTTTACAAAACTGATGGTTGGGTTCGGATGCGATACCATTCCAATTTTACCGTACAACCACAATACCTGAATTGGGTAAGGCTTAGCCGGAAGCTTATATGCATTAGTATTAGTTCCCTCGTGGGAGAGGTTTGAGATGAGGCTACCTCTCAATGTTGTCCACCTATGCAGCGCCTAGGATGACAGATGGTCATGGCTGGGAGGCCATACTCATAGGAGAGATGCTTATACTAGGGTGTGTAAAGGAAAGGTTATTTTTGATTATCTGCATACTAAGTATGATGATTTAGGGTTATCTCTGATAGATGTATCGAATCTTGTGGTGAAAGTGTACCACCTCTGCAGAGTGTCAAACTATTCGAATAGCCGCGTCCGTGGTTATGGACAGTTGGAGTGGCTATACTGTTCCGTTGTCAGATGTTTTCAAAATGACTTGTGAAATGAATTGTGACATGACTGGACCACAACAGAGTTGTGACTATGACAATTAAGTTCACACTTAGGTGTTTTCAAACTTTATTTTTATCTTTCTTTGTTTCTGAACTCAGCTTAGGTTTCAAACTGAACTTTACAAATAGACTTAGAAGTTAGCATTCCCACTAGTACTATCTTACTTGTTAGTGGTAGTTTGCGAGTACTTAAAGAGTACTCATGGATTTTGTCCCTGGCTATTCCTATGGCCAGACTATGAAGGAGACTACCAAGAGGAAGGACAGCACGACGGCTATGATAACTAGGACTATATTCCATCGTCAGCATTGCTTGTGACCCTGAAGATGGACCCCACCGCTACGCTTATTATTTATTCCGTTGCTTGTTGTATTAAGACTGGATCATGAGATCCTTTATTCGTGTAAGACCTTATTATGGTTTGTAATGGATGATGTACTATGATATCCAATCTGTTATGTCTCGCAAAAATGATAATCCTGGGATTGCGATGTATGGCATAACAGGCATCTGGGATTAAAAATCCGGGTGTTGATAGGAGGAAAGGAGAATGCCGGACCAAAACCATACATGGTGATTAGAAAATTTGTTTACATTATAGTATTTCTTTCTTGACCAATCAAAATATAAAGTCTTGTGACTGCTCACAAAGCAAAAAACAAAGGAAAAGAAAACAAAACCAAAGAGAAGGAAGCCAATCACATGTGCAACATCCAAACTCCGTGACAATGTATTCTTTAGGAAGGGCCAACCGATGGCATGCCACATTGTCTTATCATTCTATTTGACACCACACTTTCTTTTACCATTTGGTTTCTCTGGCCCAATGGTGAGCCTTGATGAAAGCTCGTAATACATTTGTACTCCCTCTATTAAGTTCTAGCTTTGTTTCAAATCAAACATAGTTTGACTGAGTCCATACATAAAAGTAATATCCATAACACCAAAATAATTTGATCACATTCCTCATAGTAGAATGCATTTTCGTACTATATGTATTTGATGCCTGCATATTTTTCTATAGGCTTGGTCAAATGTAACGAAGTTTGACTTACGAAAAGCTATAAATTCAATTAATTCGTAACATAGGGAATACTACACATTTTACTAGAAAAATGCAATAATTTCACATGTTAGTCAATTGTACCTCTTGATTTAAAATGTGTGTGGGGGGGGAGTAGCAACAATTAATTTCTTCTTAAATATCTTGTCAAATAGTGGCAACCAAAATTAAGCTGGTTGAAACTTGGTGTCAAAGATTTGGACCCATAGGTTGAGTAGACTTTGACAAATAGAAGAGAGCTTGAAAAGCACACCATCTTACTCCATGAAATGCTAGTCTCTCTAGTCTACCTCAGATGAGAAATTATGTCCCAACATATTTGATGGGGAGGCTGCATCATAATTATGACAAAAGGTACTACTAATGTCCACATCATGGATGGTACAATAAACAAGAAGAGTCCCAAAACATACCCAAACCTAGCCTAAACTTAAGTGACAAGTCAAGCTCTAGATCTCCCCTGTCCTGTGACGCTTAAAATGACATCAGAGGCACGAGAATGATGTGATCCGGAGGTTAGGAGAGTGGTGACTAGGGCTAGGTCGCATGCTCTATTTTTGTAGCCATGCACCATTCACTTCCATGAAAACAAAGCTTCCACTCCAACTTAGTAAATGAAAACACAAGGTCCGAAATTTAAAGAGAGGTGGCGGTGTGTGGATACCCAGCATACCACTACATGATGTAGTACAATATAGTCATTGACATAACACAAATAAAACACTGCTCCACCAGTATTACATCCCTCAGAGTGGTACAACATAAACATAGCAGGTCCAAGACATGATGATAGATTACAACTCGACTCTTTACAAAAGGTCCAGAGAACACTTTAGGTTATATAGAAAGAAAAAAACTTCTTACCAAAGAAGAACCAGAATTAACAACTCATAAATATCATACTAATAAACTATCATCTAACTATATGGCTTGATATAAAATAATCAAAGGACGTGAGCAAGTGTGAACTTGCCTTTTGTGATTGCAAGATTGTGCACTCACGGTATTCGAGACAACAAAAGATCCAATATCTGAAAACAACATCATTGGTCCGGTAAGGACTAATGTTTAAAAAAGAAAGATGTTATTATGCATAAGTAATGTAATGCAATTTGATAAACTCGAATACCCCGGAATAAACATCGATGGTCTAGGGTTTGGGAGCTTATGATGATTTCTTTGGAATGTGTTTACCTTTTATATTTGTTTCACACTTGTGCTTCTTATTAAGGCTTGTGAGTGCGTGTGAAATGACTTATAAGTGCAAGAAGGTAACATACAATAACATAACACTCAAGTGTTGATACATAGTTAAAACATTTTATATAAAGATTATGATTACATTAGAGCCTTTAAGGAAATAGCTCCATCTTACTTTTAATATATCTCAAAAGAATAACTTTCGAAAAAATCTTATATTAAAAATAGGAACATTAACACATGAAGTTAACTAGTATTAGGGTTTTTTCTTAACCCTACTTATTATTAAAGAAAACAATTGCTATAATGGGTTAACCATTACTTGTAGTTGAAACTTATAAGTCATTTATATGGGATGATAATATAATTTTCTTACTTCATAATACTCCATAGGGTTAAATAAGAATAGCATTACTTTATTTAAGTGGTGGTTTATTGTTATTGTAAGTGAATGAGATAATTTATCCACTTAGGATTTAGTGATTATACTTTATAAACATGGATGTTGAATCATTTGGACTACTTATGAGTTACCCTTAGGCTTTAAAATGTCATCATAAATTTTTAAGAAAAATGGTATTAAAAAGGTTTAATAAGTCAAAATATTATTTCTAATGATTTTACAATTTATAAAATCTTTTTAGAAAATAAGATACAAGTAATTTCAAATGGTACTTTTAGGAAATATATCTTAAAATGCTTGGATCTATTTTTAATTCATACAAGCATCAATTGAGGTTGTTATTACACTTTAGACTTTAAATAAATAATAATAAAGGCATAACCAAAAAAATATCTTTAATGCATTAAAATAGAGGAAAAGGGTTTAAATAAGATGTATTAAACCTTTACATTTTATTTTACTTCAAGTGTGAAAGGTGATATTTTTAATGTTTACATTGTATTTTTGTGATCATTTTGGTATATTATATGTATTTTCATGATTTGTAAATAATAAGATATGATTTTTAAGCTTTTTTACTTTATAAAATACTTAATAAATAATAAATATTTAGTTAAGTGGAATAATAATGTATGATCATAGTTTATAATTATATATCTTGTTTTTCTAAGAATTTTGATATATTGTACTTATTTTTCTAAATTATAAATAATAAATTATGCCCTTTTAAGATTTATACTTAATAGAATATTTGCTAATTAATAAACTATTTTATTAAAGTTGTATACTAAATTATAATAATATATTTAAATTATAGATTTTATTTTTCTAAAGATTTTGATATGTTACACATATTTTTTTCTAAATTATAGAAATAAAGTTATTGAATTTATAAGATTTAATCTTTTTATGAAAATCTAAAAAGAAAATTAAAATCTTTTATTGTGTCATGTTGACATCAGGTTGACATCAGCAGAGATCTAAAATCCTTTTTACACCTCCTACTACCCTAGCCAGAGACCTAGACAGGTGGCCACGTCAACTGCCCACGTAGATGCCATACGGGCTCGCTGGATCTTCGTCGGAATATCATCGGGAACAACGGAGGAGGTCTTGTGGGTAGGCGCGGTTATGTGGGATCGATGCTGCGTGGCGCAGGGGAACCTAATAGTGGTGGCGTCGCTCTCGATTGGTCGCCAAAGCATGTGGTACGGCTGAAAGAACATTTATTATTCTAATATGTTTTGGTGTTCGTTAACAACATAAGGATCATTTTACTGTGTGTTAATGTCTACAGGTCAATCTAATGAAAAGAGAAAAGGCCATATCATAGTGGGAAAATCCCTGGATAAAACTAATGTTTCCTGAAGAATTCAGACCAGAGTCTCCGGTGTGTAGACATGGGAGTCTCTAGTGTGGCCCGGAGTTTCCCCATAAGTCTCTGGTGTGAGCTCAAGAAGATGTCCAAGGTAATTCTGTGTCGAGGTCTGGAGGTAGACCGGATGTTGGCTGGAATCTCTGGTGTGGTATCTTGGACCGGAGTTTCTAGTGTGGAAACACCGGAGTCTCCGGTGTCTCGGGTCCGGAGTTCCTACCAAAGTCCCCGGAGTGAGCAACAAGACAAGGCCCAGGTCATACTGTATGGTGGTCCGGAGATGGACCGGAGATGGGCCAGAGTTTCTGGTGTAGACCGGAGTCTCCGGTTTGCAAGACCGGAGTCTCCAGTGTGGAAGTTCTCCAACGGGCAGAAAACGGTCAGCAACTGTGGAGTCTATAAATAGAGGACCTCATCTTCTACCTCTAGCTGCTCGTTCCAGAAAATAAAAGCATCACCATTAGAGCCACCAAAACTCCAAGATCTCTTCATCCAACCACCCAAAGTCGCTGACCTTTGGGGAATCGAAGCAGGAGGCCTTGATCTATAGCTTCACCATGAGAGATCTTCATTTCCCCCTCATTCACTTGAGGGCCCCTTGCTCTAGGGTTTCACTGGAAACCCTAGGCCTTGTTTTGGTTCTTACAATCTTGTGTTTGATTGTGTGACAACTTGCTTGGATTCGGGAGCCTCCAATTAAGTTATGGATGTGTGCCTCGAACTTGGTGTAAGGGTGTCGACTACCACCTTGAAGGTTGCCGATATAGTGGAAGCGTGAATCGATCCCCTTGGGGCGAGGTTCACCGGAGAACAAGGGAGGCCTCTCGTGGTGTTGGTGGTTTGATACCACCCCCTCTCCAAACGCATACGTACTTCCCCTCAAAAGGAAGGAACTGTAGGAAATAATCCTTGTGTCTCTGCATGCTTCATTTCGGTTACTTCTATCCTTTATCGCACCTTACTTGTATCTTGTTCTTGCTTAGTTAGTTGTACTAGTGTGGCATATTGGTAAATTCACCTTAGTTGCATATCTAGATAATTTACCTTTTGTGTCAAACCCTAACTTGAAAAAGATTAAAATTTGAAGTAGCATTTATTCACCCCCCCCTCTAGGTGCTCATACGATCCTTTCAATTGGTATCAGAGTCTCGGCTCTTTATTTGGGCTTAACTGCCTAAGAGATTATGGGCAACCCAGATGAGGGTGGAGAGGGTGAGGTTAGCACTTCGGTGACCATGGTAGATCTCAAGAAGTTAGAAACAAGCTTGAGCTCTACCTTGGGCAACGAAATCCAACAGTTGCGCCAACTTTTTGAGCAATTTGTTAAGGAAAAGTCAACCCCACCACCTCCCTCTCAAGAGGAAACACCTCTTAACCCTAAGGCAAATGCTCCGGCTAAGCCAATGGGTGAAATAGTGGGGGATGAACATAATTCCACTAACTCCACCACCAAAAGGGGTGATGGGAAGGATGAGCACCATGCGGTTCCCGGATGGTACTCTCCCGATCCTCCAATCTCTCATCCCCATATAAATAATAGAGGTGACCCACCTAAGTTAGCTGCACATACTTTTGCTCAATGGCAAGTTTTGATGAAATCTCATGTGCGCAGCTCTTGCATTGACTTGTGGAACATCATTGAAGAAGGACTCAAAATTGAGGATCCAACCAACTTGACAAGAGGAGAAGTGTTCAATAGTCAACTCAATGCCACCGCCTTGCACATGATTCAATTTGGGGTGGGACCAAAGGACTTTCCCCACATTGAGAACTACAATACCACCAAGGAAGCTTCGGATGCTCTCATTGACTTGTTTGTTGGAAATGAGAGCATGAGAAGAAATAGATATGATGCCTTGAGCAATGAAGATGAAGGTTTCTCTATGAAGGATGGTGAGGATCATGAAGACATGTATCGAAGACTCAAATCCACATCCACCGCCTTCATAAATGTTGGTGCCTCTCACATTGATGATTGTTGGATCAAGAGGAAGTATGTGAGTGCACTCATGCCCTTCGATCCCACTGACTTGAAGATTCTCCAAGGAAGACACAACTACCATCTCATGACCTCCAATGAAGTTATGCAAGATATGGACGCCTTCAAGGTTATTGCTAAGAATGCCAAGGATGCCCAAGCTCATGCCATTGGAATGAGTAGTGGTGTCAATCTTGCCTTGAAGGCCAAGGTTGTGGAGTATGATGAAGAAGAAGGAAGTGATGATGCACTCTCTATGAGCCACCCCGAAGATGTCAGGGTGGCTCATGGTGAATACATGGCCTTCTATGCGTGAAACTTTTGGAAAGATCCCACCAAGGCCACGATGGAGATGCAACCCAAGTGGTAGAAAAGAAAATGCTACAAGAATAAGAACTTGCTTCAACTGTGTTGACAACTATCAATTTTTTGCCGGATATCCAAATGAGAAAGGGGAGATAACGATGGTGCACTCATATTGAAGAAAAATCCAAAGGCCCCTTTCAAGAAGCTTTTCTACAAGAAGAATGCCACCAACAAGAAGTCCGATGACGTTGCTTTGATAGCTCATGAAGAATTCTCTTCTGATGATGAATAGGAGGAGGAAGAAGAAGAAACAATGAATGGTGTGGCTGCTGATCACCCACAAGTATAGGGGGTGTATCGCAGTATTTTCGATAAGTAAGAGTGTCGAACCCAACGAGGAGCAGAAGGTGCTGGCTAATGGTATGGATCAGGAACTCTCTCCAAATACTTAGCAAACGGATTTTTAGGGGTTTTCGATAAAGCAAGTAAACAAAGTACGAGTAAATGAAAGACAGTAAGAATGAATGCAGCAAGTGGCCCAATCCTTTATGCAGCAAAGGACAAGCCGGTTGTATTTCTATAGATGACCAAACGTTCTCGAGGACACATGGGAAGACTGTCAAGTGCTTTCGCTTCATATAGTCGATTAATCTTCTCTAACTTGCTAAGTGTTGTGTGGGTGAACCTGTGCTAATGTACCGCCCCATCCAAGACTAAATACATACTTGTGATTATACCCCTTGCAAACATCCGTAAGTACAAGAAAGTAATTAAGGTAGAAACCTAACCACAGCTTTAAACTCTAAGACCCTTACGTCCCTTGTGCAATGGTTTCCTAACGGGGGTTCAGGTTTCTGTCACTCCGGCAACCCCTACGATTAGTAGCCAAATACACAATGCATTCCCCTAGGCCCATATAGGTGAAGTGTCATGTAGTCGACGTTCACATGACACCACTAGAAGAAGTACACCACAACTTAAATAACAATCTATTGAATCTTTCTCAATGCAACTCCACTACTAACAACAAGACTTCTCCCATGTCCTCAAGAACAAAACGAACTACTCATAAGACAACATATAGATCATGATCAGAGATGGAATAATGATGTATAACAATCTGAACATAAACAATAATTCAATGGTTCACTCAATAGCATCAACTACAAAGAGTAATCAACACCGAGAAAGTTTCCCCTATGAACTATGCAAGATTCAACTCAATTGTTACAGCAATATGGAGATGGTGATGAGGGTGCTGATGGTGATGATGGTGGTGATGATGATGATGATCCCGATGAAGTCCAGCTTGATGGTGGTGTTGATGGCGATGATCTTCCCTCTCCGGGAAGGAATTCCCCCGGCAGAAATCTATCTGCCGGAGAGATCTTTCTCTCTCGGTGTTTTCCGCCCCGCAGAGGCGGCGGAATCTTTCTATGGTCGCTCCCCGAGTCTTAGGGTTTCGTGGGGATGATATACGCCAGAGGGGAGAGGCTGGAGTGGGCCAGGGCGGCCACACCACTTCTAGGTGCGGCCTAGGCCTGCCCCGCCATGGGGTGGTGTGGGCCCCCTGTGGCCCACCTCCACTCCATCTTCTGGCATACTGAGTCTTCTGGAAAAATAGAATTTCCCGTATATTTTCCCGGATTTTCTGATCTTCGCGAATTTTGCCTCCAAATAGCACCTTTTCCATCAGAATCCTAACTGCAGCGGTCCATGCTCCAAAAGTCATCAACCATGCAAAAACAGATGAAATAACATAAGTATCACCTCTCAATACGAAATATATCAATGAATAATAGTAAATTAAGACATAGAATAGTGATGCAAAATGAACGTATCAACTCCCCCCAAGCTTAGACTTCGCTTGTCCCCAAGCGAACCTAAGCTCAATAAACATGACCTCAGGTTTATGGAGTGAAGAGTCGATAAAATAATACGGACAAGAAGCATCAAATTCATCAAATATATAGATCATAATAGAAGACAACTCACTATTATATAACTCAACTTGCCATGAGTAAAGGAAACACAATAAAGATACATAAATTGAATCAGAATTGGTAATGGCAAACTTAGCTCTTGGTCGAAGAATAGTTGATAATTTGCTAGAGTTCACAAATAGCTGGTTTTTCAATGAAAGCTTTCAAAGTAGTAAACATCAAGATAAGAGCAATGTGCAAAACAAGGAACATAAGAAACATGAATGAATAAATCATCATATGAATGAATGAAACACTTCAACTCAAAATACTTGCTGAGATAGAAGGGAGTAGGTTTACTGACTCAACTACAAAGTAAAAGAAAGGCCCTTCAAAGAGGGAAGCAGGGATTGCAAGTCTCATAAAGCGCTCCCAAAAATTATGATAATTACTAGCTTTCAGCTCTCATTGCCCCTATCATAGGCATCTTTAGGTGATTAAGGTGAAAGTGAGGTCCAATCTAAGTTATATGCTTGACAGACTATAAACTGAAAATCCCAAGTCCCTTGAGTACGAGGGCCGCTCCTCATGCTACTGAACTTTAGTTACCGGTAAGTTCTTGTCATCGTAAGTATGTGCGTATCATTGAGAACCACCAATAGGGTACCCCTTGCCCGATGATACGGAAGAATCCCCATATCAAAATGACAAGGCAAGCAGACAATGAGTATCTCAGCAATCTTCTTATTTACCATGGGAAAATGGTGCTTTTTTCTCTCTTTCCTCTTTTCATAGTATCTCTTTTTTTATTTTTTTTCTCAATAGCTATCTCTCTCTTTTTTATAAGAAGAATGCTTCATAGATATCATTATGGTTACGCTGCAGGTTTCCACCATGTCAGCATGGATTAGACCAGCGGCCCAGGCTTTTCTCTAACACACATACATAACTCCATGGACTTACAAGCTCCCCTTTTATTTCACACCGACGACATCCGCAAACAAAAGAGCAAGGTATCAACTGGGTATATATTTACAAGTGTTGAAAAGCGTTCCCCGTGACAGCACGGTTCTGCTAATCCCCAGCCTATAATTTGCAAGCATATAACTTTCATGGAAAGTTCACAATGGTTCAGGTTTATTAAGTGCGGAAAATAAAGTGTGCCATCAAGTTCGTGAGAGCTTTAATCACTAATTTTTCACATAACAAGTTTAATTTGGGAGGTAGACAAAACAAGAATTTACTTGGAATAGCAATAATGGTACTAGGTAGGTATGGTGGACACAAATGGCAAAGGTTTTGGTTTAAAGGAGGTGGATGCACGAGGAGAATACCCTCTCAGTACAAGTTTTTGGCTAGCAAGGCTGGGTAGCAAGTACAAGAGGTGAAGGAAACAACCAAACATACAAATGATAAAGACAAACATGCAATCTTCCTTGGAAGCACAAAAGATCTTAACTAGAGAATACTAGACTTTAGAGTACTTCTATCTTTTTCTTTTCAACTCTCAAAAAGGTGTTGCTACTGACCAAGCCAGGTTTGCCAAAACCAACTAAATTAACTCAATGATCCCAAAGTGCTACCAATACTAACAACAAGATCAATCATGTAACCACGAATTGAAAACTAACATAAGCTATGCAAAAGAGTGAATGATAGAACTTCTCATTAATATTCCATAACGGAAACTCACACCAAGGGATACATATCTAACGAGAGAGGGGACACTTCCATAATGCAAACCATACTACATAATAACTCCTCTATTCATGATATGACTCTACTAATAAGGTAAAAAGATAGAAGATAATGATATGATACCGTGGCACTCCCCCAAGCTTGGAACAAACCAAGGGGATGCCAAACCTGATGACGAATTACTCCTTCGGTGGTGGTGGTATCCTCTCGATGAGCTCTCTGATAAGTTTCCCCAAGTCCTCAATTTCGAAGGTGAGATTACGAATAAGCTTCGAGTTTTGCTCAATGCGGCTCATGATCATGTCGTGTTGAGAATCCCAGCTCTTGCTAATCTTTCCCCACTCTTCCTCCTTGAAGTCTTCTTTTCCTGCATGGTTATGGGTAAAGGTATGGAAGGTACTCTTGGTGTTCAGAGAAGTTGTCCGTGGTGCCAAGCAGTGATGCGGAGGCTTCCCTCCAGTTGACATCCGTGCAGTCCTTCTGATCTTGGCAGGGTTCGCCACCACTCCAATGCTTGCAACGGTAGTGCCGGTGCGCTTTGCCTCCTCTTCACCTTCACTCTTGATCTCCTTCTCCTTCCCGGGGTCTTGGAGGTCTTCCTCCATAGGTTCCTTCCCTTTATCCTTGGCGGACACCATTGTGCTTCTAAACCTTCAAAGAGTATGTCCTGGCAGAAACAGATCGAAACAAAAACACGACAAAAACACGATATACGAACCTCGGGTGATCCGGGGGGTTATATATTACGAAGTTTCATATCAAAAGGAAGGTACTGGGAGAAAATGAGTCAGAGGCGGAGTCCGGAGTCGCCTCACCACCTGGTGGCGCGGCCAGGGGTGGGCCCGCGCCATGGGGTGGTGTGGGCCACCCTGGCTCCGTTTCCGTCCCTTTTTCGCTTCGTAGCTTTCCTTATTGACTAAAAACTGCAAAAATATAGTTGGATTGTATTTTCGCGGAACTTTTCTTACCAGAACTGTTACCTAGTTGGACACGGACTCTGCAGGTCTCTGAATTTGGTATTTAATGGATCCTTCCGAAGTCATCTCTTGAATAACATCAATATCTTCATCTTCATATACTTATTACTTGAGTCATAAAACCTTTCTCTTTCTTATTACACCATTATCTCCACTTTCTGGAAATTTCTTTCACACAAAACTTCACACAGTTCTTATTAGCAACATTAGTATAAGTGAAGTGATAAAACCTTTTGAGTCCAACTTCAACTGAAAACCATCAAAACAAAAGCTACTATAGCAACTCCTTCCGAAAACCCAAAAAGAATTCAAAAAGGAAATTGAATAAAGAAGCAAATGCAAGATTGGCAAAATCTGTCAAAACAGACCAGCAGGTAAAGATCAATTTTTTAGAAAATCTTCTATTGCTCAAATCAAAAAGTGCAAAACTAACAAAAGTTAAATAACAACCTGGGGCAGAAGCACAACAAATTACAGCTGAATCCGACAGACAGATATCTCTCACGAATTTTTACGGTGAAGCACAAAAATCTGTTTCGGGACAGCAACTTCCTCAAATCTTACTTCTCTCTCATTAGAAGCTGATCTTGACACAAAAACCAAACAAAATGGATAAGGAGCGGTTATTACCAAAGTAATAACTTCCAAGACTCAAATAAACAAAAACAAATTGAAAGCAAAAACAAATTGGGTTGTCTCCCATAAAGCTCTTCCTTTATAGCCATTAAGATGGGCATGATAATTTTGAAGAAGCTCTCATAGGGATATGATTCGAAGTGAAAGAGAGCATTAAGAAGCAAAAACACACACTCATTTAAGTCTAACCCACTTCCTATGCAAGGGAATTTTGTAATCAAACAAGTTATTGAAACCAAAGGCAACTTGTAACACCCTTGAATCGGCCCTATGCAAGTTTTAGCCCTTTCCGCCAAACCCGCATAGAAACGATTCAAGGACGCCCACCAGGCACTTTCGTGCGGGTGGAAAACGAAGTAATACCATTACACAACAGTCCTCGATGGGACCCACAGAACAGATATATATACAACAGCGACTCAATGAGTCAAGAATACAGATATACAATACAAAGATCCAAATTACCTTGAAATCGATAGAGCGTCCGACTACGGACAAGATGCAAATGGGGCTAAGAGCCCGGAAGAATAACCAATTGCGTCCATAACCTTGCCCAGGCCAAGCCGGAAGGGTAACCCTGCTAACGACGTCGATCTCAAACCTGCTAAAACAAAAGGGGTGCCGACAAAGGGCAAAGGAAAAAGAGGAGCGCCAGTACTGAGGCCAGTACACGGCGAGGCTAGAATTCGGCGGCTCTCGCCTACATAGGTATGGTGGACTGAAGCGGCAGCGCAACATGCACTAAACAACCTATAGAGACTCGATACATCTGTCGGCTATTAGAGAGGGGTAAGAAAGACCTATTCGGATCCTACCTGATACTAACACCAAACATACCCATCCTGGCATTTCTCCCCCTCGATACCAAACGAGGAAGTCAAAACCGAGGAACTCACACGGTTGGCAGTTTTATTCATTCCATTATAGTTGCAGCACTTACTAGTCAGATATAGATAGCATGAGTCATCCTGATAGCGTAAGTAGTGGGAAGTTTTAATCACCATTCCGTTATAGTTGGAACATTTACTAGTCAGATATAATTGTCCCGAGGAATCCCAAAACCCAGCAGTTGTTGGCACTTTTATCACATTCCATTGGAGTTGCAATACTTACTAGGCAGGTATAGTATGTCACCGATCACCACAGATCCACCAGTTGTTGGCATTTTTATTATCCATTCCATTGTAGTGAAGTTGATTACTAGTCACATGTTAAGTCAAATTTATAGCACTACTTTAGTTATGCTTGTCTATGATCGAGATACTGTGCTCCAAGTCGTCCATAACCGCGGACACGGCTTTCAGAAAGATTTACCCTGTAGGGGTGCACAAATAGCAACACACACACGGTCAACCTCGGAAAAACCAAATCAAAACCCAACGAGGCTTTCACGACAAAGCAATCACAGGATTCATAAAATATTTCAGGGGCCACCCCACTAAGCTACCTGCAATGAAGTTGGCCAGCTCCGGAATGGACCCAGGGTTTGCGAGAACGGTTGTAAACGACTGGGAATCCGAAAGTGTGACTGGGCTTGTCAATACCGCGAAATCGTGCCGTGATCCAAAACAGTACAGGTGCTCCACGCACAATCTTAAATAAAGCGATAAAGCATGGCATAGGTACATGATAGTAATAAAACCCCAAACTAGTTTGTGGCCCCAAGAAATAGAAACGAATCAAGCTCTGGCTCAGGGGGGGTCCCATAGGGTCTCCCGGATGTGGATAGTGCGAATAGTCAAGGAACAGGTATCAAGTACTCGGGGTCCTACGGGACACAAGTGAGCGTGGAAGAACCAAATAACAGCTATTGCCCACCGATGCCTCTGCATTAGTTATATCTAGCAATTTAATAGTTGTATTTAAAGTCATGATCATCTCCACCATTATCATGTGCCAACTTGCCGTCAACGGTGGAACGACAACGATGCGAAGCAACACAGAAGCAAGCAACTACGACTCGCAAGGCCGTCTATCTATCAAACAACATGCAATAGGATGTGTCTATGGCAATATAGAGGCTGCAAGGTGTATAAATGGTGCAGGGAAACTAAAGCATCACGACACAGATAGCAATAGATCAACAGGAGGAAATAAAGACTATAAATGCAAAATAGGTAGAAGGGGGAGAGATGCTCGCCTGGGAAACACTGCCGGAGATTCATCCAGAGAACTTGTCGATACTCGCATCAACTCATCGGCCTAATCCACGAAGAAGCAAAGCACTAAAAGAAACACCGGATGTAATATTTAATACTACGGCAGAAGATCCGGCATGATTATGATATGATGTAGATGCGGTGCAATTAGACAATATTAAGCGGAACCGGGGCCCCGACAATTAATTAAATGGTTCAAGTTATTTAGAAACCCCAAAATTTAAATGTTGTATTAACAAGGCAAAATATGGCATTGGTTCGCTACACAAATTTAAATGGAGACAATATAAGACTAGAAAAGCCCGCATATGGTCTCCATATTTAATTATGGGGTGAATCGGCATAATGCCCCCAAACCACAGACAGATATGCATGCATGAACAATTTAATATGCGACAGTTTATATATATAGCATTTATAAAATAGGGGCTAGGGAAAGGTTCACACATCTGGGTTCGGAAGATCTTGGCTTCCGGGGGTTCGGTCTCAGGGTTTGACGGGGATCGGTCTCGGACCACGGAAGGAGAGCTTGGCGTTCCGGGAAGAAGGACTTGGTTTGGCGTCGGGGGCTCATCGGATTTGCCCTAGTCGGTGTCGATCTTGTCGTCGCGAAGATCTTGTCGGGTCCGTGTATCGGGTCGGTCTTGGCATGGGTGTCGAAGATCATGGTGTTCCGTGTCGGCGACCTTGGCATCCGGGTTCTCGGGCATCACATCCGGGAAGGAGATCTTGTCGCATCCGTGGAGATCTTGGTTCGGCCTCTGTCAAAGCGTTCGGAAGCAGATCTTGGTGTTCCGGGCATCTTTCGGTTGGGGTCTCGGCGTCCATGAAGATCCTGTCGATCCGGCATCGGTTTCCTTGGTGAAACCTCATCATCGGTGGCAATCGTCTTCGAGTACCATCATTCTCGGCGGCGGCCGTCCTTAGGTTTCGACTTGTCGCTCTTGTCGCATGGTGTCTTGGATAGCCACAGCAGTAAGCACATCCACACAACCGAAGTACCACACACAACTGCATAAGCTACACCTACTGCACCAACGCCTCACCACACGCACGAGCTCGGCCAGGAAACAAACAGAAGAAAAGGCATCAGGGTGGGCGGGGAGAAAAGCGCAACCTGGCACGGGCGAAGGTCGGCGGGGAGGCGCTGATGCGCGGGGATGAGGGAGAACGGCAGAGTCCCCTAGCGGCATGGAGGAGATGGTGGCAGCGCTCCGAGTCGAGGACGACTGAGGGAGGCGACGTCGCGAGAGGGGAGAGCGGGGCTCGGCCGGAGGGAGGAGGCGGTGTACACAAGGGGGATAGAGGCGGACAGAGGCGCGCAGGCGAGGCTCTGCCTGGGGGAGGCGGAGGTGCTCGGCGAGGGTCCCTGGGTGGCGCGGCCGGTCGTTGAGGCGAGGAAGGACGGTCGGGGAAGGAAGCGGCGCTGCCGCGAGGCGAGAGGAAGCGGCGGCGGAGAACGGCGGCCGGAGACAGCTCGTAGAGGGGAAGGTGACCTCCGGGGGCCGGGGTGCTGGCGGCAGAGGCGGACCACGCGAGGAGCCTGTGCGTGGCGGCAGAGAGGTCGACCGCGTCGGCGGGACGGCGAGCGAGGCGGAGGCGGCAGGGGACGCGACGGCGAGGCGCCGCTGCTGCACGGGGACGAGGGGAGGAGAGGGACGGGGAAGAGCGGGCGGGGGTCGCGCGAAGAAGGCCGGCAGAAGGACGCCCTAGCGGCACTGCAGAGGCGGGCGCCAAGCGGGGAAGGACGACCCGATGGAGGACGACGCGGGATTTGGGGAGGAGCGGGGCGACAGGGGTTGGTGGGGAAGGGTCGAGATGTGGTGGGGCCAGGAAACGTGCAAGGGAGGGAGGGGTCCATGTGCCGGTATCGACCGGTCACGCGGGCATCGTGCGTGCCGCGTTGGTTCCAAGGGGAAGGCGCGTCTGTGGGAGTGCGTGCAGGTGGGCGGCCCGGTCGGTGTGCGTGCTGGTGGGGCCAGGGGCGAGCAGCACGGCTGACAGCGGTGCTGGGTGGTGTGCGCGGGAGGAAAACGGCAGCGGTAGGGTGCTGTTTTGGGTAGGATTAGGGGTAGGTTAGGTGGGATCTAGGATTAGGGTTTGCTTTTGGGGTAGTAGGTGGCTGCGGCTGGGCTTTTGGGCCTGGCCGGCGGCTACCTCCCCCACTGAAAATATTTTATTTTTATTTAACTATTAAAATATTTTATAAATAGTTTTTAGACAAATAAAATATCCAGGAAGACCTGGTTTTATGATTTGAAAATAAAGGAGGGCTAATTAGAAAACAAAATAGGGTTTTTGCAAAGTACTTTTATGAACAAACATGCATGATGATGCACAAAGTAGAAACAACGAGCGATTTTCTGGTGGTAGTTTTTGCGGGGCGCCACACAACTTGCATAAGAAGGCAAAAGAAGTGCGACATAAAACATTTCAGCATAAAACGAGGAAACTTGATATTAATGAGATGCATAAGAATACTTTTCCCTCTCTCATAATAACTTTCAGTATCATGCATAAACTTAACAATATAGCTATCACAAGGACCATCATAGCACTGATCACTTATTCTAACAGAAAACACAGGAATACTAGATCTCATAACACTACTATGTGAAACAATATTAGAGGTATCCTTATAAAGGATAGTGTGTCCCTCTTCATTATAGGTTCATCAACCATTTGTTTATTAGGTTCAACAGCTTTGTTCATACTTTCATCTACCATACTAGCCATCATAGAATGTTCCTTTACCTTAACTAGGAAAGGCATTTTCTCAATATAAGGTTCAGGCAAAACATGATTAGCGGTATAAACTTCAGTATTTCTTGAAGGAATACTCTTAGCAACATCTTTATAAGGTTCATGATACTTATTCCACTTCTTTTTAGGCACTTCAATGTAGGAAGCAAAAGCCTTAAAATAAGAAGCAATAGCTTGAGAGTCTAGACCATAAGCATTTTTAATATTTTGAAAGTCATCAGTTCCCATAAAAGATTCAATGCATTCATAATCATAATTTATACCTGACTTTCTACCTTTATCATTCTCCCAAGCTTCAGCATTATCTTGAATACGATCTAGAAGGTCCCATTTAACTTCTTCTTCCATATGAGTGAATGATCCAGCACAAGAGGCATCCAATAAATCCTTGTCATGTAGAGGGACCCTTGCATAAAAGTTGTTGATAATTATATTGTTAGGGAGCTCATGAATGGGACATTTGAGCATTAGTAACTTCAATCTCCCCCAAGCTTGGGTTGTACTCTCTCCATCAAGAGGCCAAAAGTTGTATATTTGATTCCGATCTTTACGAATCTCACTAGGAGGATAAAACTTTGAATAAAAGAGAGGCACTATTTCCTCCCATTCCAGAGCTTGACCATTCTTCAGCAGCTTATACCATTCCTCAGCTCTTCCTTTCAGTGATAATGAGAATAACTTCTTCTTAACTTGATCAGTAGTAATACCTGCACACTTAAACAACTCGCATAATTCATGTATAAAGAGTAAATGATCACCGGGATGGACAGTTTCATCCCCAACATAGTAGTTATCCATAACACGATCAATAATTCTTGTAGGTATTTTGAAAACATCTTTCTCAGCAGGTGGTGGCTTATCTACTACCTTAGCAGTGGTAGTAGCATTACCAAATAAGAAACTCAGCGAATTCTCCATAACGAAAATAAAGCAACTAGCAGAAGTAAACAATACTCACAGTAGAAGTTTCCTTTACCAGTTCCACTCTCCAATAGCGCTTCACTCCCCGGCAACGGCGCCAGAAAATAGTATTGATGACCCACAAGTATAGGGGGTGTATCGCAGTATTTTCGATAAGTAAGAGTGTCGAACCCAACGAGGAGCAGAAGGTGCTGGCTAGTGGTATGGATCAGGAATTCTCTCCAAATACTTAGCAAACGGATTTTTAGGGGTTTTCGATAAAGCAAGTAAACAAAGTACGAGTAAATGAAAGACAGTAAGAATGAATGCAGCAAGTGGACCAATCCTTTATGCAGCAAAGGACAAGCCGGTTGTATTTCTATAGATGACCAAACGTTCTCGAGGACACATGGGAAGACTGTCAAGTGCTTTCGCTTCATATAGTCGATTAATCTTCTCTAGCTTGCTAAGTATTGTGTGGGTGAACCTGTGCTAATGTACCGCCCCATCCAAGACTAAATACCTTGTGATTATACCCCTTGCAAACATCCGTAAGTACAAGAAAGTAATTAAGGTAGAAACCTAACCACAGCTTTAAACTCTAAGACCCTTACGTCCCTTGTGCAATGGTTTCCTAACGGGGGTTCAGGTTTCTGTCACTCCGGCAACCCCTACGATTAGTAGCCAAATACACAATGCATTCCCCTAGGCCCATATAGGTGAAGTGTCATGTAGTCGACGTTCACATGACACCACTAGAAGAAGTACACCAGAACTTAAATAACAATCTATTGAATCTTTCTCAACGCAACTCCACTACTAACAACAAGACTTCTCCCATGTCCTCAAGAACAAAACGAACTACTCACAAGACAACATATGGATCATGATCAGAGATGGAATAATGATGTATAACAATCTGAACATAAACAATAATTCAATGGTTCACTCAATAGCATCAACTACAAAGAGTAATCAACACCGAGAAAGTTTCCCCTATGAACTATGCAAGATGCAACTCAATTGTTACAACAATATGGAGATGGTGATGAGGGTGCTGATGGTGATGATGGTGGTGATGATGATGATCCCGATGAAGTCCAGCTTGATGGTGGTGTTGATGGCGACGATCTTCCCTCTCCGGGAAGGAATTCCCCCGACAGAAATCTGTCTACCGGACAGATCTTTCTCTCTCGGTGTTTTCCGCCCCGCAGAGGCGGCGGAATCTTTCTGTGGTTGCTCCCCGAGTCTTAGGGTTTCGTGGGGATGATATACGCCATAGGGGAGAGGCTGGAGTGGGCCAGGGCGGCCACACCACTCCCAGGCGCAGCCTAGGCCTTCCCGCGCCATGGGGTGGTGTGGGCCCCCTGTGGCCCACCTCCACTCCATCTTCTGGCATCCTGAGTCTTCTGGAAAAATAGAATTTTCCATATATTTTCCCGGATTTTCGGATCTTCGCGAATTTTGCCTCCAAACAGCACCTTTTCCATCAGAATCCTGACTGCAGCGGTCCATGCTCCAAAAGTCATCAACCATGCAAAAACAGATGAAATAACATAAGTATCACCTCTCAATACGAAATATATCAATGAATAATAGTGAATTAAGACATAGAATAGTGATGCAAAATGAACGTATCAGCTGCTATTGCCACTACCTCTACATCCACCTTCTCCCTCTTCGATTCCCCAAACGAGAACATCTCCAACAATAACGCCACTTGCCTTATGGCAAGAGCATCAGAGGTATCATCATATCCCCCTCCACATCTACTATCAATGATGAAATGGATGATGATATAACTCTTGAGGTGAAGGAAGAACTAGTTGCATTCGATACTTTCATGACTAACTTGCAAGGGGAGCACAAGAAACATTTTGTGAATGTCTTGAATCAACTTTCCCACATGCAAGAACTTCTTTATGAGAGATGAAAACTTGGGAGAGAGCACATGGTTGAGATGGAGGCTCTTACTAATGCCCTAGAAGAAGAGCAAGAGACCAGGATGTCTCTTGAAGAAAAACTTGAAGGCCTTGATAAGGCAAATGATCTAATTATTACTAAACTCATTAAGGAACGTGATCATGCCATTGCTAAGTACAAAAAGGCTAAAAATGACCAGATTGAGTTTGGTGTTGTTCATGACAAACTTGCCAAGGATTTTGAGAGACTTAACAAGACTCACAAGGTCTTGGAAACTGAACTCTTGACTCTCACAAAGTCTCGTGAACAACTTCAAACTCAATTGACTAATGTTGCCTCACCTAGTGTTTTCATTCCCTCTAGTAGTACAAACATCCTTGAATAAAATGTTAGGTTGAAGGGGGAGCTTGCTAAGGCCACCTTCCCCAAAGGTAACAAGTCTCTTGATGACCTTTTGAGTAAGCAAAGGTCGAATAATGAGAAAAGAGGTCTTGGCTATATGTATCCAAAGCCAAGAATAAGAACAACAAGAAGAAGGCCAAGCCCGCACAAGCAAAATACAAGACCACTATGGGTAGTAATATCCCAAGTGGCAAAACTATGTCACAAGATGACTTTGCAGGAAGTGCTAACCCTCACTATGTCCTAATGCGTAATTCTTATGGTGATGTTTATGCACAATATGTTGGTCCATTTGATGGTTATATTTCTTAGTCTATTTGGGTTCCAAAGACCCTTTTCACTAACAAAAGAGGACCCATTGAAAAATGGGTACCTAAAAACTAGCTTGATCTTTTGTAGAACTATGCTTCTGGCGGGTCAAAGTGGGTGCTTGATAGTGATTGCACAAGTCATATGACCAGAAGCAAAGCAATAATGATGGGGATAAGGGAAAATCAAGATCATATAACCGTCACATATGCCGATAAGTCAAAATCTCAGGTAATGGGTCTTGGCAAAGTTGTGGTTACACACGATGTTTCTCTCGTGGACGTCATGCTTGTTTAGACTCTTGGCTATAATTTACTTTTAGCCTGTACCCTTGGCAAGATGGGTTTTTCCGTCTTTATTGATAATGATATTCTGGTTTTCTTGTGGAGCAAGACTCTAAAGGTCACGTTTATTGGGTACATCGAAAATGACTTGTATGTGGTGAACTTTTTGGGGAAAACCACTATAAGTGCGATGTGCTTATTCGAAAATGCCGATGTGAGTTGGTTATGGCATCGCCAACTAGCCCATGTCAATACGAGAACTTTGCAAAGCCTCCACAAGGGTGGACATATTATGGGACGAAAGGACAAAGTTTGTTTTTCCAAAGATCGTGTTTGCGGGGCTTGTGTTGAAGGAAAGATGCATGATTCTCCCCACAAGCCAAATACCATTATAAAGTCGAAGAGAATCTTGGAGCTCCTACATCTGGATCTCTTTGGTCCTACATCTCATGCTAGCTTGGTGGGAAAAAATATTTACTGGTAACAAGCCCAACTCATACTTTCCGGTGTTTGGTTGTAAGTGTTTCTATCTCATTAAAGGTGTTCGTTTGTCCAAATTTGATTCCAAAGCTTTAGAGGGTATTTTGTTGGCTATGGTCTCGATTCCCACTAACGAGGGGTAACCTCAGCAATGTCCATGGAGAAGGACTTAGGGTTTTGCGGAAAAGAGAACGCTGGGGATTTCCTTGGATATCGGGAGAATGATGGAATCAAAGTCGCCTGAATATTTGGTGAATGGCACTATTATAGATCACTTGGGGATTATTTGGTGATCTCACCAAGGCTTCTGTCGTCCTATATACAATAGGTCAGGTCTCAAAGCTATATGTGGATAGGTTACAAATACGTGATTATAATATCAACACGATGTTGGTCCTTTTTTCCTCTTTCCTAATACAACTACATCCTTTGTCGGTTGCTCTTTTGGACCATCATCTTGACTCTTCATGGGTCGTAAGCCTTTCTGCAGGCCTAGGTAGCGAATCATAGGTATCCAAGTAATCATACCTATGTTAGCAGCCCTCGAGACTCTACCTGAACCGTAGATTCGAGTCGAGTCTCGAAGATATGCTTAATTATTTTTCTTTGTTCTTACTATTTTTGACTTTATAGGGATTTGGTACAACGAGCCTGATCATCCGATGGATCGAGAATTAGTTAATTGCTCATGGGCAAAAGCAAGATTGTCCTACATCAAATTCAAGTCCCCGGACTTGAATTCGGAATTTATTACTGGCGTAACTCAGTTCGGGCCACTGAGGTCTTATTGAATATTGAATTCTAGTTCTTATTTTATCGGGTACCTAATGCGTCCGTCGGGATTTTTCATCATATCGTAGATACAGATATATTGTTGGCAGAGCGCATTCTTGTACGATTACCAGGCCACACAGGACGAATCCCGGGGTCTTACCTTCATGTTTTTGAACATGGCATTCAGAGTTTTATCGCGTCTGGATGCAATCTGAGATTTTTATATTTGATTTTTTGTTGGCTGCCCTGCTGGGCTGCTAGTATTTCTGAATTTTATCAAATATTTTGATACTTTATTAAATCTCCCGATGGGAGTAACCTTCTGAGGATACATTAATGTAAAACTCATAGGTTTTTAGGCAATGATTTGTCTTTGCTTGATATGCATAATTTTTCTATTGGGTGCGCGCCAGCGCTCCCGATGGGAATAGCCCCCGAGGCTATGTGCGGATGCCTGTATCTAGACATAGGCTCATAATTGATGTTAATTTGATCAGAAATATAAGATCCCCTTGAGTTGATATGAACCGAAACTAAAGGTATGAAGAACTTATCTTTATATATATGGCGCAACAATGATACATTATTTTGGCAGATTACCACCTGGTCGTGGGCCTAGATATTCTGGCTTTAAAAGCCGGGCCATAAGTCTTTATTTAATTTATAAGTAAACATAAAATCTTAAGCGTAAAAGTGTCGTAGTTGTGCAACGTTCCATGGATTGGAATAGTTGACTCCTGTATTCTTGTCTTGTAGACGATATGCTCCTCCAGGAATTACTTTTGTAACATAGTAGGGTCCTTACCGAGGTGATTCCAGCTTTTGGTGGTTGTCTTGTTTGAGGTGAAGAACTAGGTCCCCTACTGCGAAGGACCTAGGTCGCAATCGTCGGCTGTGATAGTTAGGTAAGTTTTGCTGATATATAGTAGCTCTTTGTAGGACTTCATCTCGAGATTCATCGAGTACATCAACATTGTCTTCAAGTGCTTCTCTTTATTCTTCTTCATCATATGCAGCTACCCTAGGAGATTCATGTGATACTTCGACTGGAAGGACGGCCTCGGCGCTATGGACCAGAAATAAGGGTGTTTCTTGTGTCAAATTATGTGGGTAATTTGCAAACTCCACAAGACAGATGGTAACTCATCAACCCACGCTCCTTTTGCTATATCAAGTGGTGCTAGCAACCTTTTCTTGAGGCCAGCAGTTACTAGACCATTGCCTTTTTCCACTTGCCCATTGGTTTGCAGGTCAGCTACTAAGTCATAACTTACCTTGATGCCCATCTCTTAGAAATATTCCTTAAACTCATTGGAGGTAAAATTGGTTCCATCGTCTGTAGTGATGCTGTTTGGCACGCCAAACCGAAATACTATGGATTTTATAAAATTCATAGCCGAAGTTCCATCTTGAGTGGTGACCGACATTACTTCGATCCATTTAGTAAATTTGTCGACTGCTACTAGCAGAAAGACAT
Source organism: Avena eriantha (assembly GCA_910589775.1). Taxonomy (NCBI): domain Eukaryota; kingdom Viridiplantae; phylum Streptophyta; class Magnoliopsida; order Poales; family Poaceae; genus Avena; species Avena eriantha. The sequence continues at coordinate 282,081,933 of OU342746.1, read as the reverse complement.
GTCCTCCTGGAGATGACTTGTGAAGTTTACCCACCATATCAAGCCCTCATTGAGCAAAGGGCCAAGCTAAAGGTATAGGGTTTAATTTAGTGACGGGTGTTCCAGGTTTTGTTGCAAATCGTTGACATGCCTCGCACGTTCTAACTATGTCTTTTGCATCTTGAACTGCTTTGAACCAATAAAATCCTGCCCTGAATGCTTTGGCGGCAATTGCTCGGCTGCTAGCATGATGACCACAAACTCCTTCATGTATTTCCTTGAGTATGGTTTTTCCTTCTTCGGGTGTGACACATCGCTGTAACACACACGAAATACTTCATTTATACAACTCTCCTTTGATCATCCTGAAGGCTTTCGATCTTTGAGTGATTCACCGAGCTTCCTTCACATCCTCGGGTAATTCTCCCTGAGTCTTATAGTCTATGTATGGCTACATCCATGTAGGTTCTATTATCATGACCTCATGAATTTCTGGTTCTTCTTCAATGGCCTCTTATGTGCTTGTACTGGCTAACGGAGCCCCCGAGTCTTTTTGCGACTTACTATTTTTCCCTGTCTTGGGTGCTATAACCTGAGAAATTCTTTTTGCTTTGATAGAATGCTCAGATATTTCTTCCCAAAAACCCGGGTGGCACTGGTAAGCACAGGGACCCAATGTTTGCCAAATTGTCGGCTTCTTCATTACTTGCTCTTCCTATATATGGTACTTCACATCCGTCGAATTGAGCTTCCATAATACTGTATAGATCATGATAAGCAATCATGTTGTCGTTGACAGCATCACATCTGTTCATTGTTTGCTGTGCTACAAGATTGGAATCACCATTTTTTTTAGATGAGTTGTACCGCAAGCTTTAGCCATCCGCATGCCATGCAACAAGGCCTCGTACTTGGCTTCATTATTGGATGCATTCGCAGAGCTCATCCGAAGTATATATCGCATCTTGTCACCTTACAGTGATACTAATATTACTCATGCTTGTGCTCCTTCCGTTCTTTTTGATCCATCGAAGTACATTGTCTAGGCGCTAGAAAGATTGGGTGGACACGCACATTGTAACTCGGCCCATTCCGTGATGAAATCAGGTAGAACTTGTGACTTAATTGCTTTTCGCTTCTCATACGTGATGTCCCGAGAGGATAATTTGATGCCCCATAAAGAGACACACCCAGTTACTTCTGGATTATTGAGGATGTTCGACAGAGGTGCTTTGTTGACCACTATGATTGAATGTTCTAAAAAATAATGGCGTAGCTTTCATGCTATCATAAATACTCCATATGCTATTTTTTGGTAATGTGGGTAACTTTGTTTGGATGGCGAGAGGACTTCGCTCAAAAAATAAACTAGCCTCTGAACCCCATGGGTTTTTCCTTCTCCAGGCCGCTCCATAACCAGAACCGTGTTGACCACCTGATTTGTAGAGACACGACGACGGAGGCATCGAAAGCGTCTTTTTGAGGTCTTCAAAGGCGGGTTGAGATTCTTTGGTCCATTCAAACTTATTTGACTTCCTCATGAGGGTGTAAAATGGTAGTGCTTTTTCTCCTAATTGAGCAATGAAACAGCTAAGAGCTGTCACTCGCCCAGCCAGTTGCTACACACCTCGTAGATTCGTTGGTTTTTTCATTGTCAAGATTGCCTGTATTTTATCGGGATTGGCGTCGATTCCTCTTGCTGACACCAGATATCCGAGGAGTTGCCCTACTGGGACTCCAAAGGAACACTTCATCGGGTTTAATTTGATGCAAAACTTGTCGAGATTTTTAAATGTTTCTTTGAGATCCTTGATAAGTGAAGATCCTTGCTTCGCTGTGACTATAACATCATCAATATATACTTGTACATTTGTACTGATTTGGCTTCCTAGACAGTTCTGCATCATCCACTGATATGTTGCTCCAGCGTTTTTGAGGCTGAAGGGCATTGTTGTGTAACAGAATACACCATAAGGTGTAATAAACGTTGTTTTCTCCTGATCTTCCTCCTTCATCCGAATCTGGTGGTATCATGAATATGCATCCAAAAAGGAAATACGTTCGCATCTCGTGGTTGCATCGATTATCTGATCGATGCATGGTAGTGGGAAGTGATCCTTTGGACAATGTTTATTTAGTGCGGTGAAGTCAATGCACATCCGTAGCTCTTTGGTATTTTCTTTGGGACACATACTGGGTTTGTGACCCACTCCGCTTTCTTCAGTTCCTTTATGAAGTTGGCATCAGTAAGGCGATGTATCTCTTTTCCAATAGCTTTATGCTTTGGTTCTGTGAAACGACGAAGCGATTGCTTTACTAGTTTTGCTCTTGGATCTAAGTTTAATGCATGCTTAGCGAGTTCCCTGGGAATTCCCGGTATGTCAGAAGGTAGCCATGCGAAGATTTCCCAGTGCTCACAGAGGAACTCGATGAGCACGCTTTCCTATGCGAGACCAGGGTTGGAAGCCACAAATGTTGTTTTCTTTGGGTCGGTGGGATGGATCTGTACTTATTTTATGTCTTTCGTAGTGTCGAAGGCCTGGTAGGGATTGACACATGCTACTACCAGAGGTTCTGCGGTTGTTGTCATTTTGAGCTGCTCAAACTTTGTTGCCATCCCGAAAGATTCGGATTTTTTGTTGAACTCTCGATCGCAATTATCGGAAAATGTGAAACTTCCTTTTATTGTTATGATTCCCTTTGGTGCTGGCATATTCATGACTAAGTATGTATAGTGCGGAATTGCCATGAATCGTGTGAAAGTCGGACGTCCTAGGATCGCGTGATACTGCGAAGGCCAGTCCATGACTTCGAACTCGAGCTTTCCCCGCCTGAAATTTTCTTTGGATCCAAAAACGACGCCAAGGAAAATTTTACCTAAAGGAATTTCGGCTTTACCTAGTACTATGTCATGGAAGGATGTTTGTGTTGGTGCCAAATTTGCCAAGGGGTAGTTCATTGCCTTTAGTGTTTTGGCATAGATCACGTTTATGCTGCTTCCTGCGTCCATGAAGACCTTGCTCATGTCGAATCCGCCAATTTGTGCTTCAACTATCAAGGTCGAGTGACCCGGTCTTGGTACTCGATGTGGGTGATCAGCTCCGCTAAATCTGATTTCCTGTTCTAACCAATGGAGATACTCGGGTGTGGCTGGTGGAGCCATCTTTGCCATGTTGACTTGTCTTGTGGTTAGCTTCTGAATTATGTTGGATGGACGCCCTTTTTGAATCATTGACATTGCCCCTTTTGACCTAGGATATTCATTGCCTTGATTAGTTGTGTTTTGCGGTTGCCCTGCTAGCGGAGGTGGCGCACCGATGGCTAACGTGCCAGGCATGGATGTGTATCCTCGTTTTGCTGCTTCGGTCGCTTTTGTGTTTCATAGCTCTTGCATTTTCAAGAATGTTCGACAATCTTTCATGAGGTGGTTAGATTGTCTTTTCCCTACTGAGTCGATGTAGAAGTGCATATTACAGGGCCCTTCCAGTATTTGCATTGCGGACATGGGTGGGTCCCGAGCTCGTGGCTGATATCACTGCGTTGATTGGCTTCCTCCGCCTTCATACCTATTGCGGCAGTACCCGATGTTGTAGTCGTCATTCATGTTGTTGCCTTCACCCAAAAAGTGGTTGCGGCGTAACTTGGTCCTGTGTTTCCATCATTATTTCGTCGCCTCCTATCGTTGCTGCGTTTATCCCTGTCTTCTTCGGGTGACCGTGTTCGTTTGTTATGTAGCTCGTCCTCTCCATTAGCCCAGCGATTTGCTATGTCCATTAATTGTGAGATTGTCTTGGGTTTGACTCGCCCTAATTCTTCTATGAATTCTCGGCGATGGAGGCCGTCACTGAAGGCATCAATGGCTCTTTCATCAGATATGGATTCGGCTGTATTTTTGATGATGTTCCATCACTGGATGAATGCTCTTATTGACTCTCCGAGCTTCTGTTTGCATGCCCGCCATCTCTCTAAAGACGCGGGTCGCTTGAATGTGGACTGAAAGTATCGTATGAACTTATCTTCTAGATCATTCTAGTTACAAATAGAGTCTTTAGGTAGTTGTCTGAGCCATGACCTTGCGGCACCGGTAAGGTGCAATTGTAAACTTTGCATTGCGGTGGCTGTAGAGCCACCCGGTAACTTGACAGAGGTCAGGTAATCTACTAGCCAGGATTTGGGTTCTTGGAGTCCATTGTTTTTTTGATGGTCATGTGGAAGTTTAAAGTCCTTGGGTACTGAGGTTTTGAGAATCCGCTGAGTGAAACAGCTGGCTCCGCAAAATTCGTAGTTGTCTTCATTGTCACCTTCATGATCTCTTCGGTTGCGGTTTTCATCTCTTGTGTTACTTCGCGGCTCCAGTCCTGAAATATGTTCCTGATGTGGCGACCGTGATCGCTAGGTGTGCCCCGCTTGCCGAGGGCTGCTGCGACTGTGTGGGGATCTGTCGTGTTGATGCGTAATTCCTTGTTTTGCTTGCACGAGAGTTGCTCCTATCATGCCGAGGTTCATCAGGGCGGAGCGGTGGAGAGATGCACGAGGATCATCGGGTGTAGGTTGAGTTGTGATTAGATATGTTTGTGCAGCCACAATTACTGCTTGAGCCGTTTTTGCTTTGATGTTTCCTTCTTGATCTACTGACATAAATGATATATCAAGGTCTCAGATCAATTCGTTTTTTCTGTTTTGGGGATGTTCTGTAATCGAGATGTTCCCCTTCCTGGCGGTGCTCCTCCTGTTACGCTCCCAGACCTTCGGGTAGAGCTTAGTTGTGTCCGTCGTAGGCTAGATTCATCGGCTAACCTCTTTCTTTCGTCGAGTTGCCTCTGCATCCTTAGTAGGTCTCTCTTCTTGTGGTGAAGCAATAATGGATATGCTAATAAATCTTTGTGTGAGGCATCGGCTGTCATTGGAACTTCACCCGAAATTGCTTCCCTGGCGTTTTGCCATGCCTTCCCTAGTAGCCGAAGAGTTCGCCTCTCTTCTCCGTTTGGTTCTGCTCTTCCTCCTAGGACTATGCGGTTGTCCGCTGTTTCTCCCCTGTTTCCGTGGTCCCCTTCGTTGCTTTGGTTTCCTACATTGTCATCCCATAAAATATCATTGGGGTCGAGGATAGGGTTACTGTTAGAATCGCGCAGTGTCGAGGTATTTCCGTTGAGCATGCACACTTGGTGGTGTGTCATGTATGGGCTTATGTCATCATCATCTGAACCGAGGGAGACACTGTCAGGTGGATCAGTGAAATCCATTGTTTTCTATTCTGGGTAGATTATTTCCATCCTTATGCCGAAGTCGATGCTTTTGCTTCTTTCTTCAGGTTCAGAGTTTGCTAGGCTTGTTCCACGTGGTGGAGTTAGTGGGGGGTCTGATCCAACAGAGAGATTATCGTCAAGACCATCAAGGTCCCCCAGATCTGTCTCATCTTGCTTGTTTTCTTCGGCTGCTTCGAGTTCTGACGTGGCCTCCATGGAGGATCCGACGGATGATGCTGGTATCACCGTGAGCGCAGTCTTTTCCACCGACAGTTCTAATGTAGTCAGGGCCGAACAATGTGATTCTTAGGGGTCTTCTACTCAGAAGTGGAAGCTTCCGATGATTAGATCGGATCCGCCGTTGAATTCGGTGGGTACTATCGCAAGGGTGGGCGGGTGTGGTCCCGCTTTATTGGGTTGCTGCTTGGAAAAAAGAGTTTCACCGAATCCATGGTTCCATCGTTCAAGTTTCCCATAGACGGCGCCAATTGACGAGGATTAAACTCGACAATGTCCATGGAGAAGGACTTAGGGTTTTGCGAAAAAGAGAACATTGGGGATTTCATTGGATATCAGGAGAACGATGGAATCAAAGTCGCCTGAATATTTGGTGAATCACACTATTACAGATCGCTTGGGGATTGTTCGGTGATCTTTCCTAGGCTTCTCCCGTCCTATATATAATAGGTCGGGCCTCAAAGATGCATGCGGATAGGTTACATATACGTGATTACAATATCAACACGATGTCAGTCCTTTTTCCCTCTTTCCTAATACAACTACAACCTTTGTCGGTTGCTCTTTTGGACCATCATCTTGACTCTTCATGCGTCGTAAGCCTTTCTGCAGGCCTGGGTAGCGAATCATAGGTATCCGATTAATCATACCTATGTCACCCACACTTATAGAATCTATGATAAACTCTCCAGAATTGTCATAGAATCTTGTAGTGTGGTTTTCGAAGAATATGATGGCCCCAAGCGGGGCATGTTGATGTTTGTGATGTAGATGATGAAATACCTCAAGATGCCATAAGAAGAATGGGTGCGGGATTCATCTGCCCCATTGAGGAACCCCTTGTGGCGGATCGAGAAGAACTATGTGTTGGAGATATGCCCAAGAGGCAATAATAAAGTGGTTATTATTATATCTTTATGTTTATGATAAATGTTTACATCCCATGCTATAATTGTATTAATCGGAAACATTAATACTTGTGTGTTTTGTAAACATAAAAGAGTCCCTAATAAGCCTCTTGTTAAACTAGCTTGTTGATTAATGGATGATCATGGTTTCCTGATCATGGACATTGGATGTCGTTAATAACTGTTGGAGATATGCCCAAGAGGCAATAATAAAAGCGGTTATTATTATATCTTTGTGTTTATGATGAATGTTTACATCCCATGCTATAATTGTATTATTAGGAAACACTAATACTTGTGTGTTTTGTAAACATGTAAGAGTCCCTAGTAAGCCTCTTGTTGAACTAGCTTGTTGATTAATAGATGATCATGGTTTCCTGGTCATGGACATTGGATGTCATTAATAACAAGGTTGTATCATTAGGAGAATGATGTGATGGACACACACCCATAGTAAGTGTAGCATAAGATCAAGTCATTAAGTTCGTATTGCTATAAGCTTTTAAATGCATAGTGACCTAATCCTTCGACCATGAGGTTGTGTTAATCACCATCACCGGATGGGTACTTTGATGACATCAAACACCGCTTCGTAACTGGGTGGTCATAAAGGTGTCGTTGGGTATTCTGAAAGTATGTGTTGAAGTGCATGGACCAAGATTGGGATTTGTCCATCCATACGACGGATAGATATGCTCTGGGCCCTCTCGGTGGAATGTCATCTAGTTAGCTTGCAAGCATGTGACTGGGTCACAAGGGGTGACATATCACGGAACGAGTAAAGAGTACTTGTCAGTAACGAGGTAGAACTAGGTATGGAGATATCGATGATCAAACCTCGGATAAGTAGAGTATCGCGAGACAAAGGGAATTGGTTTCGTATGTTAATGGTTCAATCGATCACGAAGTCATCGTTGAGTATGTGGGAGCCGTTATGGATCTCCAGATCCCGCTGATGGTTATTGATCGGAGAGGTGTCTCCGTCATGTCTACATATTCACGAACCGTAGGGTGACACACTTAAGGTTCGAAGTTGTTTTAAGTAGATATGGAATGTGCGTTGGAGACCGAATGTTGTTCGGAGTCTCGGATTGGATTCGGGACATCACAAGGAGCTCCGGAATTGTCCGGGGAGTAAGATTCATATAATGGGGATCTTTTTCTGAGTTAGGAAATGTTCCGAAGTGTTTGTATGGGGATTCTAGAAGGTTTCGGAATGTTCCAGAAGGTTCTAGAAGATATTTTGGAGTTTATTTGAAAACCAAGATAAGATAAGATAAGATAAGATAAGGGAAATTTAAAGAGGAGACTTGGGGAGGGGGGAGGACTCCTCCCCCCACCTCCTTGGTGCGCCGGCCCTAAGGGGTGGGCCTAGGGGTGGGAACCCTAGGCCGCACCCCTCCCTCTATATATAGAGGGGTGGAGGCGCCATCCCCCTTTGATCCTCCACTCTTGCCCCAAGCCGCCTCTCTCCTCCTCCTTCTTTCTGCTCAGGCTTAGGCAAATCCCTGCAGAATTCTCCACTCCACCACCACCACCACGCCGTCGTGCTGCTGGAATTCCGTGGAGATATCTACTACCTCCCCTGCTCGCTGGAACGAGGAGAGGAAGGTTTGCTTCGACTCCGCACGTGTGACCGACTGCGGAAGCGCTGCCGGAACGCGGCGCCGGAAGGATCGTCCACTCGATCTTGAGATCGGCAAGTGATCGACTACATCAACCACGAGATCTAATCTCGTAACGCTTTCGTGTCTACAAGGGTTAGTACAGATCTATCTCGTTGCACATGTCTAATAGATTAGATCTTGGCTTTTATCTAGATTAGATCTAGGTTTTGTTCGTTCTTGCGGTAGATTTTTTTTGTTTTCCATGCTACGAACCCATCAATAACAAGATCATATTATTAGGAGAATGATGTGATGGACACACACCCGTAGTAAGCATAGCATAAGATCAAGTCATTAAGTTCGTTTGCTATAAGCGTTAAAATACATAGTAACCTAATCCTTCGACCATGAGGTTATGTTAATCACCATCACCGGATGGGTACTTTGATGACATCAAACACCGCTTCGTAACTGGGTGGTCATAAAGGTTTCATTGGGTATTCTGAAAGTATGTGTTGAACCGCATGGACCAAGATTGGGATTTGTCCATCCATATGACGGATAGATATGCTCTGGGCCCTCTCGGTGGAATGTCATCTAATTAGCTTGCAAGCATGTGACTGGGTCACAAGGGATGACATAACATGGAACGAGTAAAGAGTACTTATCAGTAACGAGGCAGAACTAGGTATGGAGATACCGACGATCAAACCTCGGATAAGTAGAGTATCACATGACAAAGGGAATTGGTTTCATATGTTAATGGTTCTATCGATCACGAAGTCATCGTTGAGTATGTGGGAGCCGTTATGGATCTCTAGATCCCGCTGATGGTTATTGATCGGAGAGGTGTCTCCATCATGTCTGCATATTCACGAACCGTAGGGTGACACACTTAAGGTTCGAAGTTGTTTTAAGTAGATATGGAATGTGCGTTGGAGACCGAATGTTGTTCGGAGTCTCGGATTGGATTCGGGACATCACGAGGAGCTCCGGAATTGTCCAGAGAATAAGATTCATATATTGGGGATCATTTTCTAAGTTAGGAAATGTTCCGGAGTATTTGTATGGGGATTATAGAAGGTTTCGGAATGTTCCAGAAGGTTCTGGAAGATTTCTTGGAGTTTACTTGAAAACCAAGAAAGGATCAAGGAATCCTTGTGGGGTAAGACAAGGATTCGTGGGGGAGTAGGACTCTCCCCCACCTCCTTGATCCACCGGCCAAGGGAGAGGGGAGTCCTACAAGGACTCCACCTCCCCATGGCGCCTCCCTCCCATAAATAGAGGGGGTGGAGGCGCCACCCCCTTGCCCCTTCCACTCCAAACCCTAGCCGCCTCTCTCCTCCTCCTTCCCTCTGCTCTGGCTTAGGCGAAGCCCTGCAGAATTCTCTACTCCACCACCACCACCACGCCGTCGTGCTGCTGGGATTCCGTGGAGAAGATCTACTACCTCCGCTGCTCGCTGGAACGGGGAGAGGAAGGTCTGCTTCGACTCCGCACGTGTGACCGACTGCGGAAGCGCTGCCGGAACGCGGCACCAGAAGGATCGTCTACTCGATCTTGAGATCGGCAAGTGATCGACTACATCAACCACGAGATCCGAATCTCGTAACACTTTCGGATCTACAAGGGTTAGTAAAGATCTATCTCGTTGCACATGTCTAATAGATTAGATCTTGGCTTTTATCTAGATTAGATCTGGGTTTTGTTCGTTCTTGCGGTAGAATTTTTTTGTTTTCCATGCTACGAACCCATCAGTGGTATCAGAGCCGTATCTATGCGTAGATCTGTTGCACGAGTAGAACACAATGGTTTTGTGGGCGTTGGTGCTCGTGCCGTCTTTTGCTTTGTGTAGTTTGCATCTTGCGGTATGGTGGGATGAAGCAGCTCGGGCTAACCTTACATGTCATCGCACATGAGACTTGCTCCACGCTTGACGTGTAACTTGCTTTGCACAAGTGGCTTTGCGGGTGTCTGTCTCTCTCACCATAGTATAGATCCAATTTACACTTTGCAACTTGATAGCACTTGTATCAACGTTGTGGTTCAGTTTCGTAGGTAAGATCCGTTCTTATTCGAAAGCCTCAAGCCACGTAAAACATGCAAAGAAAATTAGAGGCGTCTAACTTGTTTTTGCAGGGGTTTTGTGATGTGATATGGCCATCATGTGATTGTGATTATATTTGATGTATGCAATGATCCTTGTTGTAATATGGCAACCGGCAGGAGCCTAATGGTTGTCTTCAATTCTGTTAAGACTTGCGTGTCTATTCATCTTGTAATAGCTTTGTTCCAAGTAGTTGTAATAGTTGCTAGTGATGATGGACAACCATGAAGCGGCTCCACTGACCTTGACGCCATGCTGGTGATGATGGAGATCATGTCCGTGCTTTGGAGATGGAGATCAAAGGCGCAAGAAGAAAGGGCCATATCATATCACACTAATTATGAATTGCCTGTGATGTTAATCCTTTATGCATCTTGTATTGCTTAGATCGCGACGGTAGCATTATAAGATGATCCCTCTCACTAAATATCAAGTAATAAAGTGTTCGTCCTTAGTTGGCACCGTTGCTAAGACTCGTCGTTTCGAAGCATCTCGTGATGATCGGGTGTGATAGACTCTATGTGTGCATACAACGGGTGCAAGCCAGATTTGCACATGTGAAAACTAAGGTTAACCTTGACGAGCCTAGCATGTACAGACATGGTCTCGGAACACGGAATACCGAAAGGTAAAGCATGAGTCATATGGATGATATGATGAACATGTTGATTGTTTGCCTTTAAAACTACATCATCTCACGTGATGATCGGACTTGGTGTAGTGGATTTGGTTCGTGTAATCACTAAAACAACTCGAGGGATGTTGTCTTGAGTAGGAGTTCATTTGTAATTTGTATTAGTCGAACTCAATTTATCATAAACACAATCAAAGTGAATTTGCATAGTTTGTTGTAGTCATTGGCATCCGTTCACCACCTTACGCTTAGTTATAGTTGAGATAGTGGAACTATAGAAATTCTGGATATTTACTTTACGAACTGGTATCGTATTGTTTTGAATGTCAATTTAAAGTTTATAAGTCCTATTGCAAACTTTCAGCAAACTCTATTTACTCCATGAAGTTTAATAAATAGTATTAAATCAAGAGTAACAATTCCAGTGTTAGTATCTAATGTATCATGTTTGCCTCCATGATTCTTGATACTCAAAAGATTGTTTTTAATATCAAGTTTATCTAAGAGCTGAAAGCAATGTTTCAGAAACCATCATATGTGAAAGGTATTGCGATATCTAAAACAATGTGTTGGTTACAACATGATAGAGTATACGTCCTCATATTTGATGAGAATTTCTGAAGGTTGGAGACGCTAGTCGTACTAATCCTCCAAAAGGTTTTGAAAAAGAAACATTATACTCGCAATTCACCTTTATAAGCTATAGCAGCTTGATCATGAAAGTTGTCATGATAAGGATGAATAGAAGATGTAAGTAAAATATTTACTACACTTAGAGATTACTAAAGAATGGAATTTTGAAAGAATGCCAAACATTTGATGATGGTGATTCACCTCAAAGTGCAAGTCCAAAGGTATTAGTAGTTGACTATATACGCTTTGTACCATGTGTCATGTTGATGACACCACTATTGATGTTGATAGATTTTTTTTTAAAGAAAAGGAATTGCTGAAAGAGAATCTATAAAATATTTGGCAGAAAATAAAAGGTTCGAGATGTCCAACTTAGGCATATAGAAGATATACATGTTATGGTTGTATTCCTTGCTTGTTAAACAATGTGGTTCTTAGGTATTGGATACCGGTATTGGATACCGAATTGGTTGGTATGAAGTGTCATACAGGACAACACAATTCATGAACTGCAATGGCCTAAGTAACTAGCAAGAGAAAATGCGATGATGTTCATCGAAAACAAACAAAGGGTTGTTGTGTTGCTCGTTAACATCAAAGCTTGCCTTCAAGATTTGTTTCAATAATTGTTATTTTGATCAGGTATTATGACGACAAAAGGTTGTTCAAATAATTACCGTATTCCATAATAGATGGATAATATACAAGTCTGGTAGGAGAAATAACGACCATAAAACTAATGCTAAAATTTCGCAAGACAAATGATTGAAAGATCACTTGCGAAGTGACATCTCCGTTTAAATTATATTGAAAAGATATATGAAGAAACTCCATGTTGATGGATTTTTGGAGTCTTTGATTTAGATCAAATGAAGCTTGTGATACTTTCCTGGAGATAATTAAAACTCTGTTCGTAGGCCAAAAGAGGAACGGACGACTAACTGATTGGAATTTGTACATATTGATGTATATAGTCCATTATGTGTAGTCGTGGGCGATGGATTTCAACTTCATAGGCTTTCTCCGAAGATTTGAGTGAGTATATGTATATACTTACTCAATAAGGAAGAAGTATGAAACATTTGAAAAATGTTCAAAGACTTTCAAGATGAAGTGGAAAATCATTGTAACAAGAAAATAAAAGAGTTTATGATTGGATCATAAAGAAAGATGTTTGAGTTACAAGTTTAGCAAAACACCTAAGATTTGAGGAATCGTTCCATGGATTTGCATTTCCCAAAACACCATAGGAGTATAGAGTGTTCAAGATATGTAATGAAACCTTGTTTGACATGGTAAGATCAAAGATGTCATTTATAAAACTGCCATTATATATTAAAGATTAAAGCTTTAGTGACTACCGCTTTTACACTGAAAAGAGCTCCATCGTGATCCGTTGAAATGACACCATATAAGTCATGGTTTGGGATAAAACCCAGGTTGTCCTTTCTTAAATTTTTGGTATGCTATGCATAAGTAAAATGTTTACAACCAAAGTCGGATAAGCACGTCTTTGTAGGTTATTCCAAAGAATTTGTTGGGAATTTCTCCATAACGCCGAGGACAAAAGTGTTTGTCGCTTAGAACGTCAAGTTTCTTGAGAAGGAATTTTTCATGAAAAGTTAAGTGGGAGGACAATAGAACTTTGATAAGGTTGTTGAACATTAGCTATATGTGCTAAGTAGCGCAGCGCCGGAAAGTGTCCCAGTGGCGGCCACAATGCTCATGGCTCTCGTGATTACAAAAGGTGTGATCTTGGAGATTAGAGTTCCTATAGAATCGTGTGGGTCGGTAAGAATCAAATAGTAAGATTTGATAAGCAAGTCGTTATTGTTTTGACAATGATGAACCGACTACATGCAAAGAAGAGATGATGGGCCCTGAGTCCATAAAATGACTAGAAGTCATGGAATCCGTGATAGTATCCATACACGAGAAATCAAGTTTCTGAACTTAGAAGACCCTCCGGAAAGGCGTGAAGCCTACCGGTAGTGTTTGGATCTATAAAGAAATAGACATGGATGTTTCAAATCTATGAAATAGTCAACATGTCGGAAAGAGTTTACGATAATGTTCAAGGAATTGACTATGATAAGATTTGATCTTTCATAGCGATATTTAGTCTGGACGGATTAATGTAGCAACCACTACATATATTTTGGTATATGGTAGTTGAACAAACAAAACAAGTTCTTCTAATAGAATGGTTACCTAGGACGTGTACATGACACGATCCAAAGGGTTTTGTTAATTCAAAGGATGCTAAAAGAGTATGCAAAACTTCAATGGTTGAAGTGAGCATCGCGGAGTTGGAATCTTCAGAGACGATGAAGATGTTTGCATTTTGCAAGAAATTAAGTGGGAGCGCTAAGACATATTTCTAATACATTATGTGAAAGACATATTGTTGATTAGAAATAATGTATCTTTTATTGACACATGTTAAGAATTTCATTTCGATGAAAGACTTAGGCATAACTCAAGAATTAGGCATCAATGTCTATATGGATAGATTGAGGCGCTAATATGGTTTTGCCAAATGTACATAGATAAGATGTTTAATGAGTTCAATATGAAAACAACAAGAAAGGTTCTTGACGCACGGAAAGGACTAAATCAAGATTCAAGTGTGTTGACACGAGATTCAAGTGTTTTGACACTTGGTGAAATCACAAGAATATTTTGATCAATCATTCTTTGAGATGTACACATCCAGATATGTCCTATGCTCTAAATGTTATGAGCATATACCAGAATGATTCATAAGATGATTATTGGACAATAGTAAAGATATTCTTATGAGCTTTGGAAGAACTAAGAATATATCATGTATAAGTGACAAATAGTTAAAGGTAGTTCATTGTAAAGTGTTACATTGATACTAGTTTTGTCACAAGATACAAATTAAATTTATCTCAATTTAGACTATGGGTGGCACAATATAATGGAAAGGATGTTCCAGGATGGATTTGGATGAGTTCCAAAGTTGAGATATTGTGACGGATACTACAACAAAAGGCTAAGTATATAACTGCTATAGTAGCAGCAAAGGAGGGCATTTGTGTTAAGTAGTTTGTTATCAAACTAGGCGTGGTTCATAGCAGGATAATACTATGAAGATACATTGTACGCCAATTGTATCAACATGATTTAATCCAGGGAACTAAAGGTCTCACCAAAGGACCAAATTTATACAATGCCATCTCATTAGAGAATGAGTAATGCATAGAGACGCAAGGACATGCAAATACACACGGACCTGGAAGTGTCAGATCCAAAGATTATGTTTACCACTAGCAATAGTGTCTATACAACACCAAGAAGCCATAGGTGTTGAATGCACAAGTTTTTTAACTAGATTATTGACTCTAGTGCAAGTGGGAGACTGTTGGAGATATGCCCAAGAGGCAATAATAAAGTGGTTATTATTATATCTTTATGTTTATGATAAATGTTTACATCCCATGCTATAATTGTATTAACCGGAAACATTAATACTTGTGTGTTTTGTAAACATAAAAGAGTCCCTAGTAAGCCTCTTGTTAAACTAGCTTGTTGATTAATGGATGATCATGGTTTCCTGATCATGGACATTAGATGTCGTTAATAACAAGATCATATCATTAGGAGAATGATGTGATGGACACACACCCGTAGTAAGCATAGCATAAGATCAAGTCATTAAGTTCGTTTGCTATAAGCGTTAAAATACATAGTAACCTAATCCTTCGACCATGAGGTTATGTTAATCACCATCACCGGATGGGTACTTTGATGACATCAAACACCGCTTCGTAACTGGGTGGTCATAAAGGTTTCATTGGGTATTCTGAAAGTATGTGTTGAAGCGCATGGACCAAGATTGGGATTTGTCCATCCATATGACGGATAGATATGCTCTGGGCCCTCTCGGTGGAATGTCATCTAATTAGCTTGCAAGCATGTGACTGGGTCACAAGGGATGACATAACATGGAACGAGTAAAGAGTACTTATCAGTAACGAGGCAGAACTAGGTATGGAGATACCGACGATCAAACCTCGGATAAGTAGAGTATCACGTGACAAAGGGAATTGGTTTCGTATGTTAATGGTTCTATCGATCACGAAGTCATCGTTGAGTATGTGGGAGTCGTTATGGATCTCCAGATCCCGCTGATGGTTATTGATCGGAGAGGTGTCTCCATCATGTCTGCATATTCACGAACCGTAGGGTGACACACTTAAGGTTCGAAGTTGTTTTAAGTAGATATGGAATGTGCGTTGGAGACCGAATGTTGTTCGGAGTCTCGGATTGGATTCGGGACATCACGAGGAGCTCCGGAATTGTCCAGAGAATAAGATTCATATATTGGGGATCATTTTCTAAGTTAGAAAATGTTCCGGAGTATTTGTATGGGGATTATAGAAGGTTTCGGAATGTTCCGGAAGGTTCTAGAAGATTTCTTGGAGTTTACTTGAAAACCAAGAAAGGATCAAGGAATCCTTGTGGGGTAAGACAAGGATTCGTGGGGGAGTAGGACTGTCCCCCCACCTCCTTGATCCGCCGGCCAAGGGAGAGGGGAGTCCTACAAGGACTCTACCTCCCCATGGCGCCTCCCTCCCATAAATAGAGGGGGTGGAGGCGCCACCCCCTTGCCCCCTTCCACTCCAAACCCTAGCCGCCTCTCTCCTCCTCCTTCCCTCTGCTCTGGCTTAGGCGAAGCCCTGCAGAATTCTCTACTCCACCACCACCACCACGCCGTCGTGCTGCTGGGATTCCGTGGAGAAGATCTACTACCTCCGCTGCTCGCTGGAACGGGGAGAGGAAGGTCTGCTTCGACTCCGCACGTGTGACCGACTGCGGAAGCGCTGCCAGAACGCGGCACCGGAAGGATCGTCTACTCAATCTTGAGATCGGCAAGTGATCGACTACATCAACCACGAGATCCGAATCTCGTAACGCTTTCGGATCTACAAGGGTTAGTACAGATCTATCTCGTTGCACATGTCTAATAGATTAGATCTTGGCTTTTATCTAGATTAGATCTGGGTTTTGTTCGTTCTTGCGGTAGAAATTTTTTGTTTTCCATGCTACGAACCCATCACTATGCTCTACTCAAGTGGAGCTCTCATCTTCACAACTTCAACAAGCTCCTAGCATTTGAGGGAAATGATGACCCAAGCCAAAGACAAGCTAAGAACCCTCACCATTTTGATTAGGCAGAAAGTTCCAGGCCATATTGTCCAGTCCCTCCACAGACTGGATTGTCTAGCCCTGCTTAGTCAGTTGTTCAAGGCATATTTATTCAGTCATCTGCAAGATCATCTTGAAGCCTTTCAAGTAACTTGCCTGATCAATACCAAGATCAACCTATACCTCATGTTGATGAAGCTGGACCCATTGTTGATCAAGGTCAAAATGATGGTCAAGATGAGGACCAAAATGATGAAGAGATCCCCACAAGAAACAACAAGGAGATCGAAACTCGTTGCAAAGCTAGAGTGGAAAAAATGTTAGAAAGAAGAGAGCACACTCTTGAGAATGTTCTTGGCGATCTAAGGAGTGGAATGT
The DNA here is from genome assembly GCA_910589775.1 of Avena eriantha. Taxonomy (NCBI): domain Eukaryota; kingdom Viridiplantae; phylum Streptophyta; class Magnoliopsida; order Poales; family Poaceae; genus Avena; species Avena eriantha. Next base: position 282,065,029 of record OU342746.1, on the reverse strand, counting down.
CCACTCGAGCTCAATTGAAGCATTTTGGTGAGCATCAAGCTCATATATCCATGGTGGAGCCAAAGAAAGTGTGGGAAGCTCTTGAAGATTCATATTGGCTAGAAGCAATGCACAAAGAGCTCAACAACTTTGAGAGAAACAAAGTATGGAAGTTAGTAGAATAGCCCAAGGAGTTCCGCAATGTTATTGGCACTAAATGGATATTCAAGAACAAGCAAGATGAACATGGTATTGTTGTGAGGAACAAGGCAAGATTGGAAGCACAAGGGTTCTCTCAAATTGAAGGCATTGATTATGGAGAGACTTATGCTCTCGTGGCTTGCCTTGAGTCCATTGGTATCCTTCTTGCATATGCTGCACATCATAATTTTAAATTACAATAAATGGATGTGGAAAGTGCTTTTCTAAATGGTCATTTGCATGAGTTGGTTTATGTCAAGCAACCCCTGGGTTTCGAGGATCCCACCTTCCCAAACCATGTATACAAACTTGATAAGTCTCTCTATGGACTTAAATAAGCTCCACATACTTGGTATGAGCACCTTAGAGAGTTATTGTTAGACCGTGGATTTGAGGTTGGGAAAATTGATCCCACTCTTTTTACTAAGAAGGTTAATGGGGGAGCTTTTTGTTTGCCAAATATATGTTGATGATATTATCTTTGGCTCAACTAACAAAGCTTTTAATGATTAATTCTCAAAGCTTATGACTGACAGGTTCATGATGTCTATGATGGGAGAGTTAAGGGTATTTCTTGGTTTTGAGATCAAACAAATAAGAGGAGAAACATTCTTCAATCAAGCCAAATATACTCAAGACATGCTCAATAGGTTCAACATGGAAGAACTAAATGGAGCTCCTACTCTCATGGCAACCAAGACTCATCTTGAGCTTAACCAAAATGGTAAAGATGTTAATCAAAAGGTATACCGATCCATGATTGGTTCTTTGCTTTACCTATGTGCATCTAGACCCGATATTGTGTTAAGTGTAGGAGTGTGTGCAAGATATCAAGTGGCTCCTAAATAAAGCCACTTGATGGCGGTCAAAAGAATCTTTCGATATTTGGTTCATACCCCAAACTATGGTATATGGTATCCTAGGGGCTCAACATGCTCTCTTTATGGATACACTAATTCGGATTGGGATGGTGATAAGGATGATAGAATCAACCTCCAAGGCTTTCCAATTCCTTGGTAGGTCCTTGGTGTGTTGGTCTTCTAAGAAGCAAAATTGTATATATCTCTCCACCGCTGAGGCTGAGTATGTGGCTGTAGCTAGTGCATGCACTCAATTGTTATGGATGAGGCAAACTTTAAAGGAATACGGTGTCCATTGTGACAAAGTTCCTCTTTTATGTGACAATGAAAGTGCTATCAAGATTGCCTATAATCCGGTGGATCATACAAGGACAAAGCATATTGAGATCCGTCATCATTTCATTAGATCATGTTGCCCGAGAAGATATTGAGCTATCTTATGTGTCAACCAAAGACCAACTTGCATATATATTCACGAAGCCACTTGATGAAGCTAGGTTTTGCTTTTTGAGGAATGAGCTAAATATCATAGATTCAAGGAGTTTGACTTGATCATCTTGCATACAAAACTATTACTTGATCATTATGAGGTTTATCTGCAAGCATGGAGATAGGGGAGTGCGGTCCTAATCTATTGGGCTATCCCTACCCCCATAATGCCAAAATTAAGAAAATCAATTCTCTTAATATCATCTTGTGATATGTGAGATTCATTGATGAGTAGAGGTTATGAACCCAAGGATAATTCTTCGCGGTTTCATGCCTCACACTCTTACATGGTGGCCTCAGCCACCGCCCCCTTCATTATGAAGGGTTGGTTCTTGGTTCTATTGATTTGGAGTTTCACTTGACATTTAATTTGGATTTCCTTGCCTATTTGGTTCTTCATAGTTTGGAATCTAAACCTAAGCCTGTTACTCTCCCCTAAACACATTCCATCTATCATATATGTCCCAAATTTGAAACTGGCAATTTTGGTCGAAGAGGGTCGGAGTTTCTAGTGTGCATACACCGGAGTCTCCGGTCAGTCCAGAGTCTCCCGTCTGTCGGACCGGAGTCTCCGGTCTAGGACGGTTTCGGGCAGTGACTTTAGGGAGTCGGGGTGAAAGAGTCACACAGGACTCTATCTTCCACCCCGACTCCCACCCTCACACCCATCGCCTCCTCCTCCAAAACTGCCACCTAGAGGTCGTTTTGTCGCTGGGATCTGCCGTGCCGTCGGCCAACTCCACCCTCTCCACCCCTAGGACGTTCCCCACCAGTGGAATCACTCCAATGGACATATCTGTTACTCTCCCTCTCACCATGAACCTAGGGTTCATCCCCATCATTTATTTTGAGTTTTTGTACTGATTTTGCCCATTGGAAACACATGCTTGCGTGCACTCTATCACATTAGTCTCATTACCTTGCCCGGTCTGCTAGAATCAAGCCCTCCCACAGTCTCCCTGTACATACCCGAAATCTCCAGTCCGGAGATTCCGGTTTGTCGGTCTGGAGACTCCGGCCCAGGCCAGAGACTCCAGTTCGTCTGACAGGAAACTCTGGTCCAGGCTAGAGATTCCGGTGTTGCACTCCGGAGACTCCGGTGTTGCTTACTTCTAGCACATCTTGCAAAGTTTTGAGGGTCTTGTTTTTGTCTCCGAGACATATGTGCTTACCTCCATGCTACCCCGCTCACTATATGTTCAAAGGTGGCTCTGGTTCTCATCGTGGTCACACCAAGGCCAAGTCCAAGAGGGCAGATCCTCGGTTTGATGAGGAAGTTGGTCAATATGTGATCCCGCCATCCAACCGCAAGCAGCAGCTTAGATATGTTGAATATATGAGAAAGAACCAAGAGCACATAGAGGAGGAAAACCGTCCCAAGAGGGCTAAGTATGACAATTTGCAATCCCTTGCCCACATGACCAAGAAAGGGTTCTATGACCTGCGCAAGACAAACTTCTATGAGCTGCCCAGGACCAGTGATGACCCATGTTATTGGAGGAAGGAGCAGAAAGTGTTCATGACTGATATCTATAGCAAGCTCACCAAGTCCCATGTTTGCCCTCAAAGGTATATGGACCTCGAGTATATGCGTGCCAACAACTACTTTGAAGATGCTCTATGGATTACTGAGAAGCTTGGACTGCATGGGCTCATAGAGCTCTGAGAAAATTACAACATTACTCTTGTCCAGCAATTCTATGCAACTGTTGTGTTTGGGACTGATCAGGCAAGGACCATGACTTGGATGACTAGCAATGTACGCTGCACTGCTAACTTCTTTGACTTTTCCATGGCCATCAATGAGACTTTCAAGGGTGTGTCTATTCATGTTGGGCACCACATGCATGACGCTACTCTTGGCGAGAACAAGAACAAGTTGGCACCTCTCTATGGCAGCAAGGGTGTCGTCGGTGAGGCCAAGGGCCTCAAGCCTCTCTACAACTTACTATTGAGGATTTTTCGGCACAACATTTCCCGTAGTGCTGGCAATGATGATGCCATTAGGTATGGCCTTGTCAGCTTACTCCACCATGCTCACAAGGTATACTATGCTGGCCCTGATGCTGAAGGATATGTTATTGACATCATGGACTTCATTTTTTAGGAGATGCACCATGCTATTATCTTAAAGAAATCTCCCCCATGTGCTGCTCTTGTGATGAGGCTTATCAATACTCAAGCCCATGGTTCATCTCTTGCCCTTACTCCCAACCTTATGGAGCATGCCCTGGTGTGTCTCCAAAAGAAAGGGAAAATGGGTTCTGCTCCTAGGCAGCCGTTTGAGAGTGAGGATGATGAGATTTCTAAGGCTGAGTGGGCTCCCACTCCACCAAGGGGCTCTCCGAGGAAGAATGCCTCCAATGTTCCCACGGCTCCGGTCACACGTGAGTTTGTTCAGGAGAAGGTCAAGAAGGCGTATTTCTAGGAGAAGACACTTTGTTGCATGAATGTGGACATCCGCAAGGGACAACATGACTCCTACAAGAGAAACAGTAGAATTGAGAAGCTCCTCAAGGAAATCAAGGCTCAAGGAGAACAAGAAGAGGAAGGGGAGTCAGAATACAATGAGGAGCATGGGGCTGAACCATCTACGGAGTCAAACCACACACTCTCCTTTGGTGCTTGGAATGCTATGAATGCCAGCTTGGTTGATTGGCGGACATTCTCTGAGGTCACTTCTGGTTTTGCACCACGGGGCACTTCCTCCTCTCGCCCTCATGGCTAAGGCCCTCAGAGTCTTGCTGCTGATGATAACTATGATGAGGATGAGGATGAGGATGATAATGATGATGAGGACTCCAACTGATTCCTTTGGGGCGTTAGCTTGGACTTTTCCCTTTTTGGTGTTTCGATGCCAAAGGGGGAGAAGTTGTCCATTACGAACATCCAGGATTTGCATGGATTTGGGCATTTGGTTGCGAACATTTGGTTTTATTTGTTTCTTGTGAAACTAATGTGGTTCTTGTGAAACTATCTATGTGTGTGTGGACATGCCATGCTCATTCCTTATTGTAATGGTTAAACCTTCCCATGATTAGTTTCTCTATTACCCGACTTACATGTATTACATGATTATCTTGCTGCACTTTGTCAGGGGAGCATAGTTATGTCTCCTATTAAGATTCCCATGCAAAACCTCTTATTGTCATCGAACACCAAAAATGGGGAGACTGAAAGAACATTTATTGTTTTAATCTGTTTTGGTGTTTGTTAACAACACAAGGATCATTTTACTGTGTGTTAATGTCTATAGGTCAATCTAATGAAAAGAGAAAAAGCCATATCATAGTGGGAAAATCCCTGGATAAAACTGATGTTTCCTGAAGAATTCAGACTGGAGTCTCTGGTGTGCAGACATCGGAGTCTCCGGTGTGGCCCAGAGTTTCCCCACAAGTCTCCGGTGTGAGCTCAAGAAGATGTCCAGGGTTATTCTGTGTGGGGGTCCGGAGGCAGACCGGATATTGGCCAGAATCTCCAGTGTGGTATCTTGGACCAGAGTTTCCGGTGTGGAAACACCGGATTCTCTGGTGTCTCTGGTCCAGAGTTCCTGCCAAAGTCCCCAAAGTGAGCAACAAGACAAGGTCTAGGTCATACTATATGATGGTCCGTAGATGGACCAGAGATGGGCCGGAGTTTATGGTGTAGACCGGAGTCTCCGGTCTGCAATACCGGAATCTCTGGTGTGGAAGTTCTCCAACAGACAGAAAATGGTTAGCAGTTGTGGAGCCTATAAATAGAGGACCTCATCTTATACCTCTAGCTGCTTGTTCCAGAAAAGAAAATCATCACCATTAGAGCCACCAAAACTCCAAGATCTCTTCATCCAACCACCCAAAGTCACTGCTCTTTGGGGAATTGGAGGAGGAGGCCTTGATCTATGGCTTCACCAAGAGAGATCTTCATTTCCCCCTCATTCACTCAAGGGACCCTTGCTCTAGGGTTTCATTGGAAACCCTAGGACTTATTTTGGTTCTTACAAGCTTGTATTTGATTGTATGATAGCTTGCTTGGATTTGGGAGTCTCCAATTAAGTTGTGGATGTGTGCCTCGAACTTGTTATAAGGGTGTCGGCTACCACCTTGAAGGTTGCCGATATAGTGGAAGCGTGAATCAATCCCCTTGGAGTGAAGTTCACCAGATAACAAGGGAGGCCTCTCGTGGAGTTGGTGATTTGATACCCACCTCTCCAAACGTAGACGTACTTCCCCTCAAAAGAAAGGAACTGTGGGAAATAATCCGTGTGTCTCCGCGTGCTTCATTTCGATTACTTCTATCCTTTACCACACCTTACTTGTATCTTGTTCTTGCTTAGTTATACTAGTGTTGCATATAGGTAAATTCACCTTAGTTGTATATCTAGAGAATTTACCTTTTGTGTCAAACCCTAACTTGAAAAAGAGTAAAATTTGAAGTAGCACCTATTCACCCCCCCTCTAGGTGCCCATACGATCCTTTCAACGACGACGACTGACGGCGGCGTAAGGAGTCTAACAGTGGGGATGTGCTAGAGACCGCAAGGGAACGAGATAGCAAGCACTAGAGATTCGTGAGCTCACCGGGAAGTAGAAGAGGTTGATGGCAAGGCTTATAGTGGCCTGCAGCGGCGATGAAGGCACGACAGAGCTCGGTCGGAGTTTGAGAAGAAAGCGCCGATTAGGCCGACTAGAGGCACCCAACTTGCTCTGCTTGGAAGAAAGAATGAACAAGATGAGACCACGGCACAAGCACACCTGGAGGCACTCGGGATGATGCAGAATGACAGTGATCTAGAGCTAGGGTTTCGGCTTCGTTGTGGAAACGAGAGAGGTAGGTTGGTGGAGCGAGTGAGAGAGGGAGGAGAAGATGAGCACATCACGGAGGGTTCCTTATCCATCTCCAGGGGTGGCGGGCGGGCATCATGGCGCGGAGACGATCAACGGTGCTCCAGGCAGCTACTTTCCTTCAACGAGGAAGACAACAACGAAAGTGTCGAAGAGGTATTGGGCCATGTTGGGATGTAGTTAGGCCAGGGTGGGCTCTAGCAAAGCAAGCAAGGTGGACTGCTACTCGCTACACTGGGCGATGCATAGGAAACGGGTTGCCGCCTGTACTGGATTGTTTTTCTTTTCCTTTTTCTTATTATTTTACTAATTTGTGTTTTTACAATGACACCTCAAAACTAATGTTGATTGGTTTAAAAATACCAAATATTTTGTAGAATATTTAGGGATTCATTGTAACCAACTTTCTCTACATTTATTTTTGTATTTTCAAAATTCATAATTATATGAAAGGTGCTTTTATTAAGTAGAGTAAATAATGATTAGGGTTTTAGGATTTTTATTTATTACTTAGAAGGATCTTTGGAATTAGAATTTTCTCTACTCATTAATAAGTGGAATATTTATAAATTTAAAGTGATTAATAATGTTTATAAGAGTTTTTGAGGAGAACCAAATAATAGTTAATATTCATCTTATAATTCTTTAAATTTTGTGGTTTAAAAATTGTGATCACATCTATTTCATACCCACTCAATTTTATTGTTTAAAATCACCATAGAATTATTCTTGTGGACATTTTAAAATAAAGAATGGTCTTATTACCATAGATTGGTCTTATTACCATAGATAAATTAAGTATAGGATAATATAAAGCTTGATATATTTATTTGCTAAATTGTTAATAATGACAATCTTACTTAACACATTGGATTGAATCTATACTAGAATTATTATAAGGACTCATCACCATTTTATGTGTGGCTTAACCCTTGTTATAAATCTAACATGTAATAATTTGTAGTAGATATTACTTAAGTGATATATATGACTTATATGCCATGCAATAATTGCTATTTTGGGAGGGTTTCTATTTCCACATATTTCTTACGATTTTTGGAGGATTTCCTATACTCATAATCCTTCTTTGATCTTGTGAGAGATTAGGGTTTGAGAATATTGGCTTATAGTTATGGATGATATCCAAAACTAGAATAACGTAGTAACTTAGCCTTCTAATAGTATTTAGAATAAAATGTGTTCTTGAGGATTACCTAGTAACTTAGCCTTCTTTTAAAATGTTTAATATCTAAAGGTCATATTTGATGTTTCACTAGTAGCCTTGAATTAGGTTTTAGGAGAGTGTAATAGGTATAAGACCTGTCATGACCTGATATATTCTTGGTTAAAGGTTACTCAAGCATTCCTATCTTTTATGCATGTGAAGTCTTAACCCCTAACTGAGGAATTCCTTTCATAGATATACTCTATATAAATCTCTCATCTGATTCACAAGGATCACACCTTCCTTAGTAAGCCAATCATCTGAATCCACCATATCCATCATCATATGATGACATGGTCATGTCACTTCAACACCACTCATTCTCCATTCTTCCTCTAGTACATAACTTCCATTTCTTAGCTACCCTCGATGAATTCATTTATGTAGTTACTTCCATCTTCTTTAATCAATAGCCTTCACATTCTTCTCTCATCTACTTCCAAGGCTTGCAAGGCTACAATCCTCACTATATCACATGTGATATCAATCCTCTAGAAGAGTTATGGTACTACTTACATAATATAGGGTTGTCCTTGTATAAGCTTGATCAAAATACTATGCCTTCAACTATTCTATACAACTCATGTTCCAAACTTCATCATTGCATGGTCTACTAATAACAATTCTATATCATCTTATCAATTACTCCCAAGTGGCTTGAGAACAATGACTACTATTCTTTGATCACAAATTTGATCTTCTAATTGTCTAGTCAAGATCTATCCTCAACTAAGTAACATCTTGTACTACACCTAGTCTCTTTACAGGGTTTATCTTGCTAATGAAGTTTATCTTATGGTTGTACCTTCTTGGCTTAACAAGATTATTCTTTGATACTCCATCATTACTAGCTTTCTTATAACTTCTTAATTACTAACTTAACTCTTAGGTTTAGATGCTTCTTCTAGTTAACTCATGAATGAGTTAACTCCTCCAACATCAAATGGTTTAATCTCCACTAAGGGTCTCATCCTAATAATGATGGCACACACTACTATAACTAGTTTCTTCTTATTATTAATTTACTTTAGGACTTTGGAAGGTCAATATAATAGGTCAAACACTAAAGGGAAATAATTGCTAGGTCAAGAATTGACCTCTCAACATTGATGATCAACAGACTCTAGAACATGGTTCAATAGGAATGACATCCATTAATATGGTAATAAGGATATGTGGTGAATGGTCTTTTTTGCGAAATTCCACCGATCTATGGCTCGACTTCCTTTCCTACTCTATTCGTGATAACCGTTAATATTTAGGAACTACCATGATGCTCATGGGAGTAATAATTATAGTAAGCATATATATTAAGGTTTAATTATTAAGTTTCTTTACTTGGATTATAGACTTGATTTGGTATTCAGGGTTGTTGTAAAGAATACCTTGCTATAATCTTTAAAGGATTAAGTATTCATCCTTGAGTAACGTGTTGTGGTTTAGTTTTATTATATTTGATCTACCCTTAGATCAAATCATCTTTACCCAAAATAAGATTTTAGCAAAGGTCAAATTGAAACTTATCGCACTCAACTTGATGATCCACTTCAGTTCCATCAAGTTTAGAGAAGATTCAATCAATTTGACAAGTTTTAATTAAAAGCGCGAAATTTATTCAGATTTTCTATGCATGAATGCAATGCACACGTCTGAACTAAGCTTATATTTCTAAACTCTAATGCTGGGATATTACAACCTTTTAATTCCTATTTTGCTCATTGGTCATAAGCAATGGCTGGTTCCTGTTTGTGTGACACATTCATTGTCTATCTTACCCTCTATAAATTCATTTTTCTTGTTACCATGGACCAAATCACGAGCACACATAACTTTGAACAAAATTTGAGCTAGCCAAATTTCGTATGAGATGAGCTTAGGCTTAAAGCAAACACACCCACAGATCATGATCCGACGGCTCAGCGGCCGTCTCCCCCGCAACACTGATGGTCGATTGCAACTAACATCACGAGCTCCTGTCGCCGTCGTCGTCGTCCCCGTCCCCGTCTCACCTCATCAGATCTCACCAATCCTCCATTTTCCGTCCGGCCTTCCTCCGATCTCCGCGAGGGGAGAAGAGTCCAAAACCCTAACCCCTAGCCTCCCGGTCGAATCCGAGGGGGGAGAAGTAAGAGGCGGGGATGGTCTTCATGGCGGCTCTGGAGGCCGATCTTCGCGCTCTCTCCGCCGAGGCGCGCCGCCGCCACCCCGCCGTCAAGGACGCCGCCGAGCACGCAACACTCAAGGTCCGCCCCTCCCCCCCCCGAGATTTCAGTGCCGCTACTCACTTCGCGTTTGTGTCGCTCGCTCGCTCGTTTCGGATCCGACATGCCAATGAAGTAGTGCCCAAACATCTCCAAGTGTGCTTGGAAGTTGTTGCTAGTATCCTCTAACTCTGTTTTCTGTTTGGTTTCGTGATAGCAATACGTTGTGAGCTAGTGATGTAGGAGCAGACCCCCCGCTTGATGATTTTAGGTGATGTTTTTGCAGAACTAAGGTTTGGCCAATTCCACCTAGGTGACCTGTAGGATGGATATTTCAGCTTCCGTTTGCGAATTTCAATTAGTCCTAGTTAATGGTTAGTGCTTGTGAGAGGCTTATCCTACTTGGTAGGTGTAGAACTTCAACTTTAAGGAATGGTTGTGAGTCCTGAGTGATTTTTCGAAGGTTTGGTTGCTTACATTTAGATGTTTGCAATTGATTTTTGTTAGAGCTTCGTTTTTCGTTGGAGATCCCGAGTTAATGCTTGGGCCAATGGCACATAGCTTATAAGAGTAGTTCGAGTAGAGCTGGAGGGAATTTATCGCTTTCTCTAGGTTGAAGGGTTCAATGCCTACTAAGATTGGTTTCTGTGGGTGGAGGGATAACTTTTATGTACTGTAGTCGAGACTGGAGAGTGGAGACACACACTCGACTTCTCTTGTTCGTGTGCTTCTTGGCAGCGACACTCTAGAAGTAGCTTTTACAGGATTTCATGATAGAGCACAGAAAAAAGCCTTGATATTAGCATAACTTAAGCAAAATATACTGGTGCTGGTCCATAATTAAGATGAAATATTATATGTGTACATAACAAGAGTTGTCACAAACAACATCTATGAATAATTGGCATATAGGCAAAATGAAGAGTACTGCCCATATCTATTTGATCAAGTGCGATCAACAGATAGACTAAACAGAACAACACCTGCACTATACCTCTTAGCAGTCTTGGTGCGTGAAAATAACATTCAAACATACCTTTGTTTTGTGTATCGAGGTGGAGGGTGGTGTTACCACTTTTTTGTCTCTTCTTCTAATTTTACTGTGTTTTTGCATGCCACTAGGTTTTTTGTATGTGCTTGAAGTAAAGGAGTGAACTTCAGTGATGCTGGCACACAATGTTGCCCAGTACTAATGCAGGAGTTGGAATAGCCACTGTCTTTGTTATCAGCAATGTGCGCTGAAGTTTGAACCGAATTAGCTTAGATTTTAGTCAGCATTTAGTTTTATTTGTCCCACATGGAGATGCTGTCCATATTTGTGCATATTTCTGCCTTTCACTAGTGTTTGATCTCGTGGAAACCCCCGGCCACTTCCCTGTATTAAAATGTTGACCAAGGGTGAAGGACCCCTCCCTTGGCTATATGTTGTTAGGTAGGTGAGACCTCTCCAGTGATTATTTCACGCAGATAGCACCACGTTTAGTCCGAACGCATCACCTGCAATTCGAACCGGTGTGGCGAGCTCAACACCCCGAGCTTCAAGCCACCAAGCTAGTGCTTGGTTCTCACTTCCCCTGTTTCTATGTTTAAGACGCTTTTGATGTTCTGATTTATGAAGGAACTAACCAAGTAATTCTGTAATCGTCATATGCTTCTCATCACCATTTTATCTGCTTTGGGATGCTTCAACCACATAACATGTTCTTTTTTCAGAAAAAGGATTAACCACACCATCCAAAATTAACTGTTGGGGCTAATTCCTCTCTAGAGTCAAATTGTTTGCATCTGTAATTGCTAGATGATGAATTCACTTTTCTTGTTTCTTATGTTACTCCTGCAAAGATGCTACTCCCTCTGTCCCAATGCGCGTGGCGCCCTAGTTTTGCGTGTTTTCACTTTGACCACTAATTCGACCAATAATATATGTTTAACTTGTTATAAAAATTATATCTTTAGAATTTTTTTAATACGAATTCAGTGATAAAACTTTTCTGACATATGATCCATATTTCATTGGTCAAATTGATGGTCAAACTTTGACCTCAAAAAATATGTGCGCCACCTAAATAGGGACGGAGGGTGTAGTACTTTGTAGCCTTTCTGTACATTTTAACATTAATTTTGCATTCTCATGTGATGTAAGTGGTATGCTACTCTCTTATTGAACATACGTTTTCAATTCTCTTTGGCTTGCAGCTCCGTTCTCTATCCAATCCAAGGGAAATAGCTCAAAATGGGGATATACTACGGATATTTCTGATGGCATGCAGTGTCAAATCAGTGAAGCTGAGTGTGATAGGACTGTCCTGTTTGCAAAAACTTATATCACATGACGCTGTAGCATCATCTGCGTTGAAGGAGATATTAGCTACTTTGAGAGATGTGAGTCTCTCTTTACTTCTGTATCTACTTGCCTCACTTTTTTGAACTTAGTCTAATAAATTTAACCTAGATTTTTTGTGGTATATGTTGGAGGGCTTGTGTTAACTATTACTGGATATTTGAGTTTGATGATGTGTTTTTCTTTGTAAAGCTGATTCTTAATTATAAATGTTTATAATGTATACAATCTTTTGACCATATGTAAGTATTTGTGTGATTTGATTTGATGGATCATCTTGTAGTACCTTAACTCTTGAGGTCTTTAAAGTAATCATCACTCAAGTGTGAATTTTTCTGACCGCAGCATGCTGAGATGACAGATGAAAGTCTTCAGTTGAAGACTTTGCAGACAATGTTGATTGTCTTTCAGTCACATTTACGTCCTGAAAGTGAGGTACAGCTATCGACCATTGTCATCTAAATTATTTAATATCTGTAATAGTCCAATAGATGGAATAATTTCTTCTTATGTGTGGTATGCTTAGCTGGCCCTGTAACACATAGAAGCTTCCCTCTATAAAAAATGTAAATATATGACAATAACAGTGTGCCATTGAGTAGTCACCACTCTTAGCCTTCTGTTTTCGCATTTGGCTTATGTCAACTCATAATTTTCCTTTTTGTAAAATAAGGTACTCTGCCTTTTCTTTTTTCTTTTCTTTTTTGTTTTCTTTGGATTTCTGGCGCCTGGCTGTTTGGACTTAGGTTACCAGATGTTTATGTGTTTAAAGCATACCAGATGCTTTTTTATTATGGCAATAGTGAAATTTTTATTACCCGCAATGGCAAAAATAGTAACTCCAGCTGCACGATAAATTTTTATTCTGCTCCGAGGGGAACAGTGCTATTGATTATTTCCTGGAATATACGTAAAACTTGACGATTTCTGTAGTTCATGCTACCAGATGCCGTACTATTTCGAGGGTCATTATTCTTACCATCAATAGGCTTATCTTATCAGCATCTTCTTTTCATTTCTCTCAGGAGGACATGTCTCAAGCCCTTGGCATATGTCTTCACCTACTTGAAAGCAGTCGGTCTTCTGACAGTGTCCGCAAGTAAGCTCATTCACATGTTGTTGGCTCACAGATTCTTAATTCCTTTGTGGCGATCTCCTAAATCATGCATTCTTCATTTAGCACGGCAGCAGCTACATTTAGACAAGCAGTGGCATTGGTCTTTGATAATGTTGTTCTTGCCGAATCACTTCCGACTGGTAAAGCATCCCCAGCCAGACTCAGTTCACGTGCTAGCCCTGTTGCCAATAATGTTACTCGTAGCTTCGGCCAGACGCTGTAAGGCTCAGTCTATTTCTCTTCTCTCTTTAATATTATGCTCATATCCTGCAGTAATACATAACAATGTACTCTAATACCAAAAAATGTTTGTTAGTAAGAAACACACCATTTATGCATTATCATCCTTGGGTTGATTTCTGGCACATTATCCAGAGTCTACACACACATGAGATGAGACACAAAGCATGGGGTAAGGTGTGGTAAAAAAATCCCTAACAGATTGTTTGCTCTAGTATATCAAGTATGAAAGGTACCAAGACAGTGAATCATAAATTTTCAGAAAGTTAAGTTAGAAACCAAGATCACGAGTCTATTTGTGAAGTGTCTGGCTTCTATGTGATGATTCCATATTTCCGTTCATTGTTGTTTAGTCATGAATGTAGAATAATATGAGCATTTGAGTGTATTTTTAATAGAAGATATTCTTAGTAGCCCGTTATGATGTTCTTAGCAGCCAATTGGCATTCAGTCCATGCAACAACCTTGCTTTTCTTTTATCTTGTATTCTTGTATATTTGGGTATCTGAAGCTTATTTTCCCCTATTTGTATTTCTGTCCTTTGACAACATTGGCATCAATTCATTCTGCTAGAGTCTTATCAGCTGCATCATCCTTATATTTTGCTGTGTGATGGATACCTACTGATGATTGCAAATTGGTGTTGCCCATTCAACCCAGACAGATCTTGCTCATTCGTCCTGTGCTTTTTTAGTACATCAGTCATGGTCATTCTGTTCACATGGATGATAATTTAACCAATTCTACATTTCTTGTGTTTGCATTCCATCAATTTCCTCCTTCTAGATGGTGTATAGAAAACTTCTTCCTTCTAGTTAAAGTATAAAGTCATTTGATACTAAAATACTCCAGCACACAAATATTTTAGATATTTCGTTTTTCAATGTATTATTTTGCATTCTCTTTGCTTGTTTTAGTCAATATTCAATGTACCCTGCATGACAGCTCACATGCGCTCAACTATGGCGAACTCACCATGAGGGAAGATCTTACTGACGTTGGAAAGCTCGGTCTCCGTCTGCTTGAAGACCTGACAGCTCTTGCCGCAGGTGGATCTGTATGTGTGAACAATTTCTGATAGCACCTTTTCTGTTCTTCTTTAAATAAGAATGATTAACTGGCTCATATTTTGTTACTACATTTTATTCAGTAACTTTGAACTTGAATTACTGAATTTGTACCCAACTTTTCTTGATAAAGTTACCACTCTCTCTTTCTTTAGGCTAGGTGGTTGCATGCTCAGTCACTGCATAGGACGTTTGCCCTTGACATACTTGAGTAAGTTCTCTAAGTTTCATAATAAAAATCTTGGGATACTTCCATTAGTCACTTGTCACAGCTTTCATGATGCCCGATATTCTACACATTTTGTGTTTTAACCAAGTTTAACTAGTCTTAGTTAAAAAGTACCTTGGGCTGCTGTTGTCACATGTCATTGGTGGCTGATGTCAAAATGGTGCTTATATAGAGGGACGGGTTCTGTTGTGGCAAGAGTTCTGGATACAACTGTGAAGTGCACTATAAACACACTAAAATAAATAGCAATCCAAATAAAAAAATCTATAAACTAAACTTGAGTTTGATTCTCTTATAAGCATTTTATTGTATTTTTGACCCTTGTAAGTGCAAAGGGTCACATTAGATTGGTTCCATGGGAGGTCCTTCTATGCTTCACCCCCTTCGATATGCACAAAATTTAAAGCACAAACCAATGGTGGGTGCCATCTTCTTGCTCATCTCTGTGTTTGACAAGTTATGCAACTCCTGTTGGAGTGGTGAAGTATGGACTGAGTTCTAAAAACTAAAGTGACGAGCATCTTCTAAAAACTAGTGATGCCAATCTTTTCATCAGAAGGCTGCCTTTAACTTTTTTTTATCTCATATAATTGTTGACATTATCTAGAATTTGAGTTAAAGCTTATCCCGAGTCTTTACTGATGCTGAGTGCTTGAATGTGTCTTGACCTTCTTTGTTCCAGGTTTGTGCTATCCACATATGTTCCTGTATTCCGGACATTATTATCTTACCAGCAGGTTTGTGTTTCTGTACAACTTTTGTCCTCACAAATGTTTGTTAACCATTGACCCACAATTAAAGAGCTTCTTATAACCTGCCAGGTATTGCGCCATCAAATATGCTCGCTTCTTATGACTTCACTCCGCACAAATGTGGAGGTAAGTAAATAAAAATAAGGAGCTTGCTTTTTAAAATTTATAGCATGCTAAATATCTACGCAGAAAATTATAAGGCTTCGTCACAGTTGCAAAATTTATATGCAGAAGCATGACTTTGACCTGCAACTTTACTAACCAAGATGTTTGCAAAGTGCTCTTCAAGTGCTTTTAGGTGCATACAGTATCCATTTACTTTTATAGCACTGTTTTGTGGCTGGATCTAACTTTGAAATGCATATCTCTATGTGCTATTTGACAGCGGTAGCGGTACCTCTAGCTCTGTAGCAATATGGGAAAAACACTTGCCTCATTCTAATAAGTCTTGGCTAGTAAGATTTGACCTTAAATAAGTAACCAGTCTATATAGTTCACCCTTACTTCATGGTTAGGACCTTGCTTAGGCTAGACAAGCAATTGGGCAATTTCATCCTGCATTGTTAAGTTTATCCATCATATGGAGTTCTTCTTCCTGAGCAAGCTCCTCCCTCTTTGCCCAACAAGGTGGACAGACCCTTGCCAAAATGGGCAAGAGATACTAATTTGGCCTAATCGAAAGCAAGCTGGGACCTTCAAACTGGGCAACGTTGATATCTTTTTTTTCTTTTGCGGTTAGGGCAACATAACTCCTGCATTTTATACAATTAACAGCATAGAAGACCAGCCCATTCGTCAAAAGAACTGGTCTAAAATTCTGAGATGAACTGTGTTAATTGACAAGTCTCTCTCTCGCGACTGCTCCTCCCTTCTCCTTGAGAGTCGACCTCTGTTCACTGCTGCCGCCCCTCTCCTCCCTTCTCTCCGGTAGCCACGGCGGCCAGGAAGGAGATGGATTAGGTGGTTGGCTTACTCTATACTTAGTAGTAGTAGTGTGTAGTTTTGGGCTAGGTCCCAGTGTTTGCCCTAGATGGGTGACTGGGAGTAGGTCTCTGGGTCTCTCCGGCCAGATCCAGGGCACCTCGGTGTTTCTTGCGGCAGCGCTTCTCCGGTGGCAGGAGGTGGCATGGCTGGTGGCGAGGAGTCCGAGCATCTCCGACAATAAGGCTGGTTCTGCGAGCTTGTCCTGGTTGGTATCTGGGTGCGATGCCGGTGAGGTGCTGTCGGCCCCCTCTGCTGGGCTTCCAAGGTGGAAGATAGCGAGGTGGTCTGCGGCGAGCTCTTCTAATAAGCGCCCTTGCCTTCGATCTGTGCGGCTCGCCGTTCTCCTTTCTCGGCGTCCTGGCCATGGCGGCTGGGAGGTGAGGATTTGGCAGCGGGACTGGGCAGGGATTGGAAGGAAAAGGAAGGACGCGGGTGGTGCTCTGCCATCGCTGCGCGTCGAAGCTGCCCCCTTGAGAGCGGATCACATGGCGCTTGATATCAGCGCCATGATCTTTGGCCGGCTGTGCGGCCCTTCTACAACCTCCATGGCGGAGGCCCCATCTGAGCCAGTGCGCCGGTGCTCGACGCCTCTGCTTCTCCAAGTGGTTCGTCCCCGGAGGAGCTTGGGTGGCAGGTGGCATTGGCTCCTTGCCGGGAAAGAGAGCCAAGTGAGCAGTTCCATCTCTGATCTTGGTGGCGCGGCGGCGCTACCTGGAGGTCACCGGCGAAAAGGCAGAGGAGGACGGCCAGGCCTTGATTGCTTTTCCATCTGTAGCTCCAGGGCCGCTCCATCAGCGAAATCGCGCCCGACCTCTACAACTGCATCCCTAAGCGGCGACGCAAGGTCCAGACAGTGGCTGACGGCCTTACCGAGAACAACTGGGCTAGGGACATCCAAGGAACTGTGGGTCTACATGAGATTGGCCATTACCTACAGCTCTGGACATCGCTACAGACTGTTACTCTCACAGATGACCAGGATCAGTTACAGTGGAAGTGGACATCTGACGGAGTCTACTCGGCGCGCTCTTGCTACCTAGCATCCTTCCAAGGATCAACTTCTTGTTTCTCCTGGAAGATCATCTGGAAAAGCTGTGCGCCACCGCGGGTGAAGTTCTTCTACTGGCTAGCCAACCAGGACCACCATCCCCGATGCCCACTCTGCGACCAGAGTCTGGAAACCATCAGACACCTGCTTCTGGAGTGCCCCATCGCCAAGCAGGCGTGGTACGAGATCTTGGCTTGGCTGCGAATGACTGCGCAACCCCCAGATCAAGAGGCCTCGATCATGGACTGGTGGCAACTTGCCAAGAGGAACACGCCCAAGCCAATGTGTAAGGGCCTCGCCTCCGCCGCGCTACTCATCCCGTGGATGATCTGGAAGCACAGAAATGACTGCATCTTCGAAGGAGCGCGACCATCAGCACAGACCTTGATCTCCAATATCAAAGAGGAAGCCAGACTTTGGGCAAGGCTGGGGCTCTTGGCCTTCGTGTAGTACTGCCATCCACTTGGGATGTACACTAAGCTCTGTACCTGTAAGAAACCCTGTGCCTCTCAGGAGGATGTAAACCAAACTCTATCTTTGCAATGAAATGAAACGCAAAAGTCTTTTGCGTTTTCTCGAAAAAGTAAAGTTGGAGCCCTTATCTCGTATTTTTGGTCTTTCTGTGCAAGAGATGCCAAAGGGCCTCCATGTAATATGTACCTGCCTTTAATTTAATTGCAGCTTCCTGGCCCTTCTGGGCCATTCCTGGTTTCAAAAAAAAAAGGATGAACTGTGTTGAGAAAGAAACATGGTGCATTCTCTGCTCCCAATCATTAGAGTCCCAGGAAGTTAGAGGCAAATGTGAAATGATGAACCTCACCTTTCGATGTGCCAGTACCTAATTTAGTTGCTACGAAATAAAAAGATATAAATCAAGATGGATTTCATAAATTCTTTACCATCTCTGCTACCTGATTTCATGCACGACCCAGTTATTAAACTGATTTCTGTATTGACATGTTTGCTGATTTATCTTCAGCTTGAAGGTGAAGCAGGGGAACCTGCTTTTCGCCGTTTAGTCCTACGTTTGGTTGCTCATGTCATAAGACTCTACAGCTCTTCACTTGTCACTGAAAGTGAGGTATTGTTCTGTCCAAGCTCATGTACATTCCAGTACTGCAATGGGTCTCTGAGCATCTAGAAATATCAACATAAGCTCCAATTCTTAACCTTTCTGATAACTTTAATTGATCAGCTGGAGTCCAGAACACTGATATTAATTAGGCTCTGTTCGGCGTTGCAGTGGATTATGACAAATTGACAATTGCCAGTCTTGTTGGGTAGAACTACTTTCAGATATTTGCATTTTTGGTTAACTACTTTTTTCTAAAAATCAAACTGCGAAAGGGAGATATTACTATGTCCCAGATAACAGAACAATCCACTGGAAAATGCCAGCTGACAGCTCTATATAATAATGTCCTAACGAGTGATCAATGTACTTTTACTTTATTCTGGTTGTGCTATTCTACATAGGCACTAAGATGCTTGCGTTGACAGGTATTCCTGAACATGCTTGTGAAAGTTACCCGCCTGGATTTACCTTTATGGCATCAGATACTTGTTCTTGAAATTTTGAGGGTAAGTTCCCTTGGGTACAACGGAGATTGATGCTTGTGGATGACCTATTCTTACTTGTGTGCACCTGTTGATTCATCAGGGTTTTTGTGTAGAAGCTTGCACTCTGCGCTCCCTATTTCAGACATTTGACATGTATGTATTGTATCCACATAACACCATTATTCTTTTGATGTGGTCATTCTATGCCTCTTTCTCTGCTGGTGGCTGGCCTTACTTTTGATTTGTCTAGAAGCTTCCACATCATGCTTGCGTTGCAGGATAGAAAGTTGGTGTCTGCATGCCTTTCCCAAAAATAATGCTGGCACTATTATGAACTGGCTCATAGTTCATATTTTTTTAGTAGTGGTCCATTTCCAAGAGAATTGGTCCCTGAATTTAACTAGCGTAGGCATGTAGGTAGCACATATTCTCATGACTGAAGTTATATTCAGTAGAAATTGTTTAGCGCACTTCATTTGTATGAGAGCAAGGTTTTCACCGGTGCCTAAAGGCATATTTTTTTTCCTTTGCCCATCCCGTCTGCCTCAGTAATGACGTGAACTACCAAGTGTCTAATCAAGATTCAGGAAGCTGTACCTTCTATGAAGTTTGTCATAGTTTATTCTTGTGTTAAAATAACCTTGTGAGTCTAGAACGGAACTTGAATTTATAATTGCGGCAACTCATACCCTAGTGTATTGAACCTTGAACTCTTCAGTCATTTATTACACACCCATTTTTTGAACCTTGAACAGTAGGAAAGACTCCTACTGCTTTAATATATTACTCCATTACACACCCATTTTAGGCCGACCACATCTTGTATATCAAGTTGTGTTGATTGGGTTAAAGGTGATAAGGTTGCAGTGCTGTCAACAGTACTGTTGCTATAGGACAAGTAGGTGGTTTAAGAAGTCCTGCTGGTGCTACCATGACCCTAAAATCTTTATAGCATTCTTATTTATATTCTATGTAACCGATGGCCATGTGGCTTGTGGCAAGTTGCTTCATCTTTAAAAGGTCCACTTCACAGATATCCAAGCATGCAATGTAGGAAAGCTATACAAGGTCCTTGTTTTCTCTTGGTGATTGGTTATGTATAAACCTCCCAAGGGAATTTACGGATTCTAACATGAATATGTTTAGAGCTAAGGTTTGTTACCCTCATCTAGAGTATCTGATGGAGGCTACGACTGAAAGAACCCACCCCTGTTATGTTCTATATTATAGGTGCCTAGGTTAGAAGTCTTCTTTGTACTTCCTTGTCATACTAGTTACTCCACTGATGCTTTTCATCTCTGGGCATACATTATACATTTATATGGTTTTTGGAAACTTTCAGCTAATATTTTTATATTTGTTTTTAATAATACAGAAACCCTACAAATACTAATGTTGTGGAGAACATCGTTAAAGCACTTGCCTTGGTGGTAGCTACTATTCAGGTTATACCTTGCTACATAACATTCTCATCCTGGTTGATTGGAGTTACGCTTCTAATTATTCTCATAATTTCAGTTCCTTGCATGTTCTTGTACCATTTGCATAACATGACTTTCCCTTTTTTCTTTTGGATCGTATATTCTTTATTTGTGTTTGTGCAAACATTGTGTTTGTTTGTGTCTCAAGATCAGATTTAGCGACTTGGTAATTCTATTTCCAGTACAAGCTGCCCTTTTGTTTGTATGCCGTATTTACTATTCTTGATTTTAGATGAATAGACTTGTCATGCTGATATGCATCCATACCATGCTTTGTCTGGCATAGTTCGGCTTTGATGTGCATAGTGATCTAAAAGTAGTCGCACACCTCAAATGGAGCTTTGTTTTTTTTTTAGCTGAAAATGGAGCTTTGTTGAACTATGTTTTTTTTTGTTTCAGTGAGTAAACTACCATGCTTTCAGTGAAACACATCCTATCACAGTACTACCTCCATTCCAAAACGGAAGCCGTATAAATTTTTCCAAAAGTCAAACAACATAAAGTTTGACCAAATTTATATAAAAAAATGTGAACATCTATAATACAAAATCTATATCATTAGATAAATCTTTCAATATTCTTTCATATTATATCTATTTTTATCTTGTAAATGTTGATAGTTTATTCTATAAGTTTGGTCAAACTTTTAACCATTTGACTTTAGAAAAAAATTTATTCACCTTGTTTTTTTTAGAATGGAGGTAGTATCTCACAAGTCACCCTCAGCCTAGTGCACTAGCCCTAGTAATCATGCTGCCATGCATTTGAGTCAGCTAATTTAGGCGAGACATCATAATACCTTCTCCATTTCACCCTGTAGGTTTAACAATACAATGCACTCATGCTAATAGAACACTTAACAGGTCTGCAACGCTGCCCTATTAAAAGGGGTGCCCCCACCGCCAACCATTATCTGTCTTATTTAAACAAAAGGTCCCTATGATCATCAAAATCATAGGTGGACAGAGAAACAACATAGTAACTACACCCTTGTTGAGTCTATTCCGGTGTGGATATTAATTCTGTGAAGGACTATTCCTAAGAAATTTCTTATACTCCCTCTGTCCCGAATTAGATGTCGCGGATTTGTCTAGATTCGCATGTATCTACACTAAAACATGTGTACATACATGCGTATCTAGACAAATCTGCGACAAGTAATTCAGGACAGAGGGTGTATTACAAAACAGAATGGAGTCACCAAGCCTGTATGGCAGGATGCAATGCCAAACCATAAGAATACTTCCGCTTCCCCTTATCTTCCATAAGTGTATTCTCCAAAGTTCCCTTGGTATGTTAATTCATGTTCCGCTCTTGTTTTATACTCATACTCAAGTTAGAAGAATACTCCCGCTTTAACTTCAGCAGCTCTCCTTTAGCTAAATTCCATCTTGGTATCATGTTTTCACCAATAAGAGAAGTAGAGAACTAAAAATCACTGTTAGCTCAGTTATCTGTATGTGCACGGGCATAAATTTGGTCTGTGTTGTTTACGTGAGATCTTGTCAAATCTTGCTGGTAAGGTCTTACAAGAGACAATGGGTTTGACATGATTGTTGCATGTTCATCGTCATTTTGTTTCTAGTGCAATGATATATTCCCACATATGTTGAGCACATCTTCTATTATAGGCTTCAGATTCAAGTGAAGAGACTCTTGCAGCTGTTGCTGGAATGTTCAGTAGTAAAGCTAAAGGTACCTACAATATTCAAATTCCGCTGATAGTTTAGTTCTTCTGTTCTCTTCATTTGTTTCCCCAGATTGCTGAAGAAATATGAATAAAATAAAACTGATACGAATCACAGGGATTGAGTGGAGCATGGATACCGATGCATCAAATGCTGCTGTTTTGGTTGCTAGCGAAGCACATACCATCACTCTTGCCCTGGAAGGCCTCTTAGGTGTAGTTTTCACCATTGCTACTTTGACAGATGAGGCTCTAGATGCTGGTGAGGTAAGAAATAAATTATTTAGAAAAAATTTATGAATTTAAAAAGGAGGTAAAGGTGATAATTCTGTTTTTGTTTCCTTTAGCTTGAATCACCAAGATGTGATGTGCGTTTGGAATGTAGTGGGCAATCAGCACTTCTTTGTGTTGCCATGGTCAATTCAACATGGTTAACCATCCTTGACTCCCTTTCACTTATCTTGATGAGGTGAGGGCCATAGCCAAACTTAAATCTTTCCTGTACCTGAAGTTGTATTCTAGTTTTCCTATGCTTTGCTCATGGGAATCAAATTAATAGGTCACAGGGAGAAGCTATTATATTAGAAATACTGAAAGGATACCAGGCATTCACTCAGGTGATCATACTATTCTGTTTGATGTACTAACCAATTTGGAGAGAACTCTGTTTGAGTCCTCTTATAGAATGACATCCATTTGCTCTGACTTTTAAACTGGATGCTGACTTTTGCTGTATCTGTTTTACCCCTTATGGCTCATTGTCTATTGCATTCCGGTCTACGGAATCAGAATTATATTAATTATCTTTTCTTTACCATGATAATATGGCATGAACACTCTTTCAGGCCTGTGGAGTTCTCGATGCTATAGAGCCATTGAACTCTTTTCTTGCGTCACTCTGCAAATTCACAATCAATAACCCAACCGAAGGGGAGAAGAAAAGGTATGCCCTGGGATCTCGTTTCTTAGTATATCTGTACAGATAACTTTGTTAGAATAATACCACATTTCTCTATGGAAAGCTCCTCTCGAGTCTCTCCTGCATCTTGAACACATGATGTCTTTTTCAGTAATTGCTGCAATTGCAATATATGCATTTCTTAGTGATTATGGTCATAGTACTTCAGCTGTCCATAAAATAAAGCAATATAGTTGTGTCCAGATTTATCTTTATTCATGAACTTTGAGCACTTCTTTTCTTCTTGTATACCTATTATTAGTAGTATCTTGCTCTCTCCTGGATCAAAGAAGCTTGAAGTGTTGATAGATCAGCGTGATAGTATTGTTCTGACACCGAAAAATGTGCAGGTAACAGGCAAGATCTACAGCTATTTATTTCGGTTGAATTTTTAATTTACATTACATATCTATAGTTGTTTATTTTTTAATCCAGGCATTGAGGACACTTTTTAACGTGGCGCATCGATTACACAATGTCTTGGGTCCCTCCTGGGTTTTGGTAAGTAGAGAATTATGTTAACTAACTTCAACTACTGTGCTATTATATCTGACTCTTGAGAACTTTAAGGTCTTGGAGACTCTTGCAGCACTTGATAGAACTATTCATGCTCCACATGCTTCGACCCAGGTTGCGCAATGTAAATTTTGTTAAATTCTTGAATTATCAGTGTTCTCCTAGGTCCTAACTTCTCTGAAGCGATGCAACAAATTTCTGGCAGGAAGTATCCGCTTCTGTTTCAAGACTCTCAAGAGATACATCTGGACAGTACAGTGACTTCCATATACTCTCTTCTTTAAATTCTCAGGTCAGGAGGCAAACATGATACTGTTGTTATTTTTTGGGGGGCGTCATGCTTCTTTTTTTCTGATATTCATCTCTTAATTACATTTTGCATACATTGAATGTTCTTTTGTTTCTTTATTTGGTTGCAGTTGTTTGAAAGTTCAGCCTTGATGAATGTAACTGCAGTGAAGTCACTTTTGTCTGCATTGCATCAATTGTCAAGTCAGCACTTATCAGGAAATTCTCAATTATCAGGCCAGCAGATTGGGAGCATTGCATTTTCAGTGGAGCGCATGACATCGATACTTGTCAATAATCTGCATCGTGGGTGCTTTCCGTCTTGAAGAATGGATATGTTCTTTTCTGACAAGCAACCTATTTAAATCTGTGATGATCTTCATGTTCTTTGCTAGAATTACCCAAAAAAGATATATTTGGTAAAATAAAATGATAATTTGTGATCGATCAAGTATAGACACTCAGGAAGTTTCATTTTGCTAAATAAACCAATTATGTTTGCTACATTTCTGCTTTTCTAATTTCACACGATGAACAACTAGTGTTATTTAATTGTAGTATGTATGTGTGAAACTCATCTCACAGATTCATAAGCCATTGGATGTTAAATCGGTATCATCTCATATCCATGCCAATACATCACATGAATTGTTATACTTGTTTTGTTGGAGAGCGTGCTCTCACATGAAATATATCATGGCAATTTACCAATGCATACATTCATGTGAAATAACGAGCTTTACATTTTGGCTGATGAGGGCCCTAAGGGCTTGACAATAATGCTCTGAACTTGATCTTAAATATTAACTCAACAGTTGCAACTCAATGTGCAGTATAGTTAGGATAAAAGTTTATTGATACCATAGTATCTTGTCCTCAGTGTTTTCTTATATTTATTTGTTTCATCGTGCTACAGGAGTTGAACCAATATGGGATCAAATTGCTGCACATCATCTCGAGGTAGTGGTGCATATGTTTGGATTGACTGTTAGCTTTCTTGGTGTCATTTGTAATGCCATGATGATCTTGATGATGGTAATAAATTGCAGCTTGCCAATTGCTCCAACCCACAATTACGTAACATGGCGCTGGATTCGTTGGATCATTCAATTTGCTCTGTAGTGGGCTCTGAAAAATTTCAGGGTATCAGTTCCGCATCTCACCAGTTTAAAGAGTACCAGGTAAGAGCGCATTAAACTAATCTTATTCATCTTTCATGATTTATCTGACCTTTTGATTTCTGTGCTTGCTAGTTGGTCGAAGAGAGTGAAACACGGTCATTTGAGTATGCAGTTTTATCTCCATTGGTGATCCTTTATTCGTCTAACAAGAATATTGATGTTCAAATGGGTGCACTGAAAATTCTTTTGCATGTTCTTGAGGTACTTACCTTGTTCCATATGTCTTCCATTGGGTACATCATACGATATACTTCTTACTAGCACTGTTTCAGAGGCATGGAGAAAAGCTGTCCTATAGCTGGCCCAGCATTCTTCATATGTTGAGGTGTTACTACCATCCATGCTTGATAGATTTTCTATTTTGTATTTATTACCTGTAGTTCCTTACATCCGTTTTCTGCTAGGTCTGTTACCGATGCATCTGAAAAAGATACCATCTCCTTAGGCTTTCAGGTAAATTCTAAACTGCAGTGCTTATGTTTGGCATACGTGGTAGTTCTATTGAAAGTTTGTAGCTCACCTTCAACATCAGGTTATGGATATGGAATGGGACCCCATTATTCACTTGTAAAATGGATAATGAGCAAAACAACAATATGTTCTATAATTATATCAACAATCAATTTGGTAGCCTAAACACGATCACTTCTTTTTGCAGAGTATACGTGTAATAATGAACGAGGGACTGGCAACAATACCTGTACAGTGTCTTGACGAGTAAGTCTTTAATCCTTTATGCTCCCAGATACTATGAGATCTCTTTTCCGTCAAAGAATACACTTCTTTTGGTAGCTGGTTGGGCACCCAAAAAAAATGCTCAAGTTAGTTCCATCAAGTTGCAAACAAGAAATACACTAAATCAATGTCCTCAACTTTTACCAGGAAATTTAGCGCATACAAAACTTATTAGGCCTGAGCTGTAAAGTTAATGATGCTATGAAGTTGGCACTTGGCAGTTGGGCATGGGCATCCAAAATTTATAAGGTGTTAACTATCAGCTTTAAATTTCTCTGATACTTTCTTGTGCCAACAAATGCAGATGCATTTTGGTTACTGGAGCATATGGTGCCCAGAAAACTGACATAAACATAAGTTTGACAGCAGTTGGTCTTCTGTGGACTGCTACCGATTTTATTGTGAAGGGATTAATCGGCAACTCTGTTCAAAAAGCTAATCACATGAATGAAGAAGGTACATGGCCACTTCAGATAACCTTACCATTCCCTCTGATTTTGTACACTTCATACATATGCTCTCTTTTGGATTGCAGAGGTTCAGTTGGGTCTATCAAAAAAAGAGGGAGATATACCAACCAATGATAAAGACGTTAATGAAAATCCCTTACAACAACTGGTTGATTACAATAAGCTGTTCTTTTCAGTTTTTTCTGTCCTTCAAAATTTGGGTGCAGATGACCGTCCAGAGGTATGTCTTCTGTGCTTGGCCATACATGGTTTGCTTAATATCTTTTCAGTAGCTTATTGGTATTCCGTGGCATGATTGACATTCTTTGACATGTACAGCACACCAGTATTTATGTAAAGTTTTTGTTTATTTCAAGGTTCGGAACTCAGCAGTTCGGACTCTCTTTCAGACTCTCTGCACCCATGGGCAAAAACTTTCTCCAACTATGTGGGAGGATTGCCTGTGGATATATGTTTTCCCAATGTTAGAACATGTTTCCCACTTGGTAAGTAATGTATCAACTGCTCAGTATGTTTTGATATTTCCTTTAAATCTTTTCCACTTATAATTAGCCTTAACCTTTAATTTTATGTTCAGGCATCTACTTCATCTAAAGATGAGTGGCAAGGAAAGGAATTAGGAACTCGTGCAGGGAAAGCTGTTCATATGCTTATCCATCACAGGTTTTAAGTCTTTGAAAGCAATATAATCAGATTATATTCATTTAATGTGAAATATGGTGTTTAAAGTAAAAAAAACACTTGTGTTATTTGGTTAAGTCACCCCACAAATCGGAAGTTAGGTTGGCAATTGGTTACATGGATAACATTCTAGGAAAACACTGGAGTTTCCACAACCCACTTAGTGCATGCATGTTCATGTACTCCGAATAACTACAGCACCCCTTGATTATCTTATGAATTCAACTCGGATCGATGTGAATTAACACCGCCGCTCTCGCAATTAAGCCACATGCCCACCCGTGTTTAGTCTTACTCATTCTGGCATCAAATAATCTCAAGTTCTTTGTAAGCTTTCATGTTTGGCAATTTCCCTTGTTCTCTCCTTACCTGATGGATTCTTAATTTGCTTTCCAGTCGAAATACAGCGCAAAAACAATGGGACGAAACTATTGTTCTTTTACTAGGTGGTATAGCGCGGCTTCTACGATCATTTTTTCCTCTCCTACAGCAACTGAGCAAATTTTCTTCTGGTCAGTTCTTTGTAGTGCTCATTATGCTTATGTTGCATTCCATTTTGTAAATTACCTGTAACTATTCTGACTTATCGTGCTTATCAGGTTGGGCAATTTTGCTTGCTTTTCTAAAAAATAGCATCTTAAATGGTAGCAAGGAAGTTGCTCTTGCAGCTATAAATTGTTTGCAGACATTTGTTGGTTCAAACTGCCCAAAGGTTTATCTCTCTCTCTCTCAAAGATAGCTTTGTACAGTTAGTAAGCTAAATTGAACTGTTGAGCTATGTTTATCTGCCTGCTCAAATTATCATACTATGTCAAACTGGAACTGTTTATCCAATTTCACTGGACAAATGAAGTAATTGACTTTTTAGATAGGGTTTGTGCAACTTCCCTGTTGAAAGACTTATTTACACTTTCTGGTGGATAAATGGCATGTCTTGGACCTGTCGCGGTACTTCTTTTATTACCTGTGTAAATATCATGAGTGACGATTAGATGTTCTAAGGTATTATTAAGCATCACAAATATATGTTTGATGCCATAACTAATAAAATTTTCAGGGAAATCTAGAATCCTCCTATGTCAAATCCGTTCTTGATATTTACGAACTTGTTCTTCAAACATCACCAAACTATAAGAGTGACTCGGCCGAGAAAGTGAAGCAAGAGGTCCTTCGTGGTCTTGGTAAATTTCTAACTTCGCGGTTTGTGTTATTAAGTTTCATATTTGGCAATGAGATACTAATCATGTTGTATTCATGCAGGAGATCTTTATGTTCAAGCACAGTCTCTATTTAATGATGACATGTATCTAAGGCTCATGGCTGTTATGCATCTAATGATTAAGAGTTCCATGAGTTCTACAGATTACGACAGTGAATTGGTATGCTCGTGAGCTTCATTTTTACAAGTATCATTTGCTACACTCTAGAGTTTAAATCTAGAACTCTAGAAGTGTTCTATGTGCATAGTATTTGGATATTTTTCATTGGTCAGCCATCCCAGTTCCCAGTACATGTACAGTGGTTAGTGGGTTATGTTTGCAATTTTAGAGAAGTAGAATGTGGGCATGATGAGCAGGGCTTAGAAAACCAGTCAGAACTGGCTGTTTCCCACTATTTGCGGTCCAACCAGCCTTGCATTGGAAGGTTTAGTAGTCGATGACTGCCATCTGCAAGTTGCTCTGGCTTGCAGCCAGTTTTGACCAATTCCAAATGTTTTAACTGGAAACAAATAGTTTACTGGCCCCTTCCAGAAAAGCTAACAGTGGCCCGGAACAAGCCTGTTTCTTGTTTTTATACCCTGGGTAGGATAATATATCATGAAGAGCCGTAATGTCTATTTTTTCTTTTATATAGTCTCGGAATGTGCCTTTTGTCGCATGGTTCTTTAACTGTACTCTTCTCATGCTTGATGGAACTAGATGCAGAGCTTTTGCATGTTCTCTTAAAGAAGTACTCCATGGTACTTATTTTGCGACCACTGGCCGTGAGATACACTACAAAAGAAGCCTTCAGTCTTCACGTGCCCCCGATATACTCTTGGAATCTGTATTTTATTCCTTGTTACTACCTTGACAACTTGCATGCTGTAGAACAGGATGCTTGCTGTGTTGAACTCCCATGATTCAGTTAGTCTTTTATGCTTTAGGGTGGCATCCCTCCTGTGCAGCGTGGGATTTTGGAAATTATTCCTATGCTACGCCCAACAACTATGTTATCATCAATGTGGCCGCCTCTCCTGCTTGAGCTGCTATGCTATCTTAATGGAGAAGAAAGTTCCCTGCACAAAAGTAGTAAAGTACGTGAGCATAGTACTGATGCACTGGCCAATGGCACAAAGCGTGCTTCTGGTAAGACATGTTATCGTATCTTACAAACATTTGCATAGTTTAAGAAATATGATATCTTGAGTAACTATGTGTAATTTATCATGGCAACAGTTGAACGAGGCCATACCAATAACAGTGGCACTAAAGGGGATACTGTGGTGGGCTCTGGCTGGGGTATTCTGTTTATAGAAAAGCTTGTGCCGGTCATGGTCAACCTATTTTTGGAGGCTCCACCACATGAAAGGTTTAGTGCCGCTCCAGAAATTATTCAAGGTCTTGGAAGGTAAATTGCTTTAGCTTACAGTCCCTAGCAAAGATTTGGAGGAAATAGTTATGTTGTCCTTGTTTGTGAATCCATGCTGGTACTCGTGCATGGTTTGCAGATTTAACCATATCATCCATTCTCCACGGAACTTATCTTGGTATATCTGTATTAGGTATTCATACAAGCTTTGATGAGACAAAACAGCCTGGATGCTTTGCTAAAATGAGGATTTTTAATATTTTTTTTAGAGTTAAATTTGATGGCATAATTTGTTCGGTTGTTACATTTCAACCGGTACATCTGATGTTCCTAACTTATTTATGTGGCATAAATTGTATTGGTTGTAATTATAAAGATACAATGCAAAATGATGAATATTTTCCCTAGTGAAGAAGATTATTTGCTTACTGCAGAGTGTTTATACTAATTATAAATATGTGAAAGGTTAATTTGGAACCATCTAGATTATGAGTCTAAGGAATTGGAATTTTCTTTTTTCTTTTGAAAATGGAATTGGATTTTTTTTATTTACTCCATACTTACTCTGAAAGTTGTCAATGCAGGTGCATGAACACAAGGAGAGACAATCCCAGGGGTACCCTCTGGAGAGTTTCTGCAGAATGCTTCAATCGTGTTGTGACAGATGAGGTGAGGCAGGAAAATGCTGAATGTAGAAGTGACATGAATTCATATAGACTTTCTAGAGCTCGCTTCTGGAAAGAGGTTGCAGATGTGTACGAAACCTTTCTTGTTGGATCTTGTGGGCGTGTGCTGTCTTCAGATGTTCCTTCAGCTGACTCTGTTACAGCTGATGAGAGCCTTGAAATGACTGTCCTCACTGTTTTTGGAGACAGTGTTCTGAAACTGCAGAAGGAGGCCCCTGTTGAGGTTTGTTCACAAATAAGAAGCATCTGTCTAGCCTTTTTGTACATGAGACATAAATAACTATTGTCGCTTGGAAGAGTAAAAGAAATCCTTGTAAATGCTCAATAGTGTCCATCTCACAGGTAGTTCAAATGTTGTTTTCTTCCAGGTACTGCAAAGGCTTGTGAACTGTCTTGATCGGTGTGCATCACGAACAGGATCCCTGCCTATTCAAACTGTCGGTCTTCTACCATTGCACTGCAGCAGATTTTCCCTGGGCTGTTTGCAGATGATGTTTTCTTTATGCAGGTACAACAATATTTTTTGGTTTCATTTGGTTGCGCTTTCTCACTTAGAACAGCATCTTAACTTGTTTTTGTGATTGATTGCAGTTGTACATCAAAGACAAGCTCATACCCGATAGTATCGGAAACCAGTAAAGTTTCTATTTCAATTCTTACAAAGCGATGTGAGGCTATACTGGGTCAGTTTTTAGCTGATGAAAACGACCTAGGTATTTTTCTAAATTAATGATGATTTAGTCTTGAGTTTGCTTCCATAGTAATGCTGCTTCACCATTTTTGTTATCTTTAAGACTGCAATTCTCTACAAAATGCTGCCATTTTTCACTTGTGAAATTGTACTGATCATGTTGTATTGTTGCAGGAGACCATCCGTTGCCTAGTGTGAGAATTGAAGAGACGGTTTGTGTCCTTCAAGAGCTTGCTAGACTAATAATAAACATTGAAACAGCTAATGCTCTCAACATACCACTGTACCTGAAAGAGGCTTTAGGGAAAAATCAGTCCCATGGGAGGGCTCATTTATTGTCATTGCTTCCTGCTTTCTCCGAGCTTGTTGTCTCGAGGTAAGAAAAGGGTTTCGTAGTCCTAGAGTTACTCCCAATAGCACTGTAAAATTTCCAGTACACTACCATTGATACTTCCCAAACCATTGGTGCTCTTTAGCTTTGGGTTAACTTGACCATTTTTTTCTTGGTGCTCGTTAAATTTACACTGGTATTCTATTGTCCCTGCATCAGAGAAGCTAGGGTCCGGGAGCTTGTTCAAGTGCTTCTCAGACTCATTTCCGCGGAGCTAGGACTGCAACGTCTGACGTAAAGATGAATGATGAATCCAGTTTTATTCTTTTTCTGGGTGTGAACCTTGTAGCTTTCTTAGCGGCCCACCTCTTTTTTTACATCCATGACTCTGTATATTCATCATGATAGGCAATAGGCGCTTGAGGAATCACATCTATAAATGAATAGGGTTGTACATGTAACATTTTGTTGGGAAAATGGTGGTTTTTTTTTCTGTAACATTAGGTATATAGCCCGCTAATTTTGTTTTTGACGTAGCAGTAATCAACTCTGGTTGTGACAATAACTTGTATTTTGTACTGTGGGTTGAGGCTGTGATTGTGTGGAAAGGAAATAATGAACTGTCTACACTGATCAATCATCTGTAAGCTCATTCAAGCTGCTACAGTTGTGTTCCTCACCTCCTTGCCATGTGATTTTCATTTTGCCAGAGATAACAATGGTATTTTATCATCTGTGCGGCATGGTTAGTTCTTTTTTGCGTGAATGGCATGGTTACCTGAAACATAAATGTATAAAGTCCGGACTGCGGGTTTCTAGACATGGTTTATGTGCCCTGGATATTTGAAACTTTGCCGAGTTTAATACAGTAACAGTCCTTGTACTTGTGCAGTTGGATCGATTTTGAATCGCTGTCGAGTACTTGTCAATTTGACACGATTTCGTCCTAAACCAGGATTCTTGTCAATTTGACACGATTTCGTCCTAAACCAGGATTGCTAACGAAATAGTGTTGACTGGGATGCCACGTTGACATGAATTTTGCACAGAGGCACCTTGTGTGTGCCTTCATTAAGCAAGACCCCCCCTCCCATTCTCTTCTCTAAATCCCTAGTTCATCTGTAAGTTCGTCCCCTGCTCCCCCATTCTCCTCCACCCCAGACTCTGCTGGATAGATGCTCCCCCATTCTCCTCCATCTTAGTCCCCTCTGGCGAGCTTCTCTGGTGGATCGGGCATGGCGACTGGCTTCGGTGGTTCGAGCTCTAGTACGAGGAAGGATTATTGTGTGCCCACTAGAGATCTTCCCATCGTCAAGTGTGATAGATGCAAGTTCCGTTCCGTGAAGAAATGGACCACACAGACTGATATCCATGGGATCTTAACAGGGATTTCTACAAGTGCCAGAATCACAAGGTTAGTGGGAATGAAAAGCCTTGTATTTTCCCAACTATTTTCTTTCGGTTAAGATCTAATTTGAGTTGAATTTCTTTGTTGGGTGATGTAGCCTGGTGGATGTGATTTCTGGAAGTGGTCTAATGTTTATGAAGATTTTTTGGTGGCCACTGGGGTTTTGCCTCCGTTGAATGAGGATTTGAGCATGCAGCAGCCCAATTTGAAGTTCCAAGAACAAAAAGAAATTGCAAGAAGTAGGGATGAAGCAGAGAAGATGTGTATGATGTTGATGGCGTTGTTTGATGTAGGAAAGCATATTTCAGGGATAATGAAGTTGATTTCTTCTCTTCTAGGCCTTGCTGTTGTAATTCAGATCATCAGCCTAGTTAGGAAGTAGTGAGCAATGGCAGTAATGAGCAATCGAAGTAGTGAGCACTGTAACAATGTGTATCTGTGGAAATGTATCTAACTGAATGGAATGATCTGAAATTGCAACGTATCCAACTGAATGGAATGATCTGAAATTTGTTATTCATATTTTTTTGGCAATTCATTGGAAAAATTCCATGGAAATTCACAGGAAATTCACATATGGAAGACACATTTACAGGTCAGAGCAACATCATCAGTACTCAAACATCACCAATGTTCAAACATCTTTAACCAAAAGTACTCAAACATCATTAACCATATGACATCTTAAGTTGCATAGTTACCAAAAGGATAGGGCAGCACATATAAAGTTTGAACTAACTTTAACTAAACAAGGTTCACGGACCAAAAGACACATTCTTTAGCTAAACATGGACAGAGCATCACACAGAAAGTTTGATCTAATTATCTTGCAGGTCATGAGATCTTGGAGGATCTCTAAACTCATCAAACATGGAAACTTTCTTTCCAGGCCTTGTGGTACAATCAACTGCTGGCCTTTTATTCTCCTGTGATATTGCTCTCTTTTTAGCCTCGTCTGCCTTAGCTCTTTTGTCAGCCAATACTTTCTTCCTAGCCTCCTCTGCTTGTGCTTTCTTCTTAATAGCAGCTAGCCTCTTCTGTTATGCGCAACCTTTCTTTGTTCATCAGCTAGTGCTCTTTTCTCTGCTAGTGCTATCTTCTTCACCTCTGCCTCTTGGGCTCTCTTCTCAGCTAGTGCTATCTTCTTCACCTCTTCCTCTTGGGCTCTCTTCTCAGCTAGTGCTTTCTTCTTCACTTCTTCCTCTTGTGCTCTTTTCTCTGCAAGTGCATTTTTCTTAAGTTCTGCCACTTGAGCTCTCTCTTGAGCTGCTTGTAGCTTCTTCATTTGCTCAGCTTCTTTTCTGTCTGCAATAGACTTTTGCTTTGCCAGTCTACTTGCTTTTGCAACTTGTGCTTGAGAAGGTGGCATTGGCCTCTATGTGCTCAAATCCACTTGGCTTGCAATAAACTAACACTCTGGAAGAGGATCTTGAGATTCCACTGGTTGTGACTGCTGACTTGTGTTTTGATCATGTATTAGATTTGCAATAACACTGTCATTAGGCATTGTGGTAGGCTCAACTGTGTTTTGCTCCTCTATGATCACTGGATCATCTTCTATAGCAATGTGCACAACCTGCTGAACACCAATTCTAGTGCCTTCCTTCAACTTTGGATCAATACCATTCTTATAGTAATAACAGCCACCCCTATTATGATTGCTACCTCCACAGTGAGAGCAATGCATAATTCTGCCATGCCTGGACATCTTTTTCTCACCATTTGGGCCTTCCATCTCCTCAGGTTGCTTTCTTCTATTCTTTGGTGGCCTACCAACCTTCTTTTCATACTTTGGTGGCAACACTAACCTTCCATTCACCTTTGGCCACTCACTTCTATCTCTGCAAGGATAAATAATATGGTTGTATGTTTCTCTGAATTTGGCAATTGAATAACAGGGGTGAACCAATTTCTTCTGGCAGGATGTTGTCATGTCTAAGACATGCAATGGCATGACCACATGGGATTCCACTCATATCCCACCTTATGCAAGCACAAGACTTTTTCTTCAAATCAACCATGTAGTGCTTTCCTCTGTATGACACATCAAAAATGCCTGTATCTGATGGAACAACCTCACAAATAGCAGAAAAATCAACATTCTTTGTCAGTTTCTTCATTATCTTAAGACACAGTCCTGTTTCCCATTTTAGTTCCTCTTGTCTCTGATTGTGTTTCCTGACAGTAATCTGTTGTTTAATCTTCTCAATCATGCTAATAACAGGCAACTCCCTTGCTTCTAGGATGTATCTAAGAAATAGTAGTGCAATATTTAGAATATAAATAACAATATAACAGTGCAATACAGAAACAAGAATAATAAGAATATGTACTTACTTATTGAAAACTTCACAATTATTATTGAGAAGTATATCACACTTAGGAAAATCTGACTGAAAAGCTCTAACCCAAGTTTTAGGGTCTAGCTCTTCTAACCATGCATGAGCATCACTATTCAGCACTCTCATCTCTTCCATTGCTTCCTGCCATTGAACAATTTGTGTGCTCCTAGCACATTTCCACAGTTGTTGCTTCAAAACTTCTCCTATGAACTTCTCTCTGAAGTTTTGATACATGTGCCTGACACAGAACCTATGTTCTGAGTCAGGAAACAAGCAATTGACAACATTTATTAATCCCTAAAACAAAAATCAATAACAATATTGTCAGGAAAACACAATAAGAGACAACAAATATTGTCCAAAATTTACTACAACAACTATGGAGATCAAGATGAACAGAGGAAGCACACTCACTTTTTGCTTATCATACATTATTGTCCAAGATGATGTGTTCACAATGGAAAGATCTGATTTTAGAGTAGATAGGAACCATTTCCATGTGTCTGTGTCTTCCACTTCAACAATAGCAAAAGCCACTGGGAAAATGCAGTCATTTGGGTCCATACCTATAGCTATCAGCAGTATTCCACCAAATTTTGTTTTCAAATGAGCTCCATCTAGACAAATTACAGGTCTGCATCTAGCTAAAAATCCTCTTTTACATGCATCAAAAGAGAAATAGCAACTGTGTTTGTGTCTTCCACTTCAACAACAGCAAAAGCCACTGGGAAAATGCAGTCATTTGGGTCCATACCTATAGCTGTCAGCAGTATTCCACCAAATTTTGTTTTCAAATGAGCTCCATATAGACAAATTAGAGGTCTGCATCCTGCTAAAAATCCTCTTTTACATGCATCAAAAATCCTCTTTTACATGCATCAAATGAACTGCCAGGGTTGGATCTTCTCAATTCTGCTGCATAGTTCCATAGGAGATTGTACTGCTCTACCTCATCCCCATGTATCTTCTGCATGGCTTCTCTCTTAGCCCTACTTAGCTGAGCTCTAGATGGGGTCATCTGCCACTCTTTTTGCACTATCCTAGCAAAGTTCTTCATAGTCATCTTGTCATCAGCTCTAAAGCTTTCAATATATTTTTCATCAAGGAAAGTGGAAGTGAATGCTGGAACTTTCCACTTCCTAGAGCAAGTGTGCTCTAATGACACATGTTTGACAAGCACACACTTGGATCTACAATCATATGAAGCCCTCACTGTCCAGGTACAGGGAGCTTTACTTTTGTCAGCAACATTTCTAATACAGACAGCCACACTCCTTGTTTTATCATTTTTGGGAATTTTAATTTGGTATCTTTGCTTGCAGCTATACTCTTTTAAAGCTGTCCTGAGTATGGCAATGCTTGGAAATGACTGTCCAAGTTTGAATGTTGGGTTAAGCATGTCTTCTTCACCAAATGGATGAAAATTATAAGTCACAGCCTCATCATCTGAATTTGGTTCTTGTAGCTGCATCTCTTCATCAGAATCTTCCTTCATTTGTTTCCCTTTCCTTCAAACCAATGTCCACTGATTTGCATTTCTTCTTGTCCTCTGCCATGAGCTGCTCCTCTAAGAGATCATCATCATCCCCAGATATGTCATTATCACTATCAACAATCTCTGGCACATAGTCCTCATCTTCAATATCTGACTCACCACCACTACTGTCATCAACAACATCTATCAGAGCACTCCTTCTAGTTGATCTTCTCACTGGACCAACATCTACATCAATTGGCACTATGTCTCTGTAACTTCTCACTTGAGCTGCATCAAGATCAATTGGAACGTCATACACTTGACCACTTGACTCCTTGTGCTACTGATGAACTTTGTGTGGACTCAGGATAACATTAGGGAGTTCTGTAGGTGGATATGCTGCTACATCATCAAGCCCAAATGCTCCTAGAGTCTCATCATGGTCAGTGTAAATGACAACAAAATTGTTGCCAGACTTCACACTGTCAACAATAGCTGCAATGTCATGTTCCTGCCAGATGCATCGAAGAGCTCCACTGTCACCTAACATCTTACCAGGCAAACACCAATATAACTTCACCCTGGCACCAGCTTCATAACCCAATTCTTCAATAATCTCGTTAACCGCATCTATTGACATCGAATCCACATCACATTAGTCAAACCAATCAGCTTTACCATCAACATATCCTTGATTCTGATAATCCCCAACAAAAATCCCCCATGGAACAACATAATAGTGAAAAGATTGTTGTTTGCACCTAAATCAAACATTCAAAAGGCCTCGATTATTCAGTGTCCAAAAACCCTAACTTTTTTGTCCATAAATCATGAATTGTACAAAAGTTGCAAGCACACGATCAATTCTACTATGAGGAAATCATCCTAAACTCGATTTCTTTGCAAATAAACGTCGGCGGATGATATGATGTGTGGTCAGGCTTACCAAGACAAGG
The DNA here is from genome assembly GCA_910589775.1 of Avena eriantha. Lineage (NCBI taxonomy): Eukaryota > Viridiplantae > Streptophyta > Magnoliopsida > Poales > Poaceae > Avena > Avena eriantha. The sequence continues at coordinate 282,027,454 of OU342746.1, read as the reverse complement.
CAGAGGTTCCCCTTCATGGCGGCGGATGGGGGCCATCGCCGCCGCAATCAACGGGACCGCCGGTGTCGCCTAGACGTCGTCTCCACTCCTCGAACCTTCGCTCGTCGTCCCCGTCCAGCGATCGCCACCACCGTCACCTCCCCGGCCCTCCCTATTTCCTTCCCTCGAACACAACGGAGCAGAGTGGCGTCGATGGTGGAACTAGAACGCTAGGGACGCTCCTTAATGGAAAAGAGTGTGGGAGGCTGATCTGCAAATTTCCAGCCCTCCTGCTCTCCTTCCCGCGGGAGCCACGTCCACGTGTAGTCCACATCGGCAAAATTGGGCAAGCAATCATAATTTCGGAGTAAATCGAGTAAATTAACAGTACGAGGACTAGATCGATCCAACTGCACAAGTACAAGAACTGTTACTGTATTAAACTCAACTTTGCCTATGCATCTCGTTCTGAATCCCACGTAAACGAAGATCGGCTCTCGTTTGCAGTAAATGAAAACGGTCCAAGTTAGAAAGCAACGAAAAACGCATTGTTCTCCTGGGAGAATTATTGAGGAAAATCATTTGCTTATTTGCCACTCCACCGAATAGAGATGCAAATCAGGGTACCCACTCCGTTTAGTTTACCAAAGTGAACTAACTTTTCTTGATGATGTCATCATTTTGAAAAAGCTAGTTGATTTTTTTCAACTAAATAAAGAGGGTAAAGGGTACTAAGTGTGACCCACTTGCATCACTACCACCGAATGTGTCAGATTATCTGATATTCTCCAGTCCTGTGTTATGTTAATGCTAGTGAAATGGAGAAAAACGCAAGTAAAAATAAAATTACTCCGGTTTTTTGATCATTGAAGACTTGAAGTCACTCGCATTGTCGAAGCGCAAGCATATCGACTTCATGAAAAAAGAAGACTTCACAAACTCGTGCCTTTCTCACTGTCAAAAAAAAAAAAGCTCCGTCCCCTCTTCCTCGCCTGACCTAATGCTCTGACCTAGGCAAGCTCCAATCCGACCCATTGCGGCTCTAAAACCTCTCCAAAGCCTGCTACAGCCGTGCGTCAGAGTTGTTCCAGGCCATATCTCCGCCTCCGCCTCCGCCTCCGCGTCAGCGCCGAAGCCCCTCCCGCAGCACCCCCACTGCAGCAGCCCCTCCGCTTCCCACGCGCGTCGTCGCCGCCGTCGCCGTACCGGTCGTACCTCATCCGGTGATTTTTGAGGTATGAGCATCGCTCAGTCATCCAGTGATTAATTAAACCCTAGCTCATCCCTACAAAGTTCTCGGATGAGATGAATACACCTAGATCCGCCCCTGTCAACTGACGATGAGATACGAGAGATGTAGTCCCTTAAGCCAAATCAAACGAGAAGCAGTCAACAATTTGCTCTCCTTTCCGTACCATCGCTGACTTTCTGATAAGAAGTTCTCATGAATTACACACAAACTAGCTACACTCGTTTGTTGTTCAAGTTATTTTATTAGTATGTGATTATTATGTCATTTCACCATTTCCCCCCTCCATGTATACAGGCTTACCATGAGCGCGAAATTGCTCAAGACCTTGAGCCTGAGGAGGCTCTTAGGACAGCAAAGAAGTTCAATTGGTAGGCGCCGCATTTTTTCTTTGACCATGAAAGGTGCTCGTCAGATATGTGACTCCTTGGTTGTGTCCTTCTTCAGTAGATTTATACAGAACATCGCGAGCATGGAGCTCTGCCACTTCCGTTTCTGATGTTGACGGGAAGAATGGCTTGGGTGGCGATGCGGATGATGATCCTGCAGGTTCCAGGAAAGAGACCGAATTTCGTGGTGTCCACAGGGTACTTGACATATACATATCCTGCGAGAATAACTATTTGTATTTTGGTTTCTCATGTTGACACTCGGTTGGCTTGTTTGTATTTTGTTAGGCCATTATCTGTGGCAACGTTGGACATGTCCCTGTGCAGAAGATCTTGAGGAACGGGCATACTGTGACTGTATTTACTGTCGGGACGGGGGGCATGTTTGACCAGAGAAGAGTAGGCGCTGAGAACCTGCCACTGCCAGCTCAGTGGCATCGCATAGCTGTTCATAATGAGGAGCTTGGTACTTATGCTGTTCAAAAGTTGGTTAAGAAGTATGTGGTTTGTACTTCGAAGCATATGATTCTGGTTTTCCCCTTGTTTGATAGGACACTGTTCAGTTCAGATTCTTAATTCACCAAAGGATATGAAGTGGTTATTTGTTATGTCTTATTTCAGTGCTGCAGTTTATGTTGAGGGTGATATCGAGACTAGAGTCTTCAATGACAGAATCAATAATCAAGTGAGAAATATACCCGAGATCTGTGTGCGGCGTGATGGTATGTTAAACCGAGGTTTGAGTACAATTTTTCTCCTTCGCGTTGCTCTAGAGAAAGTATTAGCATAAGAAACTTACAAATGTGTTAGTTGAGCAACTAGTATCTGAGTTAGTCCTCAAAGATTTCCCTGCTAATTATCTTTCTCTTGCAATACCCCACCCAACCCTGTCAAATGTGGCTTAATTAAATAATAAGATAGGCCAAACTACAAGGAATAGCCCCTGTGGCTTTTCTATGAAGGAGAGACAACCTTGAGCTGCCTGTGGAGTCCAGGACTGGAACCCTGTTCTTCATGCAGCTTAATTTTGAATCATCTCAATATATATTGTGTTATCATTTATGAATTCATGATGCTCTCATTCTTTTCAGTATTAGGTTTTGTTCTTTTTCCATTTGTCTAAGGTTGATGTATGGGATTTTTAATCTTTGCAGGCAAGATTCACTTGGTTCAGTCTGGGGACAGTAATGTCAGCCAATCATTGGAAGAATTAAGTAAGTACAGTCTGCACCTTAATATTTTTATTAAGAAAGCACATCACAACGTATAGAGTAAAGTGCAGAAAAGAACATCTGATAGGCAGCATTGCTGTTTCCAGCGCACTGCACTATATCCGTGAACGGTCGTATAAGCTTGTGTGCATAAAGAAGTGCATTAGCGTGTTAACCTGTGTTCATCACTGGAAGATCACAGTAACTTCTTTTTGGCAGGGGAAGGGCTATTCTAGTTGCGATCAGTGCGAGGGGCGACAGGCTAGAGGAGGAAGAGCTGGACAATCGAAGTGTTAAGACTTGTGACAAGCCTGTGGAAGTGCTTTTTTTTTTCTAAGTTTCGCCAATAATATTACTGAGACTGAGGGTCTGAAACTCTGAATGCCCTTGTAGATGCGAGGTTCTGTGCTTCCTTCCATCTTTCTAAGCGTATGGATTTTAGATGCTGAAATCGAGTGTCTGTTGTCATCTGCTGTTGATGAGCTCTAGGAGAGCAACATTCTCTCCTTCCAGTGAGACCTGTGAAGATGCTCTGTTTTTTAGGCGATGCTACTTGAGTCCCCTCTGCTCATAACAGAGACCAGTCTCGTCATGTTTGTTTTGTAACTTGGTGTATTCGTAGTGCAGTCTGTTCGTTGATATCTCAAGACTGAACTTGTCTGCTGCATGAGTAGAGATGGTTTTCCTGGCTCCTTTTAGTCGTGGCAGGCACCCAATAATGCCGTCAGACTTGCCAGGTGCCTCCACGATGTGCAGGCGCAGCAAGCGTTCGCCCCTGAGCAACCGGTGCTACCGCCACCTTCCGGAGGGTGGAGTCGCTGGCTGAACCGCTCTGTCAGTTCCGTTCACTCTCGGCCGTCTTGGTGATATTTTTGTATATGTGAAAACAAAACGGATATTTTCCGTGTTCTGACTGTTCCCAACCAAAGCTTGTAGAAGTAGAACACGTATGATTTCGGGCAAAATAGTTATCCGGCGCTACTTGCACCCAGGACAGACGATACCATACATCATGAGCAATATATCCTTCCCCTGAAATGCATATCCATTTGTACCCAAAAGCCTATTACATCGTGATATTGTGATAATCCTACTAGTGGCAACACACCAAAAAGTGAGGAATAGTCGATACAAATCTATAGATACAAGATCTGGTTCAGAATTCAGAATCTGGCTAGGGAGAAAGAGCAGGTGAAGGAAGGACTTGGTTGTTTACCATAATGAACCACTCCCCTTTCTCGCCGGGCGCACCCAGGCAGTGTCCTTGGCGGGCTTGGGCTTCGGTGGGCCTTTGACAACCCAAGGCTTGGTCCGTAGTCCTCACAGATATATGCAGGTATGTTGGTAGTTGTCCTATTTTTTTTTGCGAGTAAAAAGAAACTTTATTAAGCAGGTGGTTACAGAGCGGTCATGGCAGTTCTCGCATAATTTGCAAGAACATGGTTATAACCCTAACCTGCGATCGTTCCACTTTTACAAATTGGCAAATTCTACCTTAATTTATAAGATCATGCAGTTCCGCAATCAGGAAGAGGAAGGGGGATCTATCTTTGCAACCCTCTTTGTAGCTTCCACCACTTGTAAGCAATCTGACTCCACGATAATCAGAGACTGGGATTGATGCAAGGCCAAAGAGAGACCCTGAACGCATGCACGTACCTCGGCCTCCAATGGAGCCTTGCAGTCCTCCAGAAACCTGCACGAAGAGAAAATAGGAGCTCCTTCCTCATTCCGCAGCACCATGCCGAGACCAGCCGACCGGTCAGAAGCATTGTAGGAACCATCCATAGTGAGTTTGACATAATCAGACGACGGGGCTGACCAGGATTTATCCGGTATGTCAGTGGGTATCCTGTTAGAGTTGCGGATAAGCTTAGTCTTATTTTAACAATGCCATGTAGGATAATTGCCGAGTTGGAGGAAAGAGAAACAAAAAAAATACTTCTGTCTTATCTTAGCTAAGAGATCTCTTAGAGATGATCTTTTAGGGCATGTACAATGCTAGGGAAGGCATACCTTCTCTTAGCTCTCCACGTCATTTAGAGAAGACACAATATATAATTTGTACAATACATTATCTCTTATTGCTATCTCTAGCAATTAATGAAAATTAACTATTTTTAATAATAAATTGGTTGGTTAAGAGAAGGAGATCATCCCTTAGCTAAGGCAAGACAACCTTTTCTTTTTTATTTCTCTCTCCTCCAACTAAACAAAAATCTAACATGACACGTATAAGGGAAGGCTGCCATCACCGTATTGTACATGCACTTAGCACTATATGTCTCACCACATATTTAGGAATATCTCTCGTTGAAGATAAGACTAAAAAAAGACCCATTGTACATCTTATTTTGTTATCATATCATGATTATGTGATATGTATAAGATAAGATTATCTTATCAACTATTGTACACGTCTTTAATCGTGTGTCACTTCGTTCCTCGCGAGACAAGCCCGCCATGCAACCAGCAGAGTTGCATCCACCACGTGATCAGGTAGGTCTGTCAAGATCGATTGGAACCAATGGTAGTTCGGGCGCTGTAGAGTTGAGCTGGACGGTAGGCACCAAACTTGTCCTATTTGTTACTCCTCAAAGTTTCACCCCATATCTAAGTTCCATAGATAAAACTTATACTCCCTCCGTTTTGAAATATAAGATGTTTTAGCTTTGCGAAACAAGTGTATCTAGACATCTTTTAATGTATAAGTTCACTTAAAACCTATATGAACCTACACACTAAAAGAGGTCTAAATACACTCCATTCACAAAGCTAAAACATCTTATATTTTAAAACAGAGGGAGTATATGATAGGTTGTTGAGAGTTGAGTTTAATAAAATGCAAGGATTCTTTTGCAAACATGATGACCAAGTTTCATGGATAAACCTATACTATATGGATAGGTAGGGGTTTGACTTTGATGAAATGTAAGTTTTATTTTGCACTTTGATCCACCGGTGTCAAACGGGGGAAACTTTCCTCTCTCACATCCTTCCATATCTTATTATCTGTGTTTTTTTCACAGCTGTCTATGTTCGATCTTCTGTCATTTCTATTCTCTATGTTTTAAAATATAAGATGTTTTAGATTTATGAAAGAGTATATCTAGACTTGTTTTAGCGTGCAGGGTCACTCCAAACCTACGTGAACCTACAAACCAAAATAGGTCTAGGTCTAGATACACTATTTTCACAAAGTTAAATCATCGTATATTTTGAAAACAGAGAGAGTAATTTATTATGGAAGTTATAATCCCGTAACTTCTGAAGGTTCTCCTATTTCCTATTCAGAATCTGGGGTTCCTCTTCGTCCGCCGCTCAAACTCCACAACACGGAAAAATATTTTGAACCGGTGATTTCCGTGAAAGGCAGGCAGATACACTACTAGTTCCGAGTCCCGACCCATACTTCCCCGTCGCAATCCAGTCCCGTCTCCGTCATCCCGCACGCGGCCAGTCCGCCGCATCGTCGTCCGCCCCAATTTAATCGGGCCCTAATCCTCGTACGCTCGCCGGAGGGCGGAGGTCCCGCCGAGTCCGGCAAGATGGTGCTCGCGCAGCTCGGCGGGAGCATCTCCCGCGCGCTCGCGCAGATGAGCAACGCCACGGTGGTCGACGAGAAGGTCCTCAGCGACTGCCTCAACGAGATCACCCGCGCGCTCCTGCAGGCCGACGTACGGTTCCAGATGGTCCGCGACATGCAGGCCAACATCAGGCGCACCGTCAGCCTCGAGACGCACGCCGCCGGCACCGACAAGCGCCGGGTCATCCAGAAGGTAGTAATGTACTCATGTCCCCGCCCAAACAACACCCCGACGCGAAAAGCTTTCCTGTAATTAATTTGGGGGAGGATTTCTGAGCGGAGTCTTGAATTGCCTGCCGTTTCCCCCGTTGTTGTAGGCCGTCTTCACCGAGCTGTGCAACATGTTGGATCCCGGGAAGCCTCCCTTCGTTCCCAAGAAGGGGAAGCCGTGCGTGGTTATGTTCGTTGGCTTGCAAGGTCAGTCTGCCTGCTGAATGCTGATACGCTGTTCTATCCAAATTCTAAGTGAACATGTATCTGCTATTCTTCTGGAGGACATGATGAGATGATTAGTTCACTTGGTCTGTTAATTAGGGTGTTAACCTGTGTGCATAATAAACAGACGGATTTAACAGATGTCACCTCTTAGCCACTTTCAATGTCGATTTTAATTTATCGAGCTGTTGGCATGTGATTTTCTCCAAGTGAGTTTTTGGTGATAGAAGCGCTGCAGAGTTATAGTGACCAACATAAGACAACATTCTTATGTTGCTTTGGGGTGAATACCTAATATGGTGCAAGTTTTGATATAATCCGAGTTTTTTCATCTCGGATGGGAAGTTGAGACTTTCCGAGGCATTTGAAGGGCTACATATTAGTGATAGATATATTGCATTCTTGTCGTGGCAGTCCTATTTGGCTTAGGTGTAGACTTCTGTTGTTCAGTTGACCAGCCCACGAATGATTGGTTCTGATTTGCCTTTTATCTTCTGCACTTTAGTTGCACTCATTACAATATCCTATTCACAAGACAACATCATGGTCATGCAGGTTCTGGTAAAACTACCACTTGTACAAAATATGCTCATTATCATCAGCGGAATGGATTTAAACCGGGACTGGTTTGTGCTGATACATTCAGGGCTGGCGCTTTTGATCAGCTAAAACAGAATGCCTCGAAGGCCAAGATTCCTTTTTATGGAAGGTGCTCTTGTAGCTCTCACGACTTTAACTGCTAATATTATGGTTTGTATCTCTTGTTGTTTCTAATTGGTGTATCCCTGCAGCTATACGGAATCAGATCCAGTGAAAATCGCTGTTGAGGGTGTGGAGAGGTTTAGAAAAGAAAATTATGATCTCATCATTGTAGATACAAGTGGAAGACACAAACAAGAAGCGGCCCTCTTTGAAGAAATGCGCCAAGTTTCAGAAGCAACGGTAACGCTCAGAGTTCTTACTTTCAGCAATACATGAAGCAAATGAAAAGCTCACCTACACTCTTACGCTATTATGCAGAAACCAGACCTGGTAATATTTGTGATGGACAGTAGTATTGGTCAGGCTGCATTTGATCAGGCCCAAGCATTCAGACAAAGTGTTTCGGTTGGTGCTGTAATTGTTACGAAAATGGACGGTCATGCGAAAGGAGGTGGCGCACTTAGCGCGTTAGTATTTTCTTTCCTTTCTTTGTATTCCCCTCTTGGTGCCATTTTTTTTACTGCATTGGTGTCATTTCATCTTTCCTAGTTTATGAATAATAGCATCTTGAAGTCATCTAAATAACTGCTCTGTCAAGACCCTCTTTAACTTCACTGTTGTCTGGTTGGATTCTTCATCCAGTAATTATTTCTCTAGGTTTACTTCTTTAGAGCTTTTTTTTGTGGTACTTCTGTAGAGCTAACCAGGTAAGCTCAATAAGGCAACATTCATTCTAAACCAGTGCCAGAGCTGGATGGAATTATGCATAGGACTATTTAGAGCTAGATGAAATAATGATATTGGAGCGTTAAAATTATGGTAACCTCAAAACAGTTAGCATATCTTGTATTTGCTTCAGGATATTGCACTTCAATCCTGGAACTGCACAACACTATCTTATGTAATCTGAATTTTTTGTCGTGTTATTCTTGTTTTGGTTGATATCGTGCTCAAACATCACTTCTACATCATTTGCATCAACATTTCAGAGCCTAAGAGCAACTTTAACTTTGCATTCCCTTTTTAGCATAAACCTAACAACATCAACATTTCAAAACCTGAGAGCAACTTAGCATACCTAACAGTATTAACATTTCTGAATAGTACAACTCAGAACCTTTGTTTCTCTTCAGGGTCGCTGCAACAAGAAGTCCAGTGATATTTATTGGAACTGGAGAACATCTCGGCGAGTTGGAAGTTTTTGATGTGAAACCATTTGTTAAGCGTCTATTAGGTCAGTGAAAATACAATTGTGCTGTGTGTTTGTGTTCCCCCTTGGTTTACCTCCTAACATTGTGTAATCGGCAGGCTTGGGTGACTTGCCGGGATTCATTGACAAGATTCAAGAAGTAGTACCCGCTGATCAACAGCCTGACCTTGTGAAGAGACTGACTGAAGGAAACTTTACTCTGAGGCTTATGTACGAGCAATTCCAGAACCTTCTTAAAATGGGCTCTATTGGCCAGGTTAGATTCTTCAGTCCTTCAGACTTCTTGGACATATATGAAATGTAATATAGTACTAACTCGCAGGCTTGATTGCTGTTTGATATGGCGAACACCATCTCAAATTTGGATTACTTTATCTTCGTAGATCTTCTCTATGTTGCCTGGATTTAGTTCTGAATTGATGCCAAAAGGACATGAGAAGGAGGGTCAGGCAAAGATTAAGCGGTATATGACGATGATGGATTCCATGACAAATGCAGGTGCGTTGGGTTGATGAGTCACTCAGGTGTAAATTATTACGATTAACATCCTGGTATTATGCTGACGTCCAAAATTTATCGCAGAGCTTGACAGCGCAAATCCAAAACTGATGAATGGGTCACGAGTTACTCGTGTTGCTCGGGGATCTGGCCGGACTGTCAGAGATGTCTTGGACATGTTGGAAGAGTACAAACGGCTTGCTAAGGTTTGGAGCAAGATCAAGCTTCCAAAGAATCTGGATCCCCGCAACACGAATGTTCAGGAAATCATGAAGAGCCTCCCTCCGCAGGTGCTGAAGCAGATAGGCGGCATGGGTGGTTTGCAGTCTCTGGTGAAACAGTTGGGCTCAAAATAATTGGTGGAATGTTTGGAGGCATGGGTGGTGGTGACGATAGGGTAATTTGAACAGATTGAGGTTGCAACCGGCAATCTTCGGTGATTAGTTTTAGGTGGATTGCCGATCGGGATCCTAAATGCACAGCTATGAGCCAGCGGATACGCGCGCACGGAATTGTAAATTGGTTTGTGCACAGTAACAGTCTAGCTCCCAATGGTTCTTTCTAGAGTTTTGGTTTACTGGATTAACTGTCTGTTGGTAAGGCAAATCGGGAGAATTTCTCCAAAGTGTCAGTAAGCTTCATTTTAGATCAAACGGCGAGATGCGACAAAACCTTGGATCAACGCTTTACCTATATATAAGGTGCCTTCTGTGTTAAATATTTTTCTCTTTTTTTTTTAGATGTGTTAAATATTTTTCTCGTTTGACAGTTTATGTCACACAGAATAAACGTCATCCTGGCCCATCTTTTTTTTTTCAACCAACAGGAGCTTTTTACGAAAAGAAGAAAAGAGTTGGCCGGTTTGAAGAGAAACCGGCCGAAGCTGGTTTGAAGAGAAACCGGCCGAAACCCGATACAAACGTGTATACACATGGGTCTGGTTAAAAGGAGAACCAGACAAAAAAGGACCCCAACCAGCATAGTTTTTAGGAAAAAGGGGCAAAAACCACACGAGGCCATACTTCCTAGCTCGACTAGGTCTGGAGCACCGTCGAACGACACCAGCACAACGACAACAACGGGCGCTACAAGAAGCCCGGTCCACGTCCCTGGAGAGGAAGTCAGAGCCAAAGAAAACGACTAGACCTCTCGGGCTTTATGGCGAGAGGCAGGCCGCAAGGAACTCGCCAGCGGTACTCGCACGCCAACAGGGCACGAAGACATCGACTCAACCAGCATCAATAGCATCCCAAGAGTGGCTCCGCACACTGCGAAAAATAACGCCTTCAAGGAGGTAACGATGTCCAAAAAGACGCCGTCATCATCCAATCCGACAAGCCAGATTTGGATTTTCACCCCGGAATAATGGACATAGGGGTGTCAGGGCTCCACGACAACGCCCCCAAGAGGGAGAACGACGCCCTCAAGCGTCGCCACTGTCGGCACTGACCAAGTCAGACTAGACTTTCGTCCAGAGACCTCGACCACCACCTCCCATGGACTATCACCGAGACGGCCTATGCCGCCCGACGAGCAAGATCACTGGCGAAAGAGACGACACCCACACCCACAAAGCCATGCCCGCACCCGTGCGGCCAAAAGCAGAGCATCACCACCATATCGATCCGGAGCCGCCACCCCGGCTTCCAAGGCCTGCAGCCGCCGCTGTGGCAGAGCAGCACCACCGCGCTGCATCGAGAAGCCCCGCCAAGCCTATCTGGGCCTAGATCGGGCCCTGGCCGCGTCCGCCCCACCTACAACATCGAGGCCGCCGCTCCTCACCCGCCGCGTCGACTTCAGCCGCCTCCGCAGCATGCATCCCGTCCCACCCCACGCCAAGCCAACGGACGCGGTGGGAAGACGAAGCCAGGGCGCCGAGGAGCAGCGCGTCCACCGCGGGATCCCCCAGCCGCCTTTGACGATGGGGGTCACCGCCACCGCGGTGTGGCCAGCGGCAACGGTAGGGGAGAGGAGGCGGTGAGGTGGGGGGCTGGCGGCGGTGTCAGGAGAGCTCCCCCAAGCCGCCCGAGTCAGACCACGCGAGGGACGAGAGTTAGTTTTCCTCCAACTAGCAACGCATCCTGGCCCATCTCTCTAACTTATACGACATGTTACGACTAGGGATGCAGAAGTGGGACAAATGGGACAAGTGGGTAATTTTAGACCCCTAAACTAATTCTAAACTAAGTGGGACAAGTAGGATTTAACAAATCTCACTTATCAATTAGTCTAGATGTCTAAAAGTGGAATCCCCTTGTTCCAATTGTCCCACCTTTGCATCCTTAGTTAGGACAGGCACGGCGTGTGCCTTGCCATATGGCGTGGGTGCTAAATTGCTACTCCCTCCGTTTCAAAATATAAGATATTTTACCTTTATGAAGTAAGTATATCTAGATCTCTTTTAATGTGTAGATCCACTCCAAATCTAAATGAACCTACATATTAAAAAAATCTAGATACACTTTTTTTATAAAACTAAAACATTTTATATTTTGAAACGGAAGGAGTACTAAATTACTAAATTTAGTACAACTGGTTCAATACCACTCCAGCCTCCAGGCACGGCCGACGCCAACGTGCGCTTCTCGTGGGCAGTGACACGGTCACCACCCTGCACGGCCGAAACGAAATGCCAGAATTAAATCGCGCTCATGGTCCATGAATCTGTTAATTTGGCCATTAATCCCACGGGGAAGGGCCGTCAGTCCCGCTGACTACGATCGAGGAGATGAAGCAGGGACGAAAAATTAAGCTCTCCGAACTTGTACGAAACTGGTAACGTGGCACACATCATAAGCTTCCCTTGATGAGTATTTTGACCAGATCAACCATCGACGGAAGATCTCGACGCTGCTACGTCGCACACCGCCAAACATGAACCGGAGGGCCAGCAGAAACCAAAAACACTGCCAAACATGAACCGGAGGGCCAGCAAAAACCAAAAACACCGCCAAACATGAACCGGAGGGCCAGCATAAACCAAAAATACCGCAAAGATCATATAAGAGCATAAAACCTAAAACAGGTATTCTCAAATTGATATATGGGATGACCCATGAATTTCAAATAGTCCAAATGGGAAGATTATAACGCTAAGAGAAAATATTGTTCTCACCAAAGTTGAGGAGTTGATTAGTCCTACAACAGAAACGTGGGATGAGGAGCTAGTAAGGAAGATTTTTTTTACGATCGATGCTAACAGAATTTTGTCAATACACATAACAAGAATTCTCTTTTTTCAGTTAGATCAGCATACCATGGAGAATGGAAGCATCAATTTGGAGAGAAGAAGAGAAACTTACAAGCTCCTGGACAGTCAATGATTAATGGAGTTTGAGACTCGCTATGGAAAATCTCGATAGCAGCTAAAATTAAACTTTTTTCTTGGAAAAGTTTGCATGCAATACTTCCCTGCTATGGTGTTCTAGCAAATAGACATGTCCCAATATTTAGCCAATGTCCGCGGTGCGCCATTCACTGTGAAGATATAAAACATGTTTTTTAGTGTAAACATGTAGAGAAAGTTTGGTTGAAGTTGGGGTTGTTATCAACTAGGAACAATGAAGGAACTTAATTAGATTCAAAGAAAAAATTGAATGGGTTATTAACTCATTATAGTGATGATGATTATACTGTTTTAATTTCTTGACAGCTAAATAACTATAGTTTAGTTAGCACTATTTCATCACATGGTTTCTTGGGAGTTTTAGGAGCAAAAGTATCATAGGAAGACCAATTGGTCTATTTCACAACACGTCCTACCATCGAAGAAAACTAATCTGCCGAATCATGGAGCTTTTCAACTAAAATACATTGTATGATCATATTGTCAAAAGTAAAACAGTACCACACTGTTTATAAGAATCATGTACCCATTTTAACCATCTTAACATGTTAGGCATTCATTGTAAAAACATGAAACATAGGGAAGAGGTTAGGTAAACATTAAAATCATGGGTGTAATTTCTTTTTACAAAGCTTGACTTTTAAATCATGGGTGTAATGAACACGAAAGATAAGAAAGAGGTCAGGTAAACAGTGAACAATTATATCATAATTGCTATCATGGGTGCAATTTACTTTATAGAGCCCGACTTCTGAGTAAGCAAGCATAAAGACGAATACATTTTAATGTAGAACATTTCTACTTCTAGGGGCTAGATAACCTTGTGAGACTGCATATTATATAAATCCTTTCAAGATAACATCATTCTATGGTATCTTTGTTCTCAAATACAAATTAATCATATGAATAAGTGATCACATACCTGGAAAAAAAAGCAAAAATCATATATCAGTTAATAACGTTAGGCCCTCCTATTGCGAGTAAATATGAAGGGATCCAGCTCAAATATGGCATGCCCATTCATTTCAGAACTCAACTGCAAGAAATAGTTGCACGAAACTCTAAGCACAAACGAATTTTCTTGGCCTAGAGATCAAGAATAGTAGGCAGGAACCATAATGAATATGGCATGTAGGGGGTCAATTTCATTACCTCTAGATATATACTAAGGCGAGGGAATGCCAAGAGAGAGAGGGCAGCTAGGGTGATATGGTTTGCATAATAGATAGTCCGTACCGTTAGCCAACAAAAGCTCGACATCGATGACCAACCGTCAACCAGGCATTCCAGCAATTAAAGTAGCGAACCTACGTTAGGAAATTACAACAGAGAGTTTTACCTAAAGTACCACATGCGGTATTGTAATAAATATTACATTCTCAAAATTATTTCAAGATTTTGAATCGTCAATTAAGCAACCAAGATAATTATTTTTACATTGAAACAGTTATTGTTGCTTCGATACTATATAGATACTAGACGAACATGCGAGCTTCGCCTTGCCACCTGCACAACATTACCGCATGGCATGTCTAGAGCGATGCATTTGGTGATGGTTTGTTCTGTGTTGATGCCTGCGGTTATTTGGATTAGCTATGCTGAGAGGATCATAATGAGATTCTAAAAAATGTAGCGGGTCTTGGCCTTGATATATTAGACCATCAATATTTGCAAAAGTTAGTAGCCGTTTATACAATTACAATCACAACCTATAAAATGATTATATTATGGTGAATGGAGTAATACTAAATAATTGGAACCTTATGCACCAACATACCACCTTGATCGTTCATGATTGAGAGACAATTCATCCCCAGAACTGCACACACTCCATCCTAAAATAGCTCAGATGTGTGATACGTCCATTTTGCATCTATTCTATATTATAATTTACTGTTATTCATTGATATATTTCATATTAAGAGATGATATTTATGTTATTTCATCTGTTTTTGCATGGTTGATGAATTTTGGAGCATGAACCGCTGCAGTCAGGATTCTGATGGAAAAGGGACTATTTAGAGGCGAAATTCGCGAAGATCAGAAAAGCTAGGAAAATACATAGAAAATTATATTTTCCAGAAGATGAAGATTGCCAGAAGGGGGAGTGGAGATGGGCCACAGGGGGCCACACCACCCCCTGGCGCGGGCACCACGCCAGCAGGTGGTGTGGCCACCCTGGCCTACTCCAGGCTCTCCCCTTTGGCGTATATTATCCTCTCGAAACTCTAACATCTGGGCAGCAACCATAGAAAGATTCCACCGCCTTTGCGGGGCAGAAAACTACAGAGAGAGAAAGATCTCTCCGGCAGACAGAATTCTGTGGGGGGAATTCCTTCCCGAAGAGGGGAGATCGTCACCATCAACACGACCATTAAGCTGGAATTCATCGGGATCATCATCATCATCTCCATCATCATCTCCACCAGCACCATCATCACCACTCCATACCGCTGTAACAATTGGGTTGAATCTTGCATAGTTCTTAGGGAAAACTTTCTCAGTGTTGATTACTCCTTGTAGTTGATGCTATTGAGTGAACCATTGAATTACCGTTTATGTTCAGATTGTTTCATATCATTATATCATCTCCGATCTTGATCCATATGATGTCTTGTGAGTAGTTCGTTTAGTTCTTGAGGACATGGGAGAAGTCATGTTGTTAGTAGTGGAGTTGTGTTGAGAAAGATTCAATGGTTTGATATTTAAGTTGTGGTGTATTTCTTTTAGTGGTGTCATGTGAATGACGACTACATGACACTTCACCTATATGTTCATAGGGGAATGCATTGTGTATTTGGCTACTAATTGTAGGGGTTGCTGGAGTGACAGAAACCTGAACCCTCGTTAGGAAACCTTTGCACAAGGAATATCAGGGTCTTAGAGTTTAAAGTTGTGGTTAGGTTTCTACCTTAATTATTTTCTTGTACTTGCGGATGCTTGCAAGGGGTATAATCACAAGTATGTATTAGTCCTAAGAAGGTCGGTACATTAGCACAGGTTCACCCACACAGCACTTTGCAAACTAAATAAGATTAATCAACTATATGAAGCGAAAGCACTTGACAATATTCCTGTGTATCCTCGAGAACGTTTGGTCATCTTAAGTAATACAACCGACTTGTCCTTTGCTAACAAAGGATTGGGCCACTTGCTACATTTATTATCATTGTCTTTTATTTACTCGCACTTTATTTACATGCATTATCAAAAATCCCTAAAAATCCGTTTGCTAAGTATTTATAGAGAATTCCTGCTCCAAGCCACTCGCCAACACCTTCTGCTCCTCGTTGGGTTCGACACTCTTACTTATCGAAAATACTGCGATACACCCTCTATACTTGTGGGTCATTAATGTGTAAGAAATGAAGAATATTATACATCATAAGAAGGCACTATGTGTCTGTTAGACATATATTATCACAACAAAGCCAGAGTTTATGCAGACTATGTTGAGAGTGGGAATACAAATTACTTCGATGAAAATTGTGGTGCACCTTGATATAGAATATCACATGAGAGAGATACTATCCAGTTTCGTTTGCATCATAGACATACAGAGGCAAACAATAGGATCGATCAATGCCATAGGTGTGTGGCTCTACTTGGCATCACCTATACTTCCACCAGGATATAGATCAGAATGCAAACTCAAAGTACAAATCTCAAAATACAAACTCAACAAATTTTACACTTGTTTTTTCCAGCTTCTCCAGAACAAAGAGAATTAAAAGTTCAGTTATAGAGATGTCGTAGACATGCAACGTGCAAAACCTTATTTTCAGAATTGAGGTTCAACTCAGCCTAACTCCCTAATATTTCTAGAAATTCCTCCTTGCTCTAGGAGTTCCTATGACCAATCTTCCATAATTATTTAGCATTCAGCTCGTGTACAAAGACAATATATGAATCACGGTCTACAGCAATATTCTGAACCAACGCTTGTTTAAGTGCACATTGTTCTGAATACTTGCACTTGGAAGAGAGAAGCAAAGGAAAACAAATTAGTTAGTTATTGATATGCAAATAACATCCACAACTTAAGATTTCTATGTCTAAGAAGAACAATAGGACGATGGGGATAGAGTGCCTGATCACCTCAGGCGAAGCAGTTGATGGGCATCTTTAGACGGTAGTTAGTGGTGGAGCTCATCACCCTCATTATGCGAGAGAAGAGAAGTCGGTGATGCAGCTTGTCGCTGGAGTTGAGGAGAAGAAGCTACAATAGAGAAACGTCTAATCATACTATAATGAGGATCAAACTTCCCAATTAATCTTGCTCATTTCTTTTCCCTGCAATTGATAAAAATTTCTCAATGCCATGTTTTACCTGCTAGAGAAAAATGTAAAATAATACAAGAGCATCTATCTAATCCATAAAAGCATAGGTTCTTCAACACATATTCATACACACCACGATACCGCATAAAATTAGAAGTTACTGCACACAATGATTACACAGTAAATTAGACAAAATTCAATTATGGAACAAATACCTTGTGATATCCTTGTCCTAGAAAATGCAAGTCAACATGAAATGGTGGGAAGGCATATCAATCCATCTGCACAGAGAGACAATTTGTGAATGTGTCATTAGTACAGAAAGCTAAAACCTATATCCATATGAACCTAAGTATACTTCCTTACAAATCGGTAGGAGTTGATCGACTGAGAATAGTTACAAAAATAAGTAGGAGGATGGCGTAAAATCAGCTAACCTGATGACATCGCTCATTGATCCCCTGCGGATCGAAGTATGGCATGCCCTTCCCAACCAAACGCCACCACCGCAGCTCCTCCTACCTACCTGCTCAGTCACATGTCTCCTTCATATTCAACAAGGAATTGAATGGGATAGAGAGATAGCACAACACAACCCGTCATCATACATCCTCACCTCATAGAACATGATGTCCTAAAGGTCGAACGCCAGGGAGACCGGGCACCAGGCGCACCCGCGTTCCTCTTCCAGCCGACATGTGGGGGGGCAAAATTTTGGAGCTCGCCTACGGGTGATGGAGGTGGGTGATTATTGGCTCAACACGTCGAGCTCGTTGGGGAACCCCAAGAGGAAGGTATGATGAGCACAACAGCAAGTTTTCCCTCAGTTATGAAACCAAGGTTATCGAACCAGTAGGAGCAAGGAAACACCTCCAAGGTGTTGTTACCAACTTGCAATCCTGCACAACACAACCACAGAACTTTGCCCCCAACTTACAGTGAGGTTGTCAATTTCACCGGTTTTGTTGAAAACAAAGGATTAAACGTATTGTGTGGAAGAAAGTAATAGCTTGCAGAAAGTAAAAAGAAAACAGTAAACAATTCTAGATTGATGGTAAAAGAAAGGACCGGGGTCCATAGTTCACTAGTGGTGGTTCTCCTTAAGATAGTTGACATGTTGGGTGAACAAATTATAGCGGGGAAATTGACAAACATCAAGAAAGCATACATGCATATACTAATCATCTTAACTCCTATGAGATTTGATTGAGCATTACAACATTATACATAGACCGTAATCCAACTGCATCTATGACTAATAATCCACCTTCAGGTCATCAATCCGAACCCCCTCCAGTATTAAGTTGCAAGCAACAGATAATTGCATTAACATTGCGTTTAAAGTAAACAATACGACTGTTCTATGAACAAAGGATTTTTGTTTTCTCCCTAGTAGCAACAGCACATCTAGTACTTTAGAGATTTCTTTCACTTCCCCGGATTACTAGAGGCATGAACCCACTATCGAGCATAAATACTCCCTCTTGGAGTTGCTAGCATCTACTTGGCCAAGATATCTACTAACAACGAAGAGCATGCAAGATCACAAATAACAAAGACATGATAGAATCAATAATCAATCTAAAATAGCATCTCAATATCCATCGGATCCCTGCAAACACAACATGTAGGATTACAAATAGATGATCTTGATCATGAACAGGGCTCACAAGATCTAAACATGGTAGAACAAAGGAGAAGAACCAACCATCTAGCTACTACATGGACCCGTAGTCCAAGGATGAACTACTCACGTATCACACCGGAGGCTTGCATGGTGAGGAAGAAGGCCCCCAAGGTGAATTCTCCCCTCCGGTAGGGTGCCGGGAAGAGCTTCAGATCCATCCTGATCTAGGGATGGAGATGACGGCGGCTACAGACTCTTTCGTGGCATTTTTATCGGGTACTTAGGGTTTCTATATCGGAGGCATCTTATAGGCGAAAGGGGAGGCCGAGGGGGTGCCCTAGGTGTCCGCACCACCCCCTGGCGTGGGCTAGGCCTGGCCGCACAGCCAGGTGGTGTGGGCGGCCCCTGGCCCCTCCCCGTCTCGTATTCTGGCTCCGTGTCCCCCTCGGTCAAATACTGACTTTGGCTTTTCTCCCGTCTAATTCTGAGAATATTCATTCTGACTTTCCTGGAACCAAAAATAGCAGAAAATAGGCAGCTGGCACTGTGGCATCTTGTTAATAGGTTAGTCCAAGAAAGTGTATAAAAAGTACTCCAAAGTGTGGATAAAACATAAGAAAATAGATAAAAACCAAGCATGGAACATCAAAAATTATAGATACGTTTGCAACGTATCAACATCCCCAATCTTAACTCCTGCTCGTCCTCGAGTAGGTAAGTGACAAAAAGAAAGAATAATTTTTAAGGTGACATGCACCATCATAAACTTGATCAAAGTATTTGTAAAACATTGATAGCTGGGATCATAGTACTTCAACATAGCATGAAAGACAAAGTTCTAACAATAAGACATAGCAATTATGTTGTAACATGAAAAGGCACAAACAAAAGATTCATGAATATCAATGCTTTGTAAGACGTTTGTTTGTTTCACATGAAGAAAACATAGCATAATGGCATTCAGCTTGTCCCTCATAGAGTAGCAAACATAAATGCATAGGACATATTCAAAATTTATAAGGGTGACTAGATACAAATAGTTTAAGAATAAGCAATATCAAAGTTATGCATCAATCAACAAGTGTTGGGACAATGCACATAGAACTAAGAATGGCCACTATGCTCTCTTAATAGGTGCATAAAGATAGAAGGTAGAGACTCAACATAAAAGTAAAAGAAAAGCCTTCATAGAAGGAAGCAGGGATTCAACTCTCATAAAGGCTTCCAAATATTATGGTACTTATTAGCTTTCAGCTCTCATTGCCCCTATCACAAGCATCTTGAAGTGATTAAGGTTAAAGTGAACAAACTATGGAGTATATGCTTGACAAAGTATGAGTTGGAAATCTCATGTCCCTTGAATACGAGGGTCGCTCCTCATGCTACTCAAGTTTAGTTACCGGTAAGTTATTGCCATAGTAAGTACAGGTGTATCATAGAGAACCGCCAACGGGGTACCCCTTGCCTAATGATACCGAAGAATCCCCATATCAAAATGACAAGGCAAGCAGACAACGAGCATCTCAGCAATCTTCTTATTTACCATGGTAAAATGGTGCCTTTTCTTCTCTTTCCTCTTTTCTCATATCTCTTTTTTCTCTTTTTCTCAATATCTGACTCTCTTTTTTATAAGAAGAATGCTTCATAGACAGCTCATTGTGGTTACACTGCAGGTTTCCACCATGATTAGGCATGGATTAGACCGGCGGCCCAGGCGTTTCTCTAACACACATGCATAACTCCATGGACTTACAAGCTCCTCTTTCATTTCACACCGACAACATCCATAGACAAAAGAGCATGATATCAACTAGGTACAAAGTACAAGTGCAATGTTAAAAGCGTTTCCCATGACAACATGGTTCTGCTAATTCCCAACATATAAGTGCAAGCATATACAACATATACGACACAATGGTTCAAGTTTATTAGGGGCAAGAAAAGTAAAGTGTGCCATCAAATTCGTGAGAGATTTAATCACTAGTTTTCTCATAACAAGTTTAATTCGGAAGGTAGATAAAAACATGAATATACTTGGAATAACAAATGATAATAGGTAGGTATGGTGGACTCTTTGGAATAACTTGGTTTTATTTGGTCTTGGATGCATGAGTGGAACTCATACTGGGTTATGGAGGCTAGCAAAATATTAGGAGCGACCAACTAAGAGAGCAATAATGGCCATAATCATGCAGAGCGACAAAACATCATTAATTAAAGCATAAAGTGATATTACAAGTCGAAAAATAAAGGATCATAAAAGCTATGGTGACTTGGGATAGTCATAACATGGTGTCAGCATGCGCCAAGTCAACCCAAATAAAGCATCAAAGAAGAATACCACAATACTATGTGTTAATATGCTAAAACAATGCATGATTCTTCCAAGGTACATTAAGCAATCTCAATTGTTTATAACATGTCATGCTACATCAAAGATAACTAAGCATAAAGCCCAAACAATATCAAGCATGGCATGACAAAGCATAGGCCACAGTCAAAAACAAGCTCCTTTTACCACTTAAGCATGAACTTTCCTACTCTTTTCCAATCCAAACTAAACTATTTGAAAACTAATGTATGAAAGAGGGGGTCCAACCAATTTATTCAAGCAAACTAAGAAAACCAAGCAAACGAAAACCAAAAACAAAAACAAAGACGCTCCAAAAACAACACAACTGTATACAAAACACTAAAAATGAAGTGTTTGGAAGAAACCTAGGATTTGTATTGATGAAGAAGGGGATGCCTTGGGCATCCCCAAGCTTTGATGCTTGTACTTCTTGGATATTTCTTGGGGTGACACACATGGCATCCCCAAGCTTGAGATTTAGTTCTTCATCTCATTACATCATTCTCTCCATACACCTGGAATGTTTTTTCATACAAAACTTCACACGATCTTTATTAGCAACACTAGTGCACTCAAGATAATAAGTCTTTGGGTTCAGTTTCAACACCAATAAAACTTTCAATTAAACACAAGCTACTGTATCACTTCCCTCAAAAAGCTCAATTCCCCAAAGAGAACCCCAAAAGGAACTAACAAGTAGCAAATGCAAATAATGGCAGAAATCTGTCAAAACAGACCAGCAGGTAAAAACCAACTTTTTTGAAGACCTTCTGTTGCTCAAATCGAAGTGTTAAACTAACTAAAGTTAGATAAAAACCTGGGGCAGAAGCACAAAAATTCACGCCTCAAAACGACGTAAAGAGATTTTACACGAATTTTTATAGGGAAGCATAAAGATCTGTTTCGGGACAACAACTTTCCCAAGCATTACTTCTCTCTCATTAGAGGTTACTCTTGGCACAAAAAGAAAATAAAAAGGATAAGGAGAGGTTATTACTGAGGTAATAACTTGCAAGACTCATCTAAAACTTTTGGGTTATCTCTCAATAAGTACTTTTCTTTAACGCCTATAAGTTAGACATAAGAAGCAAGAAATAGAATCAAGTGTTCCCAAATGAAGAAGCATTAAGAGCAATACCAGAAATATCTTCAACAAGGCAAGGTATCTCATCCAAATAAGTTCTAGAGGATCCTCTCTCAATGCTCTTGGGTTTACTACTTTCATCAAACGGGTTTTCAGGAACAATCCAATCAAGATTCTTTTCTATGGCTTAAGCATTGCTACAAGTTTGAAAGGAATTGATATCTTAATTTCCTTCCCATTAGGTTCGGTTTTGTTCATATTTTCTCGTGTACCAATAACATATACACATGAGCCTAGCATATAAAAACATTCAAAGACTTTTCTAGCTTCCTTGGCAACATCATATAATTCCTTAAACAAAGTTTCCAGAATAAAATCTCTCTTTTCAGGGTCATCAATTTCCTTAAGTTTAAGAAACATTACTTGCATTAAGGGCTTAAGGTTAACAAACCTAGCTTCCAACATGTGAACTAAAGAAGTTGCAGCAATTTCATAATTTGGAGCAAGTTCTGCAAGGGATCTATCCTCAATATCCTCATGCTTACTAACATGATTAAAGAATTTTTCAATATTATTTTCTCCAATTATAGAGCCACTACCTATTGAAAGGTCTTTCAGGGTGAATTTAGGGATCAACATGGTGAGCTAAGAAAGAGGTAGCAACTATAAAAAGACTTAAATTTTTTGTGTTTTTAATAAAGAAAGCAAACAAGTAGAACTAATTTTTTTTTGTTTTTGATAAAGAACCAAGCAAACAAAGTAAAAATAAACTAAGAAAAACAAATAAAACAAAGTAAAGAGATTTGTTATGAGGGACTCCCCATGTGAAGATGTCCTTGACTCCCCGGCAACGACGCCAGAAAAAGCTTGATTATTGGCTCAACACGTCGAGCTCGTTGGGGAACCCCAATAGGAAGGTATGATGAGCATAGCAGGAAGTTTTTCCTCAGTTATGAAACCAAGGTTATCGAACCAGTAGGAGTAAGGAAACACCTCCAGGTGTTGTTACCAACTTGGAATCCTGCACAACACAACCACAGAACTTTGCCCCCAACTTATAGTGAGGTTGTGAATCTCACCGGTTTTGCTAAAAACAAAGAATTAAACGTATTGTGTGGAAAAAAGTAATAGCTTGCAGAAAGTAAACAGAAAATAGTAAACAATTGTAGATTGATGGTAAAAAAAGGATCGAAGTCCATGGTTCACTAGTGGTGGTTCTCCTTAAGATAGTTGACATGTTGGGTGAACAAATTACAACGGGGCAATTGACAAACATCGAGAAAGCATACATGCATATACTAATCATCTTGACTCCTATGACATTTGATTGGGCATTACAACGTTATACATAGATCGTAATCCAACTGCATCTATGAATAATAATCCACCTTCAGGTTATCAATCCGAACCCCCTCCAGTATTAAGTTGCAAGCAGCAGATAATTGCATTACGCATTGCGTGTAAAGTAAACAATATGATTGTTCTATGAATAAAGGATTGTTGTTTTCTCCCTAGTAGCAACAACACATCTAGTACCTTAGAGATTTCTGTCACTTCCCTAGATTACTAGAGGCATGAACCCACTATCGAGCATAAATACTCCCACTTGGAGTTGCTAGCATCTACTCGGCCAAGATATCTACTAACAACGGAGAGCATGCAAGAGCACAAATAACAAAGACATGATAGAATCAATAATCAATCTGAAATAGCATCTCAATATCCATCGGATCCCCGCAAACACAACATGTAGGATTACAAATAGATGATCTTGATCATGAACAGAGCTCACAAGATCTAAACATGGTAGCACAAAGGAGAAGAACCAACCATCTAGCTACTACATGGACCCGTAGTCCAAGGATGAACTACTCACGCATCACACCGGAGGCTTGCATGGTGATGAAGAAGGCCTCCAGGGTGAATTCTCCCCTCCGGCAAGGTGCCAGAAAGAGCTTCAGATCCATCCCGATCTAGGGATGGAGATGACGACGGCTACAGACTCTTTCATGGAATTTTGATCGGTTACTTAGGGTTTCTGTATCGGAGGCATCTTATAGGCGAAAGGGGAGGCTGAGGGGGTGCCCTAGGTGGCCGCACCACCCGCTGGCGCGGGCCAGTCCTGGCCGTGCGGCCAGGTGGTGTGGGCGGCCCCTGGCCCCTCTCCGTCTCGTATTATGGCTCCGTATCCCCCTCGGTGAAATACTAACTTTGGCTTTTGTCCTGTCCAATTCCGATAATATTCATTTTTCTGACTTTCCTGGAACCAAAAACAGCAGAAAACAGGTAGCTGGCACTATGGCAACTTGTTAATAGGTTAGTGCAAGAAAGTGTATAAAAAGTACTCCAAACTATGGACAAAACATAAGAAAGTAGATAAAAACCAAGCATGGAACATCAAAAATTATAGATACATTTGCAACGTATCAGTGGGATTTGACGCAGGCTTTGTAGGTCACGGCGGCCGTAGTTCGATGGAGGGAGGACAGAGCAGACGGGAACCGCGGATCGATCGGTTTCTCGGATCTTCCTGGTATATCTCATATTATTGTTAGCATCCATCCCTAACTATGATTTTCTTTCCATCGAATTGGCTTTGCCATTTCTTGATTAGAGAGCAAAATGGCTCTTGCTTCTTCTGAAAGAAAACAGGGGTGTTGAGAGAGAGGACAACAAAGAAATATAATACACCCACCTTGCGTGGAGCAGCAGCACACATCGCTCGCCAATTTCCCTCCACGCACGAAGCTAGTCCTCACCAGTCGACAAAACGCAGAGCAGCATAGGCCTACATGCAGCGGTAGCATGCCCGGCAAGTGGCCTCAAATCAGTTGCAGACTGGAGGAGGCAGCCCTTTGGAGAAGGGGAGGCGAGGAGAACACACCATGCAAAAGAAAAGGGCGCATTGGAAGAACCGGAGGCACCGCCTACAAGCTCCGGGTGACGCCTTGTTGCGGGGGTGAGCGACCAAGAAGCGGAGACTAGCGAGGGGCAAGTACCTAGAGATGGAGCTTGACCGTGGGGAAAGAGCTGCCCGAGAAAGAGGGTCCAGTGGGATAGGAGGGGCACTGGGGCGGAGTCCTGGCCATCGGTGGGATGCCATAGGCGAGGAGGAGCAGACACAGAGTGATATGTTGCAAACGTATCTATAATTTTTGATGTTCCATGCTTCTACTTTCTTATGTTTTGTCTACATTTGGAGATACTTTTATGCATTTTCTAGAACTAACCTATTAACAAGATGTCACAGTGCCAGTTGCCTATTTTCTGCTGTTTTTGGTTCCAGAAGTCAGAAAATGAATATTCTTGGAATTGGACGGGACAAAAGCCAAAGTCAATATTTCACCTAGGGGAACACGGAGCCAGAAGGCGAGATGGAGAGGGGCCAGGGGCCGGACACACCATAGGGTGGCACGGGTCCCCCCGGCTACGCCACCAGGTAGTATGGGCCCCTCCGGCCTCCACCGACCTTGCCCTTTCGCCTATAAGAAGCCGCTGATGCAGAAACCCTAAGTCGTCCAGCCTCTAGCCACGAAAAGTTCCGTAGCGCCGCCGCCACCGAAGGGGATATTCGGGGGATAGAAAGTCTCTGTTCTGGCACCCTGTCGGGACGGGGAAGTGCCCCCGGAGCCATCTCCATCGATCTCCACCACCATCTCCATCACCGTTGCTGATTCCCATGATGATGAGGGAGTAGTTCTTCCTTGAGGCTAAGGGTTCTACCGGTAGCTATGTGTTCATCTCTCTCTCCCTATGCATGATCATATTGTAATCATGAGATTTGTAATCAAGTAGATCTACCTTGCTACTCAAGTGCTTTAATAGATCTCTGTTCTCCCCATGTGTGTGAAAGTGATAGCGTGCACACCATGGTGACACTTAGGCTAGAGATTACAAATAATTGTTATGAGTTATATTTAGAGTTGGATGTTTCTATGAAATTGTGATGTTTGTTGGAACCATCAAGTGCTCAAGGTGACAGTGTGGGGTTATCTAGATGGGAAATGCCTACTTTGAGGTGTGCTGTTATAGCCCTACCATGGATTAGAGTGTCCAACCGGAGAGTAATTTAGAGTAGTATCATAAAGAGAAGATATTTATATGAGAGTGTTCACTAGCGAAAGTATGATCCCTGGGCCTTGTTTCTAAGCATTGAAACTTCGGTTGCAACTAGATCTGATACATGTTTGCTTCCATCTTTATTTCAGTTTGTCTTTAGTCTCTTTCACGCCATCAAGCTATTTTCTGGCACCGTTGTCTTATATCTATACCACTTGTATTTTACTATCTCTTGGCCGAACTAGTGCACCTATACACCTGACAAGTGTATTGGGTGTGTTGGGGACACAAGAGACTTCTTGTATCTTGATTGCAGGGTTGCCTGAGAGACCACTTCCTCCCTGAGTTCGATAAACCTTGGGTAATCTACTTAAGGAAAACTTGCTGCTGTTCTACAAACCTCTGCACTTGGAGGCCCAACATCTGTCTACAAGAATAGAAGTGCGTAGACATCACGGAGGCGCCATCTCAACCTCGTACAGTTGCTGCTTCACTCATGCTAGGGTTTCATGCAAGGGCCACGCTGGATCCGAAGGGGAGGAGATGATGGGAGAAGAGGTTATTATAAGTGGAGGGGGCGGAGGGGGCGGAGGTGAGAGAGCATGTTGGTAGGGGATACAGAGGATGGGCTGGGATGGACGGAAGCTCGGGACTCGAGAGCTCAGGTGGAGGGAAACGGGACGGACCAGCTCATAAAACTTGGTCAACACCTGAAACTGTACGGTTGAGGTGACTCAAAGTGAACATTAGACGACAACAAACACGCGCGCGGGCAGATGGTCAGATAGCTCGCTTTTGCTCACGCTTATACTATAGTATAATATCACCATGCAGAAAAACTTAGCTATCAAGCTCTTTAGAAGACCCACAACCACATCGGTTCTTTGTACTTCAATTTTGAACTTATGGAGTTCTGGTTACCCAAAGCAGCCATACATAGCCCATAAAAGAGATGTGAAAACTATATTATGAGATACTAATAAATTGGTAAATTAAGCTCCACTGCTAGCACAAACTATCGACCTTGGAATTTCAAATAGGATAAAGATTAGAAACTTTCTAAGATTCCACAATATTTCCATGCAGCCAAACCATCACAAACTCACACTGTCAAATGCTAAGATTAGTAGTTGTTCATACAAAGTTAAGCTTTCAGTATCTTAGATTTGACACTCCAACAATAGTAGATTAACCAATTAACTAAAAGTTTGAAACAGAACAAACCATAACAATGAAGCATCGCAAACCTAAAACCTTATACCGGACAAATAAGGTTCTTGAAAGGTAAGGAAATCGATGGCAGATCCATGCCGCTCGATGAGGACAGGGGCTGAGCAGTCGGATGCAACTACCTGCCTTAACGCCGCTAGACACTGTCGCCTTACTTTCTGCAGCTATTCCAATCATCGGCCACCATTATGACGCATTCATTTAGGAGAACATGTCTTAACGCCGCTAGACACTGTCGCCTTACTTTCTACAGCTATTCCAATCATCGGCCAGCATTATGACGCATTCATTTAGGAGAACATGTCTACATGTACCGTGATTAGCATCTATATGCCAGGGCAAGTAGCGAGCAGGCACCGAAGGCGGCGTTCGCGATATAGGGTTCAAAGGGGGCGAGGGGCTACATGAAAAGGGGATGGATATTGGAGGCGAAGGTGGAGCGAAGCGAAGGAGGAGGGTGACCGGTGATCTTTTTGTCGAACCAATTGAAATGGGATGGGACTGAGCCAATCGAAATGGGATGGGACTGAGCCATGGGGTCAAGTCGGATGCCAACGGACGGTCTAGATCACTTCTACCCTAGATCGAACGGCCACGAGATGAGCTGGCTTGAATAATTATCCAGCCCAGAAAATATTTGGCCTTCCCCACGCGATTCTAGCCCAGCATATCCAATCCATCTTCCACTTAGTTGGGCTGGAAAAAAATTATCGCCGCCTCACGTGTGAAATATTTTCCAGTCCAAGCAAAACGAACGAGGCCTTAAAGCACTGCATTTTATTCAGCGCGATGCATATGGATCACGAGGACGCGACGTACCGTACCTCCACTCCATCGATCACGGTGCTTCCCGTAGCTGCACCTACGTGGCTACTCTGTGTACATATATACTACTACTCGGTCGATGGAAAATGGATTTGACACGAGAACACTATCTAGAGCACGGCCACGGCTGGGAAATCGTCGATGTCGGCGACGGCAGCATCCGCCTCTCGCAGCGCCCGCCCGATGGCCCTCACCGTCGCGGGGCTCGTCCTGCAGCACCCTCCCACGAGGGACGCGCCCGCCTGCCTCCACTTCCCCACGAACGACACGAAGTCCGTCGCCGACGCGCCGCCACCACCGGCCGAGTCCTGCAACGCCAGATCGGAACGCACAGGTGGTCACAGACTCATCACAGTGATGCAAATTAAGTAAACCCAACACGTAGAAGGAATTGAGAGCGCATCACTCACCACCCACTCTTTCGTCTCGGCCACGTACGTCTCCCCTGTGTTGGGGTACACCACCACCGGTTTGCTCGTCACCTGCAGCAACCAGCAGCAGCAGGTACTCCCTGTCAGGTCAGGTATTCCCTCCGTTCCAAAATATAAGATGTTCTAGTTTTGTGAAAGATGTAGTGTCTAGTTTTACTCCAAACCTACACACTAAAAACACACTAAAAGGGATCTAGATACACACCTTTCACAAAGCTAAAGAAAGGGAGGGATTTTGAAACGGAGGGAGTAGTGTCCAAAAATGTTGGAACAAACAAGCGCAGCACGTGAACTAGTATGCGTGTACGTACCTTCGTGATGGCGAGGATCAGGCCGTGGATCAGCCTGGGAGCGGTGCAGTTGACCCCGACGGCGGCGACCCTCCTGCAGGAGTCGGCGACGGCGGCGCAGTCGGTGATGGGGTCCCCGCTCGCCGCGTTGGCTCCGTCCTTGGAGGTGAAGGAGAACCAGGCGGGGATCCGGATGTCGTTCTCCTCCAGGAGCTCGCAGTAGGCCTGCGCCTCCAGCTTGTTCGGGATGGTCTCGAAGGCGATGAGATCAGGCCCCGCCTCCGCCAGCACCTGGAGCCGCCTCCTGTGGAACTTCTTCAGCGACTCCTTGGTCACCGATCTGCCGTAGTCCCCGCTGCGTACATACACGTGGAAACGTCGATTATATTAAGTAGAGCAAGCAGATCAAGGTAGTATTTCCGTACGTGTACTCGGAGCCGTCCGCGAGGTAGGCGCCGTAGCTCCCGACGGAGGCCGCCACGAGCACGGGGCGGCGTTCCGTGGAGCGTGCCTCGTTCTCGCGCGCCGCGTAGGGGCCTTTGGACCGGCCTTCCAGGAAGATGGCGCGCGCCTCCTGCGCGATCTCGACGCTCCGCCGCAGCAGCGCCTCGCTCTGCTCCCTCAACAGCCCGCGAGACTGGAAACCCTGCAGCGTGGCCTACAACGCGCACGGCACAGGGTTGCGGTCAGTCACGGTACAACAAGCCAACAAACTGGCTAGGAACTGCGGGAGGCATGAGTGAGCAGATATAGGCCGGTCATATCACCTGGTAGGACGCCGTGGTTATGATGTTGGCGCCGGCCTCGAGGTAGTCGAGATGGACCTTGCGGATGAGGTGAGGGGCGTAGACGAGGCACCTGGCGCTCCACAGCTCGTCCTGCAGGTCCGCGCCGTGCGCCTCCAGCTCCGTGCCCATGGCGCCGTCCACCACCAAGCACCCGCCCGCTTCCCGCACCCACCGCCGGAGCTCACCAGCCGCGCCGTCCACGTATCCGTCGCCACGCCCCATTGCCAGGCCTCCTCCACCCGGTCGATATCGTTCAACGCACCTTGCACTAGCAGGCTAGAACACTACACACGCGGAGCTCGATCGACTAGAACACTACACACGCGGAGCTCGATCGTATAACAGGAGCAGAATATCAAAGCCGGAACAAGTCGTCTTCGGCGGTGTGGTTCGCCGGGATCACGGCTATGGATGAGTTTTTAAGAGCGTGGCCGGCATGGGCCTGCTGCCTGCAAAGGTTCTGGCAAGAGGTCTCCGACTGCGGCACGTACGTCACGCGCGCTGGGGCGGTGGTCGGGAAAGCTCCGAGGGGGCTCTCACGTGGCGTCGCTTCAAGCACCCCACGCAGGTTGGTGGAGCCATACGTGTCGCTGTATAACCGCCTCACGTCTTTCACGTACGTGCGTGAGCGCGCGGCCGCCCGGCGCCGGCGGGTGGTGCTCCGACACCTCCCAACATGACCTGAAATGCGGCGGTTCAGTAGAATACGCGGCATGAGTCTGTGTCTCGTCGCAGGACACGACGCGGCAGCTCCACTCTCTGGGCAGCCAGAGTTCTTCTTGTTGCAAATCAGCACTACATTATCCTCAAAGGCTCAAACCACATTACATGACAGGGATAAAACTGTCCTATTTGCATATACTACTACACTGAAAAAATAAGAGATTATACTAGGAAAATCTACCTTTAGTGAAAACTGCAAAAAGTTTTGTAGAACTGGTAATCTTTGCAAAACTTCCAATGAAGCTGGAGGAAACTGCAATTACCTCTGGGACTTGGAATTGAACTTTGAATAATTTACAATTATGACAACCACTAACATGCACATGTCCCTCATTATAGCAGGAAGTAAGTTGTAAAGATTTTGGCCTGAAGCTATATTTTAGTTTGCTCCTACACGAGTTGAAAAGGGCATAATTAGCCATTTTCAGCGATGCCTGCTTTAAGTTTACCTTAGTAGACATTGTACTGTGCCGTTCCGTGTGCAATGCATGCTAATCCGTAGTTCCGTACAAACATCCCTGATAGCTTATACTCCTACTGTAGCTCTCTTCTTTTTCGGGGGTAAACTTCCTACTGGCTAGAGCTACTCAGTGAGGCATCCTGTACAATGGTCGGTTTTTCTGGTTAGGTGACATGCAGAAATACTACAGTCTATTTGCCAAAAAAGCACATTGCTATACAGTCCAAATGCTGTAGAAAATATAATGGCCTGAAGAAAAATACTTACATTGCAGGGCAATGTTTACTGATGCAACACACGTAGCTTCCACGTGTTCAACATAAGAGATCAGTTTTCGCAACTGATGCACGTTGCTGTAGGTTCAGGAGCTCAATGATTTCTGACAATCAACCTGAGTGCAAACCCATAAAATTAACAACAGAAACGCCAGATGATTAAGGATGCAAGTGGTAATCTTTAGGGTACCATCTACCCTTACAATAAAATGAACTAAATTTTTACATATCATAACTTTTTGAGAAAACTAGTTCATTTCTTTGAACTAGACTAAATAAGAGGGTACCCTAACGGTTCCAAACTTGCATCTCTACAGATGATAATGAGTGGGGAACTTGGCAAACAACGCTAACAACTTCGACAACTCTGCTAGGTTTTCCATTGGTCCACTCACGCATATACAAGCGCTAACTTAAGCAGACACTATTTGTAAATCAATAACAGCACTGGCATAATGATAAGAAAGATTTGATGGTCAAAGACCCTCAATTAGACTGGCTGCAGATGAATTCAAGATTAGAACGGCATTTGAATATACTCCCTCCATTCCAAAATATATTATGTTTTAGCTTTTTCCTAAAACACATGTATCTAGACGTTTTTTAGTGCGTAGGTTCACTCATTTTGCTCCCAACCTACACATTAGAAGGCGTCTAGATACATGTGTTTCGTAAAAAGGCTAAAACATCTTATAATTTGAAACGGAGGAAGTACATGCTAGCTCGGTGACATCAATGGCCCAGCAAAGTGATGCATTTGGATGAAATGCCCTATAATATCCTAAATGCCAATTAAAGAACCAAAAGATATAATCTTGCAGAAGCAAAGCGAAATAAAACTATCTTAAATCGAAAGTTCGAAACCACATAAGATGATCTGGGAATTAGTGGAATACCGAAGTTGAAGTCTTTGTCAACTCCCTGATAGCCATTGTAGCATAAGATGATGCCGGTAGAGTAAAAGTTAGTTTTACGGCAAGCTCTGGTAAAACATCTGAGCTGCCAATAGATTTGGTCTCTTCCAGGATGGTTGCTCCAGAGGTTTCCAATGAATTTTCATATGATGTCCCAGTAGATAATAGTTCGTTTGATTCCGATGGCTTGGCTTTGGATAGAACATCTAAATCGGTTTTCACTAATTGTATTTTGTTATCCGTGTAAGTTATGAGGTCCCTGCATTCATTAGGAAACGGCGTTGGACAAATAGCAGTCTCTGTACAACAAATATAGTTAAAATTTAAACAAACCAAAACATAAACAAAGCAATTGGTTGAACAGAACAGTACAATTTTGTTTAAGTTGCACATACCATTCACAATCAATGGGTCGTTGTATTACACGACGGTAACCTCCTCTTATGCTTGTAATGGAGAATTCCCTTAGAAATGGCAATTGTGTCACCCAGCGCAATAGTTAGTATGCAGAATTGAATATTAAAATAAACAGATCAATAATTGCATGAATATGAATATTGTATAGTTATCCCAACTCCCAAGTATGCATTTATGTGACCAAATGCAGTTTTTAAACCCCTTCTTTTCATTGGATGTGTTACGAGTGCTGGTTTTTTAAAGGCCTGTTATGGTGATAATATCCATACAAAGCTTTAAATTTGCTTCAGAAAGCAATATGCATATATAGAAACAAATTAACTTACTCGACCCCATGGATGCTCTCCGTCAAACTGATACCATCCTGAGACAAAAACCAAATAGACATTAAGTACACATCCAATAAGTAACTATTTTAAGGCATTAAGCTCTATCTCTTTTCCAGTCTGACTAAAATAGGTTTGTGCTCCACAAGTATATAAAAATGGAGATATTCATGTCTCGTTTAAGCAAAACCAACTTCATAAATCCGAACATAAGAAAATGCTAGACTCCGCTACTTCTAGTATATATACAAAGAGTATCCACGAAACCAATTAGATAATATTACTTCCATTTCGGCATATTTGTGTTGGACATAAAGAATATGGGTCCAAACTAACAAAGACCGTGATGGTAATATACTAAAAGGAAAATTTTCTGGACTGATGACGATGGTCGCTGCGCCTCTGATAATTGCCTCGAAACCAGAGGTCACCTTTTCTGTAATTGCTCTTTTAGCAAGCGCTGCTGGCTTTCGATCAATGTTAGGCTGGATATTAGTCAGGACCTTGCCCACATGCTTCCTCTGCTAAATCATCTCTCGATAAACCGTTTATCTTTGAGATCATCGCTAGTAGTAAAGGAAGGTATAAAGGGTGGACGCAAGTAGCTAATAGCGTGATTCATGGGCAACTTCACTCTGACACTCTGCACAGTAGCGGTGCTAGGACCTCAGCGCTGAGCTGTGATGTCAATGTATCATAATGTCTTAAACATATAGAGATACTGTATAAGATCCAAAAAAGGAAAAGGCTCTTGCCAAAGCTGTGACTGATGTCACTTGACCCAACACTTAGCATGTAGCACCGCCACTGACTCTGCAGGTTTTCAAGAAAAGCAAAGGAGGGTATAATGGGAGGACATAAATTAGTAGATGCTCTGGTAGAAGCATGCGCCTTATAAAATGGAAAACCAAATCAGAAACTATCACCTACTAATCTGAAACAGAGGGAGTAGGTAAGGTATACATAGCACATGGGTAGCTATTAAAAATACTATGAAAAAGAAGGAAATCCAAATACACCTACTGTTAGGTAGAAAAAAACTAGAAGCTTACAAGCATGGTCATTCAATCGAATTCATGCTAAAAAGATAGCATTACCTTGTTAGCTATTTCATGGTAAATCCCAGAAACTTCATTCCCAGGAAACAATGTTTCTGAACTGCACAGAAAAAAAGTAAGCATAAAACTTCAGCAATCAATTGTATAACAAAGGACATACAAGTGCTCATCACCCAGGCAAAGGAAGGACAACATCCTCAAGCGTGTACACCGCCTTCAATAAATCTTCAGAATCAGCTATCTACAAGAAGAGTGTGTGAAAGGGAATTCGGCAAACAGCAGATCTCATGCACAAGTTTCACACCGTTTGTGTGTAAATACGCTTTATATTGATTGTCTGTAGTAAACCTTGACTGACTGGATCGTTTCTTCCAGGAGTGTTTCAGCTGATATGTCCATTTCAGATGCGTTAGTGCGGCCATCATCATCTTTTGAAGCATTTGTTACAGGTCCTTCTCCAAAAGAGCATTCTTTTTTGTAAACCAAGTCACCTTCAATGACTCCTAAAAAACCTGTGATGTATACCCATTAGCATATAAAGACAACAGATAGAAGAGTAAATGTTACCCTTGAAAAACGAAAGCAGACTTTCAACACCTTGAATAAGTATAGTGCAACAAAATGCACAAATGGGTCATTGAACACGCCAAAAAGATCCAATGTGGGCTTGTGGATGAAGTGGCTTGTGTGCTAATCAGTTTTGGGATGAATGGTTGCATCTGGTGGCGGAGCTAGGAAAAATGTGAAGCATGGACAGGCCGCAAACTGAGGAAAACATTTGAGAACTGAAATCAGATAGTCGGCTACACACCGTATAACTACAACTAAATTTGAGAACCACAAATCCACAAATAGTTTTGTAGTCAAACAACTGACGCAGAACACTTATAGATGTTTATGGACAGAAAATAAAATGAGATACGAGTTATGACAACCAATAGTAAATAGTAAAAGTCACCAACGAAAGTCTAAATATTTAGCTTCTAAATCACACACCCAAAAGAGACTTTAGAAGATAAAAGGAAAGCACAAGGATTAGCAATTATGTTCATGAAAAGATAAAACATATTCACATTCGAGATCATTGAACATACTAATACAATGTGCTAAAGCATATTTGTGAAACATTTCACCTCTCTCAAGCCTATCCAAAGCATATTTGTGAAATTCTTCAGCCAATGCAACCATATTTTTGCAACATACACTTGTGGTCCCAGTCAAGGAGGCATACTCAAGAAAATCGTGAAACATGAGCAAGAACTAACAACGGAGACAACCAACAGTTGCAAATTAATGGGAATATAAAGCATGTGAGTTTCACCTCAATATTTTGTTCATGTGAATGATTTTTTTTTGTGATTGAGTTAAACACGCCTGACTTTTTCTTTTCCAGATTACAGCACTGACACCTCCACTTTGCACAACAGTACACTTGCGAATGAAGTCTTTCAAACATACTGCAATGCCGATACTACCTTGGAAGAAGCCAAAGGTGAGAATGAACATAAACAAGAGTCAACTAGTCACACCCATCCGAATCAGCATTGGTACAAACATGCTCTAAACATGGCCAAGGGTGTCAAGACAATTCTGCAATTTAGGACTAATTTAATCTCTTTCTAAGTGTGAGCGGATTTTCATTCAGTAGAACTCCTACACTAGTATGCTACTCGACAATATGTACTACTCCCTCTGATCCATAATAAGTGTCACTCATTTTGTACAAAGCTAGTACAAACTTTGTACTAAGTGAGCGACACTTATTATGGATCGGAGGGAGTATAATACTTGAAGTAACCGTGGAAAGTCTCCAGTACTTGTCTCAAAATAATGAACCTAATCAGATCAAAATCAACAGAAGCAGAAAGCATACTGACCGTAATTTCCAACTCTCATACTCGCAGCATGGTTCCATAGATAGCTCTGGTAACTATGTACATACCTGTATAAAATTTTCAACACCGCTTAATAGGTAGATGTACATGTGTAGAACTTAAAACTTTGTGGTAAATAAGAAGAAAGTGACTACTTTGCAGGCATGATGGATTCTAGAAAAACACTACAGTCATCACAGATGCTGCATTCCAAATTAACACCACTGAGCCACACTGAAAACTTAATCAAGCAATAGAACATACATCAGTCTCAGTGTTCTAGGTATAGCCATTAGTGCTTGTAGATAGTTGCCAGGATACTTCTTCAAACGCTGAAGCTGAAAAAGACACAAAGCACAGATTTAAAGGTTCGACTGTCAAACTAGATGATAAAATGGAGGATAAGGAAGCTGCCTTAGTATAACTTAGTTAATAATTAATATATTTGAATCAAGACATCAACATAAGAATTTCTTGTTTACAACCTCATCCAGCACAAGTTGGTAAGTTTTCTCCATTACAGTAAACTTCATACAACATCTACTAAACTCGAGTCAATGTCAACTTGCGGACATAGACAAATCTGTGACATCATCTTGCTTTCGGTTGGTCCATAACATCACAAGTATTTATCATCACTAATTCAAGATTGTGTGGGACACATCAATCTCTGTTGATATGAAATAAAAGGCGTTGCACCAAAACCAGCTAGATCATTACAAAGATAACCAATAGCTGTGACAGGACAATAAAAGTGATCAGATGCTCCTTATACACTTACAATATAACCCAAGAAAAGGAAGACTGAATACACTTACAATAGCCCTCTCTGCTATGAGACGCCGAGGGAAATTTCTAATTGCCGCGTCAATATCACCATGCTCCTTATAATGTTCCCTCACCCCATTCATGTCATCACACTGTACGCAGCTAAGTTAAGTTGAACAATTTTAACCCCGAAAATTAAAACCACAAAATATTCAAATTTCTGGCTGTAGAACAGCAAAAAATACTCAAGGATATCTCCTTCTCTTGGATCAAGAATCAAGCTAACTGCATTTCTCCACTCTCCTCTAAGCAAAGCAGCACCAATGAGATGATTTGGTACTGAAGCACTACCAAAACGCTTGCAAACAATGATACAATAATGTTTTACAAGTCAGAGAACAGTGACAAAAAGTTTGAAGCATAGGGAAAATAAAAAACAGGGCATGTTTTTGTACCTGTAGGCCGTAGTAATTAATAAAACCACTATTTAATAATCCATCAACAGCTGCCTTAATCACATCTTCTGATTCTGCCACAACACGCCTGACAAATAACAGAAACGGGAAGTGTGAATTCTCCAATCACTATGTAATTGAAAATAAAAACAAAGTCATGACAAGAATGTAAGATCATAGTACACATTACACAACAAAGTCACCAAATTATGCAATTCTTTGTAAGTTGTAACCATCGTGAATTAGCATAACATTGTGTCACGGCATAGCCACCAAATTTATGTTGTAGCATATATGACAACCTTTGTTCACCATTTATATTGCAGAAGACCAAAAAAAATCATAATAATATTGCTGTATAGTGCCATCAATATAGAGCAAGGAGAACATGCACCTTAAGGTAATCGTGAATCGGTTTCCCATGAGTTGACCAAGAACAAGGCCCTCCTTCACATAACTAGAAAAAAAGGTTAATCAATTACTTAATTTTCAATTACTTTTGGTCAATGACATTAAATCGATGTTTTACATAGGAAATGATACACATAAACACTTACTTAAAGTCTCCAACTTTAATGCCAATGAGTTTATTATTTAGAGCAGCCAACCTACTGGCATGTACCCTGAAAAGCGTTACCTGATGAGAAGAGAATTAAAAATCATGAATCCGAGAAAATATGAAAATATGTGTCTTCTCGAACTATAGCATCCATTCATTCTTGTACCATCAGCTTTTTCTGAGAAAGTTCATTACAATTTCTATTTTGAATCATGTTTGTATGTTGAATCATGGCCAACATTGTCCAAACATAATAATGGAAAGAAATGCAATTGGTTAGTATGTTACGCGAGTTGCACAATGTAAATCAATGTAGAAATAGAGGACCTGTTGGGTTGTAATGGCACGTTTATCCTTTGTCCCTGCAAACCCAAATGATCGTGGCTGTGGATAATGTAGTCACAAGTAATTAGCGAACATGTCTATGAATTAGCTAATATTTTGATGAAATAATGCCGAACATGTCTATGAATTAGCTAATATTTTGATGAAATAATGCCGAACATGTACCTGAAGCCCCAACATTTTTCCTATCACTCTTAGTGCCTCCTGGGTGTCCTTGTTCTCCTTGTAGAGATGAAACCTGTACTAGCATAAATTACAACCTAAATGTGCAGTCCTCTGCATCCTTATGCCTAAATACTAAAATATGGTAGATTAAAAATGATGGGAAGATATGTAATGCCATCACCTGAGGTACTTCCCAAGATGATAAGGCCAGATTACAGAGACTCTACTATCAAATGGCCTGTCATCTCTCCAGCCCGAAGCTCGAGAACTGCCCATGCCCGTCCTATTCCTCGCCTTCTCACCAAAATTCCTCCGTCCACGTGGCCCTGACTTCAACCGCACCCTAATACACCTCTGAACCCCATCGCTGTGTTCAACGGTATCAGTGGCCAAGAACTTGAAGTTCCTCTTGAAGAAGTCATGCACCTCCTAGAAAATGTGGAATATGTATGACAGCTCATATCCCAGTTTACAATGTAAGCACGATGTTGGGAGGATCAAACGAACCGAGCGATGAGCCTTATCGGCGTCGGGAGAGAGAATGAATGGCAAGGCATTGCTGCCATCCTCTGAAACCCTCGACAGAAATTCCCTCAACGCGTCACAATCAGCATCGCCGCAGAGCAACCGGAATGACTCCAGCGAATGCGGGAGGTCCGGGTCGGTGTCAGCCTCCTCCTCTGCATCTACACTCTGCGAATCCGCAAATGGCACCAAGCCGAAACGAGAGGCCAGAGACTACGGCTACTGAATCCTGAAAACAGCAATAGGGGAGCAAAAGGGAGCTCAAGAGAGAAACCTCGTCGGGGAGATCGAAGGAGGTGAGGCGGACGAGGGCGCCGTCGCGGGCCACCTCGTGGACGATGAAGTCGGAGTAGCGCTGCTTGAGGACGCCGCGGAAGCCGGGGAGCGAGGAGGCGAAGCGAGAAATGCCTACGTCGGGCTCGGCGAGGGCGGCGCGGCGCGGCGCGGGCGGCTGGGCTCCGGCGCAGGCGTGGGCGCGGCAGGCGAGGGGGCGGGAAGGGGGTTTCGCGAAGGAGAGAGGGGAGAGGATGGGGTTTAGGAAGTGGCGGCAGCGCATTCGGGCGCGCGGTGGGAGGGTGGCCGGTGGAGGGGTGGTGGGGAGGTGAGACCGTCAGCCACGCGCTCCGCGTCCGTTCTGTAGGGTGGGGATGTGGGAAATGGAAACTGAGCGATTGAATCCTGGTGCGGGCGGTGGCGGCAAAATCTTCTCCGGCACCGGGACCGGCGTCTGAGTGTGATGCGCGGCGATGACAGGACGACTGCGCCGAGCCGGTCTTGATGTGGGTTGGATTCGACGGTCTCGATTGATATGTTGCCTTTGCTTCTGGAAAGTGTTTTGACCCCGGAGATCATTGCTCCCTTCATTTAAAAATTCAAAAATTATATTCACAGGTTCTACAAAATTTAAAAATAATTTTAGATTTAGTCAATGGTTTATCCTACCAGTATGTCGCAAGCTGATTTTTTTTGTATTGTGGAGTACACAAAAATAGCAAAATATAATTTAGAGATTTGAAAATATGCATACAAACATCCACACTTCAACAAGTCGTGGCGCCAACACTTCATCCCTCTCTTTCTCGCACGAAACGAGAGGCATCCCCTGCACCATTTTGAGAGTCGCCCCCTTCTGCGAGCTCTTCTCCGACCCATCTCCGGCAGCGCCGCTGCCTGGAGATGGGAAGGAGGAGATGGTCGTCGTGTACAGAGTAGCTGTAGGTTTGGCCTCGCGCTTGTGTTGGGCTTCATGCCCGTAGTCTAGAGTAGGGTCTCAGATCTATTCGGCCAGATCTGGAGCGATGTAGGGTTTCTTTCCCCGCTTCTTCAGCTCTGGAGGTTGAGACGAGGATGGCGGGAAGAGTCAAGATCTCCATCAATAAAGCTTTGTTTCTTGCTGAGCTCTTGATTCATGTGCGGGTGTTTCTTTCTTGTTTGGTCGGCCGTGGCGGCGGGGGGAGAAGGAGAGAGGCCTGCGGGTCTTCTTCCTTTCTCTGGCCGACCAAGGTGGCGAGGGGAGAAGGGGAGGCGCTGGAAGCTGGAGCCCAGCGTCTACAGGTTGTTGGAGTTGGTTCCTACATAGATTTTGAGGCTCTGCCTTCTTTGATTGGCCGTCTTGGTGACGGGAAGCAGAAGATAGACCTCGATCTGTGGCCTGGAGCGGCGGCTCCGAGGGAAGGTGGAGCATGTCTTCCTATGCATGTTCCTGAAGCTGCGAAGTGTGGAGCTCCCAAGCGAAGGCCAAGTTGTCGATGCTATCTCTGGCCGATGTGGCCTCTCCATGCTCGGGAACACCCGAGCTCTTTCTTCCTCCAGGCGAGCAAGCCA
This sequence comes from Avena eriantha, assembly GCA_910589775.1. NCBI lineage: Eukaryota > Viridiplantae > Streptophyta > Magnoliopsida > Poales > Poaceae > Avena > Avena eriantha. Next base: position 281,987,193 of record OU342746.1, on the reverse strand, counting down.
AAGTGGAGGATCTTCTTCCTCGATGCGGGAGTCGACGCAGGCGCCACCCCAAGTGGTCTTGTCCCCGGTGATGGTGCAAGCGCCCGTGGCCTGAGGTCTTGGATGGCCGGCAGTGAAGATGGAGGACCCGATTGCGTTTCCTGGTTTTATTTCGAGGTCCTGTTTGCAAAATGGAGGGACTGCGTTGTAATTTATGTTTACTTTCAGTTCCTTCCTGTAATCTTGTTCTCACCGCATGAGTGATGCAGCTTCTGGACCCTTCGGGGTCTTTCCCTTTCAAAAAAACATCCACACTTTTGTCATTTTTCTTTAGCTTATAATAATATAAAGTATTTGAAATTAATATTTTCAGGCTTGTGGGATACATTCAAGATTTGTTAAGTATTTTTTGAAATTCAGAAAACATATCAAATTTCTTAAAATAATAGAATAAATGAAGCTCGGAACCGAATATCTTCACTTCTTTTGCCTCTTGCTATCATCCATAGTGTCTCTCTTCGGGGTCTTATCTGTACGAGCAAATTGCAACAACAAAATTAAAATTGGGGCAAACATTGCGAGTCAGTACCAGTTTTGATAATTTTGTCCAAAAACTACCAACTCTGGGACAGCTCGTAACAAATTGCACTGATCCCTTACCTGGGGACCTTTTGACAGCCTTGGCTCCACTGTGAATGATGACATGGCCAAACGACCGTTTGCCCTTCGTTCGACCCGCGCTGGTTGATAGCCCTGGTTGGAAGCGACCGCACCAGGTGCTCTCTCTCTTTCCCCCACACTTGTTCCCATTTGATTCGGGAAGATGGACGTGGCGGCGAATCCGGGCAGTGGTGGAGGGGTTCTGGCGGCACTACTTATGTCAGCGTAGGCGTTGCAAGGGGTGGATGCGAAAGTAACGTTGTCGGGGATGACGACCTCAGTGAGTCGTGGACGTCTACTTTTGGGACGTCTACGAGTGATAGGTCACCAGCGGACTTGGTGGAGTCGATACGTATCCCCTCTATTCCCTCTCTATTATTACTGCGTAATGATAAATTTAGAGATTTAGGGTTAGGATTTACCTATTTTAAATGGGGGTGTACTGAGCTTGTCATTTATTATTGCTTTGTAGTTTGGATCCTGAAATATGGTAAGTCAGAATTCATTTTGACGGAGTAGACAATCTTGAGATGAAGATAGACCGTGATGATATTACATTGCGGAATCTTGTTGCACTAATTGAGACACATGGCTATAGCATGAGAGACTATCTAATGAAGTAAGGTTGAGGGGATGGAATTAGTTGACATCCTTTAAAAGTATATTAAATGTTGGAGTACTTTGAATCAACTGAAGTTCTGAATTTGACTGCAACGAGGGGCAGAAAACTCATCATATACTATGATTTATGACTCACTATATGAGAAGGGGGTAAAAAGAGAAACGGTAAAAATTTGACAAAACGTTGCAAGAATCGGACACATGGTTGTTGAGGTAGTAATCATGTGGGACGTGAATCCAGTAAGCAGGAGTATTCCTAGGATAAGCATGTGCAATGTGTTAAGGTGCTAGAAAACTGTTTGTGTGTGATGTCCCCGCGAAGGAGCATGTTTGGGTCGTGGGCCTAAGATCAAAATTTTGTGGCGTCAACGATTTTCTGCACCACGCACAAAAAAGGTTTTCTGTGTGCGACGGGCCTTATTAGGGCCGATATGTATTAGTTTTTTCCTGAAACGGGAAGATCACCATGGCCTCTGCATCCAAGAGATGCCCACAGCGTATTTTATTAGATTACTCTCAATACCCTGCAAGAGGGATTACAAAGATCAAAACAAAGCCGATCCAACAAGCAACAACTCGCTAATCCCACCAACACTAATGAAGGGGGTGCCCATGAACAGAGTCAATATTCTCGATGTCATACCAACGCGCATCATAAAAAACGAAGACATTGACAAGTCGTCCAATAACGTGCAAGTTGCACAACCGATCCGGGAGACCTTCAGCACGCACCATCATACACGCTTCAGAAAGTCCTAGTCGTCGCCTTCTTCCGTATACCCATCTTTAGGAGAGATCAATTCAATGACCTTGCGAGACCTACCATCGACGCCTCCATGATGCTAGACGGTGTTGCCGCCCTGCGCGCGTCCATCAACAAGCACGGGCGAATTCCACCGAGACCTCTGTGCTACCAATTGAAAGGACAATTGACGTCGCCTAGAGAGGTTGAATAAGCGTTTAAAAATAATTATGATTTAGGTTCTAATAAATGCGGAATAAAACTAATGTTTAAGTTATTGAGCACAAAACCTAAATTCACTAGGTTTAACTAAGTGCACCAATAACCTATGATAAGCAAGACACACAACAAGGTGATAGCAAGATATAATACTTCAAGCACAATGGATATCACAATATAAATTGCATAAGTAAAGGGCTCGGTTGAGATAATCAATGGGCGTGGAGACGTTGATTTTTATCCTGAAGTTCACTTACAAAGAAGCTACGTCTCCCTTGAAGAGATGCGATAGCGTAATATAGTCCAAATGCCACAAATGGCTCACCTTGAGGTGTGGTGGTTCGATGCTCACCCAACGCCACACAAGGCCTCACCCCAAGATGTGAAGGCACACAACTCACTGACGTCACAACAGTATCACTCTATTCTCTCATGAGATTACCACAAAGGAACACTTGAAGACGGTCACCAAACTCGTACAAGGTTGGAGATATCTCCACAAACTCAATTGGAGGCTCCCAACAATCACCACAAAGGCCTCTAGTTTGGAAAATCTCCACAACTCAATTGGAGGCCCCAAGGGTATCACACCACAACCAGACAACCGTCTAGGGTTCCAAGAACCCAAGAGTAATAATCGCACAAACTTGAACTCATCGAATCCCTGAGGAGAACTCAAACCTATGCACCAAATGCAAGGGATAATGCTTCACTCCCAAATTACACCAAAGCTATAAAAGCTATTGGGGAATAAAGGAGGAAGAACACAACAGGAGAACACAAAACTCTCCAAGATCTAGATCCCAATGATTCCTTTACAAAGAAGGGATTTGGTTTGGTGGGTTGTAGATTTAGATCTCCTCTCTCAAATCCCTCAAAAATACGCAAGAATCATAGGAGGGGGAAGAGGAGAGGACAAGTTCTTCAAGGTCAACAATGGAGGAGAGAGAGGGGGAGAGAGAGAGAGAGAGAAACGGACCAAAAGAGCTAACCCATGAAGGGTAAGGGGAACCCCTTTTAAAGGGCTCAAGAAATTTGACTGTTTGGGACATTTGCATGCCTGGATGGTAGTACCGGTGAGCCAGCGGAAGTTCTGGTCAGCCTGGCTCCAACAGCTCGAAAGCACTAGATAAACTTGGTTGTATAGGCTGGAAGTTCCGCCTGACGAGGGCTAGAACTTCTGGCCGGTACTACCTGTCTAATATCGGCCAAGTACCGATAATAAAACACGACCAAACAGAGAGATGACTGCGGGGTGTCACGGGCTGAGCGGAGCTGAGCTGGAATTTCCCCCGATACTACCGGCGACAAATATGCCTAGGCGGTACTTTCGATGCATGGTTGGTACTTCCGGATGTCCTGCTCCAAAGGCTCTTCTGACCAGTACTATTGGCCTACTACCAGCCCAAGTACCGGAAAACATGAAGCAAAAACAGAATGGATGTAGTGAGTGTTCCCATGCTCACCGGAACTAGCCCGGTACTACTGGCACCGAGTTGGCCTAGCAGTACTTCCGGTCAGGGAAACTCCAGAACCAAAACTACCATAACTTTTGTATTCGACTCCAAAAGAGATGAAACCAATTTTGTTGGAAAGATGACGACTTATGCATATAAAATGCATGCATGAACTTTGTAGTTTGTTGATATGAATTTCCACTTATTTGCAACATATGATGTTATATCCATGGTTTACATTGATTTTGAGGGATTTACCAATGATTCCCTTTATTTTGGTTATAACTCTAAAGGACAAGAAAACCTTGTTTTATGTATTTTAGCTTTTAGGGACCTAAACGAAGTCAAATGGACCTAGGATTTCTGGAGCGACAATATTTCATCAAGAGAAGGATCTGGAGAACTTGGACCACACGAGGGGAGTCCTAAGGCCCAAAAGAGCCCAGGTTGCACGCCTAGTTAGGATGGGTGCGCCACCCATGCTCTTTTGCACCTCAGTGGTCTGATTTGCTTGATTCTTTCATCCAAGGAATTCGTCTAGCCTAAAAATCTCTATATAAAGGTGAAGGAGATATGCCCTAGAGGCAAATAATAAATGGAGTTTATTACCATATCTCAATTAGTCTATAATAGTTTCATATTGTGCTATAACTGTATCAAGTGGAAACATTGGTACAGGTGTGGTATGAAACAAACCGAGTCCCTAGTATCCTCTATTCATACTAGTTCGTTGGGCAACTGATGATCAAGGTTTCCTGATCATGGAGCATTTATGCCGATTGACAACGAGGTCATATCATTGATGAATGATATGATGGGCATTACCCAAAGAATATGACACGATCAAGTCACAGAGTTCATTGTTGCAATAGTCAGAACCATAGTCACCTTCTCCTTAGACTATGAGATCATATCAATCACTGTATCCGGGGGCTACCTTGACTGCATCAAACATCACTTGGTGAAACAGTGATTATAAAGGTGCACGTTAGGTATTCTAGAGGAACAACAGAGGACCTATGTATCAAGAGCGGGATTTGTTCACCCAGATGACGGGTAAGATACATATGGCCGACTTGGTGAGATTACATCCATAATGTTGCAACATGTGACTGTCTCACTGATACGTCCATTTTGCATCACTATTCTATGTCATAATTTACTGTTACTCATTCATATGTTTCATATTAAGAGATGATACTTATGTTATTTCATCTGTTTTTGCATGGTTGATGACTTTTGGAGCATGGACCGCTGCAGTCAGGATTCTGATGGAAAAGGTGTTGTTTGGAGGCAAATTTCGCGAAGATCAGAAAATCCGAGAAAATATACGGAAAATCCTATTTTTCCAGAAGACGAAGGATGCCAGAAGGAGTGGAGATGGGCCACATGGGGCCCACACCACCCCCTGGCGCGGGCCACCCTAGGCCGCGCCACTAGGTGGTGTGGCCGCCCTGGCCCACCTCTGGCTCTCCCCTCTAGCGTATATATTCCTCCCGAAACCCTAAGACTCAGGAAGCAACCATAGAAAGATTCCACCGCCTTTGCGGGGCGGAAAACACCGAGAGAGAAAGATCCCTCCGGCAGACAGATTTCTGCCGAGGGAATTCCTTCCCGGAGAGGGGAGATCGTCGCCATCAACACCACCATCAAGCTGGACTTCATCGGGATCATCATCATCATCATCACCACCATCATCACCATCAGTACCCCCATCACCATCTCCATATTGCTGTAACAATTGGGTTGAATCTTGCATTAGTTCTTAGGGGAAACTTTCCCGGTGTTGATTACTCTTTGTAGTTGATGCTATTGAGTGAACCATTGAATTATTGTTTATGTTCAGATTGTTATACATCATTATTCCATCTCTGATCATGATCCATATGATGTCTTGTGAGTAGTTCGTTTTGTTCTTGAGGACATGGGAGAAGTCATGTTGTTAGTAGTGGAGTTGTGTTGAGAAAGATTCAATAGTTTGATATTTAAGTTGTGGTGTACTTCTTCTATTGGTGTCATGTGAATGTCGACTACATGACACTTCACCTATATGGTCCTAGGGGAATGCATTGTGTATTTGGATACTAATCGTAGGGGTTGCCATAGTGACAGAAACCGGAACCCCCGTTAGGAAACCATTGCACAAGGGACATAAGGGTCTTAGAGTTTAAAGTTGTGGTTAGGTTTCTACCTTAATTACTTTCTTGTACTTACGGATGTTTGCAAGGGGTATAATCACAAGTATGTATTAGTCCTAGGAGGGTCGGTACATTAGCACAGGTTCACCCACACAACACTTAGCAAACTAAAGAAGATTAATCAACTATATGAAGCAAAAGCACTTGACGATATTCCCACGTGTCCTTGAGAACGTTTGGTCATCTTAAGTAATACAACCGGCTTGTCCTTTGCTGAATAAAGGATTGGGCCACTTGTTGCATTTATTCTTATTGTCTTTTATTTACTCGTACTTTATTTACTTGCATTATCAAAAAACCCTAAAAATATGTTTGCTAAGTATTTGAAGAGAATTCCTGATCCATACCACTAGCCAGCACCTTCTTCTCCTTGTTGGGTTCGACACTCTTACTTATCGAAAATACTGCGATACACCCCCTATACTTGTGGGTCATCAAGACTATTTTATGGCGCCATTGCCGGGGAGTGAAACGCTATTGGAAAGTGGAACTGGTAAAGGAAAATTCTACTGTGAGTATTGTTTACTTGTGTTAGTTGCTTTATTTTCATTATGGATAATTCGCTGAGTTTCTTATTTGGTAATGCTACTACCACTTCTAAGGTAGTAGATAAGACACCACCTGCTGAGAATGATGTTTTTAAAATACCTACAAGAATTATTGATCGTGTTATGGATAACTACAATGTTGGGGATGGAACTGTCCATCCCGGTGATCATTTCTCTTTATACACGAATTATGCGGGTTGTTCAAGTGTGCAGGTATCACTACAGACCAAGTTAAGAAGAAGTTATTCTCATTATCACTGAAAGGAAGAGCCGAGGAATGGTATAAGTTGCTAGAGAATGGTCAAGCTTTGGAATGGTAGGAAATAGTACCTCTCTTTTATTCAAAGTTTTATCCTCCTAGTGAGATTCATAAAGATCGGAATCAAATATACAACTTTTGGCCTCTTGATGGAGAGAGTACAGCTCAAGCTTGGGGGAGATTGAAGTTGCTTATGCTCAAATGTCCCATTCATGATCTCCCCAACAATATTATTATCAATAACTTTTATGCAAGGCTTTCTCTTCATGATAAAGATTTATTGGATGCTTGTTGTGCTGGATCATTCACTCGCATGGAAGAAGAAGCTAAATGGGATCTTCTGGACCGTATTCAAGACAATGCTGAAGCTTGGGAGAATGAAAAAGGTAGAAAGTCAGGTATAAATTATGATTATGAATGCATTGAATATTTTATGGGAACTGATGACTTTCAAAATATTAAGAATGCTTATGGTCTAGACTCTCAAGCTATTGCTTCTTATATTAAGGCTTTTGCTTCCTACATTGAAGTGCCTAAAAGTAGTGGAATAAGTATCATGAACCTTATAAAGATATTGCTAAGAGTGTTCCTGCAAGAAATACTGAAGTCTATACTGCTAATCATGTTTTACCTGAACCTTATACTGAGAAAATGCCTTTCCCAGTTAAGATGAAGGAACATTCTATGATAGCTAGTATGGTTAATGAAAGTACAAGTAAAGCTGTTGAACCTGATAAACAAATGGTTGATGAACCTATAATAGCAAATGTGAAAGACTTTGTTACTAAATATGTAGCAGAGGGACACATTATCCTTTGTAAGGATACCTCTAATATTGTTGCACAAAGTAGTGTTATGAGAGCTAGTATTCCTGTGTTTTCTATTAGAATAAGTGATCATTGTTACGATGGTCCTTGTGATAGTTATATTGTTAATTTTATACATGATACTGAAAGTTACTATGAGAGAGGGAAAAGTGTTCGTATGCATCTCAATAATATCATGTTTCCTCGTTTTAGGCTGAAAGTTTTTATGTTGCACTTCTTTTGCCTTCCTATGCTAGTAGCCTATGGTTTCAACAACTTGTTTGTTTACAAAATTCCCTTGCATAGGAAGTGGGTTAGACTTAAATGTGTGTATTTTTGCTTCTTAATGCTCTCTTTCACTTCAATTCATATTCCTGTGTGAGCATCTTTGAAATTATCATGCCCATTTTATTTTTGCTTTCAGATTGTATTTGTTTCTTTGAGTCCTGGAAGTTATTACTGCAGTAATAACCTCTCCTTACCCTTTTTGTTTGGTTTTTGAAAGAAATTTCTAGGTAATGGAGATAATGGTGTAATAAGGAAGTGAAAGGTTTTATGACTCAAGTAATAAGTGTATGAAGATGAAGATATTGATGTTATTCAAGTGGTGACTCTGGAAGAATCTACTAGATACCAAATTCAGAGACCTGAAGAGTCCGTTTTCAAATAGGTAACAGTTCTAGTAAGAAAAGTTCCGCGAAAATACTATCCAACTATATTTTTGCAGTTTTTAGACAATAAGGAAAGCTACGAAGCGAATGAGGGACGGAAGCCGAGCCAGGGTGGCTCCCACCACCCTGTGGCACGGGCCCACCCCTAGCCGCGCCACCAGGTGGTGAGGCCACCCTGGGCTCCATCTTCGACTCGTTTTCTCCCAGTACCTTCCTCTTGGTGTGAAACTTCGTAATATATACCCCCCAGATCTCCCGAGGTTCGTATATCGTGTTTTCGTCTTTTTTTCATTTCGATCTGTTTCTGACAGGTAGAGTCCCAGATTTGGAGCCACAATGTCTTCCTCTAGATCAGTCAAAGAAGATTCCTTGGAGGATATCATCAACCCATACATGAGAGAGTTGAAGATTCATCCCAAGGAGTTGTTGCTTGAAGACGGGGAGGTCCGGATAGAAGAGGTTCAAGGCCCTAAAGGTGAAGGAAGTCTGGAGGACAGGATGGAAGCACTGGAGTAAGAAGTCTTTAGGTACAAGAAGATGGTGGAACGCGAAGTGGATATTATCCATAAGATTTGCTCCGAACTCATCGCCGAGCACCAAAAAGAGACTGCTGAGCTCAAGGATGAAGTCCCCTCACTCTGCCAAACAACCAACGAACTGCAAGCACAACTCTACGATGTTCAAAATCAAAACTGTGAGTATGAGGTTAGGTTTAAACACATAAGTGCTGCTGCAAGTTTCAGGATGCTGGAGACCATGATGTCCTTTGTTGATGGGGAGCCCTTTCCCTGGAAGTCGGACGATGATGAGAAAATAATACCACCACCGAAGGAGTAATTTGTCATCAGGTTTGGCATCCCCTTGGTTTGTTCCAAGCTTGGGGGAGTGTCGCGGTATCACATAACTATCTTCTATCTTTTTACCTTTTTAGTAGAGTCATATCATGAATAGAGAAGTTATCATGTAGGATGGTTTGCATTATGGAAGTGTCCCATCTCTCGTTAGATATGTATCCCTTGGTGTGAGTTGCCATTATGGAATATTAATGAGAAGTTCTATCATTTACTCTTTTGCATATCTTATATTAGTTTTCAATTCGTGGTTATATGATTGATCTTGTTGTTAGTATTGGTAGCACTCTGGGATCATTGAGTTAATTTAGTTGGTTTTGGCAAACCTGGCTTGGTCAGTAGCAACACTATTTTTGAGAGTTGAATGAAAAGGATAAAACTACTCTGAAGAAAAAAATAATTTCATCATCTTTCTTTCTTGATTTGCTCATAAGTTTAGTATTCTCTAGTTAAGATCTTTTGTGCTTCCAAGGAAGATTGCATTTTATCTTTATCACTTGTATGTTTGTTTGTTTCCTTCAACTCTTATACTTGCTACCCAGCCTTGCTAGCCAAAAACATGTACTAAGAGGGAGTTCTTCTCGTGCATCCAATCCTTTGAACCCAAAACCTATGCCATTTGTGTCCACCATACCTACATATTAGCATTATTGCTATTCCAAGCAAATTCCTATTTTTATCTACCTTCCAAATTAAACTTGTTATGTGAAAATTAGTGATTAAAGCTCTCACGAACTTGATGGCACACTTTATTTTATTGCACTCAATAAACTTGAACCATTGGGTCCTTCTTTGTTGCGTATATGCTTGCGCTTTATAAGTTGAAGTTAGCTGAACCATGTATCATGGGGAACGCTTTCAACACTTCAGTGGTACTTTGTACCTAGTTGATATCATGATTCTTTTGCCTATGGATCACGATGGTGTGAAATAAAAGGGGAACTTGTATGATCATGGAGTTTATATGTGTGTTAGAGAAACGTCTGGGCCGCTAGCCTAAGCCATGCCTAATCATGGTGGAAACTTGCAGCATAACTATAGTGAGCATTCTATGAAGCATCCTCAATAAAAACCTATGCAAATAGCAAATAAAAAGATTGCTGAGATGCTCATTGTTTGCTTGCCTTGTCATTTTGATTATGGGATAGCTCCTGTATCATGTGGAAGGGGTACCCCGTTGGCGGTTCTTAATGATACACATGTATTTACAATGACAAGAGCTTACTTGTGACTGAAGTTGAGTAGCATGAGGTTCGGTACTCGTAAGTAAGGGGCATGAGATTTCAACTTATAACTTGTCAAGCATATCCTCTTAGTTGTGTCACTTTAACCTTAATCACCTAAAGATGCCTATGATAGGGGCAATGAGAGATGAAAGCTAATAAGTATCATAATTTTTGGGAGCTCTTTATGAAACTTGAAATCCATGCTTCCCTCTGCGAAGGGCCCTTCTTTTACTTTTTAGTTGAGTCAGTAAACCTATTCCCTTCTAGCTCAGCAAGTATTTTGAGTTGTTGTGTTTCATTCATTCATATGATGATTTATTCAATCATGTTTCTTATGTTCCTTGTTTTGCACATTGCTCTTATATTATTGATTACTACTTTCAAAGCTATCATTCAAAACCAGTTATTTGTGAACTCCAGCAAATTATCAACTATTCTTTGACCAAGAGCTAAGTTTGCCATTACCAATTATGAGTCACTTTATGTATCTTTATTGTGTTTCCTTTACTTATTGCAAGTTAAGTTATATAATAGTGAGTTGTCTTCTATTATGATCTATGTATTGATGAATGTGATGCTTCTTGTCCGTATTCTTTTATCGACTCTTCACTCCATAAACCTGAGGCCATGTTTATTGAGCTCAGTTTCGCTTGGGGACAAGCGAAGTCTAAGCTTGGGAGAGTTGATACGTCCATTTTGCATCACTATTCTATGTCATAATTTACTATTATTCATTGATATATTTCATATTAAGAGATGATACTGATGTTATTTCATCTATTTTTGCATGGTTGATGACTTTTGGAGCATGGAGCGTTGTAGTCAGGATTCTGATGGAAAAGGTGCTGTTTGGAGGCAAAATTCGCGAAGATCAGAAAATCTAGGAAAATATACGGAAAATCCTATTTTTCCAGAAGACGAAGGATGCCAGAAGGAGGAGTGGAGATGGGCCATAGGGGGCCCACACCACCCCCTGGCGCGGGCCACCCTAGGTCGCATCACCAGGTGGTGTGGCCGCCCTGGCCCACCTGTGGCTCTCCCCTCTAGCGTATATATTCCTCCCGAAACCCTAAGACTCAGGGAGCGACCACAGAAAGATTCCGCCGCCTCTGCGGGGCGGAAAACACCAAGAGAGAAAGATCCCTCCGGCAGACAGATTTCTGCCTGGGGAATTCCTTCCCGAAGAGGGGAGATCGTCGCCATCAACACCACCATCAAGCTGGACTTCATCAGGATCATCATCATCATCATCATCACCACCATCAGCACCCTCATCACCATCTCCATATTGCTGTAACAATTGGGTTGAATTTTGCATTAGTTCTTAGGGGAAACATTCCCGGTGTTGATTACTCTTTGTAGTTGATGCTATTGAGTGAACCATTGAATTATTGTTTATGTTCAGATTGTTATACATCATTATTCCATCTCTGATCATGATCCATATGATGTCTTGTGAGTAGTTCGTTTTGTTCTTGAGGACATGGGAGAGAGTCATGTTGTTAGTAGTGGAGTTGTGTTGAGAAAGATTCAATAGTTTGATATTTAAGTTGTGGTGTACTTCTTCTATTGGTGTCATGTGAATGTCGACTACATGACACTTCACCTATATGGTCCTAGGGGAATGCATTGTGTATTTGGCTACTAATCGTAGGGGTTGCCGGAGTGACAGAAACCTGAACCCCCCTTAGGAAACCATTGCACAAGGGACGTAAGGGTCTTAGAGTTTAAAGATGTGGTTAGGTTTCTACCTTAATTACTTTCTTGTACTTACGGATGTTTGCAAGGGGTATAATCACAAGTATGTATTAGTTAGGAAGGTCGGTACATTTAGCACAGGTTCACCCACACAACACTTAGCAAACTAAAGAACATTAATCAGCTATATGAAGCGAAAGCACTTACAGTCTTCCCATGTGTCCTCAAGAACGTTTGGTCATCTTAAGTAATACAACCGACTTGTCCTTTTGTAAATAAAGGATTGGAACACTTGTTGCATTTATTCCTACTGTCTTTTATTTACTCGTACTTTATTTACTTGCATTATCAAAAACCCCTAAAAATCCGTTTGCTAAGTATTTGCATAGAATTCCTGATCCCTACCACTAGCCAGCACCTTCTACTCCTCGTTGGGTTTGACACTCTTACTTATCGAAAATACTGCGATACACCCCTATACTTGTGGGTCATCAGCTTCGGGGATGTAATATCGCAGTAATAAGTAAAACAGAACTTGTCGGTAACGGTATTGAACGTGGTATGTGATACCGGTGATCAGATCTCGGACAAGTCGTATTAGAGAAACAAAGAGAATTTCACTCGATGTTTCACGGTTCAAGCGACATTATCATCGTGGAATGCACAGTGGTCAGTATGGTCATCCCGGTCTCGCTATTGATCATTGATGGGATCATTTTTGTGCCATTCCCGAGTCGTGGGAAATACACTTACGGGTACAATGATCTAGAGATCCTCTCTAAGTTGGAATCACCATATGAAAGAGAAAAGAAAACCAGAAAAGTTCCCTGAGAGAATGATACATTGCTAATGTATCCATAATTTTTGATGTTCCATGCTTGGTTTTATCTACTTTCTTATGTTTTGTCCACACTTTGGAGTACTTTTTATACACTTTCTTGGACTAACCTATTAGCAAGAGCCATAGTGCCAGCTGCATGTTTTCTGCTGTTTTTGGTTCCAGGAAAGTCAGTAAATGAATATTCTCGGAATTGAACGAGACAAAAGCCAAAGTCAGTTTTTCACCGAGGGACACACGGAGCCAGAGTACGAGACGGAGAGGGGCCAGGGGCCGCCACACCACCTGGCCGCGCGGCCCAGCCTGGCCCGCGCCAGGGGGTGGTCTGGCCGCCTCCGGCACCCCCTCGGCCTCCCCTTTCTCCTATAAGATGCCTCCGATACAGAAACCCTAAGACCCTGATCAAAATTCCACGAAAGAGTCTGTAGCCGCTGTCATCTCCATCCCAAGATCAGGAGGGATCTGAAGCTCTTCCTGGTACCCTGCTGGAGAGGGGAATTCACCCTGGAGGCCTTCTTCATCACCATGCAAGCCTCTGGTGTGATGCGTGAGTAGTTCATTCTTGGACTACGGGTCCATGTAGTAGCTAGATGGCTGGTTCTTCTCCTTTGTGCTATCATGCTAGATCTTGTGAGCTCCGTTCATGATCAAGATCATCTATTTGTAATTCTACATGTTGTGTTTGCGGGGATCCCATGGATATTGAGATGCTATTTCAGATTGATTATTGCTTCTATCATGTCTTTGTTATTTGTGATCTTGCATGCTTTCCGTTGTTAGTAGCTATCTTGGCCAAGTAGATGCTAGCAACTCCAAGAGTTAGTATTTATGCTTGATAGTGGGTTCATGCCTCTAGTAATCTGGGGAAGTGACAGAAATCTCTAAGGTACTAGATGTGTTGTTGCTACTAGGGAGAAAACAACAATCCTTTGTTCATAGAACAATCATATTGTTTACTTTACACGCAATGCGTAATACAATTATTTTTTGCTTGCAACTTAATACTAGAGGGGGTTCAGATGATAACCTGAAGGTGGATTATTAGTCATAGATGCAGTTGGATTACAGTCTATGTATAATGTTGTAATGCCTAATCGAATCTCAAAGGAGTCTAAGATGAGTAGTATATGCATATTGCTTTCTCGATGTTTGTCAATTGCCCCGCTGTAATTTGTTCACCCAACATATCATCTATCTTAAGGAGAACCACCACTAGTGAACTATAGACCCCGGTCCTTTCTCTTATCATCAATCTACAATCAATTGTTCACTGTTTTCTATTTACTTTCTGCAAACTATTAATTTCTTCCACACAATATGTTTAATCCTTTGTTTTCAGCAAAACCGGTGAGATTGACAACCTCAATGTAAGTTGGGGGCAGAGTTCTGTGGTTGTGTTGTGCAGGTTTCCACGTTGCTGCTGGCACCGGTTGTGCGCCCTGCCAAAGTCTAGCTAGCAACACCTTGGAGGTGTTTCCTTGCTCCTACTGGATTGATAACCTTGATTTCATAACTGAGGGAAAACTTGCTGCTATGCTCATCATACCTTCCTCTTGGGGTTCCCCAATGAGCTCGATATATTTTGGACCATCAGAGAACCGGAATCATTCCGGGAAGTTCCAAAGTCATCCGGAGGAAATCAAAAGGGAACCGAAAGGTGTTTCGAGTCAAATTGGATTTTATAATATGTATTTACATATTAATTAATGTAATTAATATTAAAATCTAATTTGAAAGGGTATTCTAATGATGGACCAAATTCTTAGGGAAAAAGGGCCCATGAGGGAAAACTGCTAGAGAGGAGGGCCAAGGGCCAAAGAGGCCAAGACCAGCCACCACATGGGGCCTACCCAACCAGTCTTGGGTTGTACGTGGGGTGGGACCCCCTGGTCGGCTCGCCCATGGTTCCCTAGAGGCTCATGGTGCCATCCCCCTCTCTCCCTTGTTTAGTTCCACATGGGAAACCCAAAGGGGAGGCACACCTCCCTCCCCCTATATAAAGAGGTGACCATGGGTGGGAATAGACACACGAATTGAGATGTTCTCTTAGGCATTTTCCTTAGAGAATCCCTCCCTCTCTCTCACTCTAGTTGTCTCACTGTGTTGGCATGGTCCCAAGAAAGTACTGTATTCACAAGAGATGGTACACCTGTAGCACGCCGTTGCGCTGAAGGGATTCCAAGCCAGAGATCTACTTCCGCACTCTCAGCAGGGATCAAGGGAGTCGGAGGTCGTTGTCGTACACTGGATGTGTACGAAACCTCGAGGGTGCCCCACACGATGGCATCTTGGATGTTGTGAGACGGAGCTGCTGCATGATGAAGAAGGAGCAAGGGGTGACCTACGAGGAGCTTCGCAACCTTGAGGTCGACCATGAGTTCGACTACTCCAACCATGTTCCTCGCGGAACGTTAATCGCATACGGTCTACACAGGTATGTATTCTATATGCTTTGGTTGTTACTACATTACTACATAGATAGATCTTGGGCGTTATGGAGTTCCAACATAGGATTTTTTTTCCCGCTGTGGAACCCTTCAGTGGTATCAGAGCCGATCTATGCGTAAGAGTGCTGTACAACCAGTACGCACATGTATTATGCGGACGATGATCCTTTAGTTGTTACCCTCTAGCGTGTACTTGTTTATATCATAGTATTGTTTGATGTAGCGGACCGGACTGATCTTACGCGTATTCGTACGCGAGACTGGTTCCACGCTCGACATACGGCTTGTCCCGTATAAGTGTCTAGCGGGTGTTTGTCTCTCATTCAATAGTTGATATGGCATTTACAACGGAGGGCCTCGAAAGGGGTGTAGTACAGACAACTGTTTGGATTCCTGTTGTGGTTGGAAAGTTTGTAGTTTAGATACGGTTCTATTCCGAAAGCCCTAACAACCACGTAAAACTTGCAAAAGATGAAATAGAGGCGTCTAACTTTATTTTATAGGAGGGCTTGTGTTATGATTTGGTATTGGTCGTTACGAAGATAAAGTAGTTTACTTTTCTATTACTAAGTAGTATAGTAATAGTCATCGTTCTGATGGACAACCTGCTGGTGGCGTCGTAGACTTGGCATGAAACTGGGGGCAAGATGGAGATTATGTCGAGGCGCTCGACGGAGGTCAAGGTGCAAGAAGAAGGACCATATCATATCACAATATACATGTGATGTTGATACCTATTATATATAATTGTGTGCTAGTATTAGATAGTCAACAACAACATATTAGATAAGATAATCCCTAATAAATCCAATGAATGTGTTCTCCCTTATGTGTGCAATCACCAAGAAAGTTTGTCGTTATGAAGCCAACCATGATGATTGGGGCCTAGACATATCTATGTTCACATACGGTGTGGGTAACAAGCCATGTATGTGCCACACAATACACTAAGGTTAATTTGGCGAGCCTAGCATGTGTAGACATGGCCTTGGAACACAAGATACCAAAGGGTCGAGCATGAGTCACATGGATTATCTGATTGACATTGGGGAATGTATACCTTTGAAATTGCATTGCCGACCGTGAAGATCAGGGGTGTTGTAGTGGATTGCGATCGTGTGATCACTAAAATCGTCCAGGGAATGACAATTTTAGTGGGAGATAAATTAGGATTAAACTCATATTATGAACTTAGTCTAGAGGTCTATTTGCAAATATCTTAGTAGATCATGGCCTATCCCATTGAGGTCCTTCACGACCATTGGAAATTTCTTGCTTGATGTGGAACTTAGCAGAAGGGTCCAAATTCATAGACTAATACCCACGCTTGAGGGATATCCTCGTAATAAGATGATTTTCTCTTCTTGATACAATAACCATTAGAAGATAGTCCGATGACTCCGCAATGTTTGTGTTTTCTCCATGATCATCTAATAAGCCATTCTCCATTCGATGGAGAGTTGGACTACAATCTTGTATTCTGTAAGATCGGGCACATGAAGTATGAGCCGTTGGATGAGTTTTCCTCCACCATGGATGAAAACTGAATATTTGGAGAGTCACTTAGCAATCTTGCATTAGAGTTGAGAACTCTCAGAAGGGCTTGATTGTAATGGAGGTCATGGATGAAAATAGTATATGTTAGATATACAAAGTATAAATGTGGTTCTTGCAAAACTCGTTGCAGTTCACAAGTGTTTGATACTTGTCATGTTTTGTGAAACTAGGATTGTGTACTTGAGAATTACTTGAATTGTGGCAATGTGGCTTGATGATGGCAAGCAAACAGTTGATGGCCGACATCACCCTTTTACCTCAAAGTTTATCATTTGGATTATTAGTGGACTTGAATATAATTATGTAATCCTCGTTTGTGTGTCTGGCTTTTGGCGAGACGGTTGTTCATATGAATAAGTTACAAGCTAGTTGTATTGTTCTTATGAATAATACCTTTATGGTCAAATTACAATTATAAATGAGTTATTCTCATCACTATGTTAATGATAATGGTTTAAGCATTTATAAAGGATTAGAATGCTAAAAGATATCCAAATTTTAATAATGACATGACACTATTGTTTAAGTCATTGTGGTTACTGCATGTTTTTCATTCAAAATGAAAATCGGGATCTTAGATATCTGATCTAGAGACTTTGCAAAACCATGCCTCATTTGATGAAATGACTAAAACTCCGCATTCTGGTAAAACCGTAATATGCGAAGAAATGTTGAACTTTATACATAATGATGTATCATATTTTCAACAAATAGTGGAAATCATTATTTATACTTCATGCTGAATTTTATACATAATGATGTATCATATGTTCAACAAATAGTGGAAATCATAATTTATACTACATGTTGAATTTAATACATAATGATGTATCGTATTTTCAACAAATAGTGAAAATCATTATTTCATTGTGGATTTAATTGAATATGAGTATTTACTTAATGAAACGTAAGTTTGAGACTATTTGAAATTGTTCAAATGATTTTAAAGTGAAGAAGGATATTGAATTAACAGAAATACAAAGTCCCTTCGATTTGATCAACATGACTAAAGTGTTTAAGTTAATTTTTGGTATAAAAGGACTTGTAAAAGATGTTTTACAAATTATGATAATTGGACAAATCCAAAGTGTATTGACCTATCTAAATATAATAATCATTTTGTATTAGATGCATATGGTCTAATATTATCTCTTATAGGGGTTATAGTTACTTTTAGAGTTATAAATCAGAAAGAGCAAACACTCATTTGAAATACAAAGGAACATCTAAAGATTCGTGGAAACAACACAATAAGAGTTATGTCACGTTCGATTTTCTAGAGATTTTGATAATTCGAAGTCGTGGCGAATAAACAAGTCTTTGTAGAGTATTCTTAGGAAACTATGAATGCATCTTACACAAAGTAAAAACATGTTGTTGTCCTAAGTGTTTATGTGTCTTGATGAAGATAGAGGTGGAAGAAAGTAAAAGATCAAAATAAGGTATTTGACCTTACCTCCAGATAGTTGAGTGGCCCAGCGGAATATGTTTCGTGAAACCAAACTCTACAAATAGAGGAGAAACTATTGATAATGATCATAAAGTTTTAGGGAATACTTTTACTTAAGAAATTAGGATTCAACTATATATTATGCATGTTTGCGGAATTATATTATTGATTCACTTATCATGTTGTTTGAACAAGACATACCTATGAACTACAAAGAAGCGTGATGGACCTAAGTGCGAGAAATGACTAGGAGTCATAAAATCCTATATTACGTTACATTTAAGATTGCAAAGTAATATGTTACTTGATCTTATTAAGTAAATATGTTTATTTGATATTTGTAAATGGCTGCAAAGTCGTAAGGAGGAAATGAAACTTAATGAAGGACATAAAGCTCGATTTATCACAAAGTATGTTTGGATAAATTTAAGGAGTTGACTACAAATGTAGCGATGCCTGAGTCTACTAGATTCACACCAGCAATATATGGTTATTTAAGTCTCGTAACTGGAATTCTCGATTTGATGATGATCAAAGAATTTTCGAATGTCCAAGATTGTCGAGAGGACCTGCATTTGAGTGGGAGCTAATTAGCTTGGACAAATATTAATATGTAAGAGACATATTTTGAGTGGGAGCTAAGTAGCTTAGCTAAATCATAATACGTAGTAGACATATTTTGAGTGGGAGCTAAGTGGAATCCCTGGATCTCATATATGGATGCCATATTTGAGTGGGAGTGTGACATCATTCTGAAATATGTGGATGACATATATGAATGATGTGATTGGTATTAATAACATTTAAGTTAGTGCATATGGATGAAGTTGAACATGTTATTAAACAATAAGATCTATTGAGATAGACTGGTAAGTTTAATAAACATCATTGTCGAATGCTTTCTAGACTTAATTCTAAAGATGTTCAGACATCCTAGATAATATTCTGAAGTAGTTCAGAATAGAACAAGGTAAGAAAGAAGTTCTTACTTGTATGAAGCATTGAGTTAATCTCAGTAATACAACTATGGTTAAAAGAAAGAAAGAGATGCGTTGCATCTCCTATGCCTCAACCATAGGTTCTTCCATACAACCATATTGTATACTCGACGGAATATGACCCAAGGTTCTGGTTGGAACAACATGCTCTTAAACTATAAGAACACGTCTTGAGGTGATTCCTGAGTTAATCACTAAACTAGAATTAATGTGTCCTTGAATGGCAAGAAGCAAAGTTAGGCACATAGTTGCAATCTTATGCACTAGGATCTACATAGATACAGAAGTATATTTTGACTAAAGAAGTTCGACTTCTGCTAAGTGTGTTTCAAAGTTTACGTGACAATAGTGAAAGTTAAATTGACTGATCGACCGTCATTGTAAACACTAGAAACAAAGTCTCACTTTTTCGCCAAATGAATACTTCAACCCATTATGAGATAATCGTGTAAATGTCAAAATTAGGAAGACATTAACGATTTGCAAAAGACATAATGATTTGGTAAAACAGAACATGGACAACACATTTTCCTTGAGCATGCATGATCAATAAACGCATGTGATATGGTTTATGATTAGTAAAATGCGAGCTAGATTATTTTTCCCCAAGTGCAAGTGGAATACTGAAGGAGATATGCCCTAGAGGCAAATAATAAATGGAGTTTATTATCATATATCAATTAGTTTGTAATAGTTTCATATTGTGCTATAATTGCATCAAGTGGAAACATCGGTACAGGTGTGGTATGAAACAAACGAAGTCTCTAGTAGCCTCTATTCATACTAGTTCGTTGGGCAACCGATGATCAAGGTTTCCTGATCATGGAGCGTTTATGCTAATTGACAACGAGGTCATATCATTGGTGAATGATGTGATGGACATTACCCAAATATAGCGACATGATCAAGTCACAGAGTTCATTGTTATAATAGTCAGAAACATAGTCTCCTTCTCCTTAGACAGTGACATCATATCAATCACTATCTCCCGAGGCTTCCTTGATTGCATCAAACGTCACTCGATGAAACGATGAATATAAATGTGTACGTTAGGTATTATAGAGGAACATTAGAGGACCTATGTGTTGGGGTTCCGCGTATGAAAACAATAAAAATTTACCCTATGCCCCTGAACCCCTGAAGCTGCCAGGACCTATCTATTAGTAATACAGTAACGGGAGGGGCTTTTCGTGAACTTACCCTCGAAGACCGAAAAGCGTTGTCAACGCTCAGGAGAGCGTGGTTGATGTAGACGAGCCGAAGCCGACCTTAAGGTCGTGATGAAGTCCTTGTGCTCCTTCTGGATCCAATGACTTGAGTGCCTTAAGTGCGACACCTCACAGGGAGTTACACACGTCTGGTGCCTCATGATGACTCCCGCTTCCCCGATCCAGCAGCAGTTGCGGAAGTAGAGCTCCCGGATCCGAATCCCGCAGCGCGACGGCGCTCCGCGGTGAAGATGTCTCTCGCTCGCGCAGTCCAGACTTGGGACCACGGTCACGAGAGAGAGAGAGAGGGGGAGAGAGAAAATATCAATTAGAGGTCCTCCCCAAAGCGGGGAGACCTTTATTGATTATTGGTGTATTTTCTAGGCCAAATAACCCACTATATATAGGAGGAGGAGGGGGTACACCCTCCCACAAAGTCCCGGGGTGGGACTAAAGGAGAGGAGGGGGGAGGAAGTGGCTGCCGGCCACCTAGTGGGCCCCGCGCGGGGGGCTAGGCCCAGCCGGCCTCCCCTTGTCCCTTCTCCCTCTCTCCTTTCCCCTAATGGACCCTCTCCCTCCGGAAATTGGCCCATTAAGCCTTTTTGACCTTTAATTGATTTTCTCTTTATTAAATCATTATGAATAAATGATTAAATCAATATTTAAAATTCATTCACATATTATTCAACCTCCGTGGCCATGGAACACCTTCCACCTCCACTCCGAACATCCTCCGGATTTACCGAAACCCTTCCGGTTTTCTCCCTTCTCTTCTTCGATGATTCCACCGATCCTATAAACACTCTCTAAGCATCATCAAGCCCTTAAGCGTGATACCCCACGGTTCAGGAACACTCCAAACATGGTCGGGACACTCCCGCACCAATGATCGACAGAGGGACCTGGATGGCCATGTGACCCCTGTACGTTCCACGAAGATCTTTCGTCGTTTGAACCGGGACAGTCGTGTCTTATTCCCTTTGTCACTCGATACTTGCATTGCCCGAGATATGATCAATGACATCAACATGTCGTGTTCAATCTCGTTACTGAACAATGCTACTTGACTCGTTCCGACAAGTGATATCCCTGTGATCTAATCACACGTTACACAGCTATTGGATATAACTTCTCCGAGTGGGCCCTTAAGTATCTTCCCGTCACATGGACGGACAAATCCCGCTCTTGACATATATTGCCTCTACGGTTTCCTCCGAGTACCTGAACACACCTTTATAACCACCGTATTACAAGATGGCGTTTGATGCTATCTAAGCACTCTCGGGAGACAGTGATTGATATAGCCTCACAGTCTAAGGAATAGTCTACGAGGATCCATTTCTAATCATCGTAACTTGAACTTCATGACATGATCGGGTCACGGTGTTTAGGTTGGGTATTGGTTCATCATCTCATTCTCGGAATGAGATGACCTCATTTCCAAATGGCATAAATGCCACATGATCAGGAAACATCATCTGTTGACCAATGAACTAGTGACTAGAGTTTCACTGGGAACCCCTGGTTGTTTGTATATCACACGTGTATTGATGTTTCCACTCAATACAGTTATAGCATGATATAAAACTTAATCATAAACTATATGAAATATGATAATAGTCCTTACTACTATTTGTCTCTAGGGCATATTTCCAACAGTCTCCCACTTGCACTAGAGTACAAATACACTATGTGCATTTGTTCTCAATCATTGGCACCATATATCCGGTACCCTAAACATGCTTGCTCATGGAAGAGGTTGAGCCTTGGTTCTGTACTTTACAGTCCCAGATCCTTTGCAACTTACTAATGTCACCTTGATTAACATTAATACTTTATCATCACATGATAGCATTTGTGTGTATGTATCGTCGCTATGGCAGCAGAACGAGGCCTGATTCTAGGAGCCTACAGTGACGTTAGATCAACCTCGAGGGCTTTCTCATGGGCACTGTGCCCTGGGACACATCATTCTACGTTAAAAGCGAACTAGCTCGGCCATAACATTATACAACACTTTAGATGGTACCCTTATCTATTATTATAAATTTATTCATCGAAACACCAGTGCACTCTGTGCAACTTTCGATGTTATGTTCACCTCGCTTCCTAATTGACTTTGGTTGGTATCTACAGGAGTTTCCAACACATTCCCTTATAGCTTAACCCTTTATGCTTTAAGATATGTCATCCTTTTATGGATTTGGAAAATATGTCCACAGTTCTCTACTAGACAATGCAGACAAACTTAGCTCAACGTTATGTGATTCGAACTTAATCACTTTCAAACGTTCCTTATTTGGATCACATATTATGCTAAGTTATCATCATGGTTTTCTAATATAAAACCTATGTCTCAACATAGTGGATGACGATCATCCTTTTCTTTCTTTTAACCATCGATGTTTAAACTTAATGATATTCCTAATTCGAGTTATTAAGGACTAGTTCCTTAATTAACTTCTATTCTGAAACCCTTTTCAGAATCCCTTAAGGAGTACTACATAATATCATAAAACGCTTATTATCAACATCTACATCTTATAAATCATTATTTATAAGTATTTGTGCCTTTCATTCTTAACACATTTAAGAATTACTCTTATGAGCTCCCACTCAAAAATATGTCAATCACATATTGTTTTAGGAAGACTTTCATGGCTCCCACACAATTTTATGCAAATTGCATATCTTCTTACTATTTTGAACAACTTCAAAAATCTTTGATCAAATATCAAACTTGGAGATTTTACTATGAGATACTAGTACTTTACTAGTTTTAAATCCACTAGACTTTTAGCACATTTGAATCAAATTCATTTGAATTTGTCCAATACCTGACAGATTGTGCTTTTGTCATTCACCCCCTTTTCCACAATGGTTTTGCAGTCATTTTAGAAAATTCCAAGTAACTCCTTTTTACTTGTGAGATTCAGCAATGAATTGCTTTCCAATTTCAGTTGAATTTTTGCTTTTAGGATTTATGATAATACTAGTTCACCATTATTTCCTTAGTAGTTCGTAGGTATGTCATATTCTAAGAGTCATGACAAATGATTCACAAATGTTTCCATACTAGATATGGATTTCATTTTGAATCCTACTCCATGTAGCGAAAACACTAGTGGGGAAAATACAATGATCAATATCATTGATTCTTTCCTTCTGTGAAGAGAATTGTTCAGGAACGATGTCCGTTGCGCTTCTCAACACTCTGATGCAGGGTTTTGAATCCTCATCGTGTTTTACACTATTTTCCATTTGCTTCATAATTGAGAAATATCACTTGAGGTGAGCTTTCTCAAGAATGCACCAAAATCCTAGCAAATACAAGTTTTGCTTCCATTTTGGTTTCAGCTATGGATTTCGTATTCAAAGTTTCCAATGAATACACTACAAGGACTTATTCGCTATTGTTTTTTGTTATATCGAATAACCCCAAAACTTTCACGAATTCAAATGTTTACTACATTCTAATTGAGTGCTAACTATTTCTAACTAATGGTCTCTACATCTACACTACAACGATTTATTTGGTGCCTTCTATTCAACCCCCTTTGATATCTAATATCATATTGTGATGCTTTGTATTTTGACGTTTCAAAACACTTTGCATTTCACAATTGCTTTTATGACATTCTTATAAAGTTGAATTTCATTACTATTGATCAAATCATAGTAATTAGATTCTCTTTTATATTTATACCCTTTGTTGATGAAACACTTTGATCAGATCAAATAGTTTCATATTCATGTTTCCTTTGGTAAACTACTTTACACATTTAAACAATCATTTAATGATAATTACCATTTTCGTTAAAACACAATACATCGAATATGTATTTACTTTTAACAATTCATTAAAAACACTTTGTATTCAAGTAATACACGGTGTTCAAGTTATTTTGACGAACTTAGGCATGATTTATATGTGATAAGAAATTGAATGACTTTCACATATTATCGCATAACTTTGAATTTAAACAATGGTTTCATTCATTAATGAATATATCATTAAGTTGGGTATTTTAAACAAGGCATTTTTAATGTTTTACAAATGTTCATGCATTATCAATTAGTTTCAAACAATAAGGATAATTCACAAGTAATCAAACAAGATATGAACATGAATAGAAATCATTTATAAAAGCAGAACAACTATTTGTTACAAACTCATATGAATAACCGTCTCACGAAGTGTGAGACACACTAAAGAAGTTCACAATCTCTTGATTACATTAATCATCCTAAACATAAACTAAATGATAAATGTCAAGGGAGAGTGCCGTCGGCCATCATCATCATGCTCGCCATCAACACGCAACGTCACCTCCTCTCTAGCAAGCACCTCTCATGCAGAAGGACCTATTTTCAGCAAAACAGAACAAGTATCAGATATACTTAACACTACAATGTGTTTGTAAGATTATAACATTTATAAAACTGTATATCAAATATATACCTTTGTCATCGATGACCTCTCCGGTGATTGGTTCAACCTTTACGTTCCTAAAACGTAATATGAACTCATGGAAATCCATTGTTTCCGTATCACCACTCATGATGCTATTCTGGACATGTCCTTCATAGCTGGGAGGCAATGATCGAAGCAGTACGTATATCGCAAATGGATCAGCCATCCAGTAATCCATGAAGTGAACCAGTGTTGTATGTGCATCCAACATGCGCTCCAAGTGACCCTTCAAACATGTATGCTCCTCCATATGTATGGAAAGGAACTCTCCAAGCAGCTCGTGCTTCCACATGCGCACATGGCCTATGAACTCTGCTCTCAGCTGATCCACCATCGAATATGAATCAAGATCACCCATGAGCGGATGTAGTTCATCCACCATCCCGTAGCGCATTATTATCTGAATGTAGGTGGACATCTCTTGACGATAGTAGCGGTCTGCTAGTTCTTGTGGGGTCTCATAGTAGTCTGGCTCAGTCAAATCCATCGTGCGGCGTATGTAGTCTACCACATGATTCCTAGTAAGGAGATCATCTAGGCTCACAAGCCAACCAGGGAAGTTGGAGCCATCAAGTCTAAGTTTTTCACCATTTACCCAATCCTCAATGGCAAAGTAAGCTTCACGGTGAGCCATCTACATTTATAATTGCAAAAGGAATTTAGACTAAGTTTATAATTAAATGAGTTAATAATAACTCCACTCAGAAACACCTATCCCCAAAAGGGTTTCTAGTGATAACACGACCCCTATCAGCCACATCTCCCCTGATTGATCACGGCCATCGATGTGGGTTCAAAGGTGGACGCTAAACGTCGGTCACATCATTCATGCGACTTGTGCTCGATCTTTCGACCATCCGTGTTCCGAGGCCACGCTTCTGTGGCATGCTAGTCTCGCCAACTCAACCTTAGTGTATTCACTGTGCAACATGGCTTACACCCACTTTATGTGAACGTATATATGTCTGACACCCAGGCCTGTAACCCTGGATCACCTCATACCAAAGAACTTTCTTGGTGGTGCACACTAAGGGGGAACACAATCGTTGGTAATTTTAACAGGGATCATCTTATTAGGCTACCGTCGAGTATCTAATACTAGCACACAATAATACATACAGACAATAACATTGAATGTAAATGCTATGTGATATGGTCCTTCACGTCGTGATCTCCATCCACCGTCACCGGGTTCCGGCGCCGTAGACACTAGGGTACCGATGTCATTCCGGCGTGGTAGTCCGGCACCTTCGTGACTATCTACTACTACGTAACAGAAGGTAATCACTTTACCTTTCCCACAACCATATCACAAAGCAATGCCCCCCTGCAAAACAAAGTTAGACGCCTCTAATTATCTTTGCATGTTTTACGTGGCTGAATGGGCTTCGCACAAGAACCGTTCTTACCTACGAACTTTCAGCACAATGCTGATCAAGTAGTTGTCTCTACTACACCCCTTTCGGGGCCCTTCGTTGCAAACGGCATACCAACTAATGCGAGAGAGACAGGCACCCCCTAAGCCACTTTATATGGTACAAGCCGTATGTCAAGCGTGGACCAGTCTCGCGAATGAACGCGTAAAGTCGGTTGGGGGCCGCTTCATCAAGCATTACTGCGGTATGCACAAGTACACGTGGGAGGGTAACAACTAAAATATCAACGCCCACACGCTACATCTCGTGTGTTCTACCCGTACTAGTATTACTACACATAGATCTAGCTCTGATACCACTGTTGGGGTTCCGCGTATGAAAACAATAAAATTTTACCCTACGCCCCTGAACCCGTGAAGCTGCCAGGACCTATCTATTAGTAATACAGTAACGGGAGGGGATTTTCGTGAACTTACCCTTGAAGACCGAAAAGCGTTGTCAACACTCAGGAGAGCGTGGTTGATGTAGACGAGCTGAAGCCGACCTCAAGGTCATGATGAAGTCCTTGCGCTCCTTCTGGCTCCAACGACTTGAGTGCCTCAAGTGCGACACCTCGTGGGGAGTTACACACGTCCGGTGCCTGACGATGACTCCTGCTTCCCCCATCCAACAGCAGTTGCGGAATTAGAGCTCCCGAATCCGAATCCCGCAGCACGACGGTGCTCTGCGGTGAAGATGTCTCTCGCTAGCACAGTCCAGACTTGGGACCACGGTCACAAGAGAGAGGGGGAGAGAGAAAATATCAATTAGAGGTCCTCCCAAAAGTGGGGAGACCTTTATTGATTATTGGTGTATTTTCTAGGCCAAATACCCCACTATATATAGGGGGAGGAGGGGGTACACCCTCCCTCAAAGTCCCGGGGTGGGACTAAAGGAGAGGAGGGGGGAGGAGGTGGCTGCCGGCCACCTAGTGGGCCCCGCGCGGGGTGGGGGGCTAGGCTCAGCCGGCCTCCCCCTTGCCCTTCTCCCTCTCTCCTTTCCCCTAATGGGCCCTCTCCCTCCGAAAATTGGCCCATTAAGCCTTTTTGACCCTTAATGATTTTCTCTTTATTAAATAATTATGAATAAATGATTAAATCAATATTTAACATTCATTCACATATTATTCAACCTCCGTGGCCATGGAACACCTTCCACCTCCACTCCGGACATCCTCCGGATTTACCGAAACCCTTCCGGTTTTCTCCCTTCTCTTCTTCGGTGATTCCACCGATCCTATAAACACCCTCTAAGCAACATCAAGCCCTTAAGCGTGATACCCCATGGTTCGGGAACACTCCAGACATGGTCGGCACACTCCCGCACCAATGATCGACAGAGGGACCTGGATGGCCATGTGACCCCTGTGCGTTCCACGAAGATCTTTCATCGTTTCAACCGGGATAGTCGTGTCTTATTACCTTTGTCACTCGATACTTGCATTGCCCAAGATCTGATCAATGACATCACCATTTCGTGTTCAATCTTGTTACCGAACAATGCTACTTGACTCGTTCCGACAAGTGATATCCCCGTGATCTAATCACACGCTGCGCAGCTATTGGATATAACTTCTCCGAGTGGGCCCTTGAGTATCTTCCCGTCACATGGACGGACAAATCCCGCTCTTGACATATATTGCCTCTACGGTTTCCTCCGAGTACCTGAACACACCTTTATAACCACCGTATTACAAGATGGCGTTTGATGCTATCTAAGCACTCTCGAGAGACAGTGATTGATATAGCCTCATGGTCTAAGGAATAGTCTACGAGGATCCATTTCTAATCATCGTAACTTGAACTTCGTGACATGATCAGGTCACGATGTTTAGGTTGGGTATTGGTTCATCATCTCATTCTCGGTATGAGATGACATCATTTCCAACTGGCATAAATGCCACATGATCAGGAAACATGATCATCTGTTGCCCAATGAACCAGTGACTAGAGTTTCACTGGGAACCCCTAGTTGTTTGTATATCACACGTGTATTGATGTTTCCACTCAATACAGTTATAGCATGATATAAAACTTAATCATAAACTATATGAAATATGATAATAGTCCTTACTACTATTTGTCTCTAGGGCATATTTCCAACACTATGTATCAATAGAGGGATTTGTTCACCCGGATGACGGGTAAGATACATATGCCCGACTTGGTGATATTACATCCATAATGTTGCAACATGTGACTAGGTCACGGGGATGTAATATCGCGGTAATAAGTAAAATAGAACTTGTCGATAACAGGATTGAACGAGGTATGTGATACGGGTGATCGGATCTTGAACAAGTCATATCAAAGAAACAAAGGTAATTGGACTTGACATTTTACGGTTCAAACGACACTATCATCATGGAATGCACAGGGGTCATTATGGGCATCCCGGTCTCGCTATTGATCATTGAAGGGATCATGTTTGTGCCATTACCGAGTCATGGGGAAATACACTTAAGGGTACGATGATCTAGAGATCCTTTGTAAGTTGGAATCACCATATTAAAGAGAAAGGAAACCGAAAAAGTTCCATGAGAGAACCGGAATCGTTCCGGGAAGTTTCAAAGTCGTTCGGAGGAAATCGGAAGGGAACCGAAAAGTGTTTTGGGTCAAATCGGATTTTGTAATATGTATTTACATATTAAGTAATGTAATTAATATTAAATATAATATTAAAATCTAATTTGAAAGTGTATTCCACTAATGGGCCAAATTCCTAGGGAAAAAGGGCCCATGAGGGAAAACTGCTAGAGGGGAGGGCCAAGGGGCCAAGCCCAGCTGCCACATGGGGCCCACCCATCCAGGTGGCCCATGGTGCCCTAGAGGCCCATGGAGCCACCCCTCTCTCCCTTGTTTAGTCCCACATGGCAAACCCAAAGGGGAGGGCACACCTCCCTCCCCCTATATAAAGGGGTGCCCATGGGTGGGAATAGACACACCAATTGAGATGTTCTCTAAGGCATTTTACTTAGAGAATTCCTCCATCTCTCTCTCTCTAATTGTCTCATTGTGTTGGCACGGTCCCAAGAAAGGACCGTACGAGCAAGAGACAAGGCACGTGCAGCACGCTGCTTTGCTGAAGGTATTCCAAGCTGGAGATCTACTTCTGCACTCCTGGCAGGGATCAAGGGAGTCAGAGGTCATCACCGTACACTGGATGTGTACGAAACCTCTAGGGTGCCTCACATGAGGAAATCTTGGATGTCGTGATCCGGAGCTGTTGCACGATGAAGAATGAGCAAGGGTGACCTGCGAAGAGCTTCGTGACCTTGAGGTAGGCCATGAGTTTGACTATTCCAACCATGTTCCTCTCGGAATGTCAACTGCATATGGTCTACAAGGGTAAGTATTATATATGCTCCAGTCGTTACTGCATTACTACATAGATAGATCTTGGGCGTTAGGGAGTTCCAACGTAGGAATTTTTTGTTTTCCGCTGCGGAACCCTTCAAAAGGACCTCCCGAGGCTTCCACAAGGAGAGCACCGCTGAAACACCAAAACACCAAAACAGAGACAGAACCAACAAAGATTGGAGGGGAAACTTCGTTGGATCCTCCCCCGGAGGGATCTCTATCTTCTCCAACGTCCCCACCATCATCACCATGACGAAGAGGGAGTAGTCCACCTCTGTACTATGGGTTTATGGTAGTAGCTTGATCTATTTATCTATTGTTTTTCATAGATCTAGTACCATATGATCTGCCCAACATGATTATGGTCATATATGTAAGTCCTATGTGGAGGATCTTTATTCTATGATTTGATATATGAGAATGGAACCTATTATGTGTGATATGTATTGATAGATGCATTGAAGGGAATATGCCCGAGAGGCAATAATATAGTGGTTATTATCTTATTCCATGTTTATGATAAATGTTTATTTTGTATGCTATAATTGTATTGATCGGAAACGTCAATACATGTGTGTTTAATAAACAAAAAGGCTTCCTAGTTATGCCTCTCTTATAGACTAGCTTGTTGATTAACAAGATGATCAAGGTTTCCTGATCATGGACATTGGATGTTGTTAATAACAAGGTCACAACATTGGTGGAATGATGTGATGAACATTCATCCGAAGTATAGCATTACGATCAAAGTCATTATGTTTACATTGCTATAACATCATACGAAGTAATCTTTATCCTTAGACCACGAGATCATGTTAATTGCTAACACCAGAAGAGTATCTTGATAACATCAAACGTCACACTGTAACAGGGTGACTATAAAGATGGGTTCAGTGCTACAAAGGTGTTATGTTGAGGCTCATGGATCAAGAGTGGAATTTGTCAATCCCGATGATGGGTAGATATACTCTGGGCCCTCTCGGTGATATCACATTAAGATAGCTTGCAAGCAAGTGATGTGATAACTAGTGTTATATCACGGGAACGAGAAAAGAGTGCATGTCGGTAACGAGATCAAACAAGGTATGGAGATACCAATGATCGAATCTTGGACATGTAATATATCGTGAGACAAAGGGATTTAGTTACTAGCGTTAAAGGTTCTCACGATCATAGAAGCCATCGTTGAATGTGTAGGAATCAGTATGGATCTCCAGGTCCCGCTTCTGATTATTGATCTGAGAGGAGTCTCAATCATGTCTGCATTATTCGCGAACCGTAGGGTGGCACACTTAAGAGTTACCGGACACCATTTTGGAGCACATATGTTTCAGACGAAAGAATTGCAAAGCGCTAGAATTATTTCAATAGACACCGAAACTGTTTCGGGTGAAATTGCTGAAATTGGTTCTGCATGTAATATTGAAATGTTGCAAGGGGTTATATGTGAATGTTTGTTAATTAAAGTAATTAACAAAATTCTGAATAAATTTAATAAAAGAGTTTTATTAAATGAGAGAGCATTAAACTTGGAGAATTTTAATGCATTTAAAGTAGGGACTTTAAAGGGGAATGTGAAGAGGCATTTTAATGTGGAGGGGTTACCACCACATGAATGGGGGAGGTGAGGTGTCACCCCCCCATGCGCCGGCAATGAAGGAGGGGCACCCCCCTCCTCCTATAAAAGGCCACCCTCTTCCTCCTTCTTCCACACACCTCCTTGTGAAGGATCTCTCTCCCCCTCTAGAATTATTCCCCCATGGTCTCGGATTAGCGAGATACATGTTACTGGTGGCATTTCGTCTGGAAAGAGTTGTTTCTTCCGCTGGATCGCTGGAGCGAGGAGGTGGAGGTTGCTTGGTGGCTTGAACGTGTGTGCGAGTACGGATGCGCTGCTGAGTTGCGGTGCTCGGACTTCCTCATGATCTTGAGATCGGCAAGTGTACGACTACATCAACCACGAGTTCCTACTTGTTAACAAAACTCGTTGTCTTCGAGGGTAAGTTCTCGATGGATGTATGTCCACCCGTTGCTCTCTACCTAGTAGATAGATCTTGACGTGTAGTTCTCATCGTAGGAATTTTGTTTTCTATGCTGAGGAGCCAATAGTGGTATCAGAGCCAGGTCTATGCGTAGGTGCTTTGCACGGGTAGTACACATATGTTTATATGTGGGCGATGATGATCATGTTATTGCATCTTCTATGTATTTTGGATATTGGTGGCATAGTGGGATGAAGCGGCCCGGACCAACCTTACATGTCATCGTACATGAGACCGGTTCCACGACTGACATGCAACTAGTTTTGCATAAGTTGTTGGCGGGTGTCTGTCTCTCCTGCTATAGCCAATATCTGATTTACAACGAGTTGCTAATAATTTGGTTATCCCCGTTGTGGTTCATGTTCGTAGGTAAGAACGGTTATATCTCTGAAAGCCCTAAGCCACATAAAACTTGCAATTGATAAATTAGAGGCGTCTAGTTTAGATTGTTGTTGGGCTAGTGTCTTGATATGGTATTGTTGTAAGTAGATGATTGTTGTAAGTAGATGTATGATAGATACTCTTACAACACATTCAACGTGTAAGTTCCATATACCTTGGCCTTACACACAAAGGAATGATAGAGATCATACCACGATGCAAATGATGGAGATCAAATGCATGGACCATATCATCTCACTTTACACATTAGATGTTAGCATCTTATACTGCTAGTTTGTCACTTTTGGTAGCATTGTAAGATGATCCCTCATTTAGATATCAAGATAAAATGTGTTCTTCCTTGAGTATGCACCGTTCTATGGATCGTGTTTCTAGACATCACGTGATGATCGGGTGTACTCGACTCTACGCTTTCATACAATGGATGTAAGATAGTTTTACACACGCGAGTACTAAGGTTCTTACTTGGCGAGCCTAGGATGTATAGACATGGCCTCGGAACACGGACCGAAAGGTTAAGCATGAGTCATATAGTTGATATGATGCCCATATTGATGCTCGCCTTTGAAGCTACACCGACTCACGTGATGATCGGACTTGGTGTAGTGGATTTGGTTCATGTAATCACCAAAAAGGCACGAGGGATGTCGTTTTTGAGTGGGAGTTCATTTCTAATTTGGATTAGTCGAACTCAAATTTGTCATAAACTAAATCGAAGTGAATTTGCATAATTTGTTGTACTCATTGGCATCTGTTTACTACCTTATGCTTAGTTTTAATTGAGATAATAGAACTATAGAATTCTGGATATTTACTTTACAAACTGGTATCGTATTGTTTTGAATGTCAATTTAGAGTTTAGAAGTCCTATTGCAAACTTTCAGCAAACTCTATTTACTCCATGAAGTTTAATAAGTAGCATTAAATCAAGAGTAAGAATTCCAATGTTAGTATCTAAAGTATCATGTTTGCCTCCATGATTCTTGATATTCAAAAGTTGTTTTAATATCGAGGTTATCTAGGAGCTAAAATAATTGTTTCAGAAACCATCATGTGTGAAAGATATTGTGATATCTGAAACAAAGTTTTTGGTTGCATTATCATAGAGTGTAATTTAGCAAAATACATGTTCTCGTATTGTATGAGAATTTGTAAAGGATGGAGATGCTAGGCATCCGAATCTCCCAAAAAGGTTTCGGGAACTAAAATTATACTCGTCATTCTTCCTTATAGGCTATAGTAGCTTGATCATGAAAGTTGTCATGATAAGGATGAATAGAAGATGTAAGTAAAATGTTTACTACACTAATAGATTACTAAAGAATGGATTTTTAAAAGAATGCCAAACATTTGATGATGGTGATCCACTTCAAAGTGCAAGTCCAAAGGTATTAGTGTTTGACTATATACGCTTTGTACTATGTGTCATGTGAATGACACCACTATTAATGTTGATAGATTCTTTTAAAAGAAAAGGAATTGTTGAAAGAGAATCTATAAAATATTTGGCAGAAAAGAAAAGTTGGAGATGTCCAACTTAGGTATATAGAAGATATACATGTTATGGATGTATTCCTTGCTTGTTAAACAATGTGGTTCTGAGGTATTGGATACCGAATTGGTTGGTATGAAGTGTCATACAGGACAACGCAATTCATGAACTACAATGGCCTAAGTAAATAGCAAGAGAATAAGTGATGATGTTCATCGAAAACAAATAAAGTGTTATTTTGTTTTTCGTTGTCGTCAAACCTAGCCTTCAAGATTTGTTTTAATAATTGTTATTTTGTTCCGGTATTACGAGAACAATGGTTGTTCAAATAATTACTGTATTCCATAAAGGATGGATGAACTTTTACAAGTCTCGTGGGAGAAATCACATCCATAAACACTATTGCTAAAATGTCGCAAAGACAAATCATTAAAATATCACTTATGAAGAGACATCGCTGTTTTAAATTATATTGGAAAGAAAACATGAAGAAACTCCATGTTGATGGAATTTTGGAGTCTTTGATTTTGATCAATTGACGCATGTGAGACTTTCCTCGAGATAATTGAAACTTCGTCCATAGGCCAGAGAGGAACGAATGACTAGCTTATTGGAACTTGTGCATGCTGATGTGCATAGTCCATTATGTGTAGCCATATGCGATAGATCTTTTTGCTTCATATGCTTTCTCCGAAAATTTGAGTGAATATATCTGTATATTTACTTAATAAGGAAGAAGTATGAAACATTTGAAAGTTGTTCAAAGACTTTCAAGATGAAGTGGAAAATCATTGTAACAAGAAAATAAAGAGTTTATGATTCGATCATAAAGGAAGATATTTGAGTTACATGTTTAGCAAAACACTTAAGATTTGAGGAATTGTTCCATGATTTGTGTTTCCCGATAAACCATAGGAGTATGGCATATTCGAGAGATGAAATCAAACCATGTTTGACATGGTAAGATCAAGGGTGTCATTTATAAAACTTCCATTATGTTTTAAGGATTGAAGCTTTAGAGACTACCGCTTTTACACTGAAAAGAGCACCATCGTGATCTGTTGAAATGACACCATATAAGTTATGGTTTGGGATAAAACCCGAATTGTCTTTTCTTAAATTTTGGTATGCTATGCATAAGTAAAATGTTTACAACCAAAGTCGGATAAGGACGTCTTTGTAGGTTATCCCAAAGAATTTGTTGGGAATTTCTCCATAACATCAAGGACAAAAGAGTTTGTTACTTGGAAAGTCAAGTTTCTTGAGAAGGAATTTTTTGCGAAAAGTTAAGTGGGAGGACAATAGAACCTTGATAAGGTTGTTAAACCTTAGCTATATGTGTTAAGTAGCGCAGCGCCGGAAAGTGTCCCGGTGGCAGCCACAATGCTCATGGCTCCCGTGATTACAAAGGTTGCGATCTCGGAGATTAGAGTTCCTATTGAACCATGTGGGTCGGTAAGAATCAAATAGTGTGATTTGATAAGCAAGTCGTTATTGTTTTGACAATGATGAACCGACTACATGCAAAGAAGCGATGATGGGCCCTGACTCCATAAAATGACTAGAAGTCATAGAATCCGTGATAGTATCCATACACGAGAAATCAAGTTTCTAAACCTGGAAGACCCTCTGGAAAGGCATGAAGCATATCGGTTGTGTTTGGATCTATAAAGAAATAGACATGGATGTTTAACATCTATGAAATAGTCGACATGTCGGAAAGAAGTTTACGGCAATGTTCAAGGAGTTGACCATGACAAGATTTGATCTTTCATAGCGATATATAAAGTCTTGACGGAATAATGTAGCAACCACTACATATAATTTGGTATATGGTAGTTGAATAAACAAAACAAGGTTCTTTTAATAGAACGGTTACCTAGGACATGTACATGACATGGTCCGAAGGGTTTTGTTAATTCAAAGGATGCTAAAAGGGCATGCAAACTTCAATAGTTGAAGTCAGCTTAGCGGAGTTGGAATCTTCACCATGATGAAACTATTAAAAGAGTTTAAATTCATCGGAGATGATGAAGATGCTTGCATTTGCAAGAAATTAAGTGGGAGCGCTGAGACATATTTCTAATACATTATGTAGAGGACAGATTATTGATTGGAAATGATGTATCTTGTATTGACACAAGTTAAGAATTTCATTAAAATGAGATTTCGATGAAAGACTTGGGTAAACCTGGAATATTTGGCATCAATATCTATATGGATAGATTGAGGCGCTAATATGGTTGTGCCAGACATACATGTATGAGATATTGAAAGGGTTCAATATGGAAACAACAAGAACGGTTCTTGCTGCATGGAAAGGATTGTATCATGATTCAAGTGTTTCAACACTTGGTGAGTAAAATCACATGAAGATTTTGATCGATTATACCATGATATGTATATATCCAGAATGTCCTATGCTCTAAATGTTATGAGCATATACCAGAATAATTCATAAGATGATCATTGGACAATAGTAAAGATATTCTTATGAGATTTGGAACAACTAAGAATATATCATGTATAAGTGACAAATAGTTAAAAGTAGTTCATTGTAAAGTGTTACATTGATACTAGTTTTGTCACAAGATACAAATTAAATTTATCTCAATTTACACTATGGGTGGCACAATGTAATGGAAAGGATGTTCCATAATGGATTTGGATGAGTTCCAAAGTTGAGACATTGTGACGGATACTACAACTAAATGCTAAGTATATAACTGCTATAGTAATAGCAAAGGAGGGCATTTGTGGTAAGTAGTTTGTTATCAAACTAGGTGTGGTTCAAAGTGGGCTAATATTATGAAGATATATTGTGTGACAATAATATCAACATATTTTAACCCGAACAAACTAAAGGTCTCACCAGAGGACCAAATTTATACAATGCCATCTCATTTCAGAATAAGTGATGCGTGGAGACGCAAAGACATGCAAATACACACGGACCTGAAACTATCAGATCCGGAGATTATGTTAACCACTAGCAATCGCGTATATGCAACACCAGAAAGCCATAAGTGTTCAATACGCAAAGTTTTTCAAACTAGATTATTGACTCTAGTGCAAGTGGGAGACTGAAGGGAATATGCCCGAGAGGCAATAATAAAGTGGTTATTATCTTATTACATGTTTATGATAAATGTTTATTTTGCATGCTATAA
The DNA here is from genome assembly GCA_910589775.1 of Avena eriantha. NCBI lineage: Eukaryota > Viridiplantae > Streptophyta > Magnoliopsida > Poales > Poaceae > Avena > Avena eriantha. The sequence continues at coordinate 281,950,406 of OU342746.1, read as the reverse complement.
TTGTATTGATCAGAAACGTCAATACATGTGTGTTTAATAAACAAAAAGGGTTCCTAGTTATGCCTCTCTTATAGACTAGCTTGTTGATTAACAAGATGATCAAGGTTTCCTGATCATGGACATTGGATGTTGTTAATAATAAGGTCACAACATTGGTGGAATGATGTGATGAACATTCATCCGAAGTATAGCATTATGATCAAAGTCATTATGTTTATATTGCTATAACATCATACGAAGTAATCTTTATCCTTAGACCATGAGATCATGTTAATTGCTAACACCAGAAGAGTATCTTGATAACATCAAACATCACTAAGTAACATGGTGACTATAAAGATGGGTTCAGTGCTACGAAGGTGTTATGTTGAGGCTCATGGATCAAGAGTGGAATTTGTCAATCCCGATGATGGATAGATATACTCTGGGCCCTCTCGGTGATATCACATTAAGATAGCTTGCAAGCAAGTGATGTGATCACTAGAATGTTATATCACAGGAAACGAGAAAAGAGTGCATGCCGGTAACGATATCAAACTAGGTATGGAGATGCCAATGATCGAATCTCAGACATGTAATATATCGCGAGACAAAGGGATTTAGTTACTAGCATTAAAGATTCTCACGATCACAGAAGTCATCGTTGAATGTGTAGGAATCAGTATGGATCTCCAGGTCCCGCTTCTGATTATTGATCTGAGAGGAGTCTCAATCATGTCTGCATTATTCGCGAACCGTAGGGTGACACACTTAAGAGTTACTGGACACCATTTTGGAGCACATATGTTTCAGACGAAAGAATTGCAAAGCGCTGGAATTATTTCAATAGACACCGAAACTGTTTCGGGTGAAATTGCTGAAATTGGTTCTGCATGTAATATTGAAATGTTGCAAGGGGTTATATGTGAATGTTTGTTAATTAAAGTAATTAACAAAATTCTGAATAAATTTAATAAAAGAGTTTTATTAAATGAGAGAGCATTAAACTTGGAGAATTTTAATGCATTTAAAGTAGGGACTTTAAAGGGGAATGTGAAGAGGCATTTTAATGTGGAGGGGTTACCACCACATGAATGGGGGAGGTGAGGAGTCACCCCCCATGCGCCGGCCATGAAGGAGGGGCACCATCCCCTCCTCCTATAAAAGGCCACCGTCTTCCTCCTTCTTCCACACACCTCCTTGTGAAGGATCTCTCTCCCCCTTTAGAATTATTCCCCCATGGTCTCGGATTAGCGAGATACATGTTCCCAGTGGCATTTCGTCTGGAAGGAGTTGCTGCTTCCGCTGGATCGCTGGAGCGAGGAGCTGGAGGCTGTCCGGTGGCTTGAACGTGTGTGCGAGTACGGATGCGCTGCTGAGTTGCGGCGCTCGGACTTCCTCACGATCTTGAGATCGGCAAGTGTACGACTACATCAACCACGAGTTCCTACTCGTTAACAAAACTCGTTGTCTTCGAGGGTAAGTTCTCGATGGATGTATGTCCACCCGTTGCTCTGTACCTAGTAGATAGATCTTGGCGTGTAGTTCTCATCGTAGGATTTTTTTTTGTTTTCTATGATGAGGACCCAACATGCATATCATGTACCCCATTCTTAAGTACTTGTTCTGATCCAAGTTGTACGCAAGAGCATGTGTGGGTAGAAGAGTGTATTAGATGGAGTAGCATGGTGGTAGTGATTGAATAGTGATAACTAATTCAAGATCTACTATGGTATTTACCTTTCTTTTGCTGCCTCACTAGGGTTAAAGTGAATTCATGTTCTATAATTATCTTGTGACAGCTGGATAATATTGTTTGGTCAAGGTAGCATATCTGTAATTCAAACATTATGTAAAATCATCTAAAGATATACTCTGTTGATTCTTAATTCAATATTGCTTGGACTTCTCCCATTCTTGAGGAGTATAAGAGAGAAGTATTGCATCATCTCTATGTTATGACGTGATTCCCATATGAATGTTTATCAAACACATGTTGAAGTTCCACCAGTATTATGTCTTTGATTAATTGTTTGTGTTTACTACAATCCAAAAAGAGAGTAGACAAGTGAACCCATGAACCCGGTCCATTTTAAACCATTAGAAACACCTTTACAACATAACTATCACACTTTATATTTTCTGTCATTTATTAGTTCGAAAATACAAAAATACTTTCCTCACTTGAAAACACACACAAAACCCCAAAACAATTATCTTCTATTGGATTTACTTTGCTTGTCTAGTTTTACTTTATTTATATTTATATTTCATATTACTAATACGAAACTTTGTACTTGACAACCACACGGTGGAGTTGGGCACACAAGACAAAAATGTTTCTTTGCAGGTTGCTAGAAGAGGAGAAGTAGAATCAACCCCTTACCAATTCCCCGAGAGTTTAATATAAACCCTCAAGTCACCCTTGTGGGGAAAAGAATCTTGCTACCACACTCTACACTTGGAGTCCCAACGAGATGGTACACGCGGAGTTGTTGCCATCAAGAACATTTTTTGGCATCGTTGCCGAGGAATTGGAGGGTTACATCATAGTAGTTGCTGCATGGTGAAGCACCAGTCAGCTCCCACTTCAACTGCTAGAACATTTTCTAGTGCAGTTGTGAGAGGCACATCACAACTACATCTTCATCAAGTTGGAGTGAGCACATCTTCTAGCGCCGACAACACCAACTTTGTGCAAACACCTAAGCTTGGGGAGAGATGTTGTACCATTGTGAGCTTTTCCTTCTCCTTTAGATTTTCAAAGTAATTTTCTTTGTCTTGTTTTTAGTACTTTTAGTTTTCTTTTAAAAACACAAAACACATAAATATTAGTATCAACCTTTTGCTTGCAAACATGGGAGAAAGAGGTACAAAACTTTGTGACTACATAAACACTCCTAATGACCAATTCATTGCTAGGCCTATCACAACATCTGAAATAACTGTTGAAAGCTTTGAAGTAAGTCTTGATTTATTAAACCTCATAGATAAAGAAGAATTTGGGGGAAGTTCTAGTAAGGATGCCTCCATGCACTTGCATGACTTATGTGAAATATGTGACATGCAAAAATTTAAAAACATGGAAAATGACATTGTCAAACTCAAACTATTCTCATTTTCACTTAGAGGCAAAGCTAAAGAATGACTATTATCACTACCTACTACTCACATAATTTTTTGGGATGACCTCAAAGAAGCATTTATAAAAAAATAATACCCACCTGTTAAAATCCTACAAAACAGAAATAGTATCCTATAATTTAGACAAATTGATAATGAACATGTAGCAATAGCTTGGGAAAGAATTAAAAACATGCTAAGAACTTGCCCATCTCAAGGAGTAAATGAATGGACAATCCTACACTCTTTATATAATGGGATAAACTATATGTCAAGAAGCATGCTAGATTCTTTTGCGGGGGTGCTTTTATGAGTAAAACTATACATCAAGCTAAAACTATCCTAGAAAACATGCTACACAACCATAGTCAATGGCATACTGAAAGAGCACCAAACCCACATAGGAAAGTGAACTCTATTGAAGAAGTAGATCCTTTATCAGATAAAATAGATGCCATATTTGCCTATGTATCACAACAAAACACTGATAATGCCCCCCTACAAGAACTAGTTGGAAACACTAATGAAAATGTAGATGTCAACTACATAAGAAATTTTGGTAACAATGGATACAGGAACCATTACAACAACTCTTATGGTAGGCACCCTATGCTCAAAACAATTATGGCAACCGTCCTTTCATTCCATACCTAATGCCAATGAAAAAAATGGAAACCTACCACTATCCCACAAACTGGTGAGAACTCTAAAAAACAACAAGAGCCAAATAAAAACCTTATTGAACAAGAGTCTAGCCAGGCTACCATTATAAAAGAATTACACAAGTCACTTTCATCCATATGTTCTGACATTAAGGGATTACAACACCAAGCGGTTGGCTTAGATAAAGCTTTATCTAAACTGGCTAACAACCAAGCAACCCTATTAAGTATGTATGTAGGAAAGTCACAGTGACCACCAGCTATTGGTATGAACTCATCACCATTACAACAAGTACACCTTCTACATTTGAAGAGACATACAATGAATTAATGCATTATACTGATCTTCTTGGAACTCTCACGAAAGAACTAATGAAAGAGGAAAAATAAACCACCATGCTTGAGCCACCAATGATCACAATGACAGACAAGTAGAAGAAGCTAAAATGCTAAGTGAAACAAAGGAACCTCTACTTGACCTTGATAAATGCAGCTTGTATGAACTTATCAATATCCTACAAAAAAATCTAATGACCCATTTGTTAATGTTCATCAAGCAGGTTTTGGCTCCTACATAGCAAACCATGTCATCAAAGAAAAGCTAGAAAGATATAATAATGAAGCTATGATACCACCAAAGCTTGGGGATGCTTGGCTCCCCAAAATATTAATCACTATTGGCAAAGAGACCCATGATGCTATTCTAGATCTAGGATCTAGTGTCTCTGTGTTATCAAAAGAACTATATGATCTACTAGAACTCAAAACCATAGAAAATGTTTAATAAATATTTTGTTTGCTGATGACTCAACCAAACTTGCTTTAGAAAAAGTAAATCATATTATGGTTGAGTTACATATGACTTTTGTTCCTGTTGACTTTGTTATCATGGACATGGGGAGTACCTCTAGTCCTATAATTCTTGGAAGACCTTTTTTGAGAATTACATGTGCATTCATTGACTCAAAGGAAGGGAATGTGAAGTATCAGTTCCCTCGTAAGAAATTTGTGGAAAAGTTTCCAAGGAATAAAGAGATAACACCAAGGTAAAAGCTACCACATGATCTCCACATCACTTGAATCAAGTAATTAAAGCCTAGCTATATGGCTATAAAGGAAGCGCTTTTCGGGAGGCAGCCCGGTTATTTATTTTTATGCATGCTTGTTGTAGTAAAAGAGACCTTTCTAGTGTATTTGTTGTTGGTTAGCAATAAAGTACCAAGTAGAATCCATTCTGGATGCTAGAAAGTTGTTAGAACACATGGAGTAGCAAATTCTTGCATAACACTATTTAGCAGAAAAAACCTGATTTTTTTGTAACTCCGATTACTCTCATATTTACACTATAGTTGCAATGTTTCATCCTCTATATGCACAAAAATTGGACAAAATTCCTGACATGTTTAGGTGGTCAAAATAAATTTGTTTTGCTGTTTTTGAAAATCTGGACAAATTCTGCCACTTCCCTAGATTACTAGATGCATGAACCCACTATCGAGCATAAATACTAACTCTTGGAGTTGTGATGTCTACGCACTTCTATTCTTGTAGACAGTTGTTGGGCCTCCAAGTGCAGAGGTTTGTAGAATAGTAGCAAGTTTTCCCTTAAGTGGATCACCCAAGGTTTATCGAACTCATGGAGGAAGTGGTCAAAGGTATCCCCTCTCAAGCAACCCTGCAATCAAGATACAAGAAGTCTCTTGTGTCCCCAACACACCCAATACACTTGTCGGGTGTATAGGTGCACTAGTTCGGCGAAGAGATAGTGAAATACAAGTGGTATAGATAATTATAAGTGGTAACGGTGCCAAAAAATAGCTTGATGGCGTGGAAGATACTAAAGGCAAACTGAAATAAAGATGGCAGCAAGCAAACATGTAACAGATCTAGTTGCAAATGGTGTTTCAATGCTTAGAAACAAGGCCTAGGGATCATACTTTCACTAGTGAACACTCTCATATAAATATCTTCTCTTTATGATACTACTCTGAACTACTCTCCGGTTAGACACTCTAATCCATGGTAGGGCTATAACAGCACACCTCAAAGTTCGCTTTCCCCATCTAGATAACCCCACGCTGTCACCTTGAGCGCTAGATGGTTCCAACAAATACCACAATTTCATAGAGACATCCAACTCCAAATGTAACTCATAACAAGTATTTGTAATCTCTAGACTAAGTGCCACCATGGTGTGCACGCTGAGAATATCATTTTGTGGCCCGAAACTTGGGGTGTCCAGGCAACGCGGTACCCAAGTTTCCTGAAATCAGCCGGTATGACTACAATTGGTGTGCCAAATACTCAGAGGGTATTTTTTGGCACGAATTCAACTTTGTTTCAATACAAAAAATCAGGCTAACGGCCGTCAAGTTGGGCCCCCCTGTCAGTTCTCGCCGTTATGTCGCTCATGTTGCTCCTGTCGCTTAGGTGTCAATTAGGCTTGCAGCGTTGACGCCTGCATCCATTACGCGTCTTCTTCTTCCTCGGAGCGGCAATCTGTGGTGCGTCGCAGCCATGGCGTGGAGCTGGGACGTGGACGAACCTGCTCGGCCTAGCTCTCCTCCATGTAGGCTTGCAGCATTGGCGCCTGCATCCATTATGCGTCTTCTTCCCCGGAGCGGCAATCTATGGTCGCGGCCATGGCGCAGAGCTGGGACGTGACGAAGTTGCTCGGCCCCGCTCTCCTCCCCATCCCGAGTCGGAGCTCGCCCTCACTGTGGACACACCCATGGCATGGTGCGGGGACGAGAATTGGTTCCCGGTGAGATCTATCACCTTGTTGACCATGCTCGGTTCTGTTTTCCTCCTCTAGAATCCGAGCTCGCCGTCGCCGTGGTTGCACCCGCACCAATTCTGCCACCTCTGCCGAGGACTCTGTGGTAGCTCAAGTTCTGGGGCTCTCCAAGTTCAGCCATGTTGGGCCTATAAGTGTTGTTGTATGTTAAACTAGCAAATCTCTTTTGTTCATCTCTTGGGCTGTACCAACTTCATTGTGTTTAATTATGAAATACAAAATATAAATGATTTCTCTCAATTTCTCGCATAGAAAAATGCACAGGTAATTTCATATTCTCGCAGGAACTGGGCCCACTTGTTGAACTGGCGGCACTGCCACGATCTCCATGTAACCACGGTGAGTTCTCGAACCGAAAGTTGCAGTTACCACGTTTCTTCTGTAGTCATTCCTCTTCCTCAGTCATTCCTCTGCAGTTTTTCCTGGGCGCTTCTTCTTCCTTTGTTCTAGAACCGTCAGTTCATCTTCTTCTTCCTCTCACAGGCAGTTCCTTGCAGGCATTTCCTTTCACCCATTTCCTTGCAGGCATGGACGATGGGAAACACACAACAGAGACCCACTTGGTCCCTGCCCATGGCACCACGACTTTGATAGTGGTGTACACAAATGATGAAGCGACTGTGGAGACAACTCTCGCCAGGTTTGAGCAATTGCTTGAGAAAGAGAAGCACAAGTTTGTGGGGCTAGACTTGGAGTACACCCGTGCAAATAAGCGAAAAATCCTCCACAAGAGATCGCTGTTGTGCAAATCGCCATACATGAGGAGGTCCTCGTTTACCACTTCTGCAGGTATGTGAAATTTAAATTTGAGATTACCACTTCTGCATCCCTTGTTCCATTACATCCCTAGAACCATCTAAGTGCAGGAGTAAACCAACTGAGATGCATTGTCCGGCTCTTGTCGAGTTCTTGTGTAGGAAAGGGATAACTTTCACTAGCGTGGATATCACAAATGACACAATTATGCTTTCTCGTGCACCACATCGACATCCAAAATTTGTACATGATCAAATCATACCCAGCGAAGGATGGCATGGGTGATCTGGCAGTGGAAATCATCGATAAATCCTATGAAAAACTGAAGAGATTGAAGCGACTCGATCACGACTATTGGGAATGGAAGCCGATGAGCCAGCTGCGCCTCGAGTATACAGCAAGAGACGCCTACATGGCGTACGAGTTGTACAGTAAGCTCATTACCATGAAAGATGGGATGGTTAAGGCGGGGGTTTTTGCGAGAGAGCTATGCCCTGGTTGCAAGCTAGCCCAGGAGAAGAAGCGCGAGGAGGACAAAAAGCGATTTCAGGACGAGCAGGGATCTTGGGACGGTGGCGACATCAAGCGGTTGAAGGGGAAGCAAGTCAAGGACGACAACAAGTGGTGGTGATACATTATGTGTTTGAACTAGATTTTAGTTCTAGTTTATTATGTGTGTGATACATTTAGTTACTTCAATACAAAATTTCGACCAATTTAACTTGTTGTTTCTTGACAATTATAATATAATCGAGCACTAGAAATATTTTGTAGTGTGCATGAGCATGATCAGTAAATATAACTGAACACTAGAAACTTTAAGGCACTCCATATAAAGGAGTAGATTAATATAGAAGGTTCACTAGAGACACCACGAATATATTGTCTTACATGCCACATACATGTAATAATTAACTAGAACAAAATAAAAGAAGGGGCTGCAGCAGGAGACCGGGACACAGAGATGCCTAGCAGGGCAGGGGTTTATCAGTAGGAGGCAGCGACAGCCTAGTCGATGGGATACAGGTCAGTCCTGACATACTCCTGGAGGAATTTGCCGTAGGCTGCGTGCCACGCCAAGGTAATCGGCCTATGGCTTCTGCCTCCGCCTCTACCAACGCCCTCCGCGTGCTGGATCATGTTGTCGAGGTCCACGATGATTGCTCTGCCATGGAAAGGGCAAAACAGTCTCCCCCTACGGTGGAAATGGATTAGCCCACACCGTAACAGCCTCAGCACGTAGCGACTCTTATTGTCCCTAGATACCTTGCTATCGTCCACTTCATCATCATCCTCCTGTTGATTTTTAAGAACATAACTTAGAACTCATACATATGATTGAATTGTATTACAACTCAAGAATTGACAACATGTATATGTAAGACAATATATCTATGGATATCAAAGATAAAGCATCCCAGCAATAGTTTGATCGGTTCATATATCATTTCATCTCAACACAATGACAAATAATTGCATCAGAGTGAATGTAGGATAAATCTAGGGGCTCATAAGTTTCTTCAGGGATGGAGTCGGTGAACCAAGTAACAATTGCACAGCCTATATTGTTGTTGTACATTGCCCCAGGTTCACTAACTCATCCCTGAAAAAATCTGATACCAATGTGTTTGCCTCTCTTTTGGGGCAAATTTGAATCATTGGCCACAATAAGAAATTGAAATGTAATCGTACAAAACATTATTCAGGGATATACATAGTCAGGTAGAAAAACAAGCCTAAATATTGTAATTATAAATAAAAAACCAAACAATTAATCTTCAGGTACATGTTAAAAATACTTATGATCAAAACCATTCATATACATATGCATCATACCAATCATTAAAAGATTAGAAACAATTCAAGGATTATATATGTAGTTCCATATGAGAATAAATCAAGGGCCTCATAATTTGTTTCAGAGATGGAGTTGGAGAACCAAAGTACCAACAGCACAACCTATATTGTTTATGTGCATTGCTGCCTCAGGTTCACCAACCCATCCCTAAAACACGACACCATCATACGTGTCTTCCCTTGAACTCTTTTGGGGCAAATTTCAATCATCGGCCTCGGTGACAAACAAAAATGTAATTCTTATACACTATAAATGCATGGAAAAGATAATTCAAATATCATAGTTCTATGAATGTAGAATAAAGATTGCAGCCTCATAAGTTTCTACAAAGATGGCGTAAGCGAACCAAGTAACAATTGCACAACTTATATTGATCTTGTACATGGCCCCAGGTTCGCTCCCTCATCCCTGAAAAAATCTGACACCAATGTGTCTGCCTCTCATTGGGGCAAATTTGAATCATTGGCCACAATAAGAAATTGAAATGTAATCATACAAAACAATATTCAGGGATGTACAAATGCATCATACAACGCATTCATAGATCAGAAACAATACAAAGATTATATATTTAGGTTCCATATGAGAGAAAAATTAGGGCCTCATTTTTTCAGCGATGGAGTCGAAGAACCAAAATACCAACAACACAACCTATATTGTTTATGTGCATTGCTGCCTCAGGTTCACTAACCATCCCTAAGAAAACGACACCATCAGATGCCCTTGCATTATTTTGGGGCAAAAATTAATCATTGGGCTCAGTAAGGAATAGAAATGTAATGTTATAGGCCTGCTGTGTATCGAAATCAACACTCAACTAGCAAACTCAACTAGATGGCAGATGAGCAGATTGGGGTTTTGTGACTAGACGGATTGGGGTTTTGTGACTAGATAGCAGATGCATCAATCAACCGATCAAATCATATATATACTGCCCTACTTCAAGAGCAAAAGAATATGTACATGATTGAGCAAATCCTATGTATGAACAGTGAAAACTGCGGCTGCGACTAGAGAAGCTAGCAATGTAGTACCTCGGACTCCTCATCAGGGACCTCCTCCTCGAACTCATCATTCTCCGTGATTGCGTCGAAGATTTCTTGTATGGCGATGGGGTCGTTGATGTAGATCACCGGATTGCCTCCGCCTGCCGCCTGCCCCCCATCCAGATCCGCCGCTGGCACCACGACATTGTCGGCCACCTGCTGCTCGGCGGTGATGGCTACTACCCGCTGCTCGGCGGCGATGGCTACCACCTGCTGCTCGGTGGCGACGACTACCACCTGCTGCTCGGCGGCAAGGGCTACCACCTGCTGCTCGGCGGCGACGGCTACTGGCTGGACGGATGAGCTCGCACCCTCGACGGCGCGACGACGAGCGGCGTTCGTTCCTGGAGAAGACGCCTCCGCCTTCTTGGCGTTGACCGAGCCATCTGTTGTTGCGCCTTCAACTGGCTTCACCTTCGGCTCGTCTCCACGCGTACGCTTCATGGCGCACCAAGGGAAGGAGGTAGTGCAAACGAGGGAGCTTTGGCGCGCGCGACAGGTGTAGATTGGGGTCTTGGGACTAGACAGACTGGGGGGAAATGACACGAGCTCATGGAAGAAGAAGGTCGAGGGGGGTTATAAACACCAGACCGTTCGTAGTCCTCGAGTGGACACATGTGGTGGGCGGGGGGCTACCACGATCTCCACCCTTTTTTCGATTCCCTTTTTTTTGAAACAGCCACGATCTCCACTTTAGAGCTGCATTGAAAACACGCTCATGGCAGACCTCGATTCCACTGCATGCAAGTGGCGCGGAACCAATTTCTAGCAACGTTAGATCAACTCGAGGAGGGCCCTTGACTCATGGAAGTTACTAGCCCAGTTGGAAGTGAGATTGAGAGCGCTGTGTAAAAACGGGATATGTCTTATTAAAATCAAGTGGCAGTAAATTGCAGCGTCCCATCAACAACCGTGCACTCGATGACCCTGTTACCCTGTGCATGTGTTGTAGTAGCAGTGGTAGGCTTTTCAGACTTAATTAAACTTGACATGACCGCTCGACGACTTTTTCCATGGACGACATCGTGTTCCTTCCTGTAGAAGTCTCGCTGAGGGAGACATCTGTGCTTTCTCACGTTGTACTGTGAAGGGCATGACGTGTGCAACGATCATCGTTGGATCGTACAGAATCAACGGTTGGTAGTAGACAGGGTGAGCACAAGTTTGGGCTTCTACGAAAGATAAAGAGAGGGGGGCAAAACTAAGTAGTACCACATAAAACCATGGACAAAACTGAGTAGTATAAAAATGGAAAGTGTCTTGTACAATGAAATACATCGTGGAATACATCAAATTATGCCAAGATAGATCCACTAGAGTCATTGCATGTCCGTTACTTCCATAAACCACACATGGATCCACCGGTGTCATTGCATGTCTGTTCTTTTCATGAACCACACCCAATGTCATTGCATGTCAGTTCTTTTCATGAACCACATAAGGATCCACCAGTGTCATTGCATGTCTGTTCTTTTCACAAACCACATGCGGTGTCATTGCATGTGTGTTCCTCTAGACAAACCACATATGGATCCACCGGTGTCACTTCATGTTGATACATTGCAAATCTATCTATAATTTTTGATGCTCCATGCTTGGTTTTATCCACTTTCTTGTGTTTTGTCCACACTTTGGAGTACTTTTCATATGATTTCTTGGACTAACCTATTAACAAGATGCCACAGTGCTAGTTGCCTGTTTTTTGCTGTTTTTGGTTCTAGGAAGTCAGAAAATGAATATTCTCGGAATTGGACAGGACGAAAGCCAAAGTTACTATTTTCCCGGAAGACTCACGGAGCCAGAAGGAGAGTCGGAGGGGGGCCACAGGGTGGCCACAACACCCCATGGCGCGGGTCCACCTAGGCCACGCCAGGGCATAGTGTGGGCCCCTGGCCGCCCACCGACCTTGCCATCTGGCCTATAAGAAGCCTCCTGAAGCCAAAACCCTAAACCCGATCAAAAATCCATGAAAGAGTCTGTAGCCTCCGTCATCTCCATCCCTAGATCGGGAGGGATCTGAAGCTCTTCCCGACACCCTGCTGGAGAGGGGAATTCACCCTGGAGGCCTTCTTCATCACCATGCAAGCCTCCGGTGTGATGCGTGAGTAGATCATCCTTGGACTATAGATCCATGTAGTAGCTATATGGCTTGTTCTCCTCCTTTGTGCTTTCATGTTTAGATCTTGTGAGCTCCGTTCATGATCAAGATCATCTATTTGTAATTCTGCATGTTGTGTTTGTGGGGATCCAATGGATATTGAGATGCTATTTTAGATTGATTATTGATTCTATCATGTCTTTGTTATTTGTGATCTTGCATGCTTTCCGTTGTTACTAGTTATCTTGGCCAAGTAGATTCTAGCAACTCCAAGAGTTAGTATTTATGCTCGATAGTGGGTTCATGCCTCTGGTAATCTGGGGAAGTGACAGAAATCTCTAAGGTACTAGATGTGCTGGTGCTACCAGGGAGAAAACATCAATCCTTTGTTCATAGAACAATCATATTGTTTACTTTACACGTAGTTCGTAAAGCAATAATCTGTTGCTTGCAACTTAATACTGGAGGGGGTTCGGATGATAACCTGAAGGTGGATTATTAGTCATAGATGCAGTTGGATGGCGGTCTATGTATTATGTTGTAATGCCCAATCAAGTCTCAAAGGAGTCAAGATGATTAATATATGCATGTATTGCTTTCTCGGTGTTTGTCAATTGCCCCGCTGTAATTTGTTCACCCAACATGTTATCTATCTTAAGGAGAGCCACCTCTAGTGCACTATGGATCCCGGTCCTTTTTCTTTACATACAATCTACAATCTTTTACTACTTTGTGTTTACTTTCTGCAAACTTTTACTTCTTTCCATTCGATACGTTTAATCCTTTGTTTTCCGAAAAACACGGTGAGATTGACAACCTCATCGCAAGTTGGGGACAAAGTTCTGTGCTTGTGTTGTGCAGGTCTCCACGTTGCTACTAGCACCGGTAGTGCGCCCTGCCAAAGCTCAGCTAGTAACACCTTTGGGGTGTTTCCTTGCTCCTACTGGTTCGATTAAACCTTGGTTTCATAACTGAGGGAAAACTTACCGCTGTGCTCATCGTACCTTCCTCTTGGGGTTCCCAACGAGCTCTACGTCGAACGACGAGCACATCACATGTCTGTTCTTTTCATGAACCATATAAGGATCCACCAGTGTCATTGGATGTGTGTTCTTTTCATGAACCACACCCTGTGTCATTGCATGTTAGTTCTTTTCATGAACCACATAAGGATCCACCAGTGTCATTGCATGTCTGTTCTTCTCACCAACCACATAAGGATCCACCAGTGTCATTGCATGTCTGTTCTTTTCATGAACCACACCCAGTGTCATTGCATGTGTGTTCCTCTAGACAAACCACATAAGTCATTGCATGTTTGTTCTTTTCATGAACCACACCCGGTGTCATTGCATGTGTGTTCCTCTAGACAAACCACATAAGTCATTGCATGTTTGTTCTTTTCATGAACCACACCCGGTGTCATTGCATGTGTGTTCCTCTAGACAAACCACATAAGGATCCACCGGTGTCACTGCATGTATGTTCTTTTCATGAACCACACAAGGATCCACCAGTGTCATTGGATGTGTGTTCTTCTCATGAACCACACCCAGTGTCATTGCATGTCTGTTCTTTTCATGAATCACACCTAGAGTCATTGCATGTCTGTTCTTTTCATGAACCACACCCGGTGTCATTGCATGTGTGTTCCTCTAGACAAACCACATAAGGATCCACCAGTGTCACTACATGTCTATTCTTTTCATGAACCACATAAGGATCCACCAGTGTCATTGGATGTGTGTTCTTTTCATGAATCACACCCAGTGTCATTGCATGTCAGTTCTTTTCATGAACCACATAAGGATCCACCAGTGTCATTGGATGTGTGTTCTTCTCACAAACCACACATGGATCCACCAGTGTCATTGCATGTCTGTTCTTTTCATGAACCACACCCGGTGTCATTGCATGTGTGTTCCTCTAGACAAACCACATAAGTCATTGTATGTATGTTCTTTTCATGAACCACACCTGGTGTCATTGCATGTGTGTTCCTCTAGACAAACCACATAAGGATCCACCGGTGTCACTACATGTATGTTCTTTTCATGAACCACATAAGGATCCACTAGTGTCATCAGATGTGTGTTCTTCTCATGAACCACACCCAGTGCCATTGCATGTCTGTTCTTTTCATGAATCACAGCTAGAGTCATTGCATGTCTGTTACTTCCATAGCATGTCTGTTCTTTTCATGAATCACAGCTAGAGTCATTGCATGTCTATTACTTCCATAAACCACACATGGATCCACCGGTGTCATTGCATGTCGGTTCTTTTCATGAACCACACCGAGTGTCATTGCATGTTAGTTCTTTTTGTGAAACACATAAGGATCCACCAGTGTCATTGCATGTCTCTTCTTTTCATGAACCACACCCAGTGTCATTGCATGTCTATTCTTTTCATGAACCACACCCGGTGTCATTGCATGTGTGTTCCTCTAGACAAACCACATAAGGATCCACCGATGTCACTGCATGTCTGTTCTTTTCATGAACCACATAAGGATCCACCAGTGTCATTGGATGTGTGTTCTTTTCATGAACCACACCTAGTGTCATTGCATGCCAGTTCTTTTCATGAACCACATAAGGATCCACTAGCGTCATTGGATGTGTGTTCTTCTCACAAACCACACATGGATCCACCAGTGTCATTGCATGTCTGTTCTTTTCATGAACCACACCCGGTGTCATTGCATGTGTGTTCCTCTAGACAAACCACATAAGTCATTGCATGTATGTTATTTTCATGAACCACACCCGGTGTCATTGCATGTGTGTTCCTCTAGACAAACCACATAAGGATCCACCGGTGTCACTACATGTCTGTTCTTTTCATGAACCACATAAGGATCCACCAGTGTCATTGGATGTGTGTTCTTCTCATGAACCACACCTAGTGTCATTGCATGTCTGTTTTTTCATGAATCACAGCTAGAGTCATTGCATGTCTGTTACTTCCATAAACCACACATGGATCCACCGGTGTCATTGCATGTTTGTTCTTTTCATGAACCACACCCAGTGTCATTGCATGTCAGTTCTTTTCATGAACCACATAAGGATCCACCAGTGTCATTGCATGTCTGTTCTTTTCATGAACCACACCCAGTGTCATTGCATGTGTGTTATTTTAATGAACCACACCCGGTGTCATTGCATGTGTGTTCCTCTAGGCAAACCACATAAGGATCCACCGGTGTCACTGCATGTCTGTTCTTTTCATGAACCACATAAGGATCCACCAGTGTCATTGGTGTGTTCTTTTCATGAACCACACCGAGTGTCATTGCATGTCAGTTCTTTTCATGAACCACATAAGGATCCACCAGTGTCATTGGGTGCGTGTTCTTCTCATGAACCACACATGGATCCACCAGTGTCATTGCATGTCTGTTCTTTTCATGATTCACAGCTAGAGTCATTGCATGTCCGTTACTTACATAAACCACACATGGATCCACTAGTGTCATTGCATGTCTGTTCTTTTCATGAACCACACCCAGTGTCATTGCATGTGTGTTCCTCTAGACAAACCACATATGGATCCACCAGTGTCATTGCATGTCTATTCTTTTCATGGACCACATCTAGAGTCCACCAGTGTCATTGGATGTGTGTTCTTCTCATGAACCACACATGGATCCACCAGTATCATTGCATGTCTGTTCTTTTCATGAATCACAGCTAGAGACATTGCATGTATGTTACTTCCATAAACCAAATATGGATCCACCTAGTGTGATTGCATGTCTGTTCTTTTCACAAACCACACATGGATACACTAGTGTCATTGCATGGGTGGACGTTAGACCGAGTCTTCTAGAAGGCATGCCCTAACATAGTTTTTTTTAGTATTGTTACATACCGTTCTTTCAAGGCGCTTGGACGATTGGGATGGTCTTCATGAGAGCGATCTGTGAGTAGGCTGTTCTGCGGCATGATTGGCCACGCTTTCTCTTGACAAACTAGCAACACCGGGCGCTCCCTGATGTCTACGCACTTCTATTCTTGTAGACATTTGTTGGGCCTCCAAGTGAAGAGGTTTGTAGGACAACATCAAGTTTTCCCTTAAGTGGATCACCCAAGGTTTATCGAACTCAGGGAGGAAGTGGTCAAAGGTATCCCCTCTCAAGCAACCCTGCAATCAAGATACAAGAAGTCTCTTGTGTCCCAAACAGACCCAATACACTTGTCAGGTGTATAGGTGCAGTAGTTCGGTGAAGAGATAGTAAAATACAAGTGGTATAAATAATTAAAAATGGTAACGGTGCCAGAAAATAGCTTGCTGGCATGGAAGAGACTAAAGGCAAACTGAAATAAAGATGGAAACAAGCAAACATGTAACATATCTAATTCCAAACGGTGTATCAATGCTTAGAAACAAGGCCTAGGGATCATACTTTTACTAGTGAACACTCATATAAATATCTTCTCTTTATGATACTACTCTTAACTACTCTCCGGTTGGACACTCTAATCGATGGTAGGGCTATAACAACACACCTCAAAGTTTGCTTTCCACATCTAGATAACCCCACACTGTCACCTTGAGCACTAGATGGTTCCAACAAACACCACAATTTCATAAAGACGTCCAACTCCAAATATAACTCATAACAAGTATTTGTAATCTCTAGCCTAAGTGCCACCATGGTGTGCACGCTGTCACTTTCACACACACATGGGGAGAGGAGAGATCTATTAAAGCACTTTAGTAGCAAGGTAGATCTAATTGATTACAAAGCTCATGATCACAATATGATCATGCATAGAGAGAGAGATGAACACATAGCTACCGGTAGAACCCTTAGCCTCGAGGAAGAACTACTCCCTCATCATCATGGGAATCAGCAACGGTGATGGAGATGGTGGTGAAGATCGATGGAGATAGCTCCGGGGGCACTTCCCCGTCCCGGCAGGGTGCCGGAATAGAGACTTTCTGTCCCCCGAATCTCCCCTTCGGTGGCGGCGGCGCTGCGGAACTTTTCGTGGTTGGAGGCTTGACTCTTTAGGGTTTCTGCATTGGAGGGATCTTATAGGCGAAGGGCCGAGGTCAGTGGCCGGCCAGGGGGGCCACACCATGCCCTGGCGTGGCCTGGGGTACCGGTGCCTAGGAGTGTGTGTCCACCCTGTGGCCCCTCTCCGACTCTCCTTCTGGCTCCGTGAGTCTTCCGGGAAAATAGGAACTTTGGCTTTTGTCCCGTCCAATTCCGAGAATATTCATTTTCTGACTTTCCTAGAACCAAAAAATAGCAGAAAACAGGCAACTGGCACTGTGGCTCTTGTTAATAGGTTAGTCCAAGAAATCATATGAAAAGTACTCCAAAGTGTAGACAAAACATAAGAAAGTAGATAAAACCAAGCATGGAACATCAAAAATTATAGATACATTTGCAATGTATCACTCCCCTGTTGCGAGTATCACGTCTCACGAGTTCAGTGGGCCACATCCCAGTGTCACGTCCCCATTACTTATCTTCCTCCCCATACTTCTGTTCCTTCCCCTCGAAGCCACTTTCCCCACTTCACTCCCATCCTGCCGTAGCCGCAAGCCGACGGCGCCTCCATCCCAATCCCCTCTCCGGCAGCCACCCCCTCCCCTCTTGCCATGGGTTCAAGGGGAGATGGCGAGGAAACGCATCGTGACGACAGGGACGGTGATTTCAATGTGAGTCGTCTCATCTCTATTTCTATCATCCGTGGCCAGTTATCTATTTTTTGAGCTAGATCTAATCTGTTTACTCATGCGCGTATGATGTGTTAGGCCAACCAAACGATGTATGACTCTGACTATCATGGTTTAGCGGATGAAGACAGTCCTCTGGTATGTAAACATGGATATGTGCCCGCTAAATTTGTAGCATTCGAAGGACAAAACGCAGGCAGGAGGTTTCTACGGTGTTAAGGACATCGTGCAATGATGCAAGGCTGAAGTTGCGGTGTTATCAAATGGGTAGATCCAGAGTGGCCCAAATCGATGCAGAAAACGCTGGACAAACTATAGGAAATGACTGTTGAGTTGAAAGAATTCGTATTCAGCTCACTTCTTGATAGTGTTGAGATGAAGCTATGGGAACCAGTTGACACGACCAAGCATAAGCGAGATCTTAGGTGGGTGCAAGACAAGGTTAGCAAAGTCGGGAAGGAGAGGGACGCGGTGTTGGCCCTGAAGGCTAAAGCAGAGCAAGAACTGACTCAAGCAAGGAATGATCTCCACCAGGCCAAAGTCCTGCAGTTCACAACTACGAGTATTGACAAGTGCATGAGGAAAAATGCAGAGAAACAATTGAAGTTGTGCAAGGAAGATGCTAAAAGGAAGGAGTAGACGATTCGATCCTTGCTCTCGCAGGAAGATGCGCATCGGCCAAAGATTAGGAAGATCAAGGAGATGTGTGATAACTAGTTCTATTTAGCTTAAGCTCCGTGCCTTTTTTAAGTTGTAATAGTTGTACTTGTTGACCTAGCGGTCTGAACTATTGGCCCCGGAGTCCTGGGAGTAAAAAAATTGGTCACCCGTTAATCTGTCTTAACCCTGTATTACTTCCTTTTGTCTTACCAATGCCCCTTGGATATTCCGCCCGTCGCTTCGTCGTCCTCGTCTACAAATAGGAGGCGCCACAACGCGTCGCTTCGTTGTCCATCCCCTCGCCCTCTCGAATCTCCACTGTGTCGTCGCTTCGTCGTCCACTCCCTCGCTCCCTCTCCAATCTCCACCGCGCCGCCATGGAGATGCCCTCGCTCAACTTCTACGAGGCGGTGATGTTCGCGCACTTCGACATCCTCGCGCCGCCGGCCGCGACGGTGCCCCACGGATGGCGCATCAGCTATGCGGGGGTGCCGGTGGCTCCGCTCCTCGTCCCCGTCGGAGCCGTGATGGAGAGCAAAATCGCGGCGCACCGCCGCCAGATGCCCGTGTGAAAGAGGGCGCTGCCCCGACACGCGGCGGCCAGCCCGTACTGGCCGGCGCTGTTCAAGAAGGAGCGGAAGGCCAAGATTGGCAACCACATCGTTTACGGGCGCGTGGTGCACGGGATCTCTACAACCGAGAAGGGCAGGAGAGGTTCTGGTCCGTTCCTAGACGGACCAAGTTCACCGTCATCGCCGTCGCTCACTGCGAAGAGGTGCTCCATCTCGCGAACAATGCAGAAATCGTGGAGGTTCCGTCCGACGTCGATGAGGAAGCCGACGGCTCGGAGGACAGCGGCAGCGGAAGTGAAATTGTTGACTAGTGGTTGAATTAATGTAGGATGTGAAATCACACCTTTGTTTAGAAGAATTTGTGGTTGAATTAATGAAATGCCTCGATTTAGATCTCTGTCTCGATTAATTTGTGGAAGAATTTGTGATTTAGATCAATTTCTGCCTCGATTTAGATCTGTGTCCCAGATTGGGAACGTGACCGTGGACCAAAGACCCCTTTTCTACTAGTGTATTCTGACATTGGTGGTTTGTTTAAACGTAATCTACGTGGATTTGTCCGCATGCAAATGGCACAATCATAATTTATAAAGTGGAAGCACGTACACCCAGTTACTGGAGATCCGGGAGCTTCGCCAGATGCAGGGGATGCAGGAGCAGAGAGGCGGTGAGATAGACGGGCTCAAGATTAGGCCAGAAAGTGGTACCGATTTCCTCCTCATCTGGGAATTATCGGTGATAACATTGCTGTTTATGTTGCCATGTAGTTGTGCAGCATCTGAAATAAGTTGATGCTTCGTGGAGTGTGGCAGCTTAAATAATTTATTTCTGTGCCACTTACATTTCGTCGTATTTGGAGACCTCCTGCCCCTCAGCAATCGTGGAACCGGTGGATCCTTGTTTTCAGATAGAAGTGGCACAATCACAATTTCGGATTCAACTACTGAATCAGGCGTTTCCAAACCCTAAGTCGCGGTACATTTTACTCAGAGAACGTGGGTAGATTGTTTCGCCCAGCAACGTGCCACACACAGAGCTCCAAAATTTAACAGAATTACATATATAGGTTCAATTTCAACACATTACTATGCATCTTTATTACCAGAAGCCTTCTTCCGCAGCCTGGGTGCCAAGCCTTCACGTCCACTGGCTTCTTCATTTCCTGCCTTCTTCCTCTTCCTCAGTGCCAATTTTCTTAGCTTCACGTACTCTGCATCGCCGGGACAATGGGCACCAGAATCGTGTCTAGCATCATCTTTCCACTCGTTTTTAATTTCTTCGGGCAACAAAATGACATCTTTCCACTCGTTTTTAATTTCTTCGGGCAGCAAAATGACATCTTTCCACTCGTTTTTAATTTCTTCGGGCAGCAAAATGACTGACCCGACAGTCATGTTTCTAACCTTGCGGCGCTTCCTGTCAAAGAAACAAGACTGTTGCATAATTGCCCAATATCTACAGAGTAAATAAAACAAAAATTACAATTCAACACAAACATGCGAACCCCAAGAGACCTTTGCTTACCAGGAGCTAATTGGGTTCAAGCAACCACCCTGTCCAAGAATAGAAGGGCGACTCCCAGTTGCAGCAGCTTCCACATCCAGTACATCACATTTCAGCTCAAACATGGCAGCCGAAGCATACCTTTTCATCAACCCAATTAGCTGACTGTCACACGTTATAGGAACCATGATGCCACGTCCATCCATGAAGCTGAACTTTGTAGTCTGCTTCGGCCATAATTCAACATGATTACGCAGAGCAGCAACCATACCAGATATAGTGCAGATCTGCGCATGCGCTTCTTCCATAGTGAAACAATGGTGTCCATACCTCTTGCCCTTAGAGTCGTACCTGTAGAGGACTACCGTAACCAGGTAAGGGGGGTCCACACAGATCCCACTTGATAGAAAACTGTGGACAAAATATGTTTGTCAGCGTTGGGCTAACAAAAAATTTGAGGTTCAGTAGCCAGCTAGCAGTTGTAATTAGTGCGAATAGCAAAGAGAAGGGTAGCTCACCCGCTTGTAGATAGAACTTCTTCTTTCTTGATAGTAGGATCTGCAATCCTCCGAGCTGCTCGGCTCGTCGACGGCGGAGGCAGGCTAGAGCCTCGCAACGGCGGCTGCGGCATGCGCCATTGGAGCTCGGGATCATCGACTGGGTGCAGCAACTGGGCGCAGCAACTTGGCGCCGGAAGTCAAATGTCCGAAGGGATCGTCCTTCCTGGAGGGTGGATTCCGACGCCGTCGGTGCTAGGGGAAAGCTGGGAATGGACTTGTGAAATTGGTTAACGCATCCAATCCACTTAGCTGCTTGATTTTCCTAAGAGGTTGCCGCGTTGGCACCCGTGTCACGATAGATGACCGACATGAGGGTCCCAACTGTCTACTTCACGGGGAAGTTTAACGGAATGTTTGAATTTGGCAGGGGTGAGATGAGTTTGCCTCGAAATGGCCCCTCTCAGTAGTTGGCGGCCCAACTTTTCGAAACACGGTAATTTCAGGCAACTTAGGTACCGCCATGCGCTGGCCTGCGAACTTTGGTACCGCAGACGAACAGGCCCGTGCATGCTGTCACTTTTACACACATGGGGAGAGCAGAGATCTATTAAAGTACTTGAGTAGCAAGGTAGATCTACTTGATTATAAAACTCATGATCACAATATGATCATGCATAGAGAGAGAGATATGAACACATAGCTACCGGTAGAACCCTTAGCCTCGAGAAAGAAATACTCCCTCATCATCATGGGAGTCAGCAACGACGATGGAGATGGCGGTGGAGTCGATGGATATGGCGGTGAAGATGGTGAAGAGGCGGCGACGGTGTCGGTGGTGGCGCGGAGGACTCCTTCCCCGCCGCCGGTATCATAGGGGAGCACCGCCCCTTAGCACCCTTCCTTCATGGATTCTTGGGAGCCCTTCACCATGGAGATGGGATCCATGGGGGAGGCAAAAACGTGGCTTTGGTGGCTGCAAATTCGTGTGTGGAGGTGTCTCCCACGAATTAGGTTTCCTCCCTTTATATAGCTTCTCGGATTCCCGTCACCCCATCTTGGGCTGCAGTAAATCGGGCCTATAGGGCCTGTCTGGACTCGGAATCAGCTAAATTTTATATGCAGAATGTTTGTCGTGAAATTTGCAACAACTTTGTAGTTGAAGAGTTTTCCGTTTGATGCAGTCTTCGATCCGAAACGTGACCATCTTCAAAAAGATTTCTTAGACAGATTTCTGGAAAATCCCAATTTGACTCCAACAAGGTTTCAACTTGTATTCTTGGTAATTCCTACACATCAAAGTGTAAAACAAGAACATTGTACACTTTTGCAACTATTAGTAGGTTAGTCCAAATAAATTATAAACTTTATATAAAAAGGAGTATCAAAAGCATATTATTAGCATAAAACCATCAAAAATTATAGATACGTTATGGACGTATCAACATCCCCAAGCTTAGTTCCTACTCGTCCTCGAGTAGGTAAACGATAAAAATAATATAACTTTTGAGGTGCACGCAGCCAACACAATCTTGATCATCATTATTGTAAAAGCATTGATAGCTACGATCAAGGTACTATAAACATGAACATGAAAGATAGAGTTCTAACAATAAGACATAGCAACTATGTTGTAACATGAAAGGATACAAACAAAAGATTCATGAATAACAATGCTTTGAAAGACGTTTGTTTGTTTCACATAAAGAAAGCATAACATAGGGGTATTCATCTTGTCCCTCATAATGTAGCGAATCATAATTGCATAGGACACCTACAAAGTTTATAAGGGTGATTAGATACAAATAGTTTAACAACAAGCAATATCAAAGTTATGAATCAATCAACAAGTCTTGGGACAATGCACACTAAACTAAGAGTGGCCACTATGCTCTCTCAATAGGTGCATAAAGATAGAAGGTGGAGACTCAACATAAAAGTAAAATAAAGGCCTTCATAGAAGGAAGAAGGGATTCAAGTCTCATAAAGAGCTTCCAAAAATTATGGTACTTATTAGCTTTTAGCTCTCATTGCCCCTATCATAAGCATCTTGAAGTGATTAAGGTTAAAGTGAACAAACTATAGAGTATATGCTTCACAAAGTATAAGTTGGCAATCTCATGTCCCTTGAATACGAGGGCCGCTCCTCATGCTACTCAACTTTAGTTACCGGTAAGTTCTTGTCATAGTAAGTACATGTGTATCATAGAGAACCGCCAATGGGGTACCCCTTGCCCGATGATACGGAATAATCCCCATATCAAAATGACAAGGCAAGCAGACAACGAACATCTCAGCAATCTTCTTATTTACCATGGGAAAATGGTGCCTTTTTCTCTCTTTCCTCTTTTCTCATCTTTTTTTCTCTTTTTCTCAATCTCTATCTCTTTTTTTATAAGAAGAATGCTTCATAGATTGCTCATTATGGTGATGCTGCAAGTTTCCACCATCATTAGGCATGGATTAGACCAGCGGCCCAGGCGTTTCTCTAACACACATACATAACTCCATGGACTTACAAGCTCCCCTTTCATTTCACATCGACGACATCCATAGACAAAAGAGCATGATATCAACTAGGTACAATGTACAAGTGCCATGTTGAAAGCGTTCCCCATGACAGCATGGTTCTGCTAATCCCCAACACATAAGTGCAAGCATATACAACATAGACGACACAATGGTTCAAGTTTATTAGGGCAAGAAAAGTAAAGTGTGCCATCAAGTTCGTGAGAGCTTTAATCACTAGTTTTCTCATAACAAGTTTTATTCGGAAGGTAGATAAAAACATGAATATACTTGGAATAGAAAATGCTAATAGGTAGGTATGGTGGACTCTTTGGAATAACTTGGTTTTATTTGGAGTTGGATGCATGAGTGGAACTCATACTTGGTTGTGGAGGCTAGCAAAAGACTGGGAGCGACCAACTAAGAGAGCAATAATGGCATAATCATGCAAAGCGACAAAACATCATTAATTAAAGCATAACGTGATATTACAAGTCGAAAACTAAAGGATCATAGAGGCTATGGTGACTTGGGATAGTCATAACATGGTGTGAGCATGCGCCAAGTCAACCTAAATAAAGCATCAAAGGAGAATACCACAATACTATGCTTTAATATGCTAAAACAACACATGATTTTTTCAAGGCACATTAAGCAATCTCAATTGTTTATAACATGTTATGCTACAACAAAAATCACTAAGAATAAAGCCAAAACAATATCAAGCATGACATGATAAAGTCTAAGCCACAGTCAAAACAAGCTCCCTTTTGTACCACTAAAGCATGAACTTTCCTACTCTTTTCCAATCCAAATCAACCTATTTGAAAGAACTCACAAAGATAATAATAAATAAAGATTAGTGAGTTTGTCTCACAAATATAAAAAGAAGAACTAAAAAGTTCTAAGCTGAAAGCACAAGAAAACTAAGGCTAAAACCAGTGCTAGCAAAAGAGAACACTCACAAAACAATAAGAATGAAAACTGGAGTGTTCTAAACAATGAAAATGGAGCGTGTCTCTCCAAAAGAAGTGTGTTGGGATCCAACCAACTTTTTTTAAAGCAAACTAAGTAAACTAAAACCAAAAACGAAAACAAAGACGCTCCAAGAACAACACAACTATGCATGAAACAATAAAAATGAAGTGTTTGGAAGGAACCTGAAATTTTTATTGATGAAGAAGGGGATGCCTTGGGCATCCCCAAGCTTTAACGCTTGTACTTCTTGGATATTTCTTGGGGTGACACGGGGTGGCATCCCCAAGCTTGAGCTTTAGTCCATTATTCATCTCATTACATCATTCTCTCCATATACCTGAAATTCTTCCTTCATACAAAACTTCACACGGTCTTTATTAGCAACATTAGTGTACTCAAGATAATAAGTCTTTGGGTTCAGTTTCAACACCAATAAAACTTTCATTAAAACACAAGCTACTGTAGCACTTCCCTTGAAAAGCTCAATTCCCCAAAGAGAACCCAAAAAGGAACCAACAAGAAGCAAATGCAAATAATGGCAGAAATCTGTCAAAACAGACCAGCAGGTAAAAACCAATTTTTTAGAAGACCTTCTGTTGCTCAAATCGAAAAGTGATGATCTAACAAAAGTTAGATAACAACCTGGAGCAGCAGCACAAAAATTCACGCCTCAAAACGACGTACAAAGAGTTTACACGAATTTTTATAGTGAAGCACAAAAATCTGTTTCGGGACAGCAACTTTCCCAAGCATTACTTCTCTCTCATTAGCGGTTACTCTTGGCACAAAAAGCAAATAAAAAAGGATAAGGAGAGGTTATTACTGAACCAATAACTTCCAAGACTCAACTAAAACTTTTGCTTTATCTCCCAGTAAGTATTTTTTCTAACGCCTTTAAGCTAGGCATGATAGTTTGAGAAGATGCTCACATAAGAAATATGAATTGAAGAAAAAGAGAGCATCAAGAAGCAAATTCAAAACACATTTAAGTCTAACCCACTTCCTATGCATAGTAATCTTGTAAAGAAACAAGTCATGAAAGCAGAAAGCAACAAGCATAGTAAAGCAAAACAAGTGCAACTTCAAGACTTTCAACATAAAGAGGGGAAACTTAATATTGTTGAGATACATAAAACCATGTTTCCCGCTCTCATAATAATTTTCAGTAGCATCATGAATAAAATTAACAATATAACTATCACATAAAACATTCTTATCATGAGCCACATGCATATAATCATTATTACTCTCCACATAAGCATAGTTATTCTTATTAATTGTAGTTGGAGCAAATTCAACAAAATAGCTATCATTATTATTCTTATCACCATAATCATCAAATATAGGAGGCATATTGTAATCATAATTAATTTTCTCCTCAATAGTAGGTGGACTGAAAATATCATATTCATCATTGTAATCATCATATATTGGAGGAATAGTATCATCAAAGTAAATTTTCTCCTCTGTGCTTGGGGGACTAAAAATATCATGCTCATCAAAACTAGCTTCCTCAAGCTTAGACTTTTCCATAGCATTAGCTAGGCCTGGGCGTTCGGTCTGTTCGGTTTGTTCGTTCCGGTCTTTTCGGTCATTCAAAATTTCGGTCATCTAGAAATGCTACCCGAATTACATTCGGTCTTTTCAGTCTTTCTGTATTCGGTCTTCAGTTTTTTCAGTCCGGTCTTCGGTCATGACCAAATAGACCGAATTTACAAAAATTCACAGCAAATCAAGAAATTATTCGCAAGAAAATTAGCACACGATACAAGATGGAATAAGAATCAAGACAAGATATGCAAGCACTCTCACGAGTAACTGGACGGAGCAGTCCAACAGGCTTGCCTCGTGCGTAGGGCGTATGTAGTCTGCGACTCTACGGCAGCCAGGACGGTGTGTGGATGCTTCTCGGTGTCCATAGAACGAATGAAGACAAGGTCGTAGGCTATGACCTATACGGGTTAGAGTGGCACTAATGAGCATGCAAAATAATTGAGGAAAGATGGGCTTCAGAATATTTAGGTCCATACGGTCTGTTCGGTCATGTGAGGCGAAGGACCGAATTAACCGAATTTATTTCGGTCATCTAGTTTTTAAGACCGAAATTATTTCGGTCTCCCAATATACGGTTAGTTCGGTTTTCGGCCTTGGTTTTTCGGTTTCGATTTCGGCCTTTGGTTTTTTGTGCCTGGCCCTAGCATTAGCAATAATGGTGTTCAAAGAATTCATACATATAACATTGTTATTAGCACGCAAATAAAGTTCCATAGGTTTTTTAATTTTCTCTTCAAACACTTCATGTCCTAACTCAAGATAAATACTATAAAGCTCTCTAATTTTGTTGTTGTTTTCCATTAAGCCTAACTAGTGAAAATAAAAATAAGAAACAAAAAGATATAATTGCAGAATCTAAAGGAAATAACTTCGAGCACTCACACCGGAGGATGTGAGTACCTTTTGACCTTACCTCCCCGGCAACGGCGCTAGAAAATAGCTTGATGCCTACGCACTTCTATTCTTGTAGATAGTTGTTGGGCCTCCAAGTGCAGAGGTTTATAGAACAGCAGCAAGTTTTCCCTTAAGTGCAGCACCCAAGGTTTATCGAACTCAGGGAGGAATGGTCAAAGGTATCCCCTCTCAAGCAACCCTGCAATCAAGATACAAGAAGTCTCTTGTGTACCCAACACACCCAATACACTTGCCAGGTGTATAGGTGCACTAGTTCGGGGAAGAGATAGTGAAAAACAAGTGGTATAGATAATTATAAGTGGTAACGGTGCCAAAAAATAGCTTGATGGCGTGGAAGAGACTAAAGGCAAACTGAAATAAAGATGGCAGCAAACAAACATGTAACAGATCTAGTTGCAAATGGTGTTTCAATGCTTAGAAACAAGGCCTAGGGATCATACTTTCACTAGTGAACACTCTCATATAAATATCTTCTCTTTATGATACTACTCTGAACTACTCTCCAATTGGACACACTAATCCATGGTAGGGCTATAACAGCACACCTCAAAGTTCGCTTTCCCCATCTAGATAACCCCACACTGCCACCTTAAGCGCTAGATGGTTCCAACAAACACCACAATTTCATAGAGACATCCAACTCCAAATATAACTCATAACAAGTATTTGTAATCTCTAGCCTAAGTGCCACCATGGTGTGCACGCTGTCACTTTTACACACCCTTCCTTCATGGCTTCTTGGGAGCCCTTCCCCATGGAGATGGGATCCATGGGGGAGGCAAAAAATTGGCTTTGGAGGCTGCAAATTCGTGTGTGGAGGTGTCGCCCACGAATTAGGTTTCCTCCCTTTATATAGCTTCTCGGAATCCCGTCACCCCATCTTTGGCTGCAGTAAATCGGGCCTATAGGGCCTGTTCGGACTCGGAATCAGCTAAATTTTATGTCTAGAATGTTTGTCGTGAAATTTCCAGCAACTTCGTAGTTGAAGAGTTTTCTGTTTGATGTCGTATTCGATCCGAAATGTGACCATCTTCAAAAAGATTTGTGAGACAGATTTCTGGAAAATCCCAATTTGACTCCAACAAGGTTTCCACTTGTATTCTCGGTAATTCCTACACATCAAAGTGTAAAACAAGAACATTGTACACTTTTGCAACTATTAGTAGGTTAGTCTAAATAAATCATAAACTTTATATAAAAAGGAGTATCAAAAGCATATTATTAACATAAAACCATCAAAAATTATAGATATGTTATGGACGCATCAGCATCCCCAAGCTTAGTTTCTGCTCGTCCTCGAGTAGGTAAACGATAAAAAAAAATATTTTTTGAGGTGACACACAGCCAACACAACCTTGATCATCATTATTGTAAAAGCATTGATAGCTGGGATCAAGGTACTCTAAACATGAACATGAAAGATAGAGTTCTAACAATAAGACATAGCAACTATGTTGTAACATGAAAGGATACAAACAAAAGATTCATGAATAATAATGCTTTGAAAGACGTTTGTTTGTTTCACATAAAGAAAGCATAGCATAGGGGCATTCAGCTTGTCCCTCATAATGTAGCAAATTATAATTGCATAGGACACCTTCAAAGTTTATAAGGGTGATTAGATACAAATAGTTTATGAACAAGCAATATCAAAGTGATGAATCAATCAACAAGTCTTGGGACAATGCACATTAAACTAAGAGTGGCCATTACCTCTCTCAATAGGTGCATAAAGATAGAAGGTGGAGACTCAACATAAAAGTAAAAGAAAGGCCTCCATAGAAGGAAGCAGGGATTCAAGTCTCATAAAGAGCTTCCAAAAATTATGGTACTTATTAGCTTTCAGCTCTCATTGCCCCTATCATAAGCATCTTGAAGTGATTAAGATTAAAGTGAACAAACTATGGAGTATATGCTTGACAAACTATAAGTTGGCAATCTCATGTCCCTTGAATACGAGGGTCGCTCCTCATGGTACTCAACTTTAGTTACCGGTAAGTTCTTGTCATAGTAAGTACATGTGTATCATAGAGAACCGCCAATGGGGTACCCCTTGCCCGATGATACGGAATAATCCCCATATCAAAATGACAAGGCAAGCAGACAACGAACATCTCAACAATCTTCTTATTTACCATGGGAAAATGGTGCTTTTTTCTCTCTTTCCTCTTTTCTCATATTTTTTTCTTTTTCTCAATCTCTATGTCTTTTTTTACAAGAAGAATGCTTCATAGATTGCTCATTATGGTGATGATGCAAGTTTCCACCATCATTAGGCATGGATTAGACCAGCGGCCCCGGTGTTTCTCTAACACATATACATAACTCTATGGACTTACAAGCTCCCCTTTCATTTCACACTGATGACATCCATAGACAAAAGAGCATGATATCAACTAGGTACAAAGTACCAGTGCAATGTTGAAAGCGTTCCCCATGACATCATGGTTCTGCTAATCCCCAACGAATAGGTGCAAGCATATGCAACATAGACGACACAATGGTTCAAGTTTATTAAGGGCAAGAAAAGTAAAGTGTGCCATCAAGTTCGTGAGAGCTTTAATCACTAGTTTTCTCATAACAAGTTTAATTTGCAAGGTATACAAAAACATGAATATACTTGGAATAGCATATGCTAGTAGGTAGGTATGGTGGACTCTTTGGAATAACTTGGTTTAGGGAGTTGGATGCATGAGTGGAACACATACTTGGTTGTGGAGTCTAGCAAAAGACTGGGAGCGACAAACTAGGAGAGCAATGATGGCCATAATCATGCAAAGCGACAAAACATCATTGATCAAAGCATCAAGTGATATTACAAGTTGAAAACTAAAGGATCATAAAGGCTTATGGTGACCTGGGATATTCATAACATGGTGTGAGCATGCACCAAGTCAACCCAAATAAAGCATCAAAGGAGAATACCACAATACTATGCTTTAATATGCTAAAACAACGCATGATTTCTTCCAAGGCACATTAAGCAATCTCAATTGTTTATAACAAGTCATGCTACATCAAATATTACTAAGCATAAAGCCAAAACAATATCAAGCATGGCATGACAAAGCATAGGCCACCGTCAAAAACAATCTCTCTTTACCACTAAAGCATGAACTTTCCTACTCTTTTCCAATCCAAACCAAACTATTTGAAAACCAATGTATGAAAGAGGGGGTCCAACCAATTGATCCAGTAAACTAAGCAAACAAAGCAAACGAAAAACCAAAACGAAAACGAAAAATAAGACGCTCCAAGAACAACACAACTGTGCATGAAACAATAAAAATGAAGTGTTTGGAAGAAACCTATGATTTTTATCGATGAAGAGGGAGATGCCTTGGGCATCCCCAAGCTTTGACGCTTGTACTTCTTGGATGTTTCTTCGGGTGACACGCGTGGCATCCCCAAGCTTGAGCTTTAGTCCATCCTTCATCTCATTACTCGTTCCTTCCATACACCTGAAATTTTTCCTTCATACAAAACTTCACACAATCTTTATTAGCAACATTAATGCACTCAAGATAATAAGTATTTAGGTTCAGTTCTAACACCAATAAAACTTCCATTAAAACAAAAGCTACTGTATCACTTCCCTCAAAAAGCTCAATTCCCCAAAAGAACTCAAAAAGGAACCAACAAGAAGCAAATGCAGAAAATGGCAGAAATCTGTCAAAACATACCAGCAGGTAAAGACGATTTTTTCAAATACCTTTTGTTGCTCAAATCAAAAAGTGTTGAACTAACGCAAGTTAGATAACAACCTGGGGCAGAAGCACAAAAATTCACGCCTCAAAAGGATATACAGAGATTTTACAAGAATTTTTACGGTGAAGCATAGAAATCTGTTTCGGGACAACAACTTTTCCAATCATTACTTCTCTCTCATTAGAGGTTACTCTTGGCACAAAAAGCAAATAAAAAGGATAAGGAGCGGTTATTACTAAAATAATAACTTCCAAGACTCTTCTAAAACTTTTGGGTTATCTCCCAATAAGTACTTTTTTTTAACGCCTTTAAGTTAGGCATAAGAAGCAAGAAAAAGGATCAAGTGTTCTCAAATGAAGAAGCATTAAGATTAATACCAGAAATTTCTTCAACAAGGCAGGGTATCTCATCCAAATAAGTTCTAGAGGATCCTCTCTCAACGCTCTTGGGTTCACTGTTTTCATCAAATGGGTTTTCAGGGACAATCCAATCAAGATTCTTTTTTATGGCTTCATGCATTGCTTCAAGTTTAAAAGGTATTGGTATCTTAATTTCCTCCCCTTCAAGTTTTGCTCATATTTTCTCGTGTACGAACAACATCTACACATGAGCCTAGCATATTGAATTGTTCAAAGACTTTTCTAGCTTCCTTGGCAATATCATAGAATTCCTTAAGCAAAGTTTCTAGAATAAAATCCCTCTTTTCAGGGTCCTCAATTTCTTTAAGTTTAAGAAACATTACTTGCATTAAGGGGTTAAGGTTAACAAACCTAGCTTCCAACATGTGAACTAAAGAAGCTGGAGCAATCTCATAGTTTGGAGCAAGTTTTGCAAGGGATCTATCCTCAATATCCTCATGTTTACTAACATGATTGAAGAAATCTTCAATATTATCTTTTCCAATTATAGAACCACTACCTAATGAAAGGTCTTTCAGGGTGAATTTAGGGATCAACATGGTGAGCTAAGGAAGAGGTAAAAACTATAGAAAGACTTAATTTTTGTGTGCTTTTTTAAATAAAGAAAGCAAACTTGTAAAACTGATTTTTTGTGTGTTTTTGATAAAGAAACAAGCAAACAAAACAAGAGTAAACTAAGCAAAACAAAAATAACAAAGTAAAGAGATTGGTTATGAGGGACTCCCCTTGTGAAGATGTGCTTGACTCCCAGGCAACGACGCTAGAAAAATACTTGTTGGCTCGTGTATTAACGAGCTCATTGGGGAACCCCAAGAGGAAGGTATGATGAGCACAACAGTAAGTTTCCCTCAGTTATGAAACCAAGGTTATCAATCCAGTAGGAGCAAGGAAACACCCCAAAGGTGAAGCTAGCTGAACTTTGGCAGGGTGCACTACCGGTGCCAGCAGCAACGCGGAGACCTGCACACAACACAATCACATAACTCGGTCCCCAACTTGCGATGAGGTTGTCAATCTCACCGGTTTTGCTAAAAACAAAGGATTAAACATATCGAATGGAAGGAAGTAATAGTTTGCAGAAATTAAACACAAAGCAGTAAATAGTTGATTGTAGATTGAAAGTAAAAGAAAGGACCGGGGTCCATAGTTCACTAGAGGTGGCTCTCCTTAAGATAGATAACATGTTGGGTGAACAAATTACAGTAGGGCAATTGACAAACATCGAGAAAGAATACACGCATATACTACTCATCTTGACTCCTTTGAGATTCGATTGGGCATTACAACATGATACATGGACCGCCATCCAACTGCATCTATGACTAATAATCCACCTTCAGGTTATCATCCGAACCCCCTCTAGTATTAAGTTGCAAGCAACAGATAATTGCATTACAAATTGCGTGTAAAGTAAACAATACGATTGTTCTATGAACAAAGGATTGTTGTTTTCTCCCTAGTAGCAACATCACAACTAGTACCTTAGAGATTTCTGTCACTTCCCCAGATTACAAGAGGCATGAACCCACTATCGAGCATAAATACTAACTCTTTGAGTTGCTAGCATCTACTTGGCCAAGATAGCTACTAACAACAGAAAGCATGCAAGATCACAAATAACAAAGACATGATAGAATCAATAATCAATTTGAAACAACATCTCAATATCCATCGGATCCCCGCAAACACAACATGCAGAATTACAAATAGATGATCTTGATCATGAACGGAGCTCACAAGATCTAGACATGAAAGCACAAACGAGGAGAACCTGCCATCTAGCTACTACATGGACCCGTAGTCCAGAGATGAACTACTCACGCATCACACCGGAGGCTTGCATGATGATGAAGAAGGCCTCCAGGGTGAATTCCCCTCTCTGGCAGGGTGCCGGGAAGAGCTTCAGATCCCTCCTGATCTAGGGATGGAGATGACGGCGGCTACAGACTCTTTCGTGGAATATTGATCGGGTACTTAGGGTTTCCGCATCAGAGGCAATATATAGGCGGAAGGAGAGGCCGAGGGGGTGCCTGGGCTGGCCACACTACCCCCTGGCGTGGGCCAAGCCTGGCCACGTGGCCAGGTGGTTTGGCCGCCCTCTGGCCCTTCTCCGTCTCGTATTCTGGCTCCAGGTGTCCCTCGGTAAAATAATGACTTTGGCTTTTGTCCCGTCCAATTCTGAGAATATTCATTTTCTGACTTTCCTGGAACCAAAAACAGCAGAATACAAGCAGCTGGCATTGTGGCTCTTGTTAATAGGTTAGTCCAGGAAATCATATGAAAAGTACTCCAAAGTGTGGACAAAACATAATAAAGTAGATAAAACCAAGCATGGAACATCAAAAATTATAGATACATTTGCAATGTATCAGCATGCAAGATCACAAATAACAAAGACATGATAAAATCAATAATCAATCTGAAATAGCATCTCAATATCCATCGGATCCCCACAAACACAACATGTAGGATTACAAATAGATGATCTTGATCATGAACGGAGCTCACAAGATCTAAACGTGATAGCACAAAGGAGAAGAACCAACCTTCTAGCTACTATATGGACCCGTAGTCTAAGGATGAACTACTCACGCATCACACCGGAGGCTTGCATGGTGATGAAGAAGGCCTCCAGGGTGAATTCTCCCCGCCGACAGGGTGCCGGGAAGAGCTTCAGATCCCTCCCGATCTAGGGATGGAGATGACGGCGGCTACATACTCTTTCATGGAATTTTGATTGGGTACTGAGGGTTTCTATATCGGAGGCATCTTATAGGCGAAAGGGGAGGCCGAGGGGGTGCCCTGGGTGGCCGCACCACCCCCTGGCGCGGGCTAGGCCTGGCCGTGCGGCCAGGTGGTGTGGCCACCCCCTGGACCCTCTCCGTCTCGTATTCTCGCTCCGTGTCCCCCTCGGTGAAAAACTGACTTTGGCTTTTGTCCTGTCCAATTCCGAGAATATTCATTTTCTAACTTTCCTGGAACCAAAAACAACAGAAAACAAGCAACTGACACTATGGCATCTTGTTAATAGGTTAGTGCAAGAAAGTGTATAAAAAGTACTCCAAAGTGTGGACAAAACATCAGAAAGTAGATAAAAACCAAGCATGGAACATCAAAAATTATGGATACGTTAGCAACGTATCAACATCCCCAAGCTTAACTCATGCTCGTCCTCGAGTAGGTAAGTGATAAAAAGAAAGAATAATTTTTGAGGTGACATGCACCATCATAAACTTGATCAAAGTATTTGTAAAACATTGATAGCTGGGATCATAGTACTTCAACATAGCATGAAAGATAAAGTTCTAACAATAAGACATAGCAACTATGTTGTAACATGAAAAGGCACAAAAAAAGATTCATGAATATCAATGCTTTGCAAGACGTTTGTTTGTTTCACATAAAGAAAACATAGCATAGTGGCATTCAGCTTGTCCCTCATAGAGTAGCAAACATAAATGCATAGGACACCTTCAAAGTTCATAAGAGTGACTAGATACAAATAGTTAAATAACAAGAAATATCACAGTTATGCATCAATCAACAAGTCTTGGGACAATGCACATAGAACCAAGAATGGCCAATATGCTCTCAAAATAGGTGCATAAAGATAGAAGGTGGAGACTCAATATAAAAGTATAAGAAAGGCCCTTCATAGAAGGAAGCAGGGACTCAAATTTCATAAAGAGCTTCCAAAAATTATGGTACTTATTAGCTTTCAGCTCTCATTGCCCCTATCATAAGCATCTTGAAGTGATTAAGGTTAAAGTGAACAAACTATGGAGTATATGCTTGACAAAGTATAAGTTGGAAATCTCATGTCCCTTGAATACGAAGGCCATTCCTCATGCTACTCAAGTTTAGTTACCGGTAAGTTCTTGTCATAGTAAGTACATTATATAACTTAACTTGCAATAAGTAAAGGAAACACAATAAAGATACATAAAGTGAATCATAATTGGTAATGGAAAACTTAGCTCTTGGTCGAAGAATAGTTGACAATTTTCTGGAGTTCACAAATAACTGATTTTCAATGATAGCTTTCAAAGTAGTAAACACCAAGATAAGAGCAATGTGCAAAACAAGGAACATAAGAAACATGATTGAATAAATCATCATATGAATGAATGAAACACAACAACTCAAAATACTTGCTGAGATAGAAAGGAATAGGTTTACCGACTCAACTGAAAAGTAAAAGAAAGGCCCTTCGCAGAGGGAAGAAGGGATTTCAAGTTTCATAAAGAGCTCCCAAAAATTATGATACTTATTAGCTTTCAGCTCCCATTGCCCCTATCATAGGCATATTTAGGTGGTTAAGGTTAAAGTGATCAAATACGAGGATATGCTTGACAAGTTGTAAATTGAAAATCTCATGTCCCTTGAATACGAGGGCCGCTCCTCATGCTACTAAAGTTTATTCACCGGTAAGTTCTTGTCATAGTAAGCACATGTGTACCATGGAGAACCTCCAACGGGGTACCCCTTGCTCGATGATACGGAAGAATCCCCATATCAAAATGACAAGGCAAGCAGACAACGAGCATATCAACAATCTTCTTATTTACCATGGGAATATGGTGCTTTTTTCTCTCTTTCCTCCTTTCTCATATTTTTTTTCTTTTTCTCAATCTATATCTCTCCCTTTTTTATAAGAAGAATGCTTCATAGATGCTTGTTATGGTTACACTGCAGGTTTCCACCATGACAGCATGGATTAGACCGGTGGCCCGGGCGTTTCTCTAACACACATGCATAACTCCATGGACTTACAAGCTCCCTTTCATTTCACACCGGCGACATCCATAGACAAAAGAACATGATATCAACTAGGTACAAAGTACTAGTGCAATGTTGAAAGCATTCCCCATGACAGCATGGTTCTGCTAATTCACAACTCACAAAGCACAAGCATATACGCGACATAGATGGGCACAATGGTTCAAGTTTATTAAACGCAAGAAAGTAAAGTGTGCCATCAAGTTCGTGAGAGCTTTAATCACTAATTTTCACATAACAAGTTTAATTTGGAAGGTAGATAAAAACACGAATTTACTTGGAATAGCAATAGTGCTAATAGGTAGGTATGGTGGACACAAATGGCATGGGTTTTGGTTTAAGGATTGGATGCACGAGAAGAATTCTCTCTCAGTACAGGTTTTTGGCTAGCAAGGATGGGTAGCAAGTATAAGAGTTGAAGGAAACAAACAAACATACAAGCGATAAAAAACAAACATGCAATCTTCCTTGGAAGCACAAAATATCTTAACCAGAGAATACCAAATTTATGAGAAAATCAAGAAAGAAAGATGATGAAATTATATTTCTTTAAGAGTACTTTTATCTTTTTCATTCAACCCTCAAAAATAGTGTTGCTACTAACCGAGCCAGGTTTGCCAAAACCAACTAAATTAACTCAATGATCCCAAAGTGATACCAATACTAATGACAAGATCAATCATATAACCACGAATTGAAAACTAATATAAGATATGCAAAAGAGTAAATGATAGAACTTCTCATTAATATTCCATAACGGTAACTCACACCAAGGGATACTTATCTAACGAGAGAGGGGACACTTCCATAATGCAAACCATCCTACATGATAACTTCTCTATTCATGATATGACTCTACTAAAAAGGTAAAAAGATAGAAGATGGTGATGTGATACCGCGGCTGTAACATCCCAAAACTTAATCCAAGGTTATTAAGATCCAAATCATCAAATTTGGAGTTAACAAAAACTTTTCCATTTAAAAATACTTAAGCATTCATATGTATGTGCATTTAAAATAGGAGTTGTTTTGAATTGCCATGTTTGAGTGATCCATTGGTTGTAAAATGATTATAAGGTGAACTAAACATCATCTAGATCATTCCCAAACAAATCCCAAAGAAAAAGAAATCAAAAAGAATAAAATAAGGAAATGGTCACTTTTGCCATTTTAATCATCTAGCCTACTTTGGCTATTCCTAGAACTCAAATCTTAATAGAAACAATTGTGGATCTTTGGACCCCTTGCTAGAACATGTAGTGAGGTACTAAGGCCCACTTTGTTTCATCCCAAAAACCTTCAAACACTAAATTTAAATGACAATTGAAAATTGAATGTAGTTCATATGTATAGATCACACTTATTCCAAAACCACTCAAATGAACTCCATTTTTAAATCCCAAGCAGACCTAGATGCCTAAGCATAAGCTACATCACTCCACCAAAAATCAACCCAAAATTCAAACAAAAGTTTCTTGCGGCCATTTGATCGAACACCTTATTAGCAGAATCATTATGGCCTAAATATTACTATTTTGGGGTTAATCTTGTCGAGCCATTTGGTTTGCATTGATCATCCTTGTCTCTCCCAAGTCCAACTAGACCAAAACCAACCCTATCTCTAGCCCCTGGCGCCAGTGTCATGCCGCCCCGACGCCATGATCACCGGCCAACCTTGCCAACGCCACAGCAGACGGCCACCCTCTCTCCGCCGCTCCAGGAAGCACGACGTGACCTCACCGCCGCCCACGGTCCACCCCTCGATCAACCCCAGCCCCTGGACCACTCCCCGGCACCGCTGCCCATTCTCTTTGCGCCGTGCGCAGCGCATGCGAGAGCGCGATCACCGCCAACACGCAACAGACCACGCCTTGACGCCATATCGTGCACGCCGCTCCGCCTCGACCCCAGCACCCCGCTAGACACGGCCGTGCACCGCCGCGTGACCCAGAGTCGCCGAGCGCCGCGTCGAGCATCGCCTCTGTCTCCTAGAGCGCGCGACGCTCTCGACCAAATGCCACCGCCCTAGTTGCGCCATAAAGCCGTAGAGCACCGCCAGGAGGCAAGCCACCGTCCGCCTACGTTGCCCACGCTGATAGCCCCCTGTACCGCCCTCGCCGGAGACGCCTGCCCACACCTCTCGGTCTCATTGTCGCGCCTATATAAGCAGGCCTCTCCAGCACGAATTCCTCACACCATTCCACTCCCCTCTCTCCCCTAAACATTTCCCCTCTCTCGCCGGAGCCGCTCGAGCCGTAGTTCGCCAAAATTGCACCGAAGGAGCCCACTGCAGAGGAGGAGACGCTGTCGTCGATTCCGTCCACCGCAGCCCCTGCCGTGACCTCGCCTGAGTCCGCCGTCGCCGTCCAGTTCGATCGCCCACCTCGCCGCACTAGCTGGAGCCCTGGTACGTCCCCCATAGACCCCCACCATTCGTTTAGGGTTTGGTCTCACCGGCGACGAGTCCGTCGTCGACGACGACGATGAGCCGTTGATCCATGTTATAATCGTATGGCCCAGATCGCTAGATACCATTTCGGGTTTTAAGTCTCGCTGACAAGCGGGACCAACCTGTCAGCCGCCCTCTGTGCCGCTGAGTGTCACTGGGCCGGCCCATTTCTTTTCCCGCGCTGACCCAGTAATTCAAATCTAGATTTTTCTATTTAGGTTTAAACTCAATTTTGTCCCTTAGTTCAAAAATCAATTCAGAAAGATTTACTGACCCAAATTGAGTGATTCCAATTTTGTTGGAAAGATTATGAAAATATCTATCCAAGCCCGTTGGATTTAATTCAATTATAGTTAGAGATCTCTCCTAGTAAAAATAACAAGACAGAAGCATTTGCACATTCAAACATTTTTATAAAATCAACCATAATAGCTTTTGAGTTGTTTCCAACTCTCAAAAATCACATTTAATCATACATATCTGAATATGTAATGATATTAAGGTTTACATGCAGTGACTTTGTACTAGTACCAAAATAATGCTATATAGGCATTTCTAGTCACTTTAAATCATTAAATATTAAACTTAAACTTATCAAAATGTGATCCAACCTTTAAATCACATTCCCATATGTTAGAATATGTGGTGATGACATGTGTCCACATGATCCCATATTTTAATTGGAGAATATTAAATCTTAGTTATTTTCAATGAGTAGAAATTACTTTTCTCAAATAAAAAGAATGAAGCTAGTAATTCAACCTTGTGATGCTTCTGATGATAATGGATCATCAAATGTGTGCCTTAGTATGCTAAGTAGACTAGTTAAGTATTGTTTGGTGATTGTGTATTTCCGTATGTATTTATAGACGATATTATCGACCAAGCTTACGAGGAGGAGTTCTACTAAGAGGAGGAGGAAGAAAACTTCAACCACTGCACTACCCAAGACAAGCTAGCACTTGCAAGTATTATACTAGCAAGCCATCATTAACAATGCAACCTAATCCTTGCAATCTAGATAACCCAAGCACAGGCATTAGGCATGCTTTTGTTATACCACTTTGACTATTATCCACCCCAAGTTTTATTTCCAAGCTTTTACTTTCTTTACATTATTAAAGTCCTTTACTTGTTTTAAAGGTAGCATAAAGAGTATAAAACTTGACCTAGTTAGTTAATTTTAGATGTCATTCTATGGCATGAGATTGATCTTAGCATCCACATTAGTGAACACTCTTAACTTAGTAGTTTAGAGAAAAACCAAAACTAGATCATCTTAGATGGGAATACTTGGTGAAAATGAATTATGAAAACCTTGGAATGATGAGTCATTCTATTGAGATGTTTTGACATGTGTTGAGAAACACAATTGGTTATGATGATGAAATTGTTGAGGCATGAGCCTTAGCCCTTTTATAAAACTGATGGTTGGGTTCGGATGCGATACCATTCCAAATTTTACCGTACAACCACAATACCTGAATTGGGTAAGGCTTAGCCGGAAGCTTATATGCATTAGTATTAGTTCCCTCGCGGGAGAGGTTTGATCTGAGGCTACCTCTCAATGTTGTCCACCTATGCAGTGTCCAAGATGACAGATGGTCATGGTTGGGAGGCCATGCTCATAGGAGAGGTGCTTATACTAGGGTGTGTAAAGGAAAGGTTATGTTTGATTATCCGCATACTAAGTATGATGATTCAGGGTTATCCCTGACAGATGTATCAAATCTTGTGGGGAAAGTGTACCACCTTTGTAGAGTGTCAAACTATTCGAATAGCCGCGTCCGCGGTTATGGACAGTTGGAGTGTCCATACTGTTTTGTTGTTAGATATTTTCAAAACAACTTATGAAATGATTTGTGACATGACTTGACCACAACAGAGTTGTGACTATGACAATGAAGTTCCCACTTAGGTGTTTTCAAACTTCTTTTATCTTTCTTTGTTTCTGAACTCAGCTTAGGTTTCAAACTTAACTTTACAATTAAACTAAGAGTTAGCATTTCATACTTAGAACTACCTTACTTGTTAGTGATAGTTTGCGAGTACTTAAAGAGTACTCATGGCTGTTGTCCCTGGCTATTCTCATGGCCAGACTATGAAGGAGACTACCAAGATGAAGGACAGCAGGACGGCTATGATAACTAGGACTATCTTCCATCGTCAGCATTGCTTGTGACTCTGAAGATGGACCCCACCGCTACGCTATTTATTCTGCTACTTGATTGTACTAAGATTGGATCATGAGATCCTTTATTTGTGTAAGACCTTATTATGGTTTGTAATGGATGATGTACTATGATATCCAATTTGTTATGTCTCGCAAAAATGGTAATCCTGGGATTGCGATGTATGACATAACACGCACTTGGGATTAAAAATCTGGGTGTTGACAGCGGCACTCCCCCAAGCTTGGAACAAACCAAGGGGATGCCAAACCTGATGACGAATTACTCCTTCGGTGGTGGTGGTATTATCTCGATGAGCTCTTTGATCAGTTTCCCCAAGTCCTCGATCAAAACTGTTACCTATTTGAAAACGGACTCTGCAGGTCTCTGAATTTGGTATTTAGTAGATTCTTCCGGAGTCACCACTTGAATAACATCAATATCTTCATCTTCATACACTTATTGCTTGAGTCATGAAACCTTCCACTTCCTTATTACACCATTATCTCCACTAACCTGGAAATTTCTTTCACACAAAACTTCACACAGTTTTCATTAGCAACATTAGTATAAGTGAAGTGATAAAACCTTCTGAGTCAAATTTTAACTGAAAACCATCAAAACACAAGCTACTGTAGCAACTCCTTCC
Source organism: Avena eriantha (assembly GCA_910589775.1). Classification (NCBI taxonomy): domain Eukaryota; kingdom Viridiplantae; phylum Streptophyta; class Magnoliopsida; order Poales; family Poaceae; genus Avena; species Avena eriantha. The sequence goes on along the minus strand of OU342746.1, from coordinate 281,909,025 downwards.
GAAAACGCAAAAAGAATTCAAAAAGGAAATCGATTAAAGAAGCAAATGCAAGAGTGCCAAAATCTGTCAATACAGACCAGCAGGTAAAGATCAATTTTTTAGAAAATCTTCTCTTGCTCAAATAAAAAAGTACAAAACTAACGAAAGTTAAATAACCACCTGGGGCAGAAGCACAAAAAATTACAGCTCAATCAGACATACAGAGATCTCTCACGAATTTTTACGGTGAAGCACAAAAATCTGTTTTGCGACAACATCTTCCCCAAATCTTACTTCTCTCTCATTAGAGGTTGATCTTGACATAAAAACCAAACAAAAATGATAAGGAGAGGTTATTACCGAAGTAATAACTTCTAAGACTCAAAGAAAAACAAAAACAAACCGAAAACACAAACAAATTGGGTTGTCTCCCAAAAAGCTCTTTCTTTATAGCCATTAAGATGGGCATGATAATTTTGATGATGCTCACTTAGGAATATGAATTGAAGTGAAAGAGAGCATTAAGAAGCAAAAATACACACGTTTAAGTCTAACCCACTTCCTATGCAAGAGAATTTTGTAAACAAACAAGTTGTTGAAATTAGAGGCTACTAGCATAGGAAGGCAAAAGAAGTGCAACATAAAAACTTTCAGCATAAAACGAGGAAACTTGATATTATTGAGATACATAAGAACACTTTTTCCTCTCTCATAGTAACTTTCAGTATCATGCATAAACTTAAAAATATAACTATCACAAGTACCATCGTAACAATAATCACTTATTCTAACAGAAAATACAGGAATACTAGTTCTTATGATACTACTTTGTGAAACAATATTAGAGGTATCCTTACAAAGGATAGTGTGTCCCTCTTCTTCATATTTAGTGACAAAATCTTTCACATTTGCTATTATAGGTTCATCATCCATTTGTTTATCAGGTTCAACAGCTTTACTTGTACTTTCATTAACCATACTAGCTATCATAGAATGTTCCTTTATCTTAACTGGGAAAGGGATTTTCTCAATGTAAGGTTCAGGTAAAACATGATTAGCAGTATAAACTTCAGTATTTCTTGCAGGAACACTTTTAGCAATATCTTTATAAGGTTCATGATACTTATTCCACTTCTTTTTAGGCACTTCAATGTAGGAAGCAAAAGCCTTAAAATAAGTTGCAATAGCTTGAGAGTCTATACCATAAGCATTTTTAATATTTTGAAAGTCATCAGTTCCCATAAAAGATTCAATGCATTCATAATCATAATTTATACCTGACTTTCTTCCTCTGTCATTCTCCCATGCTTCAGCATTATCTTGAATACGGTCCAGAAGATCCCATTTGGCTTCTTCTTCCATGCGAGTGAATGATCCAGCACAAGAAGTATCTAATAAATCCTTATCATGAAGAGAAAGCCTTGCATAAAAGTTATTGATAATAATATTGTTGGGGAGCTCATGAATGGGACATTTGAGCATTAGTAACTTTAGTCTCCCCCAAGCTTGAGCTGTACTCTCTCCATCAAGAGGCCAAAAGTTGTATATTTGATTCCGATCTTTATGAATCTCACTAGGACGATAAAACTTTGAATAAAAGAGAGGTACTATTTCCTCCCAATCAAGAGCTTGACCATTCTTCAGTAGCTTATATCATTCCTCAGCTCTTCCTTTCACTGACAATGAGAATAACTCCTTCTTAACTTGATCTGTAGTAATACCTACACACTTGAACAACCCACATAATTCGTGTATAAAGAGTAAATGATCACCGGGATGGACAGTTCCATCCCCAACATAGTAGTTATCCATAACATGATCAATAATTCTTGTAGGTATTTTAAAAGTATCATTCTCAGCAGGTGGTGGTTCATCTACTACCTTAGTAGCGGTAGTAGCATTACGAAATAAGAAACTTAGCGAATTATCCATATTGAAAATAAAGCAACTAACAGAAGTAAACAACACTCACAGTACAAGTTTCCTTTACCAGTTGCACTCTCCAATAGCGCTTCACTCCCCGGCAACGGTGCCAAAAAATAGTCTTGATGACCCACAAGTATAGGGGGTGTATCACAATATTTTCGATAAGTAAGAGTGTCGAACCCAACGAGGAGCAGAAGGTGCTGGCTAGTGGTATGGATCAGGAATTCTCTGCAAATACTTAGCAAACGGATGTTTAGGGGTTTTTGATAATGCAAGTAAATAAAGTACGAGTAAATAAAAGACAATAAGAATAAATGCAGCAAGTGGCCCAGTCCTTTATTTAGCAAAGGACAAGCCGGTTGTATTACTTAAGATGACCAAACGTTCTCGAGGACACATGGGAATATCGTCAAGTGCTTTCGCTTCATATAGTTGATTAATCTTCTTTAGTTTGCTAAGTGTTGTGTGGGTGAACCTGTGCTAATGTACCGACCCTCCTAGGACTAATACATACTTATGATTATACCCCTTGCAAACATCCGTAAGTACAAGAAAGTAATTAAGGTAGAAACCTAACCACAGCTTTAAACTCTAAGACCCTGACGTCCCTTGTGCAATGGTTTCCTAACGGGGGTTCAGGTTTCTGTCACTCTGGCAACCCCTACGATTAGTAGCCAAATACACAATGCATTCCCCTAGGCCCATATAGGTGAAGTGTCATGTAGTTGATGTTCACATGACACCACTAGAAGAAGTACACCACAAATTAAATATCAAACTATTGAATCTTTCTCAACACAATTCCACTACTAACAACATGACTTCTCCCATGTCCTCAAGAACAAAACGAACTACTCACAAGACATCATATGGATCATGATCAGAGATGGAATAATGATGTATAACAATCTGAACATAGACAATAATTTAGCGGTTCACTCAATAGCATCAACTACAAGGAGTAATCAACATCGGGAAAGTTTCCCCTAAGAACTATGCAAGATTCAACCCAATTGTTACAGCGGTATGGAGATGGTGATGATGGTGCTGGTGGAGATGATGGTGGTGATGATCCCGATGAAGTCCAGCTTGATGATGGTGTTGATGGCGACGATCTCCCCTCTCTAGGAAGGAACTCCCTTGGCAGAAATCTGTCTGCCGGAGAGATCTTTCTCTCTCGGTGTTTTCTGCCCCGTAGAGGCGGCGGAATCTTTCTGTGGTGGCTCCCCGAGTATTAGGGTTTCGGGAGGATAATATATGGCAGAGGGGAGAGGTGGAGGTGGACCAGGGCGGACACACCACCTGGTGGCACGACCTAGGCTGGCCCGCGCCAGGGGGTGGTGTGGGCCCCTCGTGGCCCATCTCCACTCCTCCTTCTAGCAGTCTTCGTCTTCTAGAAAAATAGGATTTTCCATATATTTTTCCGGATTTTCTAATCTTCGCGAATTTTGCCTCCAAACAATACATTTTCCATCAGAATCCTGACTGCAGCGGTCCATGCTCCAAAAGTCATCAACCATGCAAAAACAGATGAAATAACATAAGTCTCATCCCTTAATATGAAATATATCAATGAATAATAGTGAATTATGATATAGAATAGTGATGCAAAATGGACGTGTCAATGCCTCTACTTTATCTTTGCATGTTTTACGTGGCTGAATGGGCTTTCGCACAAGAACCATTCTTACCTACGAACTTTGAGTACAACGCTGATCAAATAGTTGTCTCTACTACACCCCTTTCGATGCCCTCCGTTGCAAATGGCATACCAACTAATGCGAGAGAGAGAGAGACACCCCCCTAAGCCACTTTATACGGTACAAGCCGTATGTCAAGCGTGAACCAGTCTCGCGAATGAACACGTAAAGTCAGTTGGGGGCCGCTTCATCATGCATTACTACTGTATACACAAGTACACGTGGGAGGGTAACAACTAAAAGATCAACAGCCACACGCTACATCTCGTGTGTTCTACTCGTACTAGCATTACTACGCATATATCTAGCTCTAATACCACTATAGGGGTTCCGCATATGAAAACAATAATTTTCACCCTACGCCCCTGAACCCCTGACGCTGCTAGGAACTATCTATTAGTAATACAGTAACAAGAGGGGATTTTTTCACGAACTTACCCTTGAAGACCGAAAAGCATTGTCAGCCCTCAGAAGAGCGTGGTTGATGTAGACGAGCCGAAGCCGACCTCAAGGTCGTGATGAAGTCCTTGCACTCATGTGGCTCCAACGACTTGAGTGCCTCAAGTGTGACACCTCACGGGGAGTTACACACGTACGGTGCCTGACGATGACTCCCGCTTCCTCGATCCAGCAGCAGTTGCGGAAGTAGAGCTCCTGGATCTAAATCCCGCAGCGCGATGACGCTCTGCGGTGAAGATGTCTCTCGTTCGCGTAGTCCGAACTTGGGACCACAGTCACGAGAGAGAGATAGAGAATATCAATTGGAGGTCTTCCCAAAAGTGAGAAGACCTTTATCGAATATTGTGTGTATTTATCTGGCAAAATATCCCCACTTTATATAGGGGAAGAGGAGGTACTACCTCCCTCAAAGTCTTGGGGTGGGACTAAAGGAGAGGGAGAGGGGGCAGCCGTTGGCCGTCCCTAGTGGGACCCGCGTGGGGGAGGGGGGGCTTGGCCCAGCCGGCCACCCCTTGCCCCTTCTCTCCTCTTGCCTTTCCCTAATGGGCCCTCTTCCCTCTGGAATTGGCCCATTAAGCCTTTTGACCTTCAAATTGATTTTCTCCTTTATTAAATAATTATGAATAAATGATTAAATCAATATGTAACATTCATTCATATATTATTCAATCTCCGTGGTTATGGAACACCTTCCACCTCCACTCCGGACATCCTCTGGACTTATCAGAACCCTTCCGGTTTTCTCTCTACTATTCTTCGGCGATTCTTACGTTCCTATAAACACTCTCTAAGCATCATCAAACTCTTAAGCGTGATATCCTACGGTTCGGGAACACTCCAGACATGGTCGGGACACTCCCGGACCAATGATCGACAGAGAGACCTCGATGGCCATGTGACCCATGTGCGTTCCATGAAGATCTTTCGTCGTTTGAATCGGGACGGTCATGTCTTATCCTCTTTGTCTCTTGATACTTGCATTGCCCGAGATCTGATCAATGACATCACCATGTCATGTTCAATCTTGTTACCGAACAATGCTACTTGACTCGTTCCGATAAGTGATATCCTTGTGATCAAATCACACGCTGTGCAACTATTGGATATAACTTCTCCGAGTGGGCCCTTGAGTATCTTTCCGTCACGTGGACGGACACATCCCGCTCTTGACATATATTGCCTCTACGGTTTCCTCCGAGTACCTGAACACACCTTTATAACCACTGTATTACCAAGTGGCGCTTGATGCTATCTAAGCACTCTCGGGAGACACTGATTGATATAGCCTCACGATCCAAGGAATAGTCTACGAGGATCCATTTCTAATCATCGTAACTTGAACTTCGTGACATGATCGGGTCACGATGTTTAGGTTGGGTATTGGTTCATCATCTCATTCTTAGAATAAGTTGACTCCATTTCCAACTGGCATAAATGACACATGACTAGGAAACTTGATCATCTGTTGACGAATGAACCAGTGACTAGAGTTTCATTGGGAACCCCTGGTTGTTTATATATCACGCGTGTATTGATGTTTCCACTCAATACAGTTATAGCATGATATAAAACTTAATCATAAACTTTATAAAATATGGTAATAGTCCTTATTACTATTTGTCTCTAGGGCATATTTCCAACAGTTTGTTGATATGAATTCCCACTTATTTGCAACATATAGATGCTATATCCATGTTTTACATTGATTTTGGGGGATTTACCAATGGTCCCCTTTATTTTGGTTTTATAACTCTGCAGGACAGGAAAAACTTGTTTTGTGTATTTTTAGCTTTCAGGGACCTAAACGAAGTCAAATGGACCTGGGATTTCTAGAGAATCAATATTTCATCAAGAGAAGGACCTGGAGCACTTGGAACACACGAGGGGAGCCCTGAGGACCAAAAGAGCCTAGGTGGCACGCCTAGTTGGGGTGGGCGTGCCACCCATGCGTTTTGCACCTCGGCCATCCGATTCACTTGATTATTTCGTCCACAGACTCTGTTTGGCCTAAAAAACTCTATATAAAGGACCCCCAAGGCTTCTTCGAGGAGAGCACCACCGAAACACCAAAATAGAGCTAGAACCAGCAAAGATTGGAGGGGGAACTCCACCGGAGCCGCCACCGGAGGGATCTCTACCTTCTCCAACGTCTCCACCATCATCACCATGATGAGGAGGGAGTAGTCCACCTCTGGACTATGGGTTTGTGGTAATAGCTTGATCTATTTCTCTCTTGTTCTTCATAGATCTAGTACCATATGAGCTGCCCAACATGATTATGGTCATATATGCAATTCCTATGCGGAGGATCTTTATTATATGATTTGATATATGAGATTGGAACCTATTATGTGTGAGATGTATTGATAAATGCATATCATGTACCCCATCCTTAAGTACTTGTTTTGATCCAACTTGTATGCAAGAGCATGTGTGGGGAACGTGTGTATTAGATGGAGTAGCATGATGGTAGTGATTGAATAGAGACAACCAATTCAAGATCTACTATGGATTTATCTTTCTTTTGCTACCTCGCCAGGGATGAAGTGAATTCATGTGCCATAATTATCTTCTGATAGCTGGATAATCTTGTTTGGTCAAGGTAGCATATTTGTGATTCAAACATTATGTCAAATTACCTAAGGCTATACTTTGTTAATTCTTAATTCAAGATTGCTTAGAGTTTTCCCTTTTTGAGGAGTATAAGAGAGATGTGTTGCATCATCGCTAAGTTAGGATGTGATGCCCATATGAATGCTTATCAAACGCATGTTGAAGTTCCACCAATATTATGTCTTTGATGAACTGTCTGTGTCCACTACAATCTAAAAAGAGAGTAGACAAGTGAATCCATGAACCCCGTTCTATTTTATACCATTAGAAACACATTTTCAACACAACTATCACACTTTACATTTTCTTCCATTTATTATTTCGAAAATACAAAAATCCTTTCCTCACTTGCAAACACACACAAAATCCCAAAACAACTATATTTTATTGCATTTACTTTGCTTTCCTAGTTTTACTTGTTTTTAATTTATTTATATTTACATTTCATATTACTAATACAAAACCTTGTGCTTGACAACCACACAGTGGAGTTGGAGACACAAGACAAAAACTTTGCTTTGCAGGTTGCTAGAAGAGGAGAAGAAGAATCAACCCCTTGCCAATTCCCCGAGAGTTCGATATAAACCCTAGAGTCACCCTCATGGGGAAAAGAAGATTGCTACAACAATCTACACTTGGAGTCCCAACGAGTTGGTACACACAGAGTTGTTACCATCAACGACGTGTAGAATCCAAGGGAGAAAATATCAAGTGTACATATGTGAGATATCTCCCAAGGTATGGAGCCAAAAAACCAGCAAGATAAAAAACGTAATAAGATATATTAGGGAAATCCATTTTGATGAACTAGAGCTTGTTATGAAGATAAACACAAGGTCTAGATCCTCACATGGACAAGATCCAAATAACAACCAAGGAAGATGATGCAAGAATGCAAAAATTTGAGCTCTCTCTGAAAGATGCGATCGAGTCACCCACTCAAGAGCCCCTCTTGATAGTACGGCTAACTATCGTAAACCCGGTCTCCGAACTAACAACATGAGACCGACAAAAGAGAAACCCTATAAAGATCACACCTTTGTCTTGAGCATTCCACTTGAGCTTGATGTAGACCTTCTTGTCCTCCTCAAGATGGAACACCTTTCTTGATTGCTCTTGCTCGCTTTTGCTTGACGAAGAGACTTGCGAATTGCTCCCCATACACCATAGGGATTCTTCTTCATTGAACTTGTCTTCATCAATCCATGATCACCGAGAGTGGCAAGCTTCAAACATGAGATCTTCTAAAGATGGCGCATCTTGAGCTTGTACTTCTTTAATCCTTCTTGAGTGTTGATCCATCTTGATTCAACTCTTTGAACTTGTCTTGGTCAACCTCCAATCTTCTTATTTCTTCAGCAAGATAATAGGCCCAAAGCCCTTGGACATTTCTTCTCCTTCTTAATTTCTTCATCTTTCAATCTTGAGACCAACACATGGCCCAAGCGATGCCAATGGACAAATCCTACAAGTGAAACTCAGTTCAACAATTAGTACATAGAGACTGTCATTAATTACCAAAACCGCGCATGGGGGTATAGATGCCCTTTCAACCATGCTCACGAGTCCCGCCATACGATACGACCAGATACCTCCAGAAGATCTGTCGTGCGTAGCACCTATCGAACTAGCCATGACTAAGCATAGCACCTGGCGGCTAGGCATGTCTTGACATCTCCACCAGAGTCTCCGTGTAAGACGAAGCCACTCCACCTTCTTCCCCTTTCGACCAATAGCCACTCCAAAGACGATGCCCCATGAGGGAGAGCCGCGTGTAGCGTCGCCATCATCAGATCTAGGAGACCTAGATCTAGGGTTTCCCCCGAAGTAGCCCGAGGGAAGATACGAGAACTGCAGCAATGATGCCTTCGACAAGGGGATCGGCGCAGAAGCACCACCATCGTCCGCCATGATCGGAGTCGGCTCGGTTTTCACTGCCAACCACACATCTCCATGCCCGATCCGCGATGCGGCCACCGAATGGACCAGATGGATGTACGACGACCATGGCATAGGCCCGAGACGAGCCCTAGCAGCCTTGCCACCACACAGACCTCAGCCGAAGCGGCCATGGTCTGCGCCGCCCGTCGTCCTAGCCTCCCGGAGATCGATGCCCGCAGCCTCCCGCCGTCAACCAGGTGCAAACCGCCGCATCACTGCAGGGCAGCCACGCCTCTCCGACTAGCGGGAGAGGGAACCATTCCTCTTTCCTCTCCCCTTTTGCCTTTCTGAGTCCATGACCTGGTCATCATCCCATCACTACCGTGTGCTTTTCTGCAAACTGATTCAACAATTGGAACAAAGAACATCGGCTTTGTTGACCAAGAAGTGTAGGGGGTCAATTATACTATCTTTCGATAAGTAATGAGTGTCAGACGATGCTTTTGAGGTAATATATATGGTATTTTCGCTGGCCTCATATGCTACAATTTTCATGTTATGTTGCGCTCCTGAATTTGGAGCATGTGTATAGTTTTAAATGGTTAGCTGTTTAAGGGGGTCCCTTTTAAGAACGGACACTATGTTCTCTACTCTTTTATAGAGGTGATTTTGTACTTGCATTACTATTCTAAATTCATGCCGAGAAGTAAACAAGATTGACGTGATCCCGTGTGGGAGTCATATATCTGTCAAAACAGTCATACGCCGCATGATATGCGTCTGTGAATTACGCGGTTGTTTTGTTGATTTTTTTTTACATAAGCTTTATGTTCCGTGGCAAACACACGGACCTTCTGCTAGTAATACACAATAGATTTCAGAATAAATAAAAAAGATAAACCTTTTTGTAAGTGTTGTCCAGCTTGTTTCAGTTATTTTTCCGTGGGAAGCTTGTTCAGCTTTTGATTCTTTTCGTTCATAAAATGTGAAATCCGACGCAACAAAACAAAAGCAGCCAAACAGAACCGACGAAGTCAAGCACGGTGAGACGCACGGCCAAAAATCCGGTGGAGAGCAACTTGGAATCAAGCGCACAAGTGCGACACGGCCAAAGCGGCCGTCCTCATCGTTCCCTGACTTGAGTGCAAGTCGCCCACCCCGTCCCCGTCCGTCCCCTTCCTCCACCCTGCTCCCGAATGCTCCACCACCAAACCACCTCCACCGACGGCAGGCGACCCAGCAACAATGACAAACCCACGAGCCCCGGTAAAAGGACCATACAGTCCCTGCCGTTCTTGACCGGCAAACCCACGCGCCTCTCGAGTCTTGACTAGACTCGCGGGCAATTTGGTCCATCGCTAATCCCATCAAAACCTCCCAAACCCAACGCCAACCGGCTAGTCGCACCCGCTCCCCCTTCCCCTCCCTCCTCTCCTCCCCTTCCGTCCGCGTGAAGTCTCCACGCTTCCATCCATTTAAAACCTTCGCTTCGTCTCGACTCCACTTGGCCATTTCCCCTCGCCCAATCTCCGCTCGCGTCAAACCCTAGGGGCCCCGGCTGACTCCAACGCGTCCCCACAGAGTCTCCCCAGATCCAATGGGAGCGGCGCCGTCGACGCCGAGGCTGGGCGAGTCGGGCGCGGCGTCGCCGGGGGCCGCGGAGCAGATGTTCGCGGCGCTCGTCGGCGGCAAGGCCTACCCGATCTCCTCCGAGTTCTGGAGGCAGCTGCTCGAGCTGCCCCTCACCCTGCAGTGGCCGCGGGACCGCGTGCTGCAGGCGTGCCACGCCTTCGGTGAGGACCGCTCGAGATCCATCCGTGCCCACCCCCTGCTGCGGTTGCTCTGATCGCTTCCCTTTTCAGCCTCTCGTAGTTGCTGATTATTTCGTGTTTTGCGGGATTTGATCTGTGGGGGGCAATGCGGATCATGTGATTTCTGCCTGCTTGCGTGCACGGTTGTGGGGGTTTATCTAGTGCTTTCAGGTGAGAGGGCGAGATCGGCGTGATATTGCCTGCACTTTCGGCGCATCTACTGGTGTCATTGATATGCTCTGGGTGTCAATTTCTGTCGATCGTGAGCTGCATTGGTGCTTAGGAGGGGATTTCGGGGGCTGCTCACTGACCCTTCTGGCCGATTTGATGGGTGTTTGATATCACGGATGAGGCAATAAGGCATACATTTGTATTGGCTGCTGATCATGGTTGACCGAGCTTACTGTGTTGCAATTGCAAGATATGCAAAGTTAATAATTTATCAGGGGAGCTTTAGACCTTTTACAAAAAAAACAAAAATCATGTGAGTTCTTGTGCTCCTGGGTTTGTTCTCATTAAGTATTAGACTACTTTTGGAACAAGAGAAAGACCCACAGTTTACTCTTTTCAGTAAGAAAGAGTAACCGTGGTCTCTTTTTCTGATGATCGATTCCTTTTGGCGGGGGAACATGCCAATGGAGGTTCTGGCTCATTGTAGTTAGGATGAAGGATCTAGGTGCTAGTTCTAATTAATGGAATGCTGCAATAAATGTTTGCTTTCGGAATTCAACTACTGGGTGCAACGCTAATGTGTGAATTAGGGGCTTGGGCCTGCATTTCCACTTTATTTTTGCCACCAGTGAGGGACCTTGTTTGTGGATTGGTCCATGTGGTGGAATCTGTGATTTTTTGAACTCATTCTGGTTAATAGTACTGTACTATGAAATACTAATAGGTAGTTAGGTGAGCCTATTATTACCCATATTTTTTGCCCCGCATATTTGATAAGGTTCAAAGAATTTGGGGTTTCTGGGTTTGAAACCTGGTTGGTCAAGTGGTTAAGCATGCCTTTTGCTTTAGTGATTGTGATCTGTGGATGGTGGGTTATGATTAACTGAATGGAGGTTGGTGTTTTAGTGTTTAAGAGGTTAGACTGGGTATTTCTTGTTTCTCTTTTGTTTTTATAATACTGCTGTTTGTTGTGGACACTGTTAAAATGGAAAGTAGGCATATATTGTTTAAAGAGTTACACTTCAATGTTCTTAGAGAGATGGATATCAAATACAGAAGTGTGGTTATAGAAGGAAAACATGGTGGTTATATGGGACACATCCTATGGATGCTCTTTTGATACACAATTGTAAACTTGTAGTGCTTGGTATAGTACCTCTTTTACTTCTTCTATTGGACACATTCTATGTGTTCTCTTTGATAGACACAGTTGCAAACTTGCATATGTAAATATTTTACTAGATTATACCAGTTGTTAACTTGATGGCCCCAACTTTTGGGCCAATTTTCTATGATTGATTCCTCTAATTAATTCACTATCATCGTTTGCTCACTGGTCTGACCGTCAGAGTGATGTGCATGTGCAGCCCAGAACAACTACAATACAAAGCATCTCGCGAAGATCTTGATCCATTTGGTTTGGTGCTTGGATGAGTGCACATCCGCTTCTTCTGTATCTTATAGCACCTATAGAAAGGCTATCAATGCTGCCTATATATCATCCATATTTCTCAAGTTCATTATTGAAAACGCCAAGGCAGATAACTGGCAAGAGCTATCCCTTGATATCGACAAGGATGAGAAGGGGATGGAAAACTTTCCTTCGGGTAATTGATTGTTCAAAATTCCAAATGCACTATAAATAGTTTCTGTATCTCTGATATGCAAAACATGGTCATGCACTACACTACTCCTAGATTGTTGTAATCTTCATGAAATTCTTGCATTAAGTCGACTCTTATGATATCTTGTTTCCCTGCTTCTTCTAGACCAAAGCGTGGAGTATTTTCTGATGAAAGGGGTGCTGAACTACATTGGTAGTGTAGATGTAAGGTATCTTGATGGATGGCTTATATCTGTCTAAGGTTTCCTTTTTTGGAAGTTCTTTGTTCTCATTTCCATCTCACTCTTTTATTATTATTTTATATGAAGTCCGGAGTCATGCTACCTGCATCACGAGCTTCTGAACCTGATGCTAGTTCTTATGTCGACTCAGTTATGTTCTGGACCATCTCCAGAACCCAAGGATGTGCATCCTTTCATTGATGCAGCTATGCTGCAGGTAAAAACGCAATCTCCTAATGTATTATGTATGATGGTTTATTTACTGTTACTGTTGAGCTAAATTTGTGATGTGTTTCTTTGCCATATCTTTCTTCTGCAGGACAGTTCCATTGTGACTTCAGTAGTTCAAAAGTTACTGCTAAATTTTGTAAGGCGGCCACAAATTCCTGTAAATGGTTCACACCCTGTTTTCTCTGATGATAGTGGGCCTGGTGTTTTGCAACGAGTTGGCACAGCAGCTGGTAATGCGGGTTCCTTTTTTCTGCATCAAAGTGCTTATAATTTACTGCATTATCATCATGATTTACTTCTTGGCAACTCATGTCATGTCAATGCTTTGAACATACCATCTTATAGGTACAGCTTTTGTTTAGAATGTTTAATTTTTTTTTGTGCTTCCCACTATTATGTTACTCAGGAAGTTGTCATATACACTTCAATCATCCTTGTATGCCTTACTGAGAAAATATTTTCATTATCAATAATTTCTGACTTTACTTATTTATCTTGTTTTGCAGCAAATTTTGTGCTACTGCCATATTATACTTTTAGCTATCTTGTAAGTGCAAATGCTGAAGATGCAACTAGTCAGTTGGCAGATAATAGTTTACTTGTTTTGCTTGTTCTGATCCACTACCGAAAGTGCATCTCAACGAATGAGTCCATTCCAACCGACGGCGTCTACATGAGTGATTCAGATATTAGTGTCAAGGATGCACCAGCTTTTCATGAGAACCCTTACTGCAAGGCGCTAAACAATGCTAACGACATTCAGTGTAAGATGCAGCTGCCCTACAGAGAAATTGTGGCACTCGTATGCATCACTAACAGTTACAGAAATGAATTATGCTGCAGTTGATCGTGGTGATGTTGAGGGAAATGCTCAAAATGGACCTGTTGTCAGGTTGTCTTTTGCGTCGCTGTTTGATGCTCTTGGCACGTAAGTAATTCATCATCATTTTAATTTAGCAATATGCTCACAATTTTATGTATATTAAGATTCATGCAATTTCACCAAATATAGTCATTAGCCTTAGGAAGTCAATAAATAGGGTTGTCAAACCTGGTGAAGTAAAAGTGTTAGCTCCTGGAGCCATTCACGAAAACAATGAGTTTTTTTCCCTTCACAACTGAAACATATGAGTGATTCTGGTCGATTATCAGGTTCGTTGGATAGAATCAACCCCGCTCTTAGGCTCTTAGCTATGATTTTGGTTATCTGAAGATTATGAATAACATTGGACACAGCACTCCAGATGGACTCATGTATCATAGTTTCAGGGCTTGATTCAAAGTGAGACCGCAGTGTGTAGTATTTCAGAACTAATGTTTTGGTATTAGTAGTTTTGGCATCTTCTCGGGTCTGCTATCTAGGACCTATCATTATTTATTTAAGATTGAGCATCATGTACAAGCAGACCTTAGTGGTGTATTTCATTTGTTTCCATTATCTATTCATTCAGATGCTTAAAAGATGAGAGCTCAGTTCTGTTGCTCTATTCTTTGGTCCATGGGAACTGCAACTTTCAGGAGTATGTTCTGGTTCGAACAGATTTGGATACTTTGGTATGTTTTTTTGCAACTATGTTTGTGTAAGCCTTCTTGTTGGAGCATGTGGGCACTTAATATTCGGACATAATATAGCTTTGAATTAATTAAACAGTTGTGTCCAAGATACTTTCATTTTTATGAGATAGTAGCATTTAATGTGTTCTCATCCATATCCCTCCACAAATTAGCTTATACTGATTGTTGGTGAATTACATGCATAATCTAAGATCTGCGGCTCCACATCAACTTGAAACATTGGAAACTATATTCCATATTAAATAAACATGTAATAAAACCAAGGAGTGATAGCTAAAGTAATAGCCCAGTAGACACTTCTTGTATGAGGTAACATATCCTTTGTTTAGATTTATTGGAAAATGTCATTTATTGACTGACTGAGTTGTTTCTCCTAAAATACTGGAACATTGGGAGTTCTCATAATTTGTTGTTTTTTGTCGACAGTTAATGCCTATTTTAGAAATGCTCTACAATGCATCAAGGAAGACTTCTAATCAAATCTATATGTTATTGATAATTCTCCTGATACTCAGTCAAGATTCAACCTTCAATGCTAGTGTGCACAAATTGGTAAGATAACTAACTAACCTTTTGTTTATTTAAATGATTTTCTGATGATTTAACATTACACTTTTAGGTCCTTCCTAGCGTTCCTTGGTACCAGGAGCGCCTCATGCATCAAACATCTCTGGGATCTTTGATGGTCGTAATACTAATTCGAACCATCAAGTATAACCTCTCCAAGCTACGAGTATGCACCTGATTTTTTTGTCGTTTCAGGAAGTCAACACATGTCCAATCTTGCCCTATGTTATTGATCATACTTTATTAGAAGTTACCTTTTGCAGTACTGTTATCCATTCTTACAGTTTACAACATGCTAGCTAAAAACTACTTTGGTTCATAACTGTCTAATGACAAGCTTCTCTGTACTTGCAGGATGTTTACCTTCACACAAACTGTCTTGCAATTCTAGCGAATATGGGCCCTCATGTCCATAGGCTGAGCGCATATGCTTCTCAAAGGCTGGTTAGCCTCTTCGACATGCTTTCTCGCAAGTATGTTATTTTAATCTCTCTCTCTCTCTCTGTGGTTTAACTTCTTGCACGTAACGTTAACTGGTTATTTTACTTTGCATGTTCCATCATCCAGGTATGCCAAATTAGCTGAGTTAAAAAATGACAAGGCTCTCAAAGTTATATCTGATCAAATTGAAACAGACATCATCTCAGATGATATGGTACTCAACAGTTATCTTGCGTCGTAATAGCACCATTGTTTATGTTTTCCTTTATAATTGTAAACAGTGGCTTACTTTTGCAGTCAACAGAGCTTCACATATACACTGACTTCTTAAGAATCGTTCTGGAAATCATCAACGCAATCCTGACATATGCATTGCCCAGAAATCCCGAGGTATGTTAGTTACTGATGCAGTTGACCTGATAAGGCAGAACCAAACTGCTTCTAACATGTTCATAAACAGGTTGTGTATGCTATATTGCACCGTCAAGAGGTTTTTGAGCCCTTTAAGAACCATCCTCGTTTCAATGAATTGCTTGAGAATATTTACACGGTATGTCTTAATGTAAACACTTCATAATCTTCTCTTCTCCAGACTCTGACCACATTCCGTTTTCCTGAATTTTTCTACCAGGTATTGGATTTCTTCAACAGTAGAATGGACATGCAACAGTTAGAGGGGGAATGGTCCGTGGACAAGGTTCTTGAGCTCATTAACAAAAATTGCCGTTCATGGCGCGGAGAAGGAATGAAGGTGAGAAACATATTCTGACATCGTTGTAATTTAACATAATTATATGGCTAGGAGTTTGTGTGGTCATATCTGGCATTTATTACCTCTACACCTAAAGTTCTTCTGGTATTCAGTCATTCAGTTGCATAACAATACATGATTACACATTTTCCAGATGTTTACGCAGTTACGATTTACATATGAGCAAGAAAGTCATCCTGAGGAATTCTTCATTCCATATGCATGGCGGCTTATCCTATCACGAGGGTAAATACTTCCTGTTTGTGTATGCTGATTTTCACATAAGATGCTTATTATCAATATGCAAATGATGTTCATAAAGACGTCTAAGTCGTGCAGTTAGTTATGCCGTAGAAATGGGTTGGAACTGTTATTTTTACTTTATGGCATATTGGCTTACAAGCTTGTCATAAGCTTTTCACATGTCAAGTGCAATTTCGTAGATAGTCCCCATTTGAATGTTGGCTTTCAGGATTGCGGGACGAGTAAATCAACTAGAAATGATACTATAACTTTCTCCATCTCTCGTGCCAATTAGACATTTTATAATACCACATGGCAGGCGTGGTTACCTATAAAAAAATAAACTAGACTTTATATACTCCCTCTGTCCAGAAAAGGATGTCGCATATTTGTCTATTTCCGTGTCTACATACATGTGAATCTAGACAAATATGCGACGTCTTTTTTCGGACGGAGGGAGTATAATAACTTGCTATATTGTCCTCATCTCACGGTGATACTTCCTCAACTGCTCCCTGCATTTAACAGATTCTCTTTCAACCCCGGTGCCATAAATCTGTTCCCGGTGGAGATTCATGTTGATGTAAGTTGGTCTACTTTGTTTGAAAATCAATCAGGTTTTATGCTTAGGATCAATTTCAGCACAGTACCTAGAGCATCAAATGAGTACATATTACATATTCTTAGTTTCTGTTTCATTTGTTGTATTTGTAATAACGATGTCTCTGTTTGTCAAAATGGATCGCTATCAGGATGCACCATCAGGCGCGCAAAAGGTTTAGAGATGATCTGGAGCCTTTGGGATTCTGACAACACAGAGAAAAGTTTGACCTGTTTCATCCCTTGTGACGAAGAGGTCGTTGTATATAGGCGGCATATACGAGATATATACTCGAGGTGTATTCTCATTCTTTTTCGTGTTAATATTTCCGTTGTTCCATGATGTAATACCAGATGGAGGGGGTGAGAGGAACTGCAAAGGGTTGTATCTGGTTGAAAAATGTGTAGCGTGTAGGTTCCAGTTCCAGGCAATTCTTTCATAAGTTATTTCTTGTATCTTTACCTCTAAACTGAAAAAGCCTGGGGTGTTACCACCTATTCCCTGTACTGATAGTCTGTTTCCCAATAGAAGAATCAGTGAACATCTCCGTTACATCCTGCTGCATGATTACAGATCGTATATTAGTTGACTCAAATTTGAGTCAACCAATAGAAGGTTCCTACTCCCTCTGACCCATATTAGTTGACTCAAATTTGACTAGATACATTCGTATTTAGATGAATCTAAGTCAACTAATATGGGTCGGAGGGAGTACTTTTATTGCCTTCCTCTTTTCATTTCTATATCTGGAGTTTTTGCCTGTGTTCCCGGGATGAATTCATTTTTTCGCACCCCGCGTAGAAGAGCTGGGCACCAGGCCAGGCCAACCAAACGACCAACCCTACCACTACCAACCAGCTCCTCTCCCCTCCCTCCTCTCCTCATCCACCGCCGTGGCCCGTGGTCGTATTCTAATCATCTTGCCCGCTACCGAGCACCTGTATCCCCCGCCACTCCGACCTACTGCCATTTTCCTGTCCGTGCTTAACGCACACGTCTTCCACTGATCCGTTGCCCGATCTGCAACGTAGGCACCGTCAAGTGGTTCGTCTCCACCACGGCCAAGAACCCTGGTCGGCACTTCTACAGATGCGAGTACCAAGGAGTAAGCTTTCCTTGCATCGTGTGGTCTGCGCTCGATTCCTTCTTCGTTCCGCCCTGATCTCCTACCGTTTTCCTGGATTTGAAGAAAGGATGCAGTTTCTGGAAGTGGGAGAACGAGTACGCCGATTATCTCCAGACGCGCTGGGGCCACATCTACGTGGTGCCCGCCGTGGCCGCGACGCGCTAATTCCCCTCGGCCGATGTGCAGGTCCAGATCCAGGCGCTGCTCCTGCACGACGCTTGGCGCCTCTGACATTCACCCACCGGCCCACCCTGCGCTTGCCGTAGCGAATCCCCAATCCAGTCTCCCACCAGTATAGTAGTATTGTGTTTGGTAGCCCGGTCCAACCGAAATATTCCTATCTCAGCCGAGATTTCTAGCAATGCGGACGTTTGGTAGACCGGTTTTCTCGTTCGGGCAGTGCCCACCTCGCACGACAAAGGGCTCTCAACCCTGCCTGATAGAGAAGCTCAAATCGAGCTTCGCTGCTCGGCAGGGCTGGATTCGCCCGAAAATCTCCCCTGCGTCCCCGCGCCTGGGCTGAGACCAACAGGGGTCACAACCCCGCTCCTCATTCCCCCCCAGAAACCGCTCTCTGTCACGCACCTGTGTGAAATCCTCCGCCGCCGCCCTTCCATGACGCGGCGTCAACCTCCTCCCTTTTTCTCGACGCCATCCACCGCCGCCAGAACGCGCCGCTACGGCCGCCATGACTCGCCGCGCGAGCAGAGGCAGCAGGTCGCGCCGGGGCCCTCTTCCCGCAGTCCACCCTCCTCCCATGCGAGCAGAAGCAGTAGGTCGCGTCGGCGCCCTCCTCCGGCGCGAGCAGAGGCAGTAGGTCGCGTCGGCGCCCTCCTCCCGCAGGCCGCCCTCCTGTCGCGCCGAGCAGATGCAACAAGTCGCGCCGACGCGCCACCCACAGCAGCCGTTCACCGCCCTCCTCCATCACCACTGCGTCGCTCCACCGCTCAGCACGCACCACCAGCACCCCACGGTCCGCCACCGCCGACAAGAAGCTCCCGGCACGACGAGGTGTAGATGAAGGGGCCGATTGCTTTTTTTTATAGTTTATGGGCCTTTGTGTAAGAGTTTGGACCCTTCTGTAATTACTTTATTTTTGGGTCAATCTCAGTGCATGCATGCTACCAAACAAAGTATCAGTTCAGCTTGTCTCAACACATACGGGGCTACCAAACAACCACAAAATCTCAGGTCATCATGTATGAGGTCAGCATATCTCAAGTGGGAGAGTGAATTCCTAATGGCACAGGCTACCAAACACACCCTATGTCGTTGTAGTCAGTGACTCGTGAGCTTCACCAAGAGAGCCGGAAAGTCTGTACTAATTTCGTTCTCAGGGTATCCCCCAACCGTTAGTGTTAAGTGATGGATCAGTTCTTATTCCTGCCTATTAACTCGACGGTTAGGCTGCGAGACTACCGTGCACAGTTGCAGCTCCAGGCTTTGGCACGAGACTAGTAGTATTCAGGTGACAAGGCCTGAAGCAAAATGTGCACCAGAGGTCAGAGGATGGTCACCGTTTTATTCTGTGATACTTGTAGCAGACAAATCATCTCACAATGTAGAACATCACTCGTTTGGTTCAGATCTAACGCATTCCACACATTCTCTTCTTCAGATCTAACGCATTTGGGATCCTACGTTTCCCTGGGCAAGCTGAGCTTTGTATCCTCTGAATATTCTTTCTCGCTTCAAGGAGAAGAGAGTATACATATGTTTCTTCTGCTGTTACCAAATACTTCCTCCGTTTCTAAATATAAGATGTTTTAGCTTTGTGAAAATAGCGTATTTAGACCCATTTTAGTGTGTAGGTTCACTTTAGACCTAGATGAATCTAGGTACTAAAAGGGATCTAGATACACTTCTTTCACAAAGCTAAAACATCTTATATTTTGAAACGGAGGGAGTGCTAGTATAAGTTACTCTGCATTAAGGTTTCCAGTTAAGCAAAACTTGTATTCTGAGAGAGAAAATGAAAACTTATAGTGCATACACAAGAGAACATATCCTCCCGCCTACAGTCTACCCCTGGTCCTCGCCCATGGTGATGGATAGAAGTTGCAGGCCATTATCACAAATTTGCTCTACCTACACATTTCTCTTGTCAGATCTGATAACGTTTCTAAGCAAAAGGTATGTGTGGCTTGTGGCTGCAAAGCTTCAGAGCAGCATTTTTCTTAATTCTTCATGGACCAAGCCATTGCAGCTACAATACCTCCTAATATATCCAAATCATTAGTAGTAGAAAATAATAAACCTCGAAATAATTCAATTGGTTATCATACATGATCCTTTGTCAGGCTCCAAGCGAGGGAAGATTCAACTTGACAGGCAGGACACTACCAATGAACCTCTGTTGCGCTACTCTTGGTTAGGAGCTCGAATGAATCCTCAAGTCCCGTCAAAACCGTAAGTTTTGAACAGCAATTTGGCCATCCATCAAGCTTTGATCCAACAACTAGACCAAAGAAAAGACGACTCCATGCACTACAAGGATGCCACGCACCAGCTCCATGATCCATCCTCCATGCGTTTGTCCGTTATACATTAGCTGGGCCGGTCAGCATGCACTCTCACATATTGGTCAAGGACACTCTGGAATACCTGGATCAGATAAAACCATTAGTAATTGAGGTCAAATTGTAAAAGAGGAAAGTTGTATATTTATTACTCCCTCCGTCCTAAAAAGGATGTCACAGATTTGACTAGATTCGCATGTATCTTTACACTAAAACGTGTCTAGATACGTAGTTAGCATGAAATTGAGGTTGATGATAATTTTGATCCAGAGTTGGCACTAATATCACCATGACTAGTGCTAAATTGAGGTTGATGATAATAATATTGGCGCAACATTCTTACCATATTAGATTTTCTTCTACTTTATGAAATTTAAAACTTCATGAAAACAAAAGTACCTGAAAAGAAAACAATTCTTTCCTATTGAGAAGCGCATCCATTGCAGCATACTGGTTATCAAACGCACTATAGAATATCTTGTAGAACTCAGCTCTGTATCATGCCAATCAACAGTTTAAAAGTGTCACTATGGTGGAAATTAAGAAAATGACATGAAAGGCTACTCACTGTTCTTCTGGCGTGCTTCGTTGATCCATCTCATCAAACTTCCTAGTCAGTATCTCTGCTCCTGTTGGTCCCAGTATGTTGAGAACTAAACCTTCTAATGTCCTTGGGAAAGTATGCTGAAAAGCATGGAAATTCAAGAGGAGTCAGATAACAACAAACACATGATTCAGAGCTGAATAACCGAGATGCTAAAAAGATTATAAACCATAATGGAGTATGTTTTAGATAATCCATGCACACAGTAAAAGGTTTTGTGCATGTTACCTATATACAGGGCATACAAAACAAGGGCGACTTATTTGCAAATTTTTACAGATGAGATTTTGAAAGTACAAAAAGGTTTGATTTGGAAATTGGGGCATGCTATTGTATCAACTGATTATTTTTTAAAATATACATACCACCATTGCTAGTAGCATACTCCGCAATTCAAGTGGTTCAACTGGCAAAATTATTTTTGCAACGGGATCATTCTCCAAGGGAGATGAATCATCTGCAGCAGTCTTCTTTCTCTCATTACTTTGGCACACGGATGTATCCTGAGATGCGCATTCTGCTATGTCATTCTGGTCAACCGCTTCAACACTGTCGTGAACCAGTGACATGAGCTCATAGAGCGCTTGAAGGGTGCACGGTTTCAAAGATTGCAGCAGTGCACTTTTCTTGTCAGATGTATCGGAATTTTTAACCTGGTTGAATTGCCGTGAGCCTGCTAAATGATTAAAAGAAGGAAAGCTTAATTAAAAAATAAGATGGAAAGCTTACGGTGCCTCTTAATAGGCGTAAAATACTGACCTGTGGATGCTTCATCTGTAGACTGGAAACCACTGTGTCTTTCTGAATGACTAAAGGAACTATTCTGCGTTATTTTGTTCTGTCATGAGAGGCGGAAAGTTACTACTACACTAGTTATTCACCCAACGAACAAAAGGAGAAAATGCATTGCTAACTACTGCATGCAAAGGCGACAAATCATCTACAGTTGAAAATCCCAGAGCATAATCATAGTATTTCCAGATGATTAAATGATATCTCATCCTATCAAGATAAAGAAAAGAGCATAATGGTGCGTACCATCTCTGTATCCAGCAATCTTCACTACAAATCATTTTTAGAGGTAGGCACCATCAAGATAGTGCAAACACAAGAGGGATACCAGTCAGATGTCAGTTAAAAATAGGTGCTACAAAATAAGAAAAACATAAAGAAACTGGACATCAGAAAATTAACCATTCAAGATGCACTTTTGTAAGGAACTGCATATTCTAATGGAATGCTACTACCCTCTGAAAAAAGGGAATTGTTCCTGAGTAACTGATAGCAGCTGTTGGTAATTTGAATATACCCACATGAACCAAGGATTTGGGTGGCAAGAAATTTTGTCAACATCCTTTCAAATGTAAAGCCAGATCGAAGACCTGATCCCTGACGCTATGGAATTACGACCTATTTACAGGGGAGAGTGCCCACTGAACACAAACTCTTGTTAACATCACGATTAGCACTTCATCTTATGTGTTTGGGTACCTTCCATTCTATTTATTCATATTTTAGGAGATGACCATCCTTTATATGCTTGGCCCCATGTTGCTACCTATTTAATACACAATTCACTTGGAGAGACAAACTGCAGGGAACTGGGAAGTACAGCATATTGTTACAATTAAATACACTAAAGACAATCAATCTGGGGAGACTGATAAGTACTAAAGGAAATTGCTAAATTACAATAAAATACCTCCTCATAATTCGACGTAGATAGTAGGCATCCATATGTTCTAACATTTCAGTCATTATGTTTGACTTCCACCAAAAGTTAATTGCTATGGTCAAATCCTCGCTGTCAACTTGGTGATACCTGTTAAATGAACTCTCAAACTGTCAGCTGTATTACTTATCCTACAGTTAGTTCTTTTGGAGGAAATTATCACAATAAAACTCTAAGAAACAAATCTTTGTTATTCTACCAGCATATAAACTGTCACATATATCAAGTGTACTGAGCCAAGTTGCCATTTTCTAAATTGACAGGAGATAAAGAGTTCAGATTGCTATGATTAAAAAAAACAGCGCAACACACTGATTAGAGATGGCTTGGTATCTTTCATAGCACCAATCCGTGTGTCCAAAATTGAGATGCTCAGAAGCAAGATGAAGTAAAATATAAAAATAGTTTCAAAAAGATGTACCATCCTTCTGGTATGAAAAGAGCATCACCACTATTTAGGATGACTCTTTCAGAATATTCCTTCATGTATTTTGCTTTTGGGTAGCATGAATAATCTGGTTCCTCAATGCTCACACCACTGCCAAAAAAGATGGGAGCGATCAGAGAAAAACATTTCAGATCAGCTCAATTTCAGTTGTTCAAGCCAAATAGATTAATGGACAATTCTTGTGGGAAAAAGGAGTTTACCTATGGTTGGAGGCCTCCCCATATACAGGCATTGGGTACAAATATGGTGATGCAGAAGGAGACCACAAAGTTACTGTATGAAATTTTCAGGAAAAATAAGCAATCAAGAGGATTCTCTAGAAATTTATCAGGTGGTACATATCATTGATATTTCAAGCAGATACAATGATAAGGATCTTTCACAATGTGAAAAGATCATAAAATTAAAGTTGAAAAGAAGCAAGAGCAAGCACAAACAGAAGACAGAAATCCGTCTGCAGTTGAAGTAAAATGACGATATTCCTGTGTTAGCAAAGATAGTACAATGCATGAACTCGGATAACTTGTAAATTAACATAAGAAAGGACATGAAACCATAATATACTCCCTAAAACATAAAATACACCTTTTTTGCATCCAGCCATCACACAGAGAAGGTTATGGTGGGGATCATAATGGGTACTTGATCTCATGTGAGCCCTACTCATCCAAAAGTTTATTGACGAAAAAGATTTTCCTTTCAGGAATATAGGCTGCAGGAATAAAAAAGGAAAAAATTAACTGAACAATCAGCTCGAAGATGAAGGTTAAGTAAAAGGAGACGATTTGGCTGAAAGGAGAAAGTTAAGTCAGACCTCCTGAATGTCCTCTTTTAAAACTTCTAATGAGCATCTATCTTTGCTCTCAGTATTCAGAATTGACACCTGTTATAGGTTAAATTTATTTTATGGTAAGTAAATAACTTTATAACACCACATTGCCAGAAGGGCGCAGAAGCAAACTTGCCTGTGCTAAATATAGTTGCTCAGAATTCTCTGAGCTGGCTGGACACATTTCCTCTGAACAGGTTGACTCCTTCCCAATCCCATTATCTTTGGATGGATCACTAACAGCACTCAGATGCCCCAGGTGAGACTTGCAGGAGTGCATGAATGTGGAGAACGGGATAGACACCTACATCAAGGAACAATTTACCTAGTGTCAGCCTCAAGGACAATTGTGGATACGGCATAATTTACGACTTCCAAGCAGTAAACTCTGAGTTAAAAACAACCCTCTCATGGCTTCTAAGATCCCCATAAAATACGTGGCCAGTGTTTGACATCATGGCTTCCACGGCAACATCAGGTCCCACCTTCTCCTAAGAAATGACCAGGGTAAATATTGCATCGGTTGCAAAGTAGGAAGATTCAAACATATGCGTTATTTCCTCGTATGAACTGGGGAGGGGGTTGATCCGAACCAGCAAGTAGTCGAGGCCACCATGGAGGGGATCCCACCGGGAAGAGGCCGCAGAACCTTTAAGCACGCCACGGAATACCTAAATATTGGGGTTTCCCCATTGGAGCACATGAAGAATCAATGGAAGCAGAAAGGGGGAGGGTAAGGAAAGAAAAGAGAGCTTCGAGAAGATGAGGCGTAGAGGAGTTACGGCGGGGACGTTCTTGGGCTCGATGGAGGCTGCGAACTCCTCTGAGGACGGCGGCGACGAGAAGCGAGGGGCGCGGAGGCCGGCGTCCAGCGCCGCACCCACGAATTGGGCGTCTTTCTCGGTTTGCATTCTTTCGCCGTTCGGGAGCACCAAGCACTTCGGCTGCAGGTTGCAGACGGCATTTCCTATTTATCGCCCAACGCGGGCGATAATAGGCTGCGCCCTCCCGGCTGCTCGATATGGGCCGGCCCGTTAGCGGATAGTTGTCGGTTTCGCGGTTTATGTTGGTTTTTCCGAGTTATTCTTGGTTCCCGGTTTTTTCTGCCCGGTTTTCTGGATGGTTAAGTTTTTTTGAACCTTTTTAGAACCTGAACTTTTTCAAATTTAAACTTTTTGAAGTTTGAATTTTTCAAAAATAAACAATTTTTAAATTTGAACTTTTTAAACTTTGAACTTTTTAGATCTGAACATTTTTAAAATTTAAACATATTTAAAATCTCTGAAAACCAGGGAAATCCGGAAAAAGGCTAAGATAGCCTGGCACAACCACCGTCATAATGGACCGGCCCATTGCCCCCGTTCTAGGAGCCATGCGCGGGGTGGCAAATAGATACTCCCGTTGGGGGTATCCTTAGAAAAACAGCGACGCATGCCAGCCACGGAGGCAACCAACCGGCTCACCATTTTCTCTCGGTTACTGGTTCCACGCACGGGTTTATACGTCGAATTTAGCCAAAAAAAATTACTCAAATCCGAAGTACAGGTGTACGCAGATTAAAAGTAGGTGAAAATACAAGCGTACTTACCATCAACTCACGCGAAAATACATATCGCGTTCTTTTTTTCTTTCTTTTTTGGTGTTGTGCATTCTACTGCTCGATTTCGTCTCAAATCAAGACGTCTAAGGCGCATCAAATTTTTATAAACATCTTGAAGGGTGCATTGGTCGTAGCGCCCATTTGTGTTCCTCCAATTTGTCGTAACGCGTTCTATGACTCGGCTTCGCCTCGAATCAAGGTGTCTACGACGCATCAAAATATAGAAGTACAAGGATACTAAGAGACAAAATATACCCAAGTACAAGCATATGCAAATTCAAAGTACGCGAAAGTACAATTATGCTCATAGATAAAGTACGACGAAAGTACAACTATACTCAAAGTCGAAATACACAAAAGTACAACTGTACTTAGAGCCGAAGTGCGCGAAGGTACAAACATACTAAGAGTCGAAGTACGCGAAATAATAACTGTACTAACAGGAAAAGTATATGGAAGTATAAGTATATGGAATCCAAAGTACGCGAAAGTATAATTAGGCTCACAAACAAAGTACAACGAAAGAACAACTATACTTAAAGTCGAAATACACGAAAACAACTCTACTCAGAGTCGAAGTACGTGAAAGTACAAACGTACTAAGAAATGTATTAAGAGCAAAGTACACATCCCACGCTCGAATACTCTCATAAAGGGAGGCACTGAGAACACGGTAATTGTTGGCCACAAAATGAACTGCGGTAACAAAATTTCTATGCTCGGAAAATGTTATGACACAGAGCCCAGAGGAAAGCCGTCCAGACCTGCAGCACATCATTTCTTGTGTATTAGACTTGAAGTGCAGTATACTAATAATTAACACAATATGGCTTTGAACATTGAAAAAGGTTACGATGCTTATCATTCTTGATTTCAGCATACATCATTTTGAGTAATAGTTCAAAGAGGCAGACCAAATCGATTATTTTATTAGATCACACTGTATCAGAGTATTGTCAAGCTACTATATAACTCTTGCAGATGAGAAGGGATCCAGGGCCATGTTCAAGATGAAGTATGCTCGGTGTAGGCGTGATGCATGTAAAATGCATACATGAAGTTTATAGTTTATTATCATATATTTTAACATATTTGTATCATATAGAATGCTATATACATGGTGTTTATATTGATTTATGCGGATTTACCAATGATCCCTTTATTTGGTTTATAATTCTGCAAGACATGAATACCCACTTTTGTGCATTTTTAACTTTCAGGGACCTAAACGGAGTCAAACAGATATGTGATTTTTCAAAAATTATTTTTTCACGAAGACAAGCATCTAGAGCCCGAAGGCCCAAAAGAGACCAGGTGGCGCGACCTAGGGGGGGACCGCGCCACCCATGCTTGTTCCCTCCTCGAGCGTCCTCAGTGATCCATTTGCAACCCTAACTCCGAGTCTTGACCTAAAAATGCCTATAAAAGACCCCCGACGCGAAACAGATCCAGAACCAGCGAATATTGGAATGAGAACCGCCGCTGGAGCCATCCCTGGTTGGATATCCATCCTCTCCAATATCACCAAAACCGTCTCCATGATGAGGAGGGAGTAGTCAACCTCTCGACGATTGGTTTGTGGCAGTAGATTGATCTCTCTCTCTTGTGCCATCATTGTTTACAACCATATGAGTTCCTTTACATGATTATGGTCATATATGTAATTCCTATGTGGTGGATCTTTGTTTTATGAGATGATATTTGATATTTGAATTCTATTATATGCATAATGAATTGATATATGCATATTTATGTATCCCATTCTTAAGTGCTAGTTCTTATCAAACTTGTACGCAAGGTCGTGGGAGGGGGGAACATGTGCATTAGATAAAGTAACATGGTGGTGGTGATTGGATAGCGATAGAAAATTCGAGATATACTATTTGTTTTACCTTTATTTTGGTACCTCACTAGGGATAAAGTGAATACATGTGTTATAATCATCTAGTCACAACAACTATGATATTGTTTGCTCAGGGTAACACAATTGATATTCAAACATCATGTCAAAGTAACTAAGGCTATACTCTGTTTATTTTTAATTCTAGATTGCATGGAGTTTTCCCTTTCTAGAGGAGTATAAGTGAGATGTGTTGAATCATCTTTATGTTAGGACATGATTCACATATGAATGCTAATCCAAACACACAATAAAGTTTTAGGAATATTATATCATTTGTGAGCAGTTTTATCACCAGCACACTTTATGTGAGAGTAGAGAAGCGAACCCATGAATCCTGGTGCATTTTTTTATTATGAGAAACCATCTTTACTTACTTTTACTATCTCTTACATTTTCTTTAGGAACTAAATCAGAAAATACAAAAATATTTTTACGTTTTTTACTTTCTAGTTTTAGTTATAGTTTACTTTATTATTTTTACTTTCTAGTTGCAGTTATAGTTTACTTTACTGCTTTATTTAAGTTTACTAATACGAAACCTTGTGCTTGATAACCAAACGGTAGAGTTGGAGGCACAAGATAATTTTTTGTTTTGCAGGTTGCTGGAAGAGGCTGGAAAAAGTTTGTACCCTTAGATCCCCGAGAGTTCGATATAATCCCTCGAGTCATCCTTGTGGAGAACACTTGCTACATCACTCTACAATTGGAGTTTTAATGAGTTGGCACAAATAGAGCTTGTGTCATCAAGGGTGATGCCGGGATACATCCCACGACATTATCAGGGTGTGCGCGAATGCCTGTGGCATGGCAGAGGCCTATGCTGAGCAATCGAACGCCTTTGGTGGTGGCTACGACTATGGACTTGACTGAGACGAGGTTCTCCACTCCACCTCCATTGGCGCCTCTCACTGGGTCACCTGGCGTCCTAGACTTCGGCGAGTGTGGCCTGGTCTCCGGACAACGGTGGGGAGGCATGGAGCGGGGGTCCGGTCGCTGCCGATAGTGGAGACTTGGGAAGTGAGAGTAGGGGTGTGGATTTTTTACCTGGGAGAGTGCGGTGACCCAGCATATCACTTCATGATGTAGTATGCTATAGTCGTTGACATAACATTCACGGAACATCTTTTCGCAAATATTACATCGGTCAGAGTGGTACAACAGAAACAAAGCGGGTCCACAAACATACATTATTATTACAACCAGAAATTACACGATGACTTCGACATCCTTCTAGGTCCATAGAAGTATACCGATGACTCTATGCAAGATTATACAACTATAAGAACAACTTAAAGAAGAAAATAAACCATAATAATATACGAGATTAACGACTAGAGGATAGAGGTCTATAATACTAGACTCAACTAACTATATTTGACACATCTATGCTTCAGATTCTTCTGTCTCCATTCTATTGATGCTTACGTAGCTGATTCCTTTGACGCTTCAGATATTTCTAGCTCCTCATAGCGGAATTCTATTTGGTATTCAACTGAATATAGTGTTTCCTCTTCTTGGTCTTCAATGTCTTCAGAATCTAGCAAGGGTTAATAAGGTACGGTTGAATACGAGCGTACTCAGTAAGGTCACTAAAACGACTTTTTGATGCACTAACTGTAACCACAGACAAAAGGTCATAGGTTATGTAGGTTTTCATAAATTTCTTAAAAGGTTGATTTTATTATGAAAAACTATGCCACCAGTCTTCACAGGTTGACCAGAACATCATGGATTTCCTTTCCTGCTGCGTTCGTAGCTCCTTCCCGGAATAGGGAGTAACATGTCACCGTTTTTTACACTCTACAAAGGTGTGTTTCTTTACCCATAAAAGATCAAATCCTTGTTGCACAACCTAGAAGCTTATTCCCATCCACACTTCCTTTGGTGTGGGGCCTAGTAGATGATCCAAGCTAATCGACACCCTTCTCCACAACCTCGCATGCCCATCGAATTGCATGCCATACTCAGGATAAAACTTGTTTCCAATTACAGCCTGAAATGGACAACACTCGTAGATACCAGATGTCGTGGGATGTTGAGGGACCCCAACCTTATGTTATCAATACTATCCGAGAATTATAGCCACGGCCCAGTCATCCGTTGACATGTGAAAGGAAGAAGATCGAGCTGACTTCTCCGTCCCATTCGAGATCTTATAGTTAACACATTTTATACAGCGCAAGAATCACTAACGACATGGGTTGTTAAGTCCTAGGTGATACTTTCCCGTGCAATGGTGGTTTGTTTTCCAGTCATAATAGATTAGCTGATCACTCTAGATCAGTAACCAGTAGTTCAAATCAATTATGAAAATAGTGTTTTCTGCCATAATTTTTGAAATGCAGGTGATAATAATAATAGCTTGTAAATACTTGAAGAAAATAACCAAAGGACATAAACAAGTGTGAAATTTCCTTGATATAGATAAGTAATGCAGTCGAATTTCTCTACAAAATACCATCATTGTCTAGTAAGGACAATATTTAAAGAAGCAATATGCCATTATGCATAAGTAATGATATGTTCTTTTTATAAGTCACAAAGTAAACCCCCATGTTTAAGTAGGAATTGAGTTTGGTGATTTCTTAAAGAACTTGTTCATACCCAAGTTTACTTTAGAACTAAAAGTATATTTTAAGACTCTAAGCGCAACATCCAAAGTGTGAAAGCAGAACACCATATAGTCGAGGTTGAACGATGTTTAGTATCAGCTCTTGAGAATGGTTATTTAAGTTTATTAAACTTAAGGCATATATTAATGCTTTTGTTTGAAGTGGCAAAAATAATAACTTTTGAAGAAAATGTTTCTTATGTCAAGTTTAAACAATCCTCAAGGTATTTAAGATGTAATCAATATGTATTTGGTACGATCTTAACGCTTTTGAGTTAGTATGCCTACCGTTGGTTAAATATTAGATCAAAGTTAACTATAAAATACAATTGAACATAAGATTTGGTGTGGTTATAACTCGGTTGCGTTCTCGGTCTTCTAAGCAGGATTCAAGATGTAATTTATAGTTATTGAGTATAGCTCTAGTAATCTTGATTTAGTATGTCTATAGTAGGTTCTATGGATAACGCTAACTATGAGATATGGGTGAATTTAGAATACGGTTCACTTAAGAACTACCAAGTCTTGGAGTCATGTTAAGTATGGTTAAGTAGGATGCTATCATTCACTTCTAATATAGGTGAAGGATGTATAGGATTAACTATAGTGGTTTCAAGATACGATGTAATGAATTATTATTTGGTTTTCGTGTTTTAATAGGAATAGTAGTAAAGGTATAATTCTTAAATTTCCAAGTAAATGGATGTTAGTATTTATCATATAGTTACTTATGTTACCGTTATAAGATTTTTATTTGATTCATCTTTTCAAGAAATAATTAGTGTAGTGATCTTAAAGATATAATGTCTTGGTAATCTAGGATAAATATTTTACTTTGTATATTTAACCTAGGTTATTAAAGTAAAAACAGTTTTCTACTATTATCAAAAGACAACTATTTGTAAATATTTTATTTAGTTGGATAAAGTAATTCATTCTTAATTAGCAATAACTCTTAATTAATAGAGTCAAAAGGGATTTACTTTGGTTCATAAGAAAATTTATTCCCTTATTTTTAATATAAGAAATAGGTTTTTTAATAACACATTTTATGACTCTTATATTTAAAATGTCAAAATGATTTGGAATTTCAGTTTAAGCATTTTTCTAGGTTAATAGACCTATTTTTAATACATATTTTTTTAAGGATTTTTCCTTATTTTCCTATTTTCTTGTTTGTGAAAATTATTGAAGAAACCAATTTAAAATAGAGTTTGTAATCATTAAAAAAATTACAACTTAAATTCACGAATATATTTTTCTATATTTTTAGAAAATATTAGAAATTTTATATTACACTAATATGAATTTTATTTTGTTTTACGTATTAATGTTGATTTACTAAAATTCTATAAAGTACTAGTTATTTTGTAGTAATTTTTATTATTTGGTAATTTACTTTCAAATTTATATTCCTAAAAATAAAAATAAAAACACTGGTTAGGCTAATCGGCCCAACAGGACCCAACTAAACTAGCCCACATAACTGGCCCACTAAATTGGGCCCAACCTAAACCGGCTCAACCCCACTCCCTCTCACACTCACAGGCACGCACATAACTCAGGCCCAAACTCCTCTCTCGTTCTTGTGCTCTCTCTCACGAGCCCCGATCGTCGCTGTGTCCCTATTCGCTTCGGCCTCGATTCTAGCGATGCTGGCTACTGCGGCCCTCGCCGCCGGTAGCAAAAGCTTCGCCGCCCTCTCTTCTGTCTCCTCCTCCAGGTTCGATTTGTCTTTCTTGCCCCCATTTGCTTGTCCTTGACTTGGACACCCTAGCTATGTCGGCTTGGTTCGCCATCGCAGATACTAGCTCTGCCACCCTTCTTCGTTGGTCTCGCCTCCTCCTTGAGCTGTAGTTGTTGCGGTGGTGCTACTCCACCTCGCCATGCTCTTTCTTGGCCCGACACCAGTGGGATGGTACCGTGGCTGCAACCTCGGTGCCCCTTGTTCTCGGTGGTGATGTACGGTGAAGTCTCCCTGTGTGTGCACCGCCGTGGTCGCGCGATCCCTGCCTCACCACACTGTTGCGGTTGTGCCATGGGAACCAGGTACCTGCCATGTGCTTCTCTTACCCTTTCTCTATTCTCTAGTACCTTTGTACTCATGATGCCTATGTCAAAATTCTTGTGATCCAAGGATTCACAGTCGATTCAGTATACTAGTGAGGTTATACTGTTTTTTGGCTTCATAACCCCATTCACCCTACTACTATTCTATATCTGGTACTGATGCTCATGCAATTTGCTGTCCTGCTACTGTTCAAGGTTGGACTGGTGATGTTCTAGTAGTTGCTCGTATCAATTTAACTGGATCCTAGGTTTAGTGATTTGTTCAATTGAATTTTTGTTGAGCGCCAGTGAGGATTATGAATGTGTGTTGGGAAGTATAATCTTGAAATTAAAATGATTCCTAGGTAGCTGACTAGGAAAATGATTTGGAAAATTTCCTGCATACTTGCGAAGACTTGGTGATCCATTGGAATTGTAGGAAACAATGTTAAAGCCGTCAAGGCTCTACTAGACTGATCTCGTGAACTTAATTTGGGTTCACACCCTACTCTTAAATTCAATTTCAGTAAGTTACCTTACTGAGTGGTGATATATACATGCTATGCTTTGGCTATACTGAATCTTAGATTCAGTTATGTGATGCTTATATTTGTACTAACTAATATGCAGTGAAGGTGTTCTTAAGAAAATGATTCCTAATGTTCTAATCTAGGAAAGTGATTTAACTGCTATAGATGTGCTCAACAAGTATGTCTTGCTTATGGTTTTGATACTGTCAACATGATAGTGAATTGTTCCAATGATTCCTAGATATTTAGGCTAAGAAAATGATTTATGATTTAAGATTTTTCTTTAAGAATGTGGCTTCTGCTGTCTTAGTTTTTTCTACTGTGGTGTCTCACCTTATTGAGTGTGCATAGTAGTTGAGCTTGAGATCATGACTTGCTGCTTCTAACCCTACCAATGATGCAAGAAATGCTGAGGCCTTTAATTTACTGATAAGAACTGATTTGATATACCCCACAATACTTTGTGATGAGCCTGGCATACCAATGGTATGCAGGACTGAGAGTACTTCTACTCCCAAAACTTTTCCTGGGGTAAAATCTGTTAAGAACATATACTTATGGTGGATCTGGTTGTAGCAATCTACTACTATGTAGAAGTTGCTGATGCTTGTAGTTTCTTGAGATGATCTTGATTAGCTCCCCCTCATGCTCTTGATATGATCCCTCTGGTACTCCTGGCCTGCACCTCCTGTGGCTACTACCTGCTCCTCCTTGAGCTACTGGTGGCCTTCTCCTTACTCCACTGATTGTGCCCCTGACTTGTTCTTCTTCAAGTCACCAAGACTAGATCTGTTTGCTAGTTTGTATGTGTGGAAGGGATCTGTGATGATCTAGCAAGAACAAATATTGTTTTTTTGGTGGACCGTGGTGTTGATAGTGTTGGATGATCTAGTGAGAAGCTGTAAGATCAAATAGTGTGCTTTGTGGTTTGTGTGGAAATGAAGTAGTAGTAGTTCAGCTACGGCTGGACTCTCCCTTTTATCCTCCTGGTGCTCTATTGTGGTGTCGACAACTCACACTACTACATGTGTGTGAGTTGCTTACATGTGGGAGCTACAGGTTCAAGTTTCAATGATTGTGGAAATATCTGTTATGGATAAGCTCACGTGAAACGTCATTTCCTAGTTTTAACTATTCCCTTCTTCTTGTCAGTTGGATCTCTTAATGGCGAAACTTGCCCTTGATTGCCTATGATGTTGAGCTATGGCCACATTCTTGATATGAACAGATTTACACTTGACCCCTTTAGTTTTAAAACTCGCTAATGTGATAAGAAATGCATCGTACTGCAATACTCAGAGTAAAACACTAACTAATACCCCTCTTTCACTACAAGAAAAGTTTCCTTCCACAACGACTTGGCCCGACGGTCATCGTAGAAGGCGCGTCTTCCGCGACGAAATTCTCGGCTCGACTATGGCCGACGGAAAATATTTTTTTCCGGTTTCGCGGCCCTCTGATGGCCGAAAATATATCGAGCTCGTTGGGGAACCCCAATAGGAAGGTATGATGAGAACAACAACAAGTTTTCCCTCAAATATGAAACCAAGGTTATCGAACCAGGAGGAGCAAGGAAACACCTCCAAGGTGTTGTTTCCAACTTGGAATCCAGCACAACACAACCACAGAACTATGCCCAACTTATAGTGAGGTTGTCAATCTCACCGGTTTTGCTGAAAATAAAGGATTAAACGTATTGTGTGGAAGATAGTAATAGCTTGCACAAAGTAAACAGAAAACAGTAAATAGACTGTAGATTGATAGTAAAAGAAAGGACTGGGGTCCATAGTGCACTAGTGGTGATTCTCCTTAAGATAGATGACATGTTGGGTGAACAAATTACAGCAGGGCAATTGACAAACATCGAGAAAGCATACATGCATATACTAATCATCTTGACTTCTGTGAGATTTGATTGGTCATTACAACATTATACATAGACCATAATCCAACTGCATCTATGACTAATAATCCACCTTCAGGTTATCATCTGAACCCCCTCCAGTATTAAGTTGCAAGCAACAGATAATTGCATTAAGAATTGCGTGTAAAGTAAACAATACGGTTGTTCTATGAATGAAGGATTGTTGTTTTCTCCCTAGTAGCAACAGCACATCTAGTACCTTAGAGATTTCTGTCACTTCCCCAGATTACTAGAGGCATGAACCCACTATCAAGCATAAATACTCCCTCTTGCAGTTGCCAGCATCTATTCGGCCAAGACATTTACTAACAACGGAGAGAATGCAAGATCACAAATAACAAAGACATGATAGAATCAATAATCAATCTGAAATAGCATCTCAATATCCATCGGATCCCCGCAAACATAACATGTATGATTACAAATAGATGATCTTGATCATGAATGGAGCTCACAAGATCTAAACATGGTAGCACAAAGGAGAAGAACCAACCATCTAGCTACTACACGGACCCGTAGTCCAGGGATGAACTACTCACGCATCACACCGGAGGCTTGCATGGTGATGAAGAAGGCCTCCAGGGTGAATTCTCCCCTCCGGCAGGGTGCCGGGAAGAGCTTCAGATCCCTCTCGATCTAGGGATGGAGATGACGACAACTACAGACTCTTTCATGGAATTTTGATCTGGTCCTTAGGGTTTCTATATTGGAGGCATCTTATAGGCGAAAGGGGAGGCCGAGGGGGTGCCCTAGGCAGCCACACCACCCCCTGGCGCGGGCCAGGCCTGGCTGCGCGGCCAGGTGGTGTGGCTGGCCTCGGGCCCCTCTCCGTCTCGTCTTCTGGCTCCGTGTCCCCCTCGGTGAAATATTGACTTTGGCTTTTGTCCTGTCTAATTCCGAGAATATTCATTTTCTGACTTTCCTAGAACCAAAAACAACAGAAAACAGGCAGCTGGCACTGTGGCATCTTGTTAGTAGGTTAGTCCAAGAAAGTGTATAAAAATACTCCAAAGTGTGGACAAAGCATAAGAAAGTAGACATAAAACAAGCATGGAACATCAAAAATTATAGATACGTTAGCAACGTATCACCCTCTACTATGACAAAACCGCTAAAAAGGTGGAAGAAGCCCGGCTAGCACGTGACAAAAGCAATATTTTTGTTTCCTCGCGTGATGTTGACTCGCTGATGTCTTTTGAGGTGTGTGGGTGCCGGACGTCAGGGTCTCTAGCAGACCATACTTTTCAGTCGCGCCTCTCTGATTTGAACTCGATAACATTTCTCGATGCGTCTACTGTTTAGTCAGGCTGCTAGGTCACACATGTCAGCCTCTCATTAGAAGAATCGTGTGTATGATGGAATTTTTTTCCTTCGCTTGTGCTACCCTGTTCCGAAGTTGATAGTGATGCTCGATGCATGTACCGTTTAATCAACCTACTAGGATCCACATGTCATCCTCTCATTAGAATAAATGTGTGTATGATGGAATTTTTTCCTTCGTTGGCGCTACCCTGTTCCGAAGTTGATAGCGTTGCTCGATGGATCTACCGTTTAACCAACCTCTTGATCCCCACATGTCATCCTCTCGTTAGAAGAAACGTGTGTATGATGGAATTTTTTTCCTTCGCTCACGCTACGTACCCTGTTCTGAACTTGATTACGATGTTCAATGCATCTACCATTTAATCACTCTACTGGGCCCCACATGTCATCACCTCATTAGAAGAAACGTGTGTATGATGGATTTTTTACCCTCTGTCGCGCCTTCGTGTTTCGAACTTGATAGCGTTGCTCGCTGCATCAGCCATTTATTCAGGCTAGTGGGTCCGCTATGTCAGCCTCACATTAGAAGAATCATGGGTATGATGGATTTTTTTCTTCTCTAGTGCTACCCTGTTTCGAACTAGATAGTGTTGGTTGACGAATCTGTTGTTTGCTCACGCTGTTGGGTCCCCCATTTCAGCCTCTCATTACAAGAAACATGTGCATGCTGAACTTTTTTCTCGCTCGGGCCTCCCTGTTTCAAACTGGCAACGTTGCTCGATGCAACATCTGTATAAAGTCGCGCTGCTGGGTCCCACATATTAGCCTCTTTGTAAATGAAATGTGTGTATGATGGACTTTTTTTGGCCATGTCCGCTGTTTTGACATTGGCAACTTGCTGGGTCCCAGCTGATAGCCTTTATTTGGAAGAAATGTGTGTATGTTGGAGTGTTTTTTCGGGTCCCAGATGTCAGCCTCAGAGTACAAAAAATGTTCATAAAGGCCGAATTGAAAAGATTCTGGTCTAACTCGGGGCGAATGCCCTATCCGTCATGGCTTATATTCCATAGGCTCACTCCTAAATTGAATGGGCTATGGTCGGTGTCCACAAGACCACGAAAAGGCTGAATTAGAAGGTTTTGGGATATGCTTGGGGTTGATAGGCTAATTTCTTGGGTTATGCTTGGGCCTGCTGGGTCCGACATGTCAACTTCTCTCTAAGTGTAACGTGTGTATGATGGACTTTTTTTTCGGCCGTGTCCGCTGTTTTCACTATGATAGCCGTGTATGGTCTTACTACTTGGGCCCTTATGTCAGCCTCTCTGCTATGTTCTGGGTCGTGGGTCCCCGATGCAGCCTTGTATGTTCTGTCTGGTGGGTCCCCGATGCCAGCCTCTCTACACAAGTGACATAGGTATGATTACTCAGGTCCTTATAATTTGCTACCTAGGACATACAGAAAGTCTTACAGCCCATGAAGAGTCAATATGAAGATCCAAAAGAGCAACCGACAAAGATTATAGTTATAGTAGGAAAGAGGAACAAAGACCGGCCTGGTGTTGGCATTGTAATTATGTAACCTATCCGCATACAGCTTTGAGACCCGACCTATTATATATAGGACGGGACAAGCATAGGCGAGACACCGAACACTTCTCAAGCAATTTGTAACCAAGCAATCTCTCGTGATATTAAGGCGACTTTGATCCCATTGTTTCCTGACTTCCGAGGAAATCCCCAGCGTTCTCTTTGTAGGGGTTCCGCGTATGAAAACAATAAAATTTTACCCTATGCCCCTGAACCCCTGATGTTGCAAGGACCTATCTATTAGTAATGCAGTAACGGGATGGGATTTTCGCAAACTTACCCTTGAAGACCGAAAAGCGTTGTCAATGCTCAGGAGAGCGTGGTTGATGTAGACGAGTCGAAGCCAACCTCAAGGTCGTGATGAAGTCCTTGCGCTCTTGCGGCTCCAACAACTTGAGTGGCTCAAGTGTGACACCTCGCGGGGAGTTACACACGTCCGGTGCTTGACGATGACTCCCGCTTCCCTGATCCAGCAGCAGTTGTGGAAGTAGAGCTCCTGGATCCGAATCCCAAAGCATGACGGCGCTCCGCGGTGAAGATGTATCTCGTTCGCGCAGTCTGAACTTGGGACCACGGTCACGAGAGAGAGAGAATATCAATTGGAGGTCTCCCCAAAAGAGAGGAAACCTTTATTGAATATTGTGTGTGTTTATCTGGCCAAATACCCCCACTATATATAGGGGGAGGGGAGGTACTACCTCCCTCAAAGTCCTGGGGTGGGACTAAAGGAGAGGAGAGGGGGAGGGGAAGGCGCCGTCGGCCACCCCCATGGGCCCCGCACGGGGGGGGGGGGGGGGGGGGGCTGACCCACTAGGGCGCCGACCACCCCCTTGGCCCTTCTCCCCTCTTGCCTTTCCCTAATGGGCCCTCTTCCCTCTGGAATTGGCCCATTAAGCCTTTTGACCTTTTAAATTGATTTTCTCTTTTATTAAATAATTATGAATAAATGATTAAATCAATATTTAACATTCATTCACATATTATTCAATCTCCATGGCTATGGAACACCTTCCACCTCCACTCCGGACATCCTCCGGACTTACCGAAACCCTTCCAGTTTTCTCTCTTCTATTTTTTGGCGATTCTACCAATCCTATAAAAACTCTCTAAGCATCATCAAAACCTTAAGCGTGATACCCCACGGTTCAGGAACACTCCAGACATGGTCGGGACACTCCCGGACTAATGATCGACAGAGGGACCTGGATGGCCATGTGACCCCTGTGCATTCCACGAAGATCTTTCGTCATTTGAACCGAGACAGTAGTGTCTTATTCCCTTTGTCTCTCGAAACTCGCATTGCCCGAGATTTGATCAATGACATCACCATGTCGTGTTCAATCTCATTACCGAACAATGCTACTTGACTCATTCGACAAGTGATATCCCTGTGATCAAATCACATGCTGCGCAGCTATTGGATATAACTTCTCCGAGTGGGCCCTTGAGTATCTTTCCGTCACTTGGATGGACAAATCCTGCTCTTGGCATATATTGCCTCTATGGTTCCCCCGAATATCTAAACACACCTTTATTGTCACTGTATTACCAAGTGACGTTTGATGCTATCTAAGCACTCTCAGGAGACAGTGATTGATATAGCCTCATGATACGTTGCTAACGTATCCATAATTTTTGATGTTCCATGCTTGGTTTTATCTACTTTCCTATATTTTGTCCACACTTTGGAGTACTTTTCATATGATTACTTGGACTAACCTATTAACAAGAGCCATAGTGCTAGTTGCCTGTTTTCTGCTATTTTTGGTTCCAGAAAATGAATATTCTCGGAATTGGACCGGACAAAAGCCAAAGTCGATATTTTACCGGAAGACTCACTGAGCCGGAAGAGGAGACGGAGAGGGGCCACAGGGTGGCCACACCATGTGGTGGCGTGGGCTAGCCCTGGCCACGCCACCAGGTGGTGTGGGCCCCTAGCCACCCATCGACCTTGCCTCTTCGCCTATAAGATGCCTCCTGATGCAAAAACCCTAAATAGTCAAGCCTCCAGCCACGAAAAGTTCCACAGCGCCGCCGCCACCGAAGGGGAGATTCAGGGGATAGAAAGTCTCTGTTCCGGCACCCTGCCGGGACGGGGAAGTGCCCCCGGAGCCATCTCCATCGATCTCCACCACCATCTCCATCGCAGTTGCTGATTCCCATGATGATGAGGGAGTAGTTCTTCCTCGAGGCTAAGGGTTCTACCAGTAGCTATGTGTTCATCTCTCTCTCTATGTATGATCATAATGTGATCATTAGCTTGTAATCTATAGATCTACCTTGCTACTCAAGTGCTTTATTAGATCTCGGCTCTCCCCATGTGTGTGAAGTTGATAGTGTGCGCACCATGGTGGCACTTAGGCTAGATATTACAAATACTTGTTATGAGTTATATTTGGAGTTGGATGTCTTTATGAAATTGTGGTGTTTGTTTGAACCATCTAGTGCTCAAGGTGATAGTGTGGGATTATCTAGATGCGGAAAGCGAACTTTGAGGAGTGCTGTTATAGCCCTACCAATGATTAGAGTGTCCAACTGGAGAGTAGTATCATAAAGAGAATATATTTATATGAGAGTGTTCACTAGTGAAAGTATGATCCCTAGGACTTGTTTCTAAGCATTGATACAACGTTTGAAAATTAGATCTGTTACATGTTTGCTTGCTTCCATCTTTATTTCAGTTTGCCTTTAGTCTTTTCCCACGTCAACCACAATCCAACAAGCTATTTTCTGGCACCTTACCACTTATAATTATTCATACCACTTGTATTTACTATCTCTTTGCCGAACTAGTGCACCTATACACCTGACAAGTGTATTGGGTGTGTTGGGGACACAAGAGACTTCTTGTATCTTGATTGCAGGATTGCTTGAGAGGGAATACCTTTGACCACTTCCTCACTGAGTTCGATAAACCTTGGGTGATCCACTTAAGGGAAAACTTGCTGCTGTTCTACAAACCTCTGCACTTGGAGGCCCAACAACTGTCTAGAAGAATAAAAGTGCGTAGACATCAAGCTATTTTCTGGCGCCGTTGCCGGGGAGGTAAGGTAAAAGGTACTCACATCCTCTAGTGTGAGTGCTCGAAGTTATTTCCTTTAGATTCTGCAATTTTCTCTTTTTGTTTCTTGTATTTATTTTCACTAGTTAGGCTTAATGGAAAACAACAGAAAAATTAGAGAGCTTTATAGTATTTATCTTGAGTTAGGGCATGAAGTGTTTGAAGAGAAAATTAAAAAACCTATGGAACTTTATTTGCATGCTAATAGAAATGTTGTTAGTTTGAATTCTTTGGACACCATTATTGTTAATGCTATGGAAAAGTCTAAGCTTGGGAAGCTAGTTTTTATGAAAATGATCTTTTTAGTTCCCTAGCTTTGGAAGATAGCTATTCTATTGCTTATGATGATACCAAACCTCCAATAAATGATGATTATAATGATGAATATGATATTTTCAGCCCACCTACTATTGAGGAGAAAATTAATTATGATTACAATATGCCTCCTATATTTGATGATTATGGTGATGAGAATAATAATGATAGTTATTTTTGTTGAATTTGCTACCAGTATGATTAATAAGAATGACTATTCTTATAGGAAGATTTATAATTCTTTTATGCATGTGGCTCATGATAAGAATGTTTCATGTGATTGTTATATTGTTAATTTTATTCATGATGCTACTGAAAGTTATTATGAGAGAGGGAAACATGGTTTTATGTGTCTCAACAATATTAAGTTTCCCATCTTTATTTTGAAAGTCTTGAAGTTGCACTTGTTTTGCTTTTCTATGCTTATTGCTTTGTGCTTTCATGACTTGTTTCTTTACAAGATTCCTATGCATAGGAAGTGGGTTAGACTTAAATGTGCTTTGAATTTGCTCCTCGATGCTCTCTTTTACTTCAATTCATATGTCTTATGTGAGCATCTTCTCAAACTATCATGCCTAACTTAAAGGCGTTAAACAAAAGTACTTATTGGGAGATAACCCAAAAGTTTTAGATGAGTCTTGGAAGTTACTACTTCTATAATAACCGCTCCTTATCCTTTTTATTTGCTTTTTGTGCCAAGAGTAACCTCTAATGGGAGAGAAGTAATGATTGGGAAAATTGTTGTCCCGAAACAAATTTCTGTGCTTCACCGTAAAAATTCGTGTAAACTCTCTGTACGTCGTTTTGAGGCATGGATTTTTTTGCCCCAGGTTGTTATCTAACTTCCGTTAGTTCAACACTTTTTTATTTGAGCAACAGAAGGTCTTCGAAAAAATTGGTTTTTACCTGCTGGTCTGTTTTGACAGATTTTTGCCATTATTTGCATTTGCTTCTTGTTGATTCCTTTTTGGGTTCTTTTTGGGGACCTGAGCTTTTTGAGCGAAGTGCTACAGTAGCTTATGTTTTAATGGAAGTTTTATTGGTGTTAGAACTGAACCTAAAAACTTATTATCTTGAGTGCACTAATGTTGCTAATAAAGATTGTGTGAAGTTTTGTATGAAGGAAAAATTTCAGGTGTATGGAAGGAGTGAGTAATGAGATGAAGGATGGACTAAAGCTCAAGCTTGGGTATGCCACCCCGTGTCACCCCAAGAAATATCCAAGAAGTACAAGCGTCAAAGCTTGGGGTTACCCAAGGCATCCCCCTCTTCATCAATAAAAATCCCAGGTTTCTTCCAAACACTTCATTTTATTGTTTCATGCACAATTGTGTTGTTCTTGGAGCGTCTTCGTTTTCGTTCTTAGTTTTCGTTTGCTTAGTTTGCTTTGTTTGCTGCAATAATTTGGTTGGATCCCAACACTTCTTTTGGAGACAGACACACTCTGCTTTCATTGTTTAGAACACTCTAGTTTTCATTCGTATTGTTTTATGAGTGTTCTGTTTTGCTAGCACTGGGTTTAGCCTTAGTTTTCTTGTGCTTTCAGCTTAGAACTTTTTAGTTCTTCCTTTTGGATTTGTGAGACAAGCTCACTGATCTTTATTTATTATTATCTTTGTGAGTTCTTTCAAATAAGTTGGCTTGGATTGGAAAAGAGTAGGAATGCTCATGCTTAAGTGGTAAAAGGAGCTTGTTTTTCACCGTGGCTTGGACTTTATCATGTCATGCTAGATGTTGCTTTGAACTTATGCTTAGTGATTATTGTTGTAGCATGACTTGTTATAAACAATTGAGATTGCTCAATGTGCCTTGGAAGAATCATGTGTTGTGTTAGCATATTAAAGCATAATATTGTGGTATTCTCCTTTGATGCTTTCTTTGGGTTGACATGGCGCATGATCACACCATGTTATGACTATCCCAAGTCACCATATCCTTTATGATCCTTTGTTTTCAACTTGTAGTATCACTTTATGCTTTGATCAATGATGTTTTGTCGCTTTGCATGATTATGGCCATTATTGCTCTCTTAGTTTGTCGTTCCCAGTCTTTTGCTAGCCTCCGTAACCAAGTATGAGTTCCACTCATGCATCCAACTCCTAAAGCCAAGTTATTCCAAAGAGTCCACCATACCTACCTATTAGCATATGCTATTCCAAGTATATTCATGTTTTATCTACTTTCCGAATTAAACTTGTTATGAGAAAACTAGTGATTAAAGCTCTCACGAACTTGATGGACACTTTAATTTTCTTGCCCTTAATAAACTTGAACCATTGTGTCCATCTTTGTTGCATATATGCTTGCGCTTTATAAGTTGGAATTAGTAGAACCATGTATCATGGGGAACATATCATGTTCTTTTGCTTATGGATCCCGGCGGTGTGAAATTAAAGTGGAACTTGTAAGATCATGGAGTTTGTATGTGTGTTAGAGAAATGCCTGGGCCGCTAGCCTAAGCCATGCCTAATCATGGTGGAAACTTGCAGCATCACCACAATCAGCACTCAATGAAGCATCCTCAATAAAAACCTATGCAAATAGCAAATAAAAAGATCACTGAGATGCTCATTGTCTGCTTGCCTTGTCATTTTGATTATGGGATAGCTCCTGTATCATGTGCAAGGGGTACCCCGTTGGCGGTTCTTTATGTGTACTTATAATGACAAGAGCTTACTTGTGACTAAAGTTGAGTAGCATGAGGTTCGGTCTTCGTAAGTAAGAGGCATGAGATTTCAGCTTATAACCTGTCAAGCATATCCTCTTAGTTCTGTCACTTTAACCTTAATCACCTAAAGATGCTTATGATAGGGGCCCAAGAACTGTCTACAAGAATAGAAGTGCGTAGACATCACCTCACGGTCTAAGGAATAGTCTACGAGGATCCATTTGTAATCATCATAACTTGAACTTCGTAACATGATCGGGTCACGATGTTTAGGTTGGGTATTGGTTCATCATCTCATTCTCAAAATGAGTAGACTCCATTTCCAACTAGCATAAATGTACATGATCAGGAAACCTTGATCATTTATTGACCAATGAACCAGTGACTAGAGTTTCACTAGGAACCCCTGGTTGTTTATATATCACACGTGTATTGATGTTTCCGCTCAATACAGTTATAGCATGATATAAAACTTAATCATAAACTTTATGAAATATGATAATAATCCTTATTAATATTTGTCTCTAGGGCATATTTCCAACAGTCTCCCAGTTGCACTAGAGTACAAATAAACTAGCTGCATTTGTTCTTAATCATTGGCACCATATATCCGGTATCCTGAACATGCTTGCTCATGTAATAGGTTGAGTCTTGGGTCTGTACTTTACAGTCCCAAATCCTTTGCAACTTAATAATGTCACCTTGATTGACATTAATACTTTATCATCACATGATAACATATGTGTGTATGCATCATCGCTATGGCAGCAGAACGAGATCGGATTCGAGGAGCCTACAACGACTTTAGATCAACCTCGAGGGCTTTCTCATGGGCACTGTGCCCTCGGACACATCATTCTACGTTAAAAGCAAACTAGCCCCATGATGACCCACAAGTATAGGGGGGTGTATCGCAGTATTTTCGAGGGAAGTGAAACCCAATTTATTGATTCGACATAAGAGGAGCCAAAGAATATTTATAAGCCTTAACAACTAAGTTGTCAATTCAGCTGCACCTGGAAACAATCTTGCTCACAACAGTTTATCAGTAGCAATAGTTTTGTAGTAGCAATAGCAAAGTAATAGCAGTAGTAAAAGTAAAGACAGTAGTAACAATTGCAGTAAACAGTAGGATTAAAGCGCGATAGGCATAGGGATGGATGGACGGGCGTTGCATGGACAAGACAATTCACGTAGCAATCAGGATAT
Organism: Avena eriantha; assembly: GCA_910589775.1. Classification (NCBI taxonomy): domain Eukaryota; kingdom Viridiplantae; phylum Streptophyta; class Magnoliopsida; order Poales; family Poaceae; genus Avena; species Avena eriantha. The sequence goes on along the minus strand of OU342746.1, from coordinate 281,864,253 downwards.
AGGGCATTTGCAGATAAATAAGGTAAAGCATCCAAGTACTAAATAATCTTAGGCATGTGTTCCATATATAGTCATACGTGCTCGCAATGAGAACTTGCACAACATCTTTTGTCCTGCCAGCCCGTTTGCAGCGGGGCCTCAAGGGAACTACTGGCAATTAAGGTGCTCCTTTTAATAGAGCACCGGAGCAAAGCATTAACACTCCGTGAACACATGTGATCCTCACATCAAAGCCATCCCATCCGTTTATCCCGATTATTGTCACTTCGGGGCCTTTGGTTCTGGACAACAATATGTGTATACAACTTGCAGGTAAGATCACAAACAATACTATCATCATGAATCAATAACATGTTTAGATCTGAAATCATGGCACTCGGGCCCTAGTGACAAGCATTAAGCATAATAAGTTGCAACAGAGTCAAAAAGCACTAATAATAGATACTAGGCACCATGCCCTAACAATCTGATGCCATTACATGAACGTTCTCATCCAATCCCTACCATCCGTGTTAGTTGTATAAAAATCACACAAGTTTAGAGGAGAAACAATAGAAAGAGTGTCCGATAAAGTAGATACGTTTTGGACGTATCAACTCCCCAAGCTTAGCTTATTGCTTGTCCTCAAGCAATTCAGTTGAAAACTGAGTGCGATAAAAGAGCTTTCACGAACACGTTTGCTTCATAAGATGTATATATTCTCAGCATATGGTCAACTACTTAAGCAATTCATAATAAAGAGTATGCAAATAAGTTTACTTAATGGTCATTGCAAACTATGAAGAGATTCCAACTCAAAAAATAGTAAGTAGCATGAAACATAAACATAAGTGATACATTGCAAATGTATCTATAATTTTTGATGTTCCATGCTTAGTTTTATCCACTTTCTTGTGTTTTGTTCCAACTTTGGAGTACTTTTCATATGATTTCTTGGACTAACCTATTAACAAGAGCCACAGTGCCAGCTGCCTGTTTTCTGATGTTTTTGGTTCCAGGAAAGTCAGAAAATGAATATTCTCGGAATTGGACGGGACAAAAACCAAAGTGCCTATTTTTTGGAAGTCATCAAGTGCCAGAATACGAGATGGAGAAGGGCCAGAGGCCGGCCACACCACCTGGCCACGCGGCCAAGCTGGGCCCGCACCAGGGGTGGTGTGGTGGCCCCTGGCACCCCCTCGGTCTCCCCTTCCGCCTATAAGATGCCCTCGGGCAGAAAACCCTAAGTACCCGATAAAAAATCCACGAAAGAGGTTGTAGCCGCCGTCATCTCCATCCCTAATCAGGAGGGATCTAAAGCTCTTCCCGGCACCCTGCCGGAGAGGGGAATTCACCCTGGAGGCCTTCTTGATCACCATGTAAGCCTCTGGTGTGATGCGTGAGTAGTTCATCCTTGGACTACGGATCCATGTAGTAGCTAGATGGCTGGTTCTCCTCCTTTGTGCTTTCATGTTTAGATCTTGTGAGCTCCATTCATGATCAAGATCATCTATTTGTAATTCTGCATGTTGTGTTTGCGAGGATCCGATGGATATTGAGATGCTATTTCAGATTGATTATTGATTCTATCATGTTTTTGTTATTTGTGATCTTGCATGGTTTCCGTTGTTAGTAGTGATGGGTTCGTAGCATGGAAAACAAAAAAATTCTACCGCAAGAACGAACAAAACCCAGATCTAATCTAGACAAAAGCCAAGATCTAATCTATTAGACATGTGCAACAAGATAGATCTGTACTAACCCTTGTAGACCCGAAAGCGTTAACGAGATTAGATCTCGTGGTTGATGTAGTCGATCAATTGCCGATCTCAAGATCGTGTGGACGATCCTTCCGGCATCGCGTTCCAGCAGCGCTTCCACGGTCGGTCAAGTGGACGATCCTTCCAGCGCCGCGTTTCGGCAGCGCTTCCGCAGTCGGTCACACGTGCGGAGTCGAAGCAGACCTTCCTCTCCTCGTTCCAGCGAGCAGCGGAGGTAGTAGATCTTCTCCAAGGAATCCCAGCAGCACGACGGCGTGGTGGTGGTGGAGTAGAGAATTCTGCAGGGCTTCGCCTATGCCTGTGCAGAAGAAAGGAGGAGGAGAGAGGCGGCAGAGATTGGAGTTATGGGAGCAGGCCTGGAGGGGGTGCCCCTGCCCTTCTATTTAAGGGGGGGGAGGCGCGCTTGGGGAGGGGGAGTCCTAGTAGGACTCCCCTCCTATGGCCGGCGGTGGGAAGGGGGTAGGAGTCCTCCTCCCCACCGAATCCGTGTCTTGCCCCACTAGGTTTCCTTTGACCCTTTCTTGGTTTTCAAGCAAACTCCAAGAAATCCTCTAGAACCTTCCAGAACATTCCAAAACCTTCTAGAATCTCCATACAAACAGTCCGGAACATTTCCTAACTTTGAAAATGATCCCCAATATATGAATCTTATTCTCCGGACCATTCCGGATCTCCTCGTGATGTCCTGAATCCAATCCGAGACTCCGAACAACATTCGGTCTCCAACGCATATTCCATATCTACTTAAAACAACTTCGAACCTTAAGTGTGTCACCCTACGGTTCGTGAATATGCAGACATGACAGAGACACATCTCCTATCAATAACCATCAGCGGGACCTGGAGATCCATAATGGCTCCCACATACTCAACGATGACTTCGCGATCGATTGAACCACTTACATACGAAACTAATTCCCTTTGTCTCGCGATACTATACTTATCCGAGGTTTGATCGTCGGTATCTCCATACCTAGTTCTACCTCGTTACTGATAAGTACTATTTACTCGTTCCGTGATATGTCATCCCTTGTGACCCAGTCACATACTTGCAAGCTAATTAGATGACATTCCACCGAGAGGGCCCAGAGCATATCTATACGTCATATGGATGGACAGATCCCAATCTTGGTCCATGCGCTTCAACACATACTTTCAGAATACCCAATGACACCTTTATGACCACCCAGTTACGAAGCGGTGTTTGATGTCATCAAAGTACCCATCTGGTGATGGTGATTAACATAACCTCATGGTCGAAGGATTAGGTTACTATGTATTTTAAAGCTTATAGCAAACGAACTTTAATGACTTGATCTTATGCTATGCTTACTACGGGTGTGTGTCCATCACATCATTCTCCCAATGATATGATCTTGTTATTAACGACATCCAATGTCCATGATCAGGAAACCATGATCATCCATTAATCAACAAGCTAGTTTAACAAGAGGCTTACTAGGGACTCTTTTATGTTTACAAAACACACAAGTATTAATATTTCCGGTTAATACAATTATAGCATGGGATGTAAACATTTATCATAAACATAAAGATATAATAATAACCACTTTATTATTGCCTCTTGGGCATATCTCCAACAGTCTCCCACTTGCACTAGAGTCAATAATCTAGTTAAAAAACTTGTGCATTCAACACCTATGGCTTCTTGGTGTTGTATAGACACTATTGCTAGTGGTAAACATAATCTTCGGATCTGACACTTCCAGGTCCGTGTGTATTTGCATGTCCTTGCGTCTCTACGCATTACTCATTCTCCAATGAGATGGCATTGTATAAATTTGGTCCTTTGGTGAGACCTTTAGTTCCTTGGGATTAAATTATGTTGATACAATTGTCATACAATGTATCTTCATAGTATTATCCCGCTATGAACCACACCTAGTTTGATAACAAACTACTTAACACAAATGCCCTCCTTTGCTGCTACTATAGCAGTTATATACTTAGCCTTTTGTTGTAGTATCTGTTACAATGTTTTAACTTTGGTACTCAACCAAATCCGTTACGGAACTTCCTTTCCATTACATTGTGCCACCCATAGTTTAAATTGAGATAAATTTAATTTGTATCTTGTGACAAAATTAGTATCAATGTAACGCTTTACAATGAACTACCATTAACTATTTGTTACTTATACATGGTATATTCTTAGTTCTTCCAAAGCTCATAAGAATATCTTTACTATTGTCCAATGATCATCTTATGAATCATTCTGGTATATGCTCATAACATTTAGAGCATAGGACATATCTGGATGTGTACATCTCAAAGAATGATTGATCAAAATATTCTTGTGATTTCACCAAGTGTCAAAACACTTGAATCTCGTGTCAACACACTCGAATCTTGATTCAGTCCTTTCCGTGCGTCAAGAACCTTTCTTGTTGTTTCCATATTGAACTCATTCAACGTCTTATCTATGTACATTTGGCAAAACCATATTAGCGCCTCAATCTATCCATATAGACATTGATGCCTAATTCTTGGGTTATGCCTAAGTCTTTCATCAAAATGAAATTCTTAACCCGTGTCAATAAAAGATACATCATTTCTAATCAACAATATGTCTTTCACATAATGTATTAGAAATATGCCTTAGCGCTCCCACTTAATTTCTTGCAAATGCAAGCATCTTCATCATCTCCGATGAATTTAAACTCTTTTAACAGTTTCATCATGGTGAAGATTCCAACTCCGCTATGCTTACTTCAACCATTGAAGTTTTGCATACTCTTTTAGCATCCTTTGAATCAACAAAACCCTTTGGATCGTGTCATGTACACGTCCTAGGTAACCATTCTATTAGAAGAACTTGTTTTGTTTGTTAAACTACGATATACCAAAATATATGTAGTGGTGGCTACATTAATCCGTCCAGACTAAATATCGCTATGAAAGATCAAATCTTATCATAGTCAATTCCTTGAACATTGTCGTAAACTCTTTCCGACATGTCGACTATTTCATAGATTTGAAACATCCATGTCTATTTCTTTATAGATCCAAACACGACCGATAGGCTTCACGCGGAGGGTCTTCAAAGTTCAGAAACTTGATTTCTCGTGTAAGGATGCTATCACGGATTCCATGACTTCTAGTCATTTTATGGAGTCAGGGCCCATCATCGCTTCTTTGCATGTAGTCGATTCATCATTGTCAAAACAATAACGACTTGCTTACCAAATCTTACTATTTGATTCTGACCGACCCACACGGTTCTATAGGAACTCTAATCTCCAAGATCACACCTTTTTTAATCACGAGAGCCATGAGCATTGTGGTCACCACCGGGAAACTTTCCGGCGCTGCGCTACTTAGCACATATAGCTAAGGTTCAACAACCTTATCAAAGTTCTATTGTCCTCCCACTTAACTTTTCACGAAAAATTCCTTCTCAAGAAACTTGATGCTCCAAGTAACAAACTCTTTTGTCCTCAGTGTTATGGAGAAATTCCCAACAAATTCTTTGGGATAACCTACAAAGATGTGTTTATCCGACCTTGGTTGTAAACATTTTACTTATGCATAACATACCAAAATTTAAGAAAAGACAATTCGGGTTTTATCCCAAACCATGACTTATATGGTGTCATTTCAACGGATCACGATGGAGCTCTTTTCAGTGTAAAAGCGGTAGTCTCTAAAGCTTCAATCTTTAAAACATAATGGCAGTTTTATAAATGACATCCTTGATCTTACCATCTCAAACATGGTTTGATTTCATCTCTCGAATATGCCATACTCCCATGGTTTATCGGGAAACACAAATCATGCAACAATTTCTCAAGTCTTAGGTGTTTTTTTTTGCTAAACATGTAACTCAAATATCTTCCTTTATGATCGAATCATAAACTCTTTATTTTCTTGTTACAATGATTTTCCACTTCATCTTGAAAGTCTTTTAACAACTTTCAAATGTTTCATACTTCTTCCTTATTGAGTAAGTACAAACATATACTCACTCAAATCTTCGGAGAAAGCATATGAAGTTGGAATCCATCGCCCACGACTACACATAGTGGACTATATACATCAATATGTACAAATTCCAATCAGTTAGTCGTCCGTTCCTCTTTTGGCCTACGAACGGAGTTTTAATTATCTCCAGGAAAGTATCACAAGCGTCATTTGATCCAAATCAAAGACTCCAATAAATCCATCAACATGGAGTTTCTTCATGTATCCCTTTCAATATAATTTAAACGGCGATGTCACTTTGCAAGTGATCTTTCAATCATTTGTCTTGTGACATTTTAGCAATAGTGTTTATGGATGTGATTTCTCCCACCAGACTTGTAAAAGTTCATCCATCCTTTATGGAATACGGAAATTATTTGAACAACCATTGTTCTCGTAATACCGGAACAACAAATCTTGAAGGCTAGGTTTGATGTCAACGAAAAACACAATAACACTTTATTTGTTTTCGATGAACATCATCACTTATTCTCTTGCTAGTTACTTAGGCCATTGTAGTTCATGAATTACGTTGTCCTGTATGACATAGCATACCAACCAATTCGGTATCCAATACCGGAGAACCACATTGTTTAACAAGCAAGGAATACAACCATAACATGTATATCTTCTATATGCCTAAGTTGGACATCTCCACTCTTTTCTCTTCTGCCAAATATTTTATAGATTCTCTTTCAGCAATTTCTTGTCTTTTAAAAGAATCTATCAACATCAATAGCGGTGTCATCAACATGACACATGGTACAAAGCGTATATAGTCAACTACTAATACCTTTGGACTTGCACTTTGAGGTGGATCACCATCATCAAATGTTTGGTGTTCTTTTAAAAAATCCATTCTTTAGTAATATTTTAGTGTAGTAAACATTTTACTTACATCTTCTATTCATCCTTATCATGACAACTTTCATGATCAAGCTGCTATAGCTTATAAAGGTGAATTGTGAGTATAATGTTTCTTTTTCAAAACCTTTTGGAGGATTAGGACGACTAGCGTCTCCAACCTTCACAAATTCTCATCAAATATGAGGACGTATACTCTATCATGTTGTAACCAACACATTGTTTTAGATATCGCAATACCTTTCACATATGATGGTTTCTGAAACATTGCTTTCAGCTCTTAGATAAACTTGATATTAAAAACAATCTTTTGAGTATCAAGAATCATGGAGGCATACATGATACATTAGATACTAACACTGGAATTGTTACTCTTGATTTAATACTATTTATTAAACTTCATGGAGTAAATAGAGTTTGCTGAAAGTTTGCAATAGGACTTATAAACTTTAAATTGACATTCAAAACAATACGATATCGGTTCGTAAAGTAAATATCCAGAATTTCTATAGTTCCACTATCTCAACTATAACTAAGCATAAGGTGGTGAACGGATGCCAATGACTACAACAAACTATGCAAATTCACTTTGATTGTGTTTATGATAAATTGAGTTCGACTAATCCAAATTATAAATGAACTCCCACTCAAAACAACATCCCTCGAGTTGTTTTAGTGATTACACGAACCAAATCCACTACACCGAGTCCGATCATCACGTGAGATGATGTAGCTTTAAAGGCGAACAATCAACATGTTCATCATATCATCCATATGACTCATGCTTTACCTTTTGGTATTCCGTGTTCCGAGACCATGTCTGTACATGCTAGGCTCGTCAAGGTTAACCTTAGGTTCCGCATGTGCAAATCTGGCTTGCACCCATTGTATGCACACGTAGAGTCTATCACACCCGATCATCACGAGATGCTTCGAAACGACGAGTCTTAGCAACGGTGCCAACTAAGGACGAACACTTTATTACTTGATATTTAGTGAGAGGGATCATCTTATAATGCTACCATCGCGATCTAAGCAATACAAGATGCATAAAGGATTAACATCACAGGCAATTCATAATATGTGTGATATGATATGGCCCTTTCTTCTTGCGCCTTTGATCTCCATCTCCAAAGCACGAACATGATCTCCATCATCACCAGCATTGCGCCAAGGTCAGTGGCGCCGCTTCATGGTTGTCCATCATCACTAGTAACTATTACAACTACTTGGAATAAAGCTATTACAAGATGAATAGACACGCAGGTCTTAACAGAATTAAAAGACAACCATTAGGCTCCTGCCGGTTGCCATATTACAACAAGGATCATTGCATACATCAAATATAATCATAATCACATGATGGCCATATCACATCACAAAACCCCTGCAAAAACAAGTTAGACACCTCTAATTTTCTTTGCATGTTTTACGTGGTTTGGGGCTTTCGCATAAGATCGATCTTACCTACGAACAAGGACCACAACATTGATACAAGTGTTATCAGATGCTCATTGTAAATTGAATCTTAACTATGGTGGGAGAGACAGACACCCGCAAAGCCACTTGTGCAAAGCAAGTTGCACGTCAAGCGTGGAGCAAGTCTCATGTGCGATGACATGTAATGTTAGCCCGAGCCGCTTCATCCCACCATGCCGCAAGATGCAAATTACACTCTAAGACACCGACAACAAAAGCATCAACGCCCACAAAAACATTGTGTTCTACTCGTGCAACAGATCTACGCATAGATACGGCTCTGATACCACTAATGGGTTCGTAGCATGGAAAACAAAAAATTTCTACCGCAAGAACGAACAAAACCCAGATCTAATCTAGACAAAAGCCAAGATCTAATCTATTAGACATGTGCAACGAGATAGATCTGTACTAACCCTTGTAGACCCGAAAGCGTTAACGAGATTAGATCTCATGGTTGATGTAGTCGATCAATTGCCGATCTCAAGATCGTGTGGACGATCCTTCCGGCGTCATGTTCCAGCAGCGCTTCCGCAGTCGGTCAAGTGGACGATCCTTCCGGCGCCACGTTTCGGCAGCGCTTCCGCAGTCGGTCACACGTGCGGAGTCGAAGCATACCTTCCTCTCCTCGTTCCAGCGAGCAGCGGAGGTAGTAGATCTTCTCCACGGAATCCCAGCAGCACGACGGCGTGGTGGTGGTGGAGTAGAGAATTCTGCAGGGCTTCGCCTATGCCTGTGCAGAAGAAAGGAGGAGGAGAGAGGCGGCAGAGATTGGAGTTATGGGAGCAGGCCTGGAGGGGGCGCCCCTGCCCTTCTATTTAAGGGGGGAGGCGCGCTTGGGGAGGGGGAGTCCTAGTAGGACTCCCCTCCTATGGCCGGCGGTGGGAAGGGGGTAGGAGTCCTCCTCCCCACCGAATCCGTGTCTTGCCCCACTAGGTTTCCTTTGACCCTTTCTTGGTTTTCAAGCAAACTCCAAGAAATCCTCTAGAACCTTCCAGAACATTCCAAAACCTTCTAGAATCTCCATACAAACAGTCCGGAACATTTCCTAACTTTGAAAATGATCCCCAATATATGAATCTTATTCTCCGGACCATTCCGGATCTCCTCGTGATGTCCTGAATCCAATCCGAGACTCCGAACAACATTCGGTCTCCAACGCATATTCCATATCTACTTAAAACAACTTCGAACCTTAAGTGTGTCACCCTACGGTTCGTGAATATGCAGACATGAAAGAGACACATCTCCTATCAATAACCATCAGCGGGACCTGGAGATCCATAATGGCTCCCACATACTCAACGATGACTTCGCGATCGATTGAACCACTTACATACGAAACTAATTCCCTTTGTCTCGCGATACTATACTTATCCGAGGTTTGATCGTCGGTATCTCCATACCTAGTTCTACCTCGTTACTGATAAGTACTATTTACTCGTTCCGTGATATGTCATCCCTTGTGACCCAGTCACATACTTGCAAGCTAATTAGATGACATTCCACCGAGAGGGCCCAGAGCATATCTATCCGTCATATGGATGGACAGATCCCAATCTTGGTCCATGCGCTTCAACACATACTTTCAGAATACCCAATGACACCTTTATGACCACCCAGTTACGAACCGGTGTTTGATGTCATCAAAGTACCCATCCGGTGATGGTGATTAACATAACCTCATGGTCGAAGGATTAGGTTACTATGTATTTTAAAGCTTATAGCAAACGAACTTTAATGACTTGATCTTATGCTATTCTTACTACGGGTGTGTGTCCATCACATCATTCTCCTAATGATATGATCTTGTTATTAACGACATCGAATGTCCATGATCAGGAAACCATGATCATCCATTAATCAACAAGCTAGTTTAACAAGAGGCTTACTAGGGACTCTTTTATGTTTACAAAACACACAAGTATTAATGTTTCCGGTTAATACAATTATAGCATGGGATGTAAACATTTATCATAAACATAAAGATATAATAATAACCACTTTATTATTGCCTCTTGGGCATATCTCCAACAAGTAGCTATCTTGGCCAAGTAGATGCTAGCAACTCCAAGAGTTAGTATTTATGCTCGATAGTGGGTTCATGCCTCTGGTAATTTGGGGAAGTGACATAAATCTCTAAGGTACTAGATGTGCTGTTGCTACTAGGGACAAAACAACAATCCTTTGTTCATAGAACAATCGTATTGTTTACTTTACACGCAGTTTGTAAAGCAATGATCTGTTGCTTGCAACTTAATACTAGAGGGGGTTCGGATGATAACCTGAAGGTGGATTATTAGTCATAGATGCAGTTGGATGGCAGTCTATGTATAATGTTGTAATGCCCAATCGAATCTCAAAGGAGTCAAGATGATTAGTATATGCATGTATTGCTTTCTCGATATTTGTCAATTGCCCCGCTGTAATTTGTTCACCCAGCATCTTATCTATCTTAAGGAGAGCCACCTCTAGTGAACTACGGATCCCGGTCCTTGTCTTTTACATTCAATCTACAATCTTTTACTGTTTTGTGTTTACTTTCTGCAAACTTTTACTTCTTTCCATTCAATACGTTTAATCCTTTGTTTTCCGCAAAACACGGTGAGATTGACAACCTTATCGCAAGTTGGGGACAAAGTTCTGTGGTTGTGTTGTGCAGGTCTCCACGTTGCTACTAGCACCGGTAGTGCGCCCTGCCAAAGCTCAGCTAGTAACACCTTTGGGGTGTTTCCTTGCTCCTACTGGTTCGATTAAACCTTGGTTTCATAACTGAGGGAAACTTGCTACTGTGCTCATCATACCTTCCTCTTGGAGTTCCCAACGAGCTCTACATCAACCACGCACCAGCACTTTTCTGGGCGCCGTGCATTGAGCCATCAAGTATTTTTCTGGTGCCGTTGCCGGGGAGTCAAGGACATCTTCACAAGGGGAGTCCCTCATAACCAATCTCTTTACTTTGTTATTTTTGTTTTGCTTAGTTTCTTTTTGCTTTGTTTGCTTGTTTTCTTTATTCAAAAACACAAAAAATTTAGTTTTACTAGTTTGCTTTCTTATTTGAAAACACACAAAAATGACTTCTCTTGAAAACACTAAGTTGTGTGACTTCACTAGCACCAACAACAATGATTTTATGAGCACACCTATTGCTCCACCTGTGCCTGAAGATACTTTCTTTGAGATAAAACCTACTTTACTCAATCTTGTTATGCGAGAACAATTTTCTAGTATTGGTAATGAAGATGCTGCTTCCCATCTAAATAACTTTGTTGAACTTTGTGAGATGCAAAAGCATAGGGATATAGATGGTGATATTATTAAGCTGAAATTGTTTCCTTTCTCTTTGAGAGGAAAAGCTAAAGAATGGTTGAATTCCTTAACTAGGAATAGTATTGATTCTTGGACTAAGTGCAAAGATGCTTTCATTGGAAAGTACTATCCTCCTGCTAAGATTATATCTATGAGAAGTGAAATAATGAAGTTTAAACAACTTGATAATGAGCATGTTGCTCAAGCTTGGGAAAGAATGAAATCTCTGGTAAAGAATTGTCCCACTCATGGACTGACTGCTTGGATGATCATCCAAACTTTTTATGCAGGATTGAACTATTCTTCAAGGAACCTATTGGATTATGCTGCTGGAGGTACCTTTATAACCATCACTTTGGGTGCTGCAACAAAATTTCTGGACAATATGATGGTTAATTATTCTGAATGGCATACTGAGAGAGCTCCACAAGGTAAGAAGGTAAATTATGTTGAGGAAACCTCCTCCTTGAGTGATAAGATTAATATTATTATGTCTATGCTTGTTAATGGGAAAGCCCATATTGATCCAAATAATGTTCCTTTAGCCTCTTTGGTTGCTCAAGAAGAGCAAGTTGATGTGAACTTCATAAGAAATAACAATTTTGGCAACAATGCTTATGGTAATAATGCTTATAGGAACAACTTTGGTAACAACAATTATAAGCCATATCCTCCCAACAATGGTAATGCTTATGGAAATTCTTACAACAATAATAAGAGTGCTCCCTCTGAACTTGAAGTTATGCTTAAAGAGTTGATTAGTAAACAAACTGCTTTCAATAAAACTATTGAGGAAAAACTCTCTAATGCTGAAAGAAATATAGCATCTTTGGCTGAAGCTTAATCTTCTTTGAATAAAATGGCTGCTAAACCTGAAACTAGTGATAATCCTTTGCAGCTACTAATGCTATACAAGTAAGAATTGATGAAAATGTTAGACTATTAGCTGAATTACATGCTAAGTGGGAAAGGGAAGATGAAATTGCTAGAAACATTAGTGTTTCTACTATTACCACCACTAGTGTTGAAGCTAGTAATAGTTCTACTACTTTAGATGATACATTTTATTTTGATCTTGATGGTTGCAATATCTCTGAAGTTATTAAGTTCCTACAAAAGCTTGCTAAAAGTCCTAATGCTAGTGCAATGAACATGGCCTTTACAAAACACATTACTGATGCTCTCATAAAGATTAAAGAAGAAAAGATGAAACATAAAGCTTCTATTCCTATAAAAAAAAAGATGGTTGGGAACCCGTCATTAATATGAAAGTGAATGACTTTGATTTCAAAGCTTTATGTGATCTTGATAGTAGTGTATCTATTATGCCTAGAAGGATTTATGATATGCTTGATTTGCCTCCTCTTGAAGATTGTTATTTGAATGTCCCACTTGATGATAATGCTAAAAAGAAACTCTTGGGGAGTCTTTTAATGATGTTCTTATTATGGTTAACAATGCCTATGTCCACGTTGATTTCTATGTTTTGGATGTTGAATACAATGCTTCTTGTCCTATTACTTTGGGAAGATCTTTTCTTAGAACTGTTGGTGCCATTATTGATATGAAAGAAGGCACCATTAAATATCAACTCCCACTCAAGAAAGGTATAGAACACTTCCCTAATAATAGAGAGAAGTTTTCTTTTGCTTATCCTATGAAAACAAAATTTGGTCTTAATGCTTCTTCATTTGAGAACACTTGATTCTTTTTCTTGCTTATTATGCCTAACTTAAAGGCGTTAAAGAAAAGTACTTATTAGGAGATAACCCAAAAGTTTTAGATGAGTCTTGGAAGTTATTACCTCTGTAATAACCGCTCCTTATCCTTTTTATTTGCTTTTTGTGCCAAGAGTAACCTCTAATGAGAGAGAAGTAATGATTGGGAAAGTTGTTGTCCCGAAACAGATTTCTGTGCTTCACCGTATAAATTCGTGTAAAATCTCTGAACGTCTTTTTGAGGCGTGAATTTTTGTTCTTCTTCCCCAGGTTGTTATCTAACTTTCGTTAGCTCAACACTTTGTGATTTGAGCAACATAAGGTCTTCGAAAAAATTCGTCTTTACCTGCTGGTCTGTTTTGACAGATTTCTGCCATTTTCTGCATTTGCTTCTTGTTGGTTCTTTCTTGAGTTCTTTTGGAGAATTGAGCTTTCTGAGGGAAGTACTACAGTAGCTAGTGTTTTAATGGAAGTTTATTTGGTGTTAGAACTGAACCTTAAGACTTATTTATCTTGAGTGCACTAATGTTGCTAATAAAGATTGTGTGAAGTTTTGTATGAAGGAACATTTTCAGGTGTATGGAAGGAATGAGTAATGAGATGAATGATGGACTAAAGCTCAAGCTTGGGGATGCCACGTGTGTCACCCCAATAAATATCCAAGAAATACAAGCGTCAAAGCTTGGGGATGCCCAAGGCATCCCCTTCTTCATCAATAAAAATCCCAGGTTTCTTCCAAACGCTTCATTTTTATTGTTTCATGCACAATTGTGTTTTTCTTGGAGCGTCTCCTTTTTCGTTTTCATTTTGGTTTTTCGTTTGCTTTGGTTTTCTTAGTTTTCTGAATAAATTGGTTGTACCCCCTCTTTCATACGTTGGTTTGCAAATAGTTTAGTTTGGTTTGGAAAAGAGTAGGAAAGTTCATACTTATGTGGTAAAAAGAGCTTGTTTTGACTGTGGCCTATTCTTTGTCATGCCATGCTTGATATTGTTTTGGATTTATGCTTAGTATTATTTGCTGTAGCATGACTTGTTATAAACAATTGAGATTGCTTAATGTGCCTTGGATGAATCATGCGTTGTTTTAGCATATTAAAGCATAGTATAGTGGTATTCTCCTTTGATGCTTTATTTGGGTTGACTTGGCGCATGCTCACACCATGTTATGACTATCTCAAGTCACCATAGCCTTTATGATCCTTTAGTTTTCAACTTGTAGTATCACTTTATGCTTTGATCAATGATGTTTTGTCGCTCTGCATGATTATGGCCATTATTGCTCTCTTAGTTTGTCGCTCCCAGTCTTTTGCTAGCCTCCACCACCAAGTATGAGGTCCACTCATGCATCCAACTCCCTAAACCAAGTTATTCCAAAGAGTCCACCATACTTTCCTACTAGCTTATGCTATTCCAAGTATTTTCATGCTTTTGTTTACCTTCCAAATTAAACTTCTTATGAGAAAACTAGTGATTAAAGCTCTCACGAACTTGATGGCACACTTTACTTTTTTGCATCTAATAAACTTGTACCATTGGGTCCTTCTTTTTTGCATATATGCTTGCGCTTTATAAGTTGAAATTAGCAGAACCATGTTTCATGGGGAACGCTTTCAACATTGCACTTGTACTTTGTACCCCGTTGATATCATGTTCTTTTGCTTACGGATCCCGGCGGTGTGAAATAAAAGTGGAACTTGTAAGATCATGGAGTTTGTATGTGTGTTAGAGAAACGCCTGGGCCGCTATCCTAATCCATGCCTAATCATGGTGGAAACTTGCATCATCACCATAATGAGCACTCTATGAAGCATCCTCAATAAAAACCTATGCAAATAGCAAATAAAAAGATCGATGATATGCTCATTGTCTGCTTGCCTTGTCATTTTGATTATGGGAAAGCTCCCGTATCATGTGCAAGGGGTACCCGTTGGCGGTTCTTAATGATACACATGTACTTACAATGACAAGAGCTTACTTGTGACTAAAGTTGAGTAGCATGAGGTCCGGTCTTTGTAAGTAAGGGGAATGAGATTTCGGTTTATAACTTGTCAAGCATATCCTCTTAGTCGTGTCACTTTAACCTTAATCACCTTAAAGATGCTTATGATAGGGGCAATGAGAGCTGAAAGCTATAAGTACCATAATATTTGGAAGCTCTTTAAGAGACTTGAATCCCTACTTCCTTTTACAAAGGCTTTCTTCCACCATTACATTGAGTCTCCACCTTCTATCTTTATGCACCTACTTTGAGAGCATAGTGGCCATTCTTAGTTCTATGTGCATTGTCCCAAGACTAGTTGATTGATGCATAACTTGTTATTGCTTGTTTTAAACTATTGTATCTAGTCACTCTTATGAAATTTGAAGGAGTCCTATGCATTTATATTTGCTACTCTATGAGGGACAAGCTGAATACTATTATGCTATGTTTTCTTTATGTGAAACAAACAAACGTCTTGCAAAGCATTGTTATTCATGAATCTTTTGTTTGTGCCTTTTCATGTTGCAACATAGTTTCTTTGCTTATTGCTAGAACTTTGTCTTTCATGTTATGATTGAAGTACTATGATCCCAGCTTTGAATGTTTTGCAAATACTTTGATCAAGTCTTTGATGGTGCATGTCACCTCAAACATTATTCTTTCTTTTTATCACTTACCTACTCGAGGACGAGCAGGAGTTAAGCTTGGGGATGTTGATACATTGCAAATGTATCTATAATTTTTTATGTTCCATGCTTGGTTTTATCCACTTTCTTGTGTTTTGTTCCAACTTTGGAGTACTTTTCATATGATTTCCTGGACTAACCTATTAACAAGAGCCACAGTGCCAGCTGCCTGTTTTCTGCTGTTTTTTGTTCCAGGAAAGTCAGAAAATGAATATTCTCGGAATTGGACGGGACAAAAACCAAAGTGCATATTTTTCCGGAAGTCATCAAGTGCCAGAATACGAGACGGAGAAGGGCTAGAGGCCGGCCACACCACCTAGTCGTGTGGCCAGGCTGGGCCCGCGCTAGGGGTGGTGTGGTGGCCCCTGGCACCCCCTCGGTCTCCCCTTCCGCCTATAAGATGCCCTCGGGACAAAAACCCTAAGTACCCGATCAAAAATCCACGAAAGAGTCTGTAGCCGCCGTCATCTCCATCCCTAGATCGGGAGGGATCTGAAGCTCTTCCCGACACCCTGTCGGAGATGGGAATTCACCCTGGAGGCCTTCTTCATCACCATGCAAGCCTCCGGTGTGATGCGTGAGTAGTTCATCCTTGGACTACGGATCCATGTAGTAGCTAGATGGCTGGCTCTCCTCCTTTGTGCTTTCATGTTTAGATCTTGTGAGCTCCGTTCATGATCAAGATCATCTATTTGTAATTCTGCATGTTGTGTTTGCGGGGATCCCATGGATATTGAGATGCTATTTCAGATTGGTTATTGATTCTATCATGTCTTTGTTATTTGTGATCTTGCATGCTTTCCGTTGTTAGTAGCTATCTTGGCCAAGTAGATGCTAGCAACTCCAAGAGTTAGTATTTATGCTCGATAGTGGGTTCATGCCTCTGGTAATCTGGGGAAGTGACATAAATCTCTAAGGTACTAGATGTGATGGTGCTACTAGGGAGAAAACAACAATCCTTTGTTCATAGAACAATCGTATTGTTTACTTTACACAAAGTTCGTAAAGCAATAATCTGTTGCTTGCAACTTAATACTGGAGGGGGTTCGGATGATAACCTGAAGGTGGATTATTAGTCATAGATGCAGTTGGATGGCGGTCTATGTATAATGTTGTAATTCCCAATCGAATCTCAAAGGAGTCAAGATGATTAGTATATGCATGTATTGCTTTCTCGATGTTTATCAATTTCCCCGCTGTAATTTGTTCACCCAGCATGTTATCTATCTTAAGGAGAGCCACCTCTAGTGAACTATGGATCCCGGTCCTTGTCGTTTACATTCAATCTACAATCTTTTACTGTTTTGTGTTTACTTTCTGCAAACTTTTACTTCTTTCCATTCGATACGTTTAATCCTTTGTTTTCCGCAAAACACGGTGAGATTGACAACCTCATCGCAAGTTGGGGACAAAGTTCTGTGGTTGTGTTGTGCAGGTCTCCACATTGCTACTAGCACCGGTAGTGCGCCCTGCCAAAGCTCAGCTAGTAACACCTTTGGGGTGTTTCCTTGCTCCTACTGGTTCGATTAAACCTTGGGTTCATAACTGAGGGAAACTTGCTGCTGTGCTCATCATACCTTCCTCTTGGGGTTCCCAACGAGCTCTACATCAACCACCAGCACTTTTCTGGGCGCCGTGCATTGAGCCATCAATAAGCAACATTGCAATGCTCATAAAAATTTATGATAGAGTGGTATCTCACTTGCCTTTGATTGTAGAGCAAACATAAATGCCAAGGCACATCTGAAGTTCAAGTGAAGACTAGAAGTAAAGATATCAAAGATACAAGCATCAAAGTCATGACACAATTAACCAAGTTTTGAGACAAGCACATTACACTAAGAATGACAACTATGCTATCAAGAAAGTGCTCATAGAATAAGTGGTGACTCAACAAGGAAGTGAAAAGGTTTCGAAAAGTTTGAAAGGCTTCCAAATGCTGAAAGTATGGTACTTATTAGCTTTGAGCTCTCATTACCCCTATTATAAGCATCTTTAAATGGTTAAGGTGAAAGTGAGGTGCAATACGAGTTATATGCTTGGCAGACCAGAAACTGGAAATCTCATGTCCCTTGAGTACGAGGGACGCTCCTCATGCTACTCAACTTTAGTTACCGGTAAGTCCTTGTCATAGTAAATACATGCGTATCATAGAGAACCGCAAACGGGGTACCCCTTGCCCGATGATACAGAAGAATCCCCATATCAAAATGACAATGCAAGCAGACAATGAGCATCTCAGCAATCTTCTTATTTACCATGGGAAAATGATGCTTTTTTTCTCTCTTTCCTCTTTTATCATTTTTTTCCTTTTCTCAATAACTATCTCTCTCTTTTTTTGTAATAAGAATGCTTCATAGATTGCTCATTATGGTTACGCTGCAGGTTTCCACCATGATTAGGCATGGATTAGACCAGCCGCCCAGTCGTTTCTCTAACACACATACATAATTCCATGGACTTACAAGCTCCTCTTTTCTTTCACACCTACGACATCTGTAAACAAAAGATCATGATATCAACTGGGTATATATTTAGACGTGTTGAAAGCATTCCCCGTGACAGCACGGTTCTGCTAATCCCCGGCCTATAATTTGCAAGCATATAACTCTCATGAACAGTCACAATAGTTCAAGTTTATTAAGTGCAAGAAATAAAGTGTGCCATCAAGTTCGTGAGAGCTTTACTAACTAACTTTCTCATAACAAGCAAAAAATTTATTTGGAAGAAAACAAGGCATATTGAATATGCTCAAAATAGCAAATGATGCTAATAGGTAGGTATGGTGGAGACTTTTGGCAATATTGGTTTTGGGGAGTTGGAAAGACGAGTAGAGCTCATACTCAGTGCAAGTGAGGGCCAACAATAGAAAGGGAACGACAAACGAGAGAGCAATAACTGTCATAATCATGCTTGCAACAAAACATGACTAATTATGGCATGAAAGTGATTCAAGAACCTTGAGGTAAAATAATTCATCGAGGCTTAACTGATTATTGTTTTAGTCATATGTATGCGTGGGCATGTGCCAAATCGATTCAAATGAAACATTCAGAGGAGGATACCACAATGTCATACCAAGTTATGAATAGAACAATACAAGCAAACATTCATATGACATGCTACAAACCATTAGCAAGCTGGAGCTAATCATGAGAAAGCAAGAACCACTAAGCATCCATAAATAACATACACCTTACATGAAGAGACTAAGCATGTCCACAATGATGAGTATATGTACAAAAATGAAAACAAGTTGAGTTCATTACCAGCCTCTTACCACACCTCAAGTTGTCATTAATCTTCATTATTGCCCTTCACTTGTGTGGCTTGAATAATAACATGAAACCAAACTCCACCGAGGACCGCTGAACCCTGCAACGAACTTCACAAAACCAAAGAAGAACAGAAAATATTTTTGGTGTTTTTGTTTTTTAAAGGCAAGAACAAAAAGGAAGATCAAGCAAAGCGAAATCTTTTTGGGTTTTTCGAATAATTAAGACAAAGCTAAAAGAAAGAGGCAAACCAAGGCAAAAAGATAAAGAAGCAAGCAAAGAGAAATAATGAAAATATTTTTGGTCTTTTTGTGTTTTGGAAAGCAGAAATAAAGCAAGAACGAAGACTAAAAAGAAAACAAAACATGGATATACAAAGTACCGACTGATCATGATATGTAGATGAGTGTGATGTCGGTGTACCTCCCCCCAAGCTTAGGCTTTTGGCCTAAGTGGGTATCAACCCCAATGCGGGTAGGAACTCCAAGCTGGCGGGTCATCATAAGAATGATCGTAGTTAGGCCCTTGCAAAGAAGAAGAAACTCCCTAGTCATAGGCAGACTGCTGGTACGAGGACTCCCGCTCATTCGAGGGTTGGACTGAATCATCTGTAACCTCCCTTCCAGTATCCTGTTCTTACTGGTAGAGCTCCCCCAGATATGTGTCGAGATCTTCCTCAGTGAGTGACCATCCTACCCTGGTATTAAGGTTAAACAAAACAGGTGCAGGCAAAAGAACAACACGCTCAGACCTACCCCTTCTCAAACCAGCCTTGAGGAAAGTTATTTCATAAGATAAATCACTCAAATTAGCCCAAGAAGAAATGAATTTATGTTGTATCATGGAATTAAGGTAAAGCCTCTCTATGGGAAAATGTAGGTCTAGATGATGGGGCACTACACCATGCAAAGCTATTAAACGAGAAGCGATGAGGCCTCCACAAATTCCACCTTTCTCGCGGTTAGCAGCAAGACAAAAATCTATCAAGGCATCCAAATTATAAGTCCTATCTTGTTTTAAGGCAGCTGAGATGAAGGCTAGATCATATGAGGATAATTTATTAGTAGTTTTCCTAGCGAGAACACACTTGGCAATAAAGTAGGCAAAGTATCGAATAGACGGGAGATGAATATTACGAATTTTACCACTCTCCTTTGAGAAGCTGCTACCTTGGCAAATTTCTGCGTACAAGTCCATGAGTGGTGTAGGTCGCTCTCTAATCCTCCCACACGAACCCCACTGTGGTACTTTAATAGCTGCACAAAAGTCATCAAAAGGGAGATCGACAACTACATTGTAAATTTTGTAGTGGACCATGGGGTTAGGCAAGGAGCAACTAAATCAGAATTCCTGCACGATAGACATAGTTAGTTTCACATATTGGGTAGGTTCGTCTCCCACAAAATGCTCCAATCCTGCATTAGTAATTAAAGTATGGAAATCTTGAGAAATCGCTGCAGCCCTCATGAATTCGGGGCATGGATAGGCAGAGGGAAAGACTTCCTCCTCACGGTGAACCTTCATAACTGCAGGCACCCTTACTTCATGTTGGTTGAGTTGGTGTTCATTCATCTTCTTTTCTGAAATTTTTAGACAACCATAATACAAGTGATTGCAAAGTGAATACATAATGAAAGGAACTACTCATAGGGACTTGTAAGAGGCCTAAACATGCATCAAAACAATTTCTCTAAGCATTGAACAAGCTCACAAGCTCACGTAACCTGTCACCTACAATAGCAAAATACTCAAGATATAAACCACTAAACACACATCTACTTGGACAAGCGGAGGAGTCACATACCGGAGAACAAATGCTCCAAATTTTAGCAGCAAAGATGGGCTGAGCAGGGAGATCGAAAAATCACGAGCAAGAACAACAAGAACGCGAGTTTGAGCAATGAACTGGTGTTTTCTCGTGAGATAGAAAGAAGTGGCAAGTGAGAGAGTAAGTGGAGGGCCAAGGGTGGCCCACACCATGGCTAGGCGTGCACCTAGTGTGGCCGCGCCACCAGGTGGTGTGCCTGACTGGTAGGCCCCCTGGGTAACTCCAGGTAATTCTCTGCCCCTTTTTTCACGTAAAAATTTAATATGAATTTTCTGGAATTTTTCGAGACACTTTATTTTTTTAGCAATTTTCAGGTATTGATGAATAATTTCTAGCAGAAAGATGTTTTTTTAGAATGATGCAAATAACAAAACGAAACTAAAACTTCAGAAGTTCTAAGACACTCTAATATGCAAGCAATTAGCAAAAGAAAAGTAGACTAAGTGAAAACAAAAATTGAAATGGATAAACTAAAAGTAAGCAAAGATAATCATGGTGAAAACATTGTTTTTGTTCATTAAAATCCCTTTGTTAACAAGGTTGATCAGGTCTTGTTACCAAAACAATTTTATATGAAACAAAACTTTGTATTCCACTAAATGATTATGTTACCTCAACCTTGATAGCAATGGTCCCAATCATAATAGTTTCATATTTTTCTCTCGGTATGAGACAATATATTTCTCCAACTTGAATGCCCTCAATATTTTCAATTGAATTTAAGCCATAGTTCCTATCAATCTTCTTGGGGAAAAAGACTGTATGCTCCTTGTCATTAACATTAAAAGTTACCTTTCCTTGATTGCAATCAATAACAGCTCCTGTAGTATCAAGAAAAGGTCTCCCAAGAATAATAGACATGTTGTCATCTTCAGGCATTTCAAGGACAACAAAGTCAGTTAATATCAAGCAATGATGAGCCACTTGAACAGGTACATCCTCACATATACCAATAGGAATAGTAGTAGATTTATCAGCCATTTGCAAATATATACCAGTTGGTATTAGTTTTTCCAATTGAAGTCTCTTATAGAGAGAAAAAGGCATAACACTAACTCCTGCTCCCAAATCACACAAAGCAGTTCTAACATAGCTATTTTTAATAGAACAAGGAATATTTGGAATCCCTGGGTCTCCAAGTTTCTTTGGAACCTTACCATTGAAGGAATAATTAGCAAGCAAAGTAGAAATTTCCTCATTAGGGATCTTCCTTTTATTAGAGACAATATCCTTCATATACTTTGAATAAGGAGGCAGTTTAATAGCATCAGTTAAAGGAATTTACAAAAATAAAGGTTTCATCCACTCACAAAACTTATTATAGTGTTCATCTTCCTTTGGCTTGTGTTTCTTATCAGGGAAACGCATATGTTTTTGGACCCAGGGCTCTCTCTCACTACCATGTTTCTTAGCAACAAAATCTTCCTTGGTATATTTAGTATTCTTAGTGTGTCTTTCAGGTTCTTCTTCAACTTTTTCTTTATCAGGAGCATCATTTTCCTCATTACCACTTTCAATTTCAGCATTAGAGACAGATATACTATTAGGATCTTTAGCAGGTTCAGAAGACTCTACAATAGATTTATGTTTCTTTTTCCTTTTCTTAGGAGAGGTACCACTATTTTAAATTTGCTGAGAGTCCTGCTCAATTCATTCAGGATGCCCCTCAGGATATAGAGGATCCTGGGTGGTAGCACCACTTCTAGTTCTAATTTCATAAGCTTGTTTTTCCTTAGAAGCATTAACTAGCAAATCTTTTTGTACCTTAATAAGCTGATCAATTTGAGTTTGAACCATTTGGAAATGTTTAACAAGAATTTTAACATCATTAGAGGTTCTTTCCACAATATCCCTTAACTCAACAATAGCTCTAGAGTTTTCCATTAGATGATTTTGCACCCTTTTATTAAAGTTATCTTGCTTAACAATAAAAATATCAAATTCTTCCAAGCATTGATCAGGAGGTTTAGAGTAAGGAATATCACCTTCATCA
Organism: Avena eriantha; assembly: GCA_910589775.1. Lineage (NCBI taxonomy): Eukaryota > Viridiplantae > Streptophyta > Magnoliopsida > Poales > Poaceae > Avena > Avena eriantha. The sequence goes on along the minus strand of OU342746.1, from coordinate 281,841,379 downwards.
AAATGTTGGAGAGAATGTACCTCAATAGTGGATGAGTGGGAGATTGGATTACATAATTCTTCTATAGGAGGTAAATTCTTCACGTCTTCAGCTTTAATACCCTTCTCCTTAAGACATTTCTTAACTTCCTTCTTTGGTGTTGGTGTTGCCTCAAGCACAGTTAACTCAAGTGTAGTTGTCTAAGACGCAGTTGGCTCAGGTGGAGTCCGGTCATCATGATTCTTGCTTATTTTAGCCATTAATTCCTCAGCTTCCTTGGGAGTTCTATTCCTGAAAACACAATCAGCACAACTATCCAAGTATGTCCTAGATTCTTTAGTTAGTCCATTATAATATATATCAAGAAGCTCATTTTTAGGTAATGGACATCCAGCCTGTGCATGAATCAAAGCACAAAACCTTGCCCATGATTTAGGCAATATCTCCTTTTCCCCTGTTTAAAATCAAAAAGTTCCTGCAAAATGGCATGTCTAGCACTAGGAGGGAAATATTTCTAAAGGAAGGTACTAATCAAGCAACCAGGGCTTGATACGTCCAAAATGTTTCTACTTTCCCGAACACTTTTGCTATTGTTTCTCCTCTAAACTTGTGTGATTTGGATGCAACTAACACAGACCGACGCTGTTTTCAGCAGAATTACCTTGGTGTCTAGTTTTTGTGCAGAAAATCAACTATCAGGAATCCCGGAAAATATGCCAAAAATCTTATTTCACCAGAAGACTCCCGGAGCCAGAATATGAGACGGAGGAGGGCTGGGCCCAGGCCACACCACCTGGCCGCGCGGGCTAGCCCAGGCCGCGCCAGGGGTGGTCTGGCCACCCCAGACACCCCCCCGGTCTCCCTCTTCGCCTATAAGATGCCTTTTGACCTAAAAACTCAGGGGGGTTCAACGTTTTTCCAGAAGGAGTTCCGCTCCGCCGCCACCACCAGATTCCACGAAACAGCACCTAAAACTCCGTTCTGGCACCCTGCCGGGACAGGGAATTGGAGGAGATCATCGCCATCATCATCACCATCGCTTCTCCATCGACCATCCATGTTTACCCCATCTATGAGTGAGTAATCCCCCATTGTAGGCTATGGGGATGGTAGGGATTGGATGAGATCATTCATGTAATGGCATCAGATTGTTAGGGCATGGTTCCTAGTATCTTCTATTAGTGGTTTGTGACTTTGTTGCGACTTGTTATGCTTAATGCTTGTCACTAGGGCCCGAGTGCCATGATTTCAGACCTGAACATGTTATTGAATCATTATGATAGTATTGTTTTTTGTCTTACCTACAAGTTGTATACACACGTTGTTGTCCGGAACCAATGGCCCCGAAGTGACAGAAATTGGGATAACCGGAGGGAATGGCTTTGATGTGAGGATCACATGTGTTCACAGAGTGTTAATGCTTTGCTCCAGTGCTCTATTAAAAGGAGCACCTTAATTGCCAGTAGTTCCCTTGAGGCCCCGCTGCAAACGGGCTGGCAGGACAAAAGATGTTGTGCAAGTTCTCATTGCGAGCACGTATGACTATATATAGAACACATACCTATGATTATCTAGTACTTGGATGCTTTATCTTATTTATCTGCAATTGCCCTATGTTCTGATTGCTATGTGAATTGTTTTGTCCATGCAACGCCCGTCCATCCATTCCTATGCCTACCGCACTCGAATCCTACTGTTTACTGCTATTGTTACTGCTGTCTTTACTTTACTACTACTGTTACTTTGCTATTCCTACTACAAAACTGTTGCTACTGATAAACTGCTGTGAGCAAGATTGTTTCCAGGTGCAGCAGAATTGACAACTCAGTTGTTAAGGCTTATAAATATTCTTTGGCTCCCCTTATGTCGAATCAATAAATTGGGTTTCACTTCCCTTGAAAATACTGCGATACACCCCCTATACTTGTGGGTCATCAAGACTATTTTCTGGCACCGTTGCCGGGGAGCATAGATTTATTTATCAAGTTCACTTGGATTCTCTATTGTTCGTTGTTATCCATCCATCATGGGTAAGTCTCGGGATGGCAAGGTTCCTATTTTACCATCGACTACAAGAAGAGGTGTGGTTCTGAACACCTCTGTTGCTCTTGATTCACCATCTTTTATGAGTAAGCTCGTTACACCACCGCATACACATGCTACACACACTTCTACTACTGCTGAATCTGAAACTTCTGATACTTATGATGCTGCTTCTACTATGCTTGATAAGAGTGGTTCATTAGGTCCTTTCCTAGATGCTACGATTGTTAGAACTATAGCTAGAAATACTGAAACTCCTAATGAATACACTACTATAGCTATTAGTTCACCTGAGCCTAGTGAGAGTTATGATATTGAAGATGGTTATGTTGAGATGACCGATGAATTTATTAAACAATGTAAAAACACCCGTGATAGGAGTGCTGCTAAGAGTCTCCTTAAGAGGCCTACTATTAGACCCAAATTGTCTCCTATTGCTAAATTTGCTGCTTCTCCCATAAACATTAAAGATAAAGATTATGATTTCTCTCTCGATCTATCTTACATAGCTATTGTTGAGAAAAAACCTTTTTGTGGGACTAAGAATGAAAGTGCGGTAGCACATATGAATGAGCTTTCTACCATGAGTGGCTTGTTTTCTGATGATATTAAGATGCGTACTTACTTTGTTGCTAAGATTTTCCCCTTTTCACTGAAAGGAGAAGCTAAAACTTGGTTTAGTAATTTACCTCCTGGATCTATTGATAGCCCTGATTGCTTGATTAGTACTTCCATGCAGAAATATTTTCCTCCGAGTGCTAGACATGCTATTTTGCAGGAACTTTTTGATTTTAAACAGGGAGAAAAAGACATATTGCCTGAATCTTGGGCAAGGTTTTGTGCTTTGATCCATGCACAGGCTGGAAGTCCATTACCTAAGAATGAGCTTCTTGATATATTTTATAATGGACTAACTGAAGAATCTTGGACATACCTGTAACATCCCAATTTCAGCAACCCTGATTAGTTGTCCTGAATGCAAAAATCAGGGGGAACAAAAACTTTTTCTTGTGCATTGGTGTAGTGCTAGCTTGTTTTTTCTGTGCTTGTGCATATGAGTGTATACCATATGCTACACCTTACCCCCACCCTCCGTTGACAAAATCTATTTACCAAAAACTATCCTGGCTCATTTTACATATTCTCAAACGTTCTGGCATTTCAAAACCTGAGCCAAGATGCTTATGCAACCAAAACTATTTTAGTAGCTTCTATTGACAAAACTATGGAGAGATATATAATATAACCTCCTTATGTTTTCAAGATAGAACCCTCAACTAATCTTATCTCTAGCTTTACCAAAACCTCCTTTCAAAGCATTTGAATCCTACTCTTGGTAGAGATACCAAGGACTCTTATACTTTTCAAAACACCAACCCCTCTTCAAAATGCCCTAACCCTACCTCAAGCTAAGCTTGATGGTAACTCTAGTAGTAGTTGAATAGTTTATAAGATGAGTTGCCTTGATCTGTTGTCTGATGAGTTGCCTTGATCTGTTGCTTGACTTGTTTGCTTAGGAAGTAGTATGAGCTACTCTAGGAGCTCATCACTAGGATCAAGAGGTTTCCAAATCACCAACCCAAGCCAAGAAATAAAGCAAGATCAATCCCTAGCTACTGGTGTTCATCCAAGACCCCTAACCAGATCAATTTTGTGGTTTTCCCTTCTTGAAGCTTCCAAGTCCATGAAGACCAGTGTCAAGCATGGATCCCTTCCCCCAAATCTACTCTTCAATATCATCCACTGGTTGATGCTCTGGTACCTTACCACCCCTCCCAGAACATTCCCTCTCATACTCTAGTCAAAATCCTCAAAACTGTCAAATTTGGCTAAGTCTGGAAACAGTTTCAACATCCCCTTTTTCAATGCCTCATCAAACCATGTGCATTTTTGGAAATGCATCTGAACCATCTTGTTAACCATCCTAAGTACTACCAAGGAACACTTTTGTCCTTGGTTATATCATCCTCCAACCTACTTGTTCTTGATGGTTTTACAGACAAGAAAATAATATTTCCTGCAAAACAAGTCCTCATGCCTACTTTGATAGAAGTTCATATAATCATACAACTTCCTATGGACCAACTATCTACATGGTTGTGATCTAGTAATTGATGTCTATCAAAACCCACTTCACTTGCCCCAAGTGGATCTCTGTGCTGCTTAAACCCACTGGGTTTATAAGGCATCATGACTCATTTTGCCTGGCAGTCTTAATTTCAACAAAGTTTGCCATCAGTTCAAGATTTCCTAAAATGCTTTTCATTCAAACTCTTCATGCCATGATCATCTATATGACTTGTTCTACCTACCCATCTATCCCTTGCATCAAGGTGAACTCTGAGCTCCAAGATGCAAGCATGTTTTGGTGGTATAAAAATAGCATCACCATAGATCCTAAATACCTTGCTCCTCCATCTAGTTCAAGTTGGAATTCCATTCCACAAGGTTGCAAATGCTTGAAAAACCTTGTCTTGATCATATACTTTGACCCTCAAGATTTATCAATATTTATCCATAATTATTATGGCCCCAAAACTATTTAATACCTTAAATAATCAAAATCTCCAAAACTCCCTCCATAAAACAAAGTTTGGTTTTTGCCAAAACACCTCTCCAATCTTTGACTCATGTAAGTTCCATATATCCTACCTCACCTTCCCACCTCAAATATAAATATTCTTGAGAAGCTTTATTATTTCTTTTTGCCCATTTTCTCAAATGGCTGAATTGGAATAATAATTGTTTTAAATACTCTTAAGCCCTAGTAAATCTTAGGAAAATTCCCCTAAGTGTGTATTCACATTTGGGACCCTCTCAAATGAAAATCCACCATTGTCCCATGTAAAAATATCAAATGATCTTCTAGAAACCACTTCTGCCCTTTTTGAATAAATGGATCTATGAGGACTAAAACCCCTTGTAAAAATCTGAAATGAATCCTAGGAGTCTACCATGACCTCATCTATCTACCAGTACCATTTTCTCCTCTGGTCCAATGTAAGTTTTTGGACTTTCTTCATAACCATCAATTGGATCAAAATTGCCCACTAAGCAAATCCATTTCTCAAACCACTTTCAAATTTCATAAAAACTTGCTCAATGCTTATCCTCAACATCAGGACACACCCCTGGTCGACCAGCACTGTAGCTCCACCTCAACCCTTCCCATTTTACCCCTGGACTAGTAGTAAGAAAGAGAGAGAGAACAAATCTTACAAGGATCTACTTAATTAATTACCACAACTGCCACCACCTCCCCCTCTGATCCAGCACGACCAAAACCCCTTCCTACCCCTCTCCACCGACCCCTGGACCAATCCCTGGCCAGCATCCTCTCTCCACCATGTCCAAATGGGTCTTTTACATCATATACCCCTCCTCCCTAGTATATATGGCCAGAGGCCTCTCCCAGCTCGCCCCTGCCCCTCATTTGCTACCTCTCCCCTCCACTCACTCTCCCCAGGCTCCACTCCCTCTCCTCTGCCCTGTGCTGCCTAGGCGAAGAAGAAGGAGAGCTCTCGGCCTCCTTCAAAAATCAAGCAAGGCTCCTTCTCCCCTGCTCCATTTCCTCTGCATGTCGGCTCATGTGTTCCCCTCCTCCTCCTCTACCAGATAGTACCTTTCTTTTTCCCAGGACCTGCTCCTCTATCCTCGCTAGTGAGCTCCGATGAGGCTGCTCTCGACCGCCGTCACGCGAGCTGCTTCCAGTGGACCTCCGCCGCCGTGCCGCCCATCGATTTGCTCGCCGTCATGGACCGTGTCACCCTACCACCTCCACATCCTCTCCCGGGCCCTCAGGTGAGCTCCCCACCCCGCGCCACCCTCTGCTAGGGTTAACTCACGTCACCAGCGAGCCCAGGTGGACGACGACTGCGCGTCCTCCATCTCGACTTAAGCTGACGGCCGAGATCTGTCGATGCCGCTTCCACCGTCCCCTCTCGCTGACTGGCGGGCCTCACCGGTCAGGTTCAATCTGTGGCTCCCGCGTGCCCCTCTGTCCACCGTGGGCCGAATCCACCCCTGCGGCCCATTTCCCCTTTAGACCCAGCCCAACTACTCAGCTGCCTCTTTCTTTTATTTTCAGATCCAGAGAAATACTAGCATGTTTAAATCCATTTGAAAATGTAAATCAAGTCCAAATGCCAAGATTCAAATTTCTGGTGGTTCCCTGATGTTTTCTCAAACATACAGAGGCAACCCCAAGTTCAAACTAATTTACATTAATTGCTGGAATTTATTCTGCTACCAAGTATACTTTGCACTAAATAAATTCCTCAGGGAGTTTTACACCTCCATTTGAGATGAACCAAAGCTCTTCTGCGAGGTATTTGATATAACTATCATCCAGCCCAGGTCCTATGCCCAGGTGAATAGAAGGATGCCTTTAACAAAAATAACAAAAATAGCAACTTTCTGCCTTGGATAAATTCTCTAGGTCAAACCAAATGTGGTCTTGACCTGATTACAACTCCTAGTACCTCTTAGAATCAGTATCTATCAAATCCTAGCAGCTCAGAATTTATTAAGCTCTAGTTTAATTTTAGTGATTTAAATACTCATGTAAAGGGTGTTTTTACTAAATAAATCCCTCCAGGAGTTTGGAAACTCCAAAAAGAGTGAATCCAATTCCTATAGAAAGGTATTCTAAATGCCTACCACCTGCCCTTGGAATAGACTCAATAGCTTTTGTAGAATTAATCTGGTGAAAACGAGAAAAACCTTACAAAACTGCCTTTGGGAATTTCCTGAGGGCATTCTGGTAATCCTTTTGACAATATTCCAACTCTATGTGGTTCAGTGCATCAAAGCCTACCTAGCCATCCAAGGATATAATTTTTGAAGGTCCATATCAATTCTGGTGAATTATTTCCTCAAACTAGAGTTTATCCCCCTATAAAAATCATAATTAAATCCAGGAAATTGATAATCAAGTGAAACCACTTGTAATGGTTTTGGTTTGACAAGACCCATCTGAGGATATCACTTTTGCACATTGGTACCCTATAGACCTCAGAACCCCAATCCAATCTCAAGATATCTATCCTAGACATCTCTCTTCCAAGAGAAAAAAAACTACAATGGCAAATTATTAATTCCACTATAAATACCCAACTTCCCCAAAACCTCCCAAAGTCAGTAGTATTCCTTATGATTGTTGCTGTTTGGTTTGATGCATGTATGCCTTGTATTGATTGTGGACTTGTCTACTTGCATGTGTACCCGATGACGACGATAGTGTGAGTGTCTGTCGACAAGAAGGAAGGGACTTCTTATAAATTGTTTATTGGGTATTCTTGGTTATCTAAAGAAGTCCAGGGACTTATTGCTGAGCACAGGCAAGCCACCATTTCCTGAACTCTGATATATGTCCTACTCTCCTTTTACCTGTTTTATATCCTCTTTATAAATTGCATTATCTACCTGCATGTCTTGTTTTACAAATACTACGATAGTAACTTGGCTCCTCCAAGTTATGAATTTGTGTCCTTCGTGACACCACCCCGATGTACCTACCATTTTATCCCTTTAGATCAAGAGTGTGATGGTTAGCATCATACTTCATTGGAAAACCCCGGTTGAGATAACAAACTATTTTGGGGATTTACCCCACTACAAATATTTCGAAAACTATTTTGTAAAACCCTTGGGAAGAGGCATTGTTCCAAGCGGATGTTTCAACGAAAGAAATGGTGTTGATGAGAAATGAGAACGTGAAGGGATGTTCTACGCCTTTACTAGAACAATTTTTATTAGCGCAACCACATTACCCCAGGTGCTGGGGCTTAACTCGTAGTTTATCCGCATTAGCCGAGGCAACTTCTACCCTGCTTATAGGGAGAGATCCCTGGAATTCCGGGCAGCCGCTACCAAATCTCGGATCTGAAGCCTGTTGCTTGTTTCGGCAAGAGTGAGCCTGAACTGGCAGGAGGCCGGTACAACAATTGGGTCTCCCGAGAATGGTACAACTTGGAGTACGGAAGGAAGTGGAGTCACCAGATTTAAGGTATACGCCAAGTTGCGGCTTGGGTATGCGCGTGTGCCGAAGGCAGGACTATGGCTGGGAGCCACATACTCGTTGCCAGGGAGAACAAACCCAAAAGGAAGAGCATGCCTTTGCTAGGGTCGACAAGCGAAAGGTTAGGTTTGATTATCCGAACCCCCATCTACAGTGGTAGTGGGCCGTGGTTGTATCCCGGCGGATGTATTGATTCTTGTGGGGAAAGTGCACAAACTCTGCAGAGTATGATCTACTCGAATAGCCGTGTCCACGGCCAAGGACGGTTGTAAAGGTGTTGGCTAGGAGTACCCAAACTGTGCTTGTTTGGGAAACAAGGACGAGGAGGATGAAGGTTCTGGGGGAACCCAAATCCGAAAGCTTTGTTTTGACCCGAGGTGGTCTAAGAGGTTTAAAAAGGGTTTTTACTCCAAAACTGTTTTCAAAACTCTTTTTCAACAAAGATATGGAGATGTCTTGACTTATAAACAAAGGCATGTTTTCAAAACTCTTTTTCAACAAAGATATGGAGATGCCATTGCTACAAGAGGTAGTCTAGGATGTTTCAAAAACAACTCCAGATAAAGCTATCTCGCCACAACCAGACTTGCATTTCCTTATTTCATTTATCCTGGTGGTTTGCGAGTACATTCAAAAGTACTCACGGCTGTGCCCATGGCTATTTACTTGGCTAGACTTTCAAAGATTCGACTTCGAAAGATTCAGGTGACGTCAGGCGAGCTACGCCGTCTTCCCAGTCAGCTGTCTGTAGGTTGAGGCGCGATTGGGCTCTGCACATGGTGACTTTCCGCTGCTAAGGGTGTTGTAGCCAGAATGGCATTTATGTAAGTCTTGTAATTCGTTATGTTTCGGATGATGTAATGATATCTGTCGGTTATGTTCCACGGCTCACTGATCATGGGAACATGGATGTATGCATAACATGGATTCTTAGATGAATAATCCGGGGAGCCCACAATACCTAGATAGTTGTGCTGATTGTGTTTTCAGGAATAGGACTCCCAAGGAAGCTGAGGAATTAATGGCTAAAATAAGCAAGAATTATGAAGACTGGACTCCTCTTGAACCAGCTATACCTAAAATAATTATACCTGAACCAACTATTTCTGTGCCTATTCCAACATCAAAGAAGAGGGGAGTTATTGAATTAAATGATGAAGCGATGAGGGGAGCTAAGAAATGTCCTAAGGAGAAGGGAATTAAATCTGCAGATGTCAAGAATTCACCTCCTATAGAAGAATTATGTAAGCCTATCCCCTACTCATCCACTATTGAGGTACACTCTCTCCAACACTTTGATGAAGGTGATATCCCTTACTCTAAACCTCCTAATCAATGCTTAGAAGAATTCAATATCCTTATTGTTATAAGCAGGATAATTTTAATAAAAGGGTGCAAAATCATCTAATGGAAAACACTAGAGCTATTGTTGAGTTAAAAGATATTGTGGAAAGAACCTCTAATGATGTTAAAATGATTGTTAAACACTTTCAAATGGTTCAAACTCAAATAGATCAACTCATTAAAGTGCAAAAAGACTTGCTAGTTAACGCTGCTAAAGAAAAACATGCTTATGAAATTAGAACTAGAAGTGGTGCTGCTACCTAGGATCCTCTATATCCTGAGGGGCATCCCAAAAGAATTGAGCAGGATTCTCAACAAGCTGAAAATAGTGGTACTACTCGTAAGAAAAGAAAAAAGAAACATAAAACTAGTGTAGAACCCTCTGAACCTGCTAAATATCCTAATAGTATATCTGTCTCTGATGCTAAAACTGAAAGTGGTAATGAAGAAAATGATGTTCCCAATGAAGGAAAAGTTGAAGAAGAACCTAAAAAGCACACTAAGAATACTAAATACACTAAAGAAGATTTTGTTGCTAAGAAACATGGTAGTGAAAGAGAGCCTTGGGTCCAAAAACCTATGCCTTTCCCTGATAAGAAACACAAGTCAAAGGAAGATGAATACTATTATAAGTTTTGTGAGTGGATGAAACCTTAATTCCTGCAAATTCCTTTGACTGATGCTATTAAATTGCCTCGTTACTCAAAGTATATGAAGGATATTGTCTCGAATAAAAGGAAGATCCCTAATGAAGAAATTTCTACTTTGCTTGCCAATTATTCCTTTAATGGTAAGGTTCCTAAGAAACTTGGAGACCCAGGGATTCCAACTATCCCTTGCTCTATTAAGAATAGTTATTATAGAACTGCTTTGTGTGATTTGGGAGCAGGAGTTAGTGTCATGCCTTTTTCTCTCTATAAGAGACTTCAACTTGAAAAACTGATACCAACTGATATATCTTTGCAAATGGCTGATAAATCTACTACTATTCCTGTTGGTATATGTGAGGATGTACCTGTTCAAGTGGCTCATAATTGCTTGATATTAACTGATTTTGTTGTGCTTGAAATGCCTGAAGATGATAATATGTCTATTATTCTTGTGAAACCTTTTCTTAATACTGAAGGAGCTGTTATTAATTGTAATCAAGGAAAGGTGACTTTCAATGTTAATGACAAGGAACATACTGTCTATTTCCTCAAGAAGATTGATAGGACTTATGGCTTGAATTCAATTGAACATGTTGAGGGCATTCAAGTTGGAGAAATATATTGTCTCATACCAAAATAAAATTTGAAACTATTATGATAGGGACCATTGCTATCAAAGTTGAGGTAACATAATCATTAGTGGAATACAAAGTTTTGTCTCATATGAAATTGTTTTGGTAACAAGACCTGATCAACCTTGTTAACAAAAGGATTTCATTGAACAAAACAATGTTTCCACTGTGATTATCTCCATTTACTTTTATTCTATCCATTTTAGTTTTTATTTTTGTTTATTTTCCTTTTCTGTTATTAGTTGCTTGCTTGTTAGAGTGTCTTAGAACTTCTATAGTTCCAGCCTTGTTTTGTCATTGCATCATTCCAAAAAATCTTTTTCTGTCAGGAAATCATTCATCTATACCTAAAAAATGCCCAAAAATAAAGCGTCTAGAAAAATTCCAGAAAATTCATATTAAATTTTTACGTGAAAAGGGGCAGAGGAGTGTCTGGAAGGTACCAGGGGGGCCACCAGGCAGGCACACCACCTGGTTGCGCGACCAGCCCTGGGGCACGCCAACCTATGGTGTGGGCCACCCCTGGCCCCCACTCAGTCTCCCACTTGCCACTTTCTTCTCTCTCCCGAGCAAACTCCAGTTCATTGCTCAAAATCGCGTTCTTGTTGTGCTTGCCCTCGATTTTTTGATCTGCTTGCTCAACCCATCTTTGCTGCTGAAATTTGGAGCATTTGTTCTCCGATATGTGACTCATCCGCTTGTTCAAGTAGATTTGTGTTTAGTGGATTATATCTTGATTATTTTGCTATTGTAGGTGACAGGTTATGAGAGCTTGTAAGCTTGTTTGATGCTTACAGATATATTTTTGATGCATGTTTAGGCCTCTTACAAGTCCCTATGAGTAGTTCCCTTCATTATATTCACTTTGCAATCACTTGTTTAATGGATGTTTAAATTTCAGAATAGAAGATGAATGGGCATCAACTAAACCAACATGATGAGGTTATGAAGGTTCATCGAGAGGAGGAAGTTTTTCCTTCCATTTATCCATGCTCTGAATTCATGAGAGTTGCAGGAATTTTCCAAGATTTCCACACTTTGGTTACTAATGCAGGATTTGAGCACTTCTTGGAAGATGAACCGTGTCAATTTGTGAAGCTAACCATGTCTGTAGTGCATGACTTTCAATTTAGTTACTCTTTGCCTAACCCTATGGTCCACTACAAAATTTACAATATTGCTGTCGACCTTTCTCTCGATGACTTTTTTGCAGCTATTAAGGTACCTCAGTGGGGATCATGTGGAAGGATCAAAGAGCGACCTACACCACTCATGGATTTGTACGCAGAAATTTGCCAAGGGAGCAGCTTCTCGAAGGAGAGTAGGAAAATCCGTAGCATTCATCTCCTCTCTATTCGCTACTTTGCCTACTTTATTGCTATGTGTGTTCTTGCTAGGAAAACTGCCAATAAGTTATCTTCATATGATCTAGCATTAATCTCTACTGCTCTTAAACGAGATAGGTCTTACAACTTGGGTGCTTTGATAGCTTTCTGTCTTGCTGCTAACCGCGAGAAAGGTGGAATTTGTGGGGGCCTCATTGCTTCTCGTTTACTAGCATTGCATAGTTTAGTGCCTCATCATCTAGACCTATAGTTTCCCATAGAAAGGCTTGATATTAATTCCATGATTAAGCATAAATTTGTTTCCTCGTGGGCTAGTTTTAGTGAGTTTTCTTATGAAATAACCTTCCTCAAAGCTGGTTGGAGAAGGAGCAAGTCTAAGCGTGTTGTTCTTTTGCCTGCACCTGTTTTGTTTAACCTTGATAACAGGATAGGATGGTCCCTCACGGAGGAGGAGTTTGATACGTACTTGGGAGAGCTCTCTCAACAGGAGCAGGATACTAGAGGGGAGGTCACGGATGATTCGGTCCAGCCCTTGAATGAGGGGGAGTGTTCATATCAGCATCCTGCTTATGATTGGGGAGCTTCTTCTTCTTCCCATGGTCCAAACTACGGTCATTCTTACAACGACCCGCCTGCTTGGAACCCTTACTCGTATCTGGATTGATACCCACTTAGGCCCAAATCCTAAGCTTGGGGGGAGTTACGCCGACATCGCACTCATCTCCATATCATTTTGCGTCGGTACTTTGTATATTCATGTTTCATTCTCTTTTTGGGTCTTGTTCTTTCTTTGCTTTTGCTTTCTAAAACACAAAAAGACCAAAAATATTTCTATTGTTTCTCTTTGGTTTTCCTTTTTGCCTTAGTTTGCTTGCTTTGTTTGAACTATTCGAAAAACCCAAAAAGATTTTGCTTTGCTTGTTCTTCCTTTTTGGTTCTTGTTTAAAAAAAAATCAAAAACACCAAAAATATTTGTTGTTCTTCTTTGGTTTTGTGAGTTTGTTGCAGGGTTCAGCAGTCCTCAGTGGGATTTGTTTTCATATTATTATTCAAGCCACACAAGTGAAGGGCAATAATGAGGATTAATGACAACTTGAGGTGTGGTAAGAGGCTCGTAACGAACTCTATTTGTTTTCACTTTTGTACATATACTCATCATGGTGGGCATGCTTAGCCTGTTCGAGTGGGGCGTATGTTATTTATGGATGCTTAGTAGTTTTTGCTTTCATATGATTAGTTCCAGCTTGCTAATAGTTTGTAGCATGTCATATGAATGTTTGCTTGCATTATTCTATTCATAACTTGGTATGACACCATGGTATCCTCCTCTGAATGTTTCGTTTGAATTGACTTGGCACATGCTCACGCATGCATATGACTGAAATAATCAGTTAAGCCTCAATGAATTATTTTCCCTTGAGGGTCTTGAATCACTTTCATGCCATGATTAGTCATGTTTTGTTGCAAGCATGATTATGACAGCTATTGCTCTCTCGTTTGTCGCTCCCTTACTATTGCTAGCCTTCACTTTCACTAAGTATGTTTTACTCATGTTTCCAACTCCCTAAAACCAAATATTGCTAAAGTGTCCACCATACCTACCTATTAGCATCATTTGCTATTTCCATGCATATTCAATATGCCTTGTTTTCTTCCGAATAAAATTTTTGCTTGTTATGAGAAAGTTAGCTAGTAAAGCTCTCACAAACTTGATGGCACACTTTATTTTCTGCACTTAATAAACCTAAACCATTGTGACTGTCCATGAAAGTTATATGCTTACAAATTATAAGCTGGGGATTAGCAGAACCATGCTGTCACGGGGAACGCTTTCAACACTTGTAAATATATACCCAGTTGATACCATGCTCTTTTGTTTGTGGATGTCGTCGGTGTGAAATAAAAGGGGAGCTTGTAAGTCCATGGAGTTATGTATGTGTGTTAGAGAAACGCATGGGTCGCTGGTCTAATCCATGCCGTCATGGTGGAAACCTGCAGCGTAACCATAATGATATCTATGAAGCATTCTTCTTATAAAAAAAGAGAGAGATAGCTATTGAGAAAAAGAAAAGAAAAAAGATTTTATTTGAGAAAAAAAGAGATTTGAGAAAAGAGGAAAGAGAGAAAAAAGCACCATTTTCCCATGGTAAATAAGAAGATTGATGAGATACTCATTGTCTGCTTGCCTTGTCATTTTGATATGGGGATTCTTCCGTATCATCGGGCAAGGGGTACCCCATTGGCGGTTCTCTATGATACGCATGTATTTACGATGACAAGAACTTACCGGTAACTAAAGTTGAGTAGCATGAGGAGTGGCCCTCGTACTCAAGAGACATGGGATTTCCAGTTTATAGTTTGTCAAGCATATAACTCAGATTGGACCTCACCTTCACCTTAACCATATTAAAGATGCTTATGATAGGGGCAATGAGAGCTCAAAGCTAGTGAGTACCATACTTTCAGCATTTGGAAGCCTTTCAAACTATTCAAAACCTTTTCGTTTCCTTGTTGAGTCTCCACTTATTCTATGAGCACCTTCTTGAGAGCATAGTTGTCATTCTTAGTGTAATGTGCTTGTCTCAAAACTTGATTATTTGTGTTATGACTTTGATGCTTGTATCTTTGATATCTTTACTTCTAGTCTTCACTTGAACTTCAGAGGTGTCTTGGCATTCATATTCAAAGGCAAGCGAGATACCACTCTATCATACCTTGTTATGAGCATTGTAATGTTGCTTATGTTTATGTTTCATGCTACTTATTATTTTTGAGTTGGAATCTTTTCATATCTTGCAATGCCTATTAAGTAAACTTAGTTGCATACTCTTTATTATGAATTGTCTAAGTAGTTGATCACATGCTGAGAATATATACATCATATGAAGCAAATGTGTCCGTGAAAGTTTCTTTTATCGCACTCAGTTTTCAACTGAATTTCTTGAGGATAAGCAATAAGCTAAGCTTGGGGGAGTTGATACGTCCAAAACGTATCTACTTTCCCGAACACTTTTTCTATTGTTTCTCCTCTACACGTGTGTGATTTGGATGCAACTAACACGGACTGATGTTGTTTTCAGCAGAATTGCCTTGGTATCTAGTTTTTGTGCAGAAAATCAACTATCAGGAAAAATCCCGGAAAATATGCCAAAAATCCTATTTCACCAGAAGACTCCTAGAGCCAGAATACGAGACGGAGGAGGGATGGGCCCAGGCCACACCACCTGGCCGCGCGGGCTAGCCCAGGCCACGCCAGGGGGTGGTCTGGCCGCCCTAGACAGCCCCTCGGTCTCCCTCTTCACCTATAAGATGCCTTCTGACCTAAAAACTCATGGGGTTCGATGTTTTTCCAGAAGGAGTTCCGCTCCGCCGCCACCACCAGATTCCATGAAACAGCACCAAAAACTCCGTTTTGGCACCCTGCCGGGACGAGGAATTAGAGGAGATCATCGCCATCATCATCACCATCGCTTCTCCGTCGACCATCAATGTTTCCCCCATCTATGATAGAGTAATCCCCCGCTGTAGGATATGGGGATGGTAGGGATTGGATGAGATCGTTCATATAATGGCATCAGATTATTAGGGCAAGGTGCCTAGTATGTTCTATTAGTGCTTTATGACTTTGTTGCGACTTGTTATGCTTAATGCATGTCACTAGGGCCCAAGTGCCATGATTTCAGATCTGAACATGTTATTGATTCATTATGATAGTATTGTTTTTGGTCTTACCTGCAAGTTGTATACACACGTTGTTGTCCGGAACCAATGGCCACGAAGTGATAGAAATCGGGATAACCGGAGGGAATGGCTTTGATGTGAGGATCACATGTGTTCACGAAGTGTTAATGCTTTGCTCCGGTGCTC
The DNA here is from genome assembly GCA_910589775.1 of Avena eriantha. Lineage (NCBI taxonomy): Eukaryota > Viridiplantae > Streptophyta > Magnoliopsida > Poales > Poaceae > Avena > Avena eriantha. The sequence goes on along the minus strand of OU342746.1, from coordinate 281,825,499 downwards.
TATTAAAAGGAGCACCTTAATTGCCAGTAGTTCCCTTGAGGCCCCGCTACAAACGGGCTGGCAGGACAAAAGATGTTGTGCAAGTTCTCATTGCGAGCACGTATGACTATATAGGGAACACATGCCTAGGATTATCTAGTACTTTGATGCTTTATCTTATTTATCTGCAATTGCCCTATGTTCTGATTGCTATGTGAATTGTCTTGTCCATGCAACGCATGTCCATCCATCCCTATGCCTACCGCACTCGAATCCTACTGTTTATTGCTATTGTTACTGCTGTCTTTAATTTACTACCGCTGTTACTTTGCTATTCCTACTACAAAACTGTTGCTACTGATAAACTGATGTGAGCAAGATTGTTTCTAGGTGCAGCTGAATTGACAACTCAATTGTTAAGGCTTATAATATTCTTTGGCTCCCCTTGTGTCAAATCAATAAATTGGGTTTCACTTCCCTCAAAAATACTGCGATACACCCCCTATACTTGTGGGTCATCAGGGCTATCAATAGATCCAGGAGGTAAATTATTAAACCAAGCCTTAGCTTCCCCTTTCAGTGAAAAAGGGAAAAATTTAGCAACAAAGTAGGTATGCATCTTAATATCATCATAAAACAGGCTACTCATGGTAGAAAGCTCAGTCATATGTGCTACAACACTTTCATTCTTAGTCCCACAAAAAGGTTCTTTCTCAACAATAGTTATGTCAGATAAATCAAGAGAGAAATCATAATCCTTATCTTGAATGTTTTATGGGAGATGTAGCAAACTTATCATTAGGAGATAATTTGGGTTTTATAGTACGCCTCTCAAGGAGACTCTTAATAGCACTTTTACCATGAGTATTTTGACATTCTTTAATAAATTCATCATTCATTTCTATATATCTGTCTTGAATATCATAGCTCTCTCTAGACTCAAGTGAACTGACAGGTGTAGTAGTATCTTCATTAGGAGTTTTAGTATTTCTAGCTATAGTTGTAGCAATCGCAGCATCTAGGAAATGACCTAATGAACCACTTTTATCAAGCACAGTAGAAGCAGCATGATAAGTATCAGAAGTTTCAGATTCAGTAGTAGTAGCAGTATGTGTAGCATGTGTATGTGGTGGTGTAAGGAGCATACTCGTAACATATGGTGAATCAAGAGCAACAGAGGTGTTCAGAACTACACCTCTCCTTGTAGTGGATGGTAATATAGGAACCTTTCCATCACGAGACTTACCCATGGTGAATGGACGGCAGCGAACAATAGTGATTCCAAGTGAACTTGATAAATAAAGCTATGCTCCTCAGCAACGGCGCCAAAAAATAGTCTTGATGACCCACAAGTATAGGGGGTGTATCGTAGTATTTTCGAGGGAAGTGACACCCAATTTATTGATTCAACACAAGGGGAGCCAAAGAATATTTATAAGCCTTAACAACTGAGTTGTCAATTCAGCTACACCTAGAAACAATCTTGCTCAGAACAGTTTATCAGTAGCAATAGTTTTGTAGTTGCAATATCAAAGTAATAGCAGTAGTAAAAGTAAATACAGTACTAACAATTGCAGTAAACAGTAGGATTAAAGCGCGGTAGGCATAGGGATGGATGGACGGGCGTTGCATGGACAAGACAATTCACGTAGCAATCAAGATATATGGCATTTGCAGAGAAATAAGGTAAAGCATCCAAGTACTAAATAATCGTAGGCATGTGTTCCATATATAGTCATACGTGCTCGCATTGAGAACTTGCACAACATCTTTTGTCCTGCCAGCCCGTTTGCAGCGGGGCCTCAAGGGAACTACTGGAAATTAAGGTGCTCCTTTTAATAGACCAAAGAATTAACACTCCATGAACACATGTGATCCTCACATCAAAGCCACGCCCTCCGGTTATCCCGATTATTGTCACTTCGAGGCCTTTGGTTCCGGACAACAATATGTGTATAAAACTTGTAGGTAAGATCACAAACAATACTATCATCATGAATCAATGACATGTTCAGATCTGAAATCATGGCACTCGGTCCCTAGTGACAAGCATTAAGCATAACAAGTTGCAACAAAGTTAAAAAGCACTAATAATAGATACTAGGCACCATGCCCTAACAATCTGATGCCATTACATGAACATTTTCATCCAATCCCTACCATCCCCATAGCCTACAGCGGGGGATTACTCACTCATGGATGGGGGAATCATGGATGGTTGATGGAAAAGCGATGATGATGATGACGGTGATGATCTCCTCCAATTCCCCGTCCCAGCAGGGTGCTAGAACGGAGTTTCTGGTTCCGATTCGCGGAATCTGGTGGTGAAGGTGCAACGGAACTCTATCTGGAAAAACGTCGAACCCCCCTTGGTTTTTAGGTCAAGAGGCATCTTATAGGCAAAGAGGGAGGCTGAGGGGGTGACCGAGGTGGCCACACCATGCCCAGGCGCGGCTAGGGCTGGCCTGCGCGACCAGGTGGTGTGGGCCCCTCGTGGCCTTCCTCCGTCTCATCTTCTGGATGCGTGAGTCTTCTGGTGAAATAGGATTTTTGGCATATTTTCCGGGATTTTTCCTGATAGTTGATTTTCTGCACAAAAACTAGACACCAAGGTAATTCTACTGAAAACGGCGTCAATCCGTGTTAGTTGTATCCAAATCACACAAGTTTAGAGGAGAAACAATAGCAAAAGTGTTCGGGAAAGTAGATACGTTTTGGACGTATCACCCCGCCATAACATTATACAACACTTTAGATGGTACCCTTATCTATTATTATAAATGTATTCATCGAAACACGAGTGCACTCTGTGCAACTTTCGATGTTTTATTCACCTTGCTTCCTACTTGACTTTAGTCGGTATTTACAGGAGTTTCCAACATATAACCTTAGAACATAACTTTTTATGTTTATCCTTTATGGATTTGGAAAACATGTCTGCAGTTCTCTATTAGACACTGTGGACAAACTTAGCTCAATGTTCCATGATTCGAACTTAATCACTTTTCAAACATTTCTTCTTGGATCATATATTATGTTAATTTATCATCATGGTTTTCTAAGATAGAACCTATGTCTCAACATAGTGGATGATGATCATCCTTTTCTTTCTTTCAACTAAACTTAATACTATTCCTAATTTGAGTTAATAAGGACCAGTTCCTTAATTAACTTCTATTCTGAAACCCTTTTTAGAATCCTTTAAGGAATACTACATAATATCATAATACACTTATTATCAACTTCTACACCTTGTAAATCATTATTTATCGATACTTGTGCTTTTATTCTTAACACACTAGAATTACTCCTATAAGCTCCCACTCAAAATATGTTCCCAGCATATTTGGGTATGAGTCACTACTCTTACTCAAACTATGTTCCTACATATTTGAATTTGAGACTTATATTTCTCCCACTCAAAAATATGTCATTCACATATTGTTTTAGGAAGACTTTTATAGCTCCCACTCAATTTCATGCAAATTGCATATCCACTCACTATTTTGAACAACTTCAAAATCCTTTGATCAAATATCAAACTTGGAGATTTACTATGAGATACTAGTACTTTACCAGTTTTAAATCCACTAGACATTCAGCACACTTGAATCAAATCCATTTGAATTTGTCCAATGCTTGACAAATTGTTCTTTTGTCATTCACCCCCTTTTCCACTATGGCTTGGTAGTCATTTGGGAAAATTCCAAGTAACTCCTTTACTTGTAAGATTCAGCAACGAATTGCTTTCTAATCTCAAGGGAATTTTGCTTCTAGGATTTCTCATAATTCTAGTTCACCATTATTTCCTTAGTAGTTCATAGGTATGTCATATTCTGGTAATCACGAAAAATGATTCACAAATGTCTCCATACTCATATGGGCTACATTTCGAATCCTACTTTATGTAGTGAAAACACCAGTGGGGAAAACACAATGATCATTATCATTGATTCTTTCCTTTGTGAAGAGAATCGTTCAGGAACGTTTTCCGTTGCACTTCTCAACACTCTGATGCAGGGTTTTGAATCCTCATCGTGTTTTTCACTATCTTCCATTTGCTCCATAATCGAGAAATATCACTGAATGCGAACTTTCTCAAGAATGCACCAAAATCCAAGCAATACAATTTTTGCTTCTCTTTGGCTTCAGCTATGGATTTCGTATTCAAAGTTTCCAATGAATACTCTACAAAGACTTATTCACTATTGTTTTGGTTATATCGAATAACTCCAAAACTTCCACGACGATCCATACTAGATATGGCGCCAATCTCACAAATTCATATGGTTCACTATATATTCTAATTGAGTGCTAACTATTTCTAACTAGTGGTCTCTACATATACACTACAACGATTTATTTGGCGCCATCTATTCACCCACGTTGATATCTAATATCATATTGTGATGCTTTGCATTTTGACATTTCAAGTGCATTGCATTTCACAATTTCCTTTATGCCATTCTTATAAAGTCGAATTTCATTACTATTGACAAAATCATAGTAATTAGATTCTCTTTTATATCTATACCCTTTGTTGATGAAACACTTTGATCATATCAAATAGTTTCATACTCATGTTTCCTTTGGTAAACTTCTTTACACATTTAAACAATCATATAATGATAATTACCATTTTGTTAAAACACAATACATCTAATATGTATTTACTTTCAACAATTCATTAAACAGTTTGTATTCAAGTAATACACGGTGTTCAAGTTATTTTGCCAAACTTAGGCATGATTCATATGTGATAAGAAATCAAATGACTTTCACATATTATCATATAACTTTGAATTCAAACAATGGTTTCATTCATTAATGAACATATCAAGTTGGGTATTTTAAGGCATTTCAATATTTTACAAATGTTCATGTATTATAAATTAGTTTCAAACAACAAGGATAATTCACATATAATCAAACAAGATATGAACACGAATAGAGATCATTCATAAAAGTGGAACAACTGTTTGTTACAAACTTATATGAATAACCGTCTCACAAAGTGTGAGACACACTAAAGAAGTTCATAATATTTTGATTGCAATAATCATCCTAAACATAAACTGAGTGATAAATGTTGAGGGAGAATGTCGTTGGCCATCATCATCATGCTCGCCATCAACACGCAACGTCACCTCCTCTCCAGCAAGCACCTCTATGCAGAAGGACCTGTTTTCAGTAAAACAGAACAAGTATCAAATATACTTAATACTGCAAATGTGTTTGCAAGATTATAACATTTATAAAATTGTATATCAAATATATACCTTTGTCATTGATGACCTCAAGGACAATGGGTTCAACCATCACATCTCTGAAATGTGATATGAACTCATGGAAATCCCGTGTTTCCGTGTCGCCTCTCATAATGCAAATCCTGGCTTCTGCTTGGTAGCTTGGTGGCAGCGACCGCATCACAACGCCTATTGCAAAAGAGCTTGCGAACCAGTTGTCTAGGAAGTATGCAAGACTCATGTATGCATCATATATGCTCAATAAGTGATCTTCAAGTGAGGAGCCCTCCTCCATCTTTATGGAGAGGAAATCCCCCATCAGATGTTCCATGAAATGTGATCTCCCATATGCGCACTTGTTCCACGAAATGTGATCTCAGATGTTCCATAACCGTTCGAGGATTAAGACTTCCCACGATTGGCCATAGCCCATCTTCCATCCCGAGGCGCATCGTTACTGATATGAATGTGGCCATCACACGATGACAACAGTGATGATCCCGCTACTCCTGGGTTTCATGAACATAGGGTGGCTCCAAGTACATCTCATAGATCATGTAGTCAGCCAGGTTGTTCTCGCTAAGGAGATCATGAAGGCGCATGACCCATGCAGAAAAGTTGGATCCATCTAACTTGAGCTTTTATCCCTTTAACCAATTGTCAATAGGGAAGGTAATCTCGGGGAGAACCATTTTCAATATTTATAATTGCAAAAGGAATTTAGACTAAGTTTATAATTAAATGAGTTAATAATAACTCCACTCAGAAACACCTATCCCCTGAAGGGTTCTAGTGATAACACGACCCCTTTTCCCCACATCTCCCCCGATCATCACGACCATCAATGTGGGTTCTAGGGTGGACGCTAAACGTCGGTCACATCATTCATGCGACTCGTGCTCGATATTTCGACCATCCACGTTCCGAGGCCACGTCTCTATAACATGCTAGGTTCGCCAACTCAACCTTAGTGCATTCACTATGCAACATGGCTTACACCTACTATATGCAAACGTAGATATGTCTGACACCCGCTCATCACGGCCTGCCTCAAACTGAAGAACTTTCTTGGTGGTGCACACTAAGGGGGAACACAATCATTGGTAATTTTAACAGGGATCATCTTATTAGGCTACCGTCGAGTATCTAATACTAGTACACAATAAGATATACAAACAATAACATTGAATGTAAATGCGATGAGATATGGTCCTTCACATCATGATCATCTGTCGTCACCGGATTCTGGCACCAGGGTTCCGATGACGTAGACACCAGGGTACCGGTTTCTTTGTGGCATGGTAGTCCATCACATCCGTGACTATCTACTACTACTACGTAACATAAGGTAATCACTTTACCTTTGCCACAACCATATCACAAAGCAACGCCCCCTGCAAAACAAAGTTAGACGCCTCTACTTTATCTTTGCATATTTTACATGGATGAATGGGCTTTTGCACAAGAACTGTTCTTACCTACAAACTTTCACCACAACGATGATCAAGTAGTTGTCTATACTACACCCCTTTTGAGGCCCTCTGTTGCAAATGGCATACCAACTAATGCGAGAGAGACAGACACCCCCAAAGCCACTTTATACGGTACAAGCCGTATGTCAAGCGTGGACCAGTCTCGCGAATAAACATGTAAAGTTGGTTGGGGGCCGCTTCATCAAGCATTGCTGCAGTATACACAAGTACACGTGGGAGGGTAATAACTAAAAGATCAACGCCCACACGCTACATCTCGTGTGTTCGACCTGTACTAGCATTACTACGCATAGATCTAGCTTTGATACCACTGTACGGGTTCCGCATATGAAAACAATAAATTTTTACCCTACGCCCCTGGACCCCTGATGTTGCTAGGACCTATCTATTAGTAATGCAGTAACGGGAGGGGCTTTTCGTGAACTTACCATTGAAGACCGAAAAGCGTTGTCAACGCTCAGGAGAGCGTGGTTGATGTAGACGAGCCGAAGTCGACCTCATGGTCGTGATGAAGTCCTTGCGCTCTTGTGGATCCAACGACTTGAGTGCCTCAAGTGTGACACCTCGCGGGGAGTTACACACGTCCGGTGCCTGACGATGACTCCCGCTTCCCCGATCCAGCAACAGTTGTGGAAGTAGAGCTCCTGGATCCGAATCCCGCAACGCGACGGCGCTCCACGGTGAAGATATCTCTCGTTCGCGCAGTCCGAACTTGGGACCACAGTCACGAGAGAGAGAATATCAATTGGAGGTCTCCCCAAAAGAGAGGAAAACTTTATTGAATATTGTGTGTGTTTATCTGGCCAAATACCCCCACTATATATAGGGGGAGGGGAGGTACTACCTCCCTCAAAGTCCCGGGGTGGGACTAGAGGAGAGCAGAGGGGGAGGGGGAGGCGTCGCCGGCCACCCCCATGAGCCCCGCGCGGTGGGGGGGGGGGGGGGGGGTTGGCCCACTAGGGCGCCGGCCACCCCCTTGGCCCTTCTCCCTTCTTGCCTTTCCCTAATGGTCCCTCTTCCCTCCGGAATTGGCCCATTAAGGCTTTTGACCTTTTAAATTGATTTTCTATTTTATTAAATAATTATGAATAAATGATTAAATTGATATTTAACATTCATTCACATATTATTCAATCTCTGTGGCTATGGAACACCTTCCACCTCCACTCTGGACATCCTCCGGACTTACGAAAACCCTTCTGGTTTTCTCTCTTCTATTCTTCGGTGATTCTACCGATCCTATAAACACTCTCTAAGCATCATCAAACCCTTAAGCGTGATACCCCACAGTTCAGGAACACTCCAGACATGGTCGGTACACTCTAGGACCAATGATCGACAGAGGTACCTAGATGGCCATGTGACCCCTGTGCATTCAACGAAGATCTTTCGTCGTTTGAACCGGGATAGTCGTGTATTATTCCTTTTGTCTCTCGACACTCGCATTTCCCGAGATATGATCAATGACATCACAATGTCGTGTTCAATCTCGTTACCAAACAATGCTACTTGACTCGTTTGACAAGTGATATCCATGTGATCAAATCACACATTACGACAGCTATTGGATATAACTTCTCCGAGTGGGCCCTTGAGTATGTTTCTGTCACTTGTACGGACAAATCCAACTCTTGGCATATATTGCCTCTACGGTTCCTTCGAATACCTGAACACACATTTGTCACTGTATTACCAAGTGACGTTTGATGCTATCTAAGCACTCTCGGGAGACAGTGATTGATATAGCCTCGCGGTCTAAGGAATAGTCTACGAGGATCCATTTCTAATCATCGTAACTTGAACTTCGTGACATGATTGGGTCACGATGTTTAGGTTGGGTATTGGTTCATCATCTCATTCACAGAATGAGTTGACTCCATTTCCAACTAGCATAAATGCCACATGATCAGGAAACCTTGATCATTTGTTGACCAATGAACCAGTGACTAGAGTTTCACTGGGAACCCCTGGTTGTTTATATATCACACGTGTATTGATGTTTCCTCTCAATACAGTTATAGCAGTTATAGCATGATATAAAACTTAATCATAAACTTTATGAAATATGATAATAATTCTTATTATTATTTGTCTCTAAGGCATATTTCCAACACTCTTTTCCGCAAAACCCTAAGTTCTTCTTTATGGACATTGCCAAGATCTCCCCTCGTCAATTGACGCTGTATGTGGGAAACTTGAACGCTAGAACCATGGATTCGGCGGAATTACTTTCATGAAATAGCAACCCCACAAAATCAGATCCACGCGCCGCCCACCCCTATGATAGTACCCATCGATTTCAACGGCGGATCCGATCTGATCATCGGAAGTTTCCACTTACAAGTTGAAAACCCTCAAGAGCCACGCCCTTCGGCCCTAATTGCATCAGAACCATCGGCAGAGCAAACTATGTTTACAACGATTCCAGCATCATCTGTCAAATCTTCCATGGATGTCACAGTGGAAATCAAAGCACACAACAAAAACAAGCAAGAAGATATGGATCTGGGGGACCTTGATGGTCTTTACGACAATCTCTCCTTTGGATCAGATTCCCCACTAACTCCACCATGTGAACCAAGTCTAGCAAACTCCAAACCCGAAGAAAGCAGTGAAAGCATCGACTTTGGAATAAGGACGGCAGAAATATACCTAGAGCAGAAATTTATGGACTTTGCTGATCCACCCGACAGTATCTCCCCCAGTCCGGATGACGACGCCACAAGTCCGTATACGACCCAACACCAAATATGCGTGATCATCGTCAACGCATCGGCCCAGCAAGAATCCAACGTTAATCCTATTTTTAACCCTGATGATATCCTATCAAGTGACAATGCAGGAAACCACGGAAACAAAGGAAATCACAGAAACGAGGAAGACCCAGCAAACAACCGTGTAACCCCAGGAGGAGGAGAGCCACACGGAGGCGAGAGGAAAACTCTCTGACTGCCAGCCAAAGCATGGGCAAAATCAAGAGCAACAATTTCGGGTGCAATTCCCATGACCGTTGACGCCACACGCGAGGATCTACTAGCATACCAATATTTGCTCCATCACAAAAAATGGACCTGCTAAGGATGCAGAGGCAACTCACGAAAGAAAGAGGCTTACCGACGAATCCAGCCTACGACGGGCCCTACTAAGCACTACCCGAGGATCAGGGAGCATGACATGAGGAGCACCGTCAAGAAGGGGAACATCTTGACTATAGAACATCCTCGAAGGAGACATAAGTGAACTGATCCGAGATCTGGATCTATCTTTCATGTCAATAGATCAAGCAGGAAATATCAAGGCAAAAACAGCTCATGCAGCAATCGTGGCCGCACAAACATATCTGGTAACAACTCAACCTGCACCCGACGATCCTCGTGCAACCCTCCATCGCTCCGCCCTGATGAACCTCGACATGGTGGGAGCATCTCTCGCGTAGGCAGAGAAGGGAACCATACTGCAACCCGATAGATCCCCGAGCCGTTGCAGCAGTCCTCGGTAACATCACGATCGCCACATCGGGTCCACTTCTCGGAATCAAAACCATGAAATGATGCAAGAAATGACATTACACATCAAGGATTGATCGATCCAGGGAAGAGCATAGCAGCTGAAGGTATTATGATGGTGAAAGTGAGGAAGAGAAAGAGCTATGCGGAGCCAGTTGCTTTACCCGACGGGTTCGCAAGACTCCAGTACCAAAATATTTCAAACTACCTCACGATTGTCAGAAATATGACAGCCTCCAAGAGCCCGAAGCTTGGTTGACAGTTTATTTAGCTACAGTTAAACTACAAAGCGGCTCTAAGGCCACTATGATGCAAAGTTTGCAACTGCATTTAACTGGCACGACTCGCTCTTGGTTAAGACAATTACCCGAAGACTCTATCAGCAGCTGGAACGACCTGGAGGACAAGTTTCTCAGAAATTTCAATTCCATCTTCAAGCGACCCGCATCTCTAGAACAACTACGAGCCTATAAACAAAAGCCATGAGAAACAATACGAGCTTTCATCCAACGCTGGAGCATTATCAAAAACTCGACTAAGACGATATCCGATGAAAGAGTAATTAACGCTTTCAACGACGAGCTTCAGCGACATGAGTTTATTGAAGAACTAGGACAAATCAAACCAAAGACAATTTCGCAGCTAATGGAAATAGCCAATCGTTGGGCCGATGGAGAAGATGCATTACATAACAAAAGAGCCCACTCACCCGAAGAAGATAGGGAGCAGCGCAATAATGACAGAAGGCGACGAAACAACGATGGGTATAACACACCAAGTTATGTGGCAGTCAGTTTTTCTGGAGGGGACAACCAACGAAGTGATGACTACAATAGTAGGTACCATAGTAACAGGGACGACGTTGGAGGAAGCCAGCCACAACAATGATACCAGCCAGCAAATCGAGACCCACCTATGTTAGCAGGACAAATGTTGGAAGGGCCATGCAATATGCACTTTTACATAGACTCAACAAGGAAAAGGCGATCCAATCACCTCCTAAAGGATTGTCGAACATTATTAAAAATGCAGGCGCTATGCAATGCAAGGGCAACCGAAGCAGCAAACAGAGGCTACGTTAGTACACCTTCGATCCAGATTATGGATGCAGTATAGCTTCTTTTTCCCTAGTAGACATAGGTTTATCAAATCCTCGAGAAACAGATGCGTAGTGAAGTTACTTTAACGGACCTTCGGGAGTTTTAAAATTCCTTTTGTGTTTTTACCAGACTAAGAGTTTGTGTCTTTTTGTTGTTGTCAATGATGGAGAGAGAGGGCCTAGGGCGTTCGGTTCCACCAGTAGCTGTGCAAAACATCTGATGGGAATAAAAGATAGAAATAAAGTATGCATGTAATTGTTAGAGCAACATAAATGATATGTGGGCAGTGCATCCACAATTGCTATTGCCTCCGCAACCGCTTATAGCAATAACTACTAGTCTCATCCATAGAATAAAGAGAACTAATGATATGCATAGTGATGTGATTATTGGCTCAACACGTATCACTTGTTGGGGAACCCCAAGAGGAAGGTATGATGAGCACAGCATACGTTTTCCCTTAGTTATGAAACCAAGGTTATCGAACCAGTAGGAGCAAGGAAACACCTCCAAAGTGTTGTTTCCAACTTGGAATCCTGCACAACACAACCACAGAACTTTGCCCCCAACTTATAGTGAGGTTGTCAATCTCACCGGTTTTGCTGAAAACAAAGGATTAAACGTATTGTGTGGAAGATAGTAGTTGCTTGCAGAAAGTAAACATTAAACAGTAAATAGCGGATTGTAGATTGCTAGTAAATGAATGGACCAGGGTCCATAGTTCACTAGAGGTGATTTTCCTTAAGATAGTTGACATGTTGGGTGAACAAATTACAGCGGGGCAATTGACAGACACCGAGAAAGCATACATGCATATACTAATCATCTTGACTCCTATGAGATTTTATTAGGCATTACAACATTATACATAGACCGTAATCCAACTGCATCTATGACTAATAATCCACCTTCAGGTTATCATCCAAACCCCCTCCAGTATTAAGTTGCAATTAGCAGATAATTGCATTAAGCAAAGTGTGTAAAGTAAACAATACGATTGTTCTATGAACAAAGGATTATTGTTTTCTCCCTAGTAGCAACATCACATCTAGTACCTTAGAAATTTCTGTCACTTCCCCAGATTCCTAGAGGCATGAACCCACTATTGAGCATAAATACTCTCTCTTGGAGTTGCTAGCATCTACTCGGCCAAGATAGCTACTAACAACGGAAAACATGAAAGATCACAAATAACATAGACATGATAGAATCAATAATCAATCTAAAATAGCATCTCAATATCCATCGAATCCCCGCAAACACAACATGTAAGATTACAAATAGATGATCTTGATCATGAACAGAGCTCACAAGATCTAAACATGGTAGCTGATACGTTGCAAACGTATCTATAATTTTTGATGTTCCATGCTTGGTTTTATCTACTTTCTTATGTTTTGTCCACACTTTAGAGTACTTTTCATATGATTTCTTGGACTAACCTATTAACAAGGGCCATAGTGCCAGCTGCCTGTTTTCTGCTGTTTTTGGTTCTAGGAAAGTCAGAAAATGAATATTCTCGGAATTGGACGGGACAAAAGCCAAAGTCATTATTTTACCAAGGGACACCTGGAGCCAGAATACGAGACGGAGAGGGGTTGGGGCCCAGCCACACCACCTGGCCGCGCGGGCTGGGCCTAGCCGCGCTAGGGGGTGGTCTGGCCGCCCTAGACACCCCCTCGGTCTCCCTCTTTGCCTATAAGATGCCTTCTGACCTAATAACTCAGGGGGGTTCGGCGTTTTTCCAGAAGGAGTTCGCTCTGCCGCCACCACCAGATTCCACAAAACAGCAGCAGAAACTCCGTTTTGACACCCTGCCGGGACGGGGAATTAGAGGAGATCATCACCATCATCATCACCATCGCTTCTCCATCGACCATCCATGTTTCCCCCATATATGAGTGAGTAATCCCCCGCTGTAGGCTATGGGGATGGTAGGGATTGGATGAGATCGTTCATGTAATGGCATCATATTATTAGGGCATGGTGCCTAGTATCTTCTATTAGTGCTTTATGACTTTGCTGCGAGTTGTTATGCTTAATGCTTGTCACTAGGGCCCGAGTGCCATGATTTCAGATCTGAACATGTTATTGATTCATTAAGATAGTATTGTTTTTGGTCTTACCTGCAAGTTGTATACACACATTGTTGTCCGGAACCAGCCCCTGGGCATGGGCAGCCCGACCCGGCCCGAAAAAAAGCCTGACGGGCCGGGCCTGGGCTTCACATTTGCGGCCCGAAGGATGCACGGGCCGGGCTCGGGCCAAAGAAAAGCTAAAAATAGGGAGAAGCCTGGCCCGGCGGCCTGAAGAAATAAGTGTGCCACGGGCCGGGCTCGGGCTCAGTTTTCAGGCCCGCCAGCTGGGCCGGGCCGAGCTCAGGCCTAGGTTTTGCACGGGCGGGCTTTGTCAGGCCCGGCCCGAGCCCGGCCCGGCCCAAAACATGCCCAGGTATATCCGGAACCAATGTCCCTGAAGTGACAGAAATCGGGATAACCGGAGGGAATGGCTTTGATGTGAGGATCACATGTGTTCACGGAGTGTTAATGCTTTGCTCCGGTGCTTTATTAAAAGGAGCACCTTAATTGCCAGTATTTCCCTTGAGGCCCCGCTGCAAACGGGCTGGCAGGACAGAAGATGTTGTGCAAGTTCTCATTGTGAGCACGTATGACTATATATGGAACACATTCCTAGGATTATCTAGTACTTGGGTGCTTTATCTTATTTATCTACAATTGCCCTATGTTCTGATTGCTATGTGAATTGTCTTGTCCATGCAACACCCATCCATCCATCCATATGCCTACCGCGCTCGAATCCTACTGTTTACTACTATTGTTACTACTGTCTTTACTTTACTACTGTTATTACTTTACTATTCCTACTACAAAACTGTTGCTACTGATAAACTGCTGTGAGCAAGATTGTTTCAAGGTGCAGCTGAATTGATAACTCAGTTGTTAAGGCTTATAAATATTCTTTGGCTCCCCTTGTGTCAAATCAATAAATTGGGTTTCAATTCCCTCAAAAATATTGCGATACACCCCCTATACTTGTGGGTCATCAAGACTATTTTCTGGCGCCGTTGCGGGGGATCATAGCTTTATTTATCAAGTCCACTTGGAATCACTATTGTTCAAGCTTAGTTTATTTCTGCCTTGTTTGCCTATTTCTTTATCAAAAATACAAAAAAATAGTTCCTACTCTAGTTGTTATTTCCGTTGGTCTGTTATTGTCTTGCTTTATCATGCTTGTTGTCAATGGTTGGTTTCTTTGAAACTAAATCTTATTGACAAGGTGGGTTCACGGAAGATCAAAAACATTATTATAAAGAACACCGCTTGTCACAAAAAATGAAACACTTATGGGAACAAATTGATAAATTGTATACCATTGCTAGAAACGTGTGCTCTACTTATAATGTTACTTATTGCTTTGATAAATCTTGTTGTTGCAGGAGGTACAAACACCTCCCTTTTCAATGTGAGTATAATGATGATGTTACCATATCTTCTTATGTTAAGGGAAATTATGACTTTTATGATGTGGAACAAATTGAGGAATTTATTGCTTGGAAGGGTGCATTTGAACTTGCTAGTTTGCTTGAAAATATTGATGATTCACCTTATAAATAGGAGGTTTATGGTATACTTAAATTTTCCTTTAATAATTACAAGGAAGAAAATTGATATATTATTGAATATATCAATAGATGCTTTCCACAAATGGAAGAGACTAATGCCTTGCAGGATCCTATGGAAGAAGAAATTGATGAACCTGAAATCTCATTAGATGAAAAAGAGGAGGAGAGTGATGAACAAAAGGAGGAAGAATGGATTAGCTACCCATGCCGACCTTCTAATGAGAGTAACTCTTTATCCCTTACATTATTTGATTGTCCCCCATGCTTACTAAAGGAGGATGAATGTTATGTTCCTAAGGATTCTTTTGAAAATGTTTATAATAAAGCTCTAGTGCTTGTAGATCATGAAAATCATGCTTTATGTGATAGTTATATTGTTGAGTTTATTCATGAGGCTACTGAAAATTATTATGAGAGAGGAAAATATGGTTGTAGAAGTTTTCATGGTATTGAAACATCTCTCTATGTGCTGAAAGTTTTGAAGTTACTCTTGTTTTATCTTCCTATGCCTGTCACTTTGTTCTTTGCGAATTTATTTGCATACAAGATTCCTATGCATAGGAAGTGGGTTAGACTTAAATGTGTTTTGAATTTGCTTCTTGATGCTCTCTTTTACTTCAACTCATATTTCTTATGTGACCATCCTCTCAAACTATCATGCCTAACTTAAAGGCGTTAAAGAAAAGTACTTATTGGGAGATAACCCAAAAGTTTTAGATGAGTCTTGGAAGTTATTACTTATGTAATAACCACTCCTTATCCTTTTTATTTACTTTTTGTGCCAAGAGTAACCTCTAATGAGAGAGAAGTAATGGTTGGGAAAGTTGTTGTCCCGAAACAGATTTATGTGCTTCACCGTAAAAATTCGTGTAAAATCTCTGTACGTCCTTTTGAGGCGTGAATTTTTGTGCTTCTGCCCCAGGTTGTTCTCTAACTTTCATTAGTTCAACATGTTCCCATTTGAGCAACAAAGGTCTTCGAAAAAATTCGTATTTACCTGCTGGTCTGTTTTGACAGATTTCTCCCATTATTTGCATTTGCTTCTTGTTGGTTCATTTTTGAGTTCTTTTGGGGAATTGAGATTTTTGAGGGAAGTGCTACAGTAGCTTGTGTTTCAATGAAATTTTTATTGGTGTTGGAACTGAACCCAAAGACTTATTATCTTGAGTGCACTAATGTTGCTAATAAAGATTGTGTGAAGTTTTGTATGAAGGAAAAATTTCAGGTGTATGGAAGGAATGAGTAATGAGATGAAGGATGGACTAAAGCTCAAGCTAGGGGATGCCACACGTGTCACCCCAAGAAATATCCAAGAAGTACAAGCGTCAAAGCTTGGGGATGCCCAAGGCATCCCCTTCTTCATCAATAAAAATCTCAGGTTTCTTCCAAACACTTTATTTTTATTGTTTCATGCACAGTTGTGTTGTTCTTGGAGCGTCTTCTTTTTCATTTTATTTTGGTTTTTCGTTTGCTTGGTTTTCTTAGTTTGCTTGAATAAATTGGTTGGACCCCCTCTTTCATACATTGGTTACCAAATAGTTTGGTTTGGATTGGAAAAGAGTAGGAAAGTTCATGCTTAAGTGGTAAAGAGAGCTTGTTTTTGACTGTGGCCTATGCTTTGTCATGCCATGCTTGATATTGTTTTGGCTTTATGCTTAGTATTATTTGCTGTAGCATGACTTGTTATAAACAATTGATATTTCTTAATGTGCCTTGGATGAATCATGTGTTGTTTTAGCATATTAAAGCATAGTATAGTGGTATTCTCCTTTGATGCTTTATTTGGGTTGACTTGGCACATGCTCACACCATGTTATGACTATCTCAAGTCACCATAGCCTTTATGATCCTTTAGTTTTCAACTTGTAGTATCACTTTATGCTTTGATCAATGATGTTTTGTCGCTCTGCATGATTATGGCCATTATTGCTCTCTTAGTTTGTCGCTCCCAGTCTTTTGCTAGCCTCCACAACAAAGTATGAGTTCCACTCATGCATCCAACTCCCTAAACCAAGTTATTCCAAAGAGTCCACCATACCTATCTACTAGCTTATGCTATTCCAAGTATATTCATGCTTTTGTTTACCTTCCACTTGTTATGAAAAAACTAGTGATTAAAGCTCTCACGAACTTTATGGCACACTTTACTTTACTTGCCCTTAATAAACTTGAACCATTGTGTCTTCTATGTTGTATATTCTTGCACTTATTTGTCAGGAATTAGCAGAACCATGCTTTCATGGGGAACGCTTTCAACATTGCACTTGGTACTTGTACCTAGTTGATATCATGCTCTTTTGTATATGGATGTCGTCGGTGTGAAATGAAAGGGGAGCTTGTAAGTCCATGAGTTATGTATATGTGTTAGAGAAATGCTTGGGCCGCTGGTCTAATCCATGCTGACATGGTGGAAACCTGCAGCGTAACCATAATGAGCTGTCTATGAAGCATTCTTCTTATAAAAAAGAGTCATATGCTGGAAAAAAAGAGAAAAAGAGAAAAAAAAAGAGATACTATGAAAAGAGGAAAGAGAGAAAAAAGAACCATATTCCCATGGTAAATAAGAAGAATGCTGAGATGCTTGTTGTCTGCTTGCCTTGTGATTTTGATATGGGGATTCTTCCGTATCATCGGGCAAGGGGTACCCCGTTGGCGGTTCTCAATGATACACATGTACTTACGATGACAAGAACTTACCGGTGACTAAACTTGAGTAGCATGAGGAGCGGCCCTCGTATACAAGGGACATGAGATTTCTGACTTATACTTCGTCAAGCATGTACACCATAGTTTGTTCACTTTAACCTTAATCACTTCAAGATGTTTATGATAGGGGCAATGAGAGCTGAAAGCTATGAGTACCATAATTTTTGGAAGCTCTTTATGAGACTTGAATCCCTACTTCCTTTTACAAAAGGCCTTTCTTCCACCATTATATTGAGTCTCCACCTTCTATCTTTATGCACCTACTTTGAGAGCATAGTGGCCATTCTTAGTTCTAAGTGCATTGTCCCAACACTAGTTGATTGATGCATAACTTGTTATTGCTTGTTTGAAACTATTGTATCTAGTCACTCTTATGAACTTTGAAGGTGTCCTATGCATTTATATTTTCTACTCTATTGAGGGACAAGCTGAATACTATTATGCTACGTTTTCTTTATGTGAAACAAACAAACGTCTTGCAAAGCATTGTTATTCATGAATCTTTTGGTTGTGCCTTTTCATGTTGCATCATAGTTTCTTTGCTTATTGCTAGAACTTTGTCTTTCATGTTATGATTGAAGTACTATGATCCCAGCTTTGAATGTTTTGCAAATACTTTGATCAAGTCTTTGATGGTGCATGTCACCTCAAAAATTATTTTCTTTTTATCACTTACCTACTCGAGGACGAGCAGGAGTTAAGCTTGGGGATGTTGATACATTGCAAATGTATCTATAATTTTTGATGTTCCATGCTTGGTTTTATCCACTTTCTTGTGTTTTGTTCCAACTTTGGAGTACTTTTCATATGATTTCTTGGAGTAACCTATTAACAAGAGCCACAGTGCCAGCTTCCTGTTTTCTGTTGTTTTTGGTTCCAGGAAAGTCAGAAAATGAATATTCTCGGAATTGGACGGGACAAAAGCCAAAGTGCCTATTTTTCGGAAGTGATCAAGTGCCAGAATACGAGACGGAGAAGGGCCAGGGAGCCACCACACCACTTGGCTGCGCGGCCAGGCTTGGCCCGCGCCAGGGGGTGGTGTGGCCGCTCCCGGCACCCCCTCGGCCTCCCCTTCTGATTATAAGTTGCCCTCGGGACAAAAACCCTAAGTACCCGATCAAAAATCCACGAAAGAGTCTGTAGCCGCTGTCGTCTTTGTCCCTAGATTGGGGGGATCTGAAGCTCTTCCCGGCACCCTGCCGGAGAGGGGAATTCACCCTGGAGGCCTTCTTCATCACCATGCAAGCCTCCAGTGTGATGCGTGAGTAGTTCATCCTTGGACTACGGATCCATGTAGTAGCTAGATGGCTGGTTCTCCTCCTTTGTGCTTTCATGTTTAGATCTTGTGAGCTCCGTTCATGATCAAGATCATCTATTTGTAATTCTACATGTTGTGTTTGCGGGAATCCGATGGATATTGAGATGCTATTTCAGATTGATTATTGATTATATCATGTCTTTGTTATTTGAGATCTTGCATGCTTTCCGTTGTTACTAGCTATCTTGGCCAAGTAGATGCTAGCAACTCCAAGAGTTAGTATTTATGCTCGATAGTGGGTTCATGCCTCTGGTAATCTAGGGAAGTGACAGAAATCTCTAAGGTACTAGATGTGTTGTTGCTACTAGGGAGAAAACAACAATCCTTTGTTCATAGAACAATCATATTGTTTAGTTTACACGCAGTTCGTAAAGCAATAATATGTTGCTTGCAACTTAATACTGGAGGGGGTTCGGATGATAACCTGAAGGTGGATTATTAGTCATAGATGCAGTTGGATGGCGGTCTATGTATTATTTTGTAATGCCCAATCAAGTCTTAGAGGAGTCAAGATGATTAGTATATGCATGTATTGCTTTCTCGGTGTTTGTCAATTGCCCCGCTGTAATTTGTTCGCCCAACATGTTATCTATCTAAGGAGAGCCACCTCTAGTGAACTATGGACCCCGGTCCTTTTTCTTTACACACAATCTACAACTGTTTATTGTTTTGTGTTTACTTTCTGCAAACTTTTACTTCTTTCCATTCGATATGTTTAATCCTTTGTTTTCCGCAAAACACGGTGAGATTGACAACCTCATCGCAAGTTGGGGACAAAGTTCTGTGGTTGTGTTGTGCAGGTCTCCACGGAGCTACTAGCACCTGTAGTGCGCCCTGCCAAAGCTCAGCTAGTAACACCTTTGAGGTGTTTCCTTGCTCCTACTGGTTCGATTAAACCTTGGTTTCATAACCGAGGGAAACTTGCTGATGTGCTCATCATACCTTCCTCTTGGGGTTCCCAACGAGAACTACATCAACACCACGCACCAAGCACTTTTCTGGGCGCCGTGTATTGAGCCATCACCACACCACCTGGTCGCGCGGGCTGGGCCTGGCCGCGCCAGGGGGTGGTCTGGCCGCCCCAGACACCCCCTCGGTCTCCCTCTTCGCCTATGAGATGCCTTCTGACCTAAAAACTCAGGGGGGTTCGACGTTTTTCCAAAAGGAGTTCCGCTCTGCCGCCACCACCAGATTCCACGAAACATCACCAGAAACTCCGTTCTAGCACCCTGCCGGGACGGGGAATTGGAGGAGATCATCGCCATCATCATCACCATTGCTTCTCCATCGACCATCCATGTTTCCTCCATCTATGAGTGAGTAATCCCCCGATGTAGGCTATGGGGATGGTAGGGATTGGATGAGATCGTTCATAGAATGGCTTCAGATAGTTAGGGCATGGTGCCTAGTATCTTCTATTAGTGCTTTATGACTTTGTTGCGACTTGTTATGCTTAATGCTTGTCACTAGGGCCCGAGTGCCATGAGTTCAGATCTGAACATGTTATTGATTCATTATGATAGTATTGTTTTTGGTCTTACCTGCAAGTTGTATAGACACGTTGTTGTCCGAAACCAATGGCCCCGAAGTGACAGAAATCAGGATAACCGGAGGGAATGGCTTTGATGTGAGGATCACATGTGTTCACGGAGTGTTAATGCTTTGCTCCGGTGCTCTATTAAAAGGAGCACCTTAATTGCCAGTAGTTCCCTTGAGGCCCCGCTACAAACGGGCTGGCAGGACAAAAGATGTTGTGCAAGTTCTCATTGCGAGCACGTATGACTATATATGGAACACATGCCTAGGATTATCTAGTACTTGGATGCTTTATCTTATTTATCTGCAATTGCCCTATGTTCTGATTGCTATGTGAATTGTCTTGTCCATGCAACGCCCGTCCATCCATCCCTATGCCTACCGCGCTCGAATCCTACTGTTTACTGCTATTGTTACTACTGTCTTTACTTTACTACTGTTATTACTTTACTATTCCTACTACAAAACTGTTGCTACATATAAACTGATGTGAGCAAGATTGTTTCTAGGTGCAGCTGAATTGACAACTCAGTTGTTAAGGCTTATAAATATTCTTTGGCTCCCCTTGTGTCGAATCAATAAATTGGGTTTCACTTCCCTCGAAAATACTGCGATACACCGCTATACTTGTGGGTCATCAGGGCTATCGATAGATCCAGTAGGTAAATTATTAAACTAAGCCTTAGCTTCCCCTTTCAGTGAAAAAGGGAAAATTTTAGCAAGAAAGTAGGTATGCATCTTCAGTGTGACAGGCAATGCTGACAATGGGAGATGATCCTAGTTGTCGTAGTCGTCCTGTTGTCCTTCTTCTAGATAGTCCTCCTCATAGTCTGGCCACGGGAACAGCCAGGGACAAAGCCATGAGTACTCTTTAAGTACTCGCAAACTATCACTAACAAGTAAGGTAGTTCTAGTAGGAATGCTAAGCTCTAAGTTTATTTGCAAAGTTAAATTTGAAACCTAAGCTGAGTTCAGAAACAAAGAAAGGTAAAATAAAGTTCTAAATCACCTAAGTGGGAACTTAGCTTTCATAGTCACAACCTTGTTGTGGTCAAGTCAAGTCACAAATCATTTCATAAGTCATTTTGAAAACGTCTGACGATGGAACAGTATGGCCACTCCAACTGTCCATGACCGTGGACGCGGCTATTTGAATAGTTTGACACTTTGCAGTGGTGGTACACTTTCACCACAAAATTTGATACATCCGCCAGGGATAACTCTGAATCATCATACTTAGTATGTGGATAATCAATCATAATTTTTCCTTTACACACTCTAGTATAAGCACCTCTCCTATGAGCTTGGCCTCCCAGCCATGGCCATTTGCCATCCTAGGCACTGCATAGGTGGACAACATCAAGAGGTAGCCTCAGCTCAAACCTCTTCCGCGAGGGAACCCATACTAATGCATATAAACTTCTGGCTAATCCTTACCCAATTTAGGTATTGTGGTTATACGGTAAAATTGGAATGGTATTGCATCCGAACCCAACCATCAGTTTTTATAAAGTGCTAAGGCTCATGCCTCAACATTTTCATCATCATAAATCATTTGTGTTTCTCAACACATGTCAAAACATCTCAATAGAATGACTCATCATTCCAAGGTTTCCATAAGCATTTTCACCAAGTATTCCCATCTAGAGTGATCAAGTTTTATGCTTAGCACTAGCTACTAAGTTAAGAGTGTTCACTAAAGTGGGATGCTAATCTCAATCTCATGCCATAGAATGACATCTATTATAGGCCAAGTTTTATACTCTTTATGTTATCTAAACTACTTTCCAAAAATCTCACAAAGCATTACTAAAAGTAAAGAAACTTTAGTAAAGCAAAAGTAAAGCTTGCAAGTAAAACTTGGGATGGGTATAAATCAAAAGGTATAACCAAAGCATGCCTAAAGCATTTGCTTAAGTTAAGGGGGCAAGTGTTAACTTGCTTAGTTCTAGCTTGCCAATAATATCTTGCCTTGATTGGTGCAGTGGTTGAAATTCTCCTTGTCTTCTTCATGGTAGAACTCCTCCTCCTCGTCTATAAATACATACGGGATACACAATCACCAAACAATACTTAACAATTCTATTTAGCACACTAATGCACACACTTGATGATTGATACGTCCATTTTACATCACTATTCTATGTCTTAATTCACTATTATTCATTGATATATTTCGTATTGAGAGGTGATACTTATGTTATTTCATCTATTTTTGCATGGTTGATGACTTTTGGAGCATGGACCGTTGCAGTCAGGATTCTGATGGAAAAGGTGCTGTTTGGAGGCAAAATTCGCGAAGATCAGAAAATCCGGGAAAATATACGAAAAATCCTATTTTTCCAGAAGACTCAAGATGCCAGAAGATGGAGTGGAGGTGGGCCATAGGGGGCCCACACCACCCCATGGCGCGGGCAGGCCTAGGCCGCGCCTGGAGATGGTGTGGCCGCCCTGGCCCACTCTAGCCTCTCTCCTCTGGCGTATATCATCCCCACGGAACCCTAAGACTCGGAGAGCGACCATACAAAGATTCTGCCACCTCTGCGGGGCGGAAAACACCGAGAGAGAAAGATCTCTCCGGCAGACAGATTTCTGCCGGGGGAATTCCTTCCCGGAGAGGGGAGATCGTCGCCATCAACACCACCATCAAGCTGGACTTCATCGGGATCATCATCATCAACATCACCACCATCATCATCATCAGCACCCTCATCACCATCTCCATATTGTTGTAACAATTGAGTTGAATCTTGCATAGTTCATAGGGAAAACTTTCCCGGTGTTGATTACTCTTTGTAGTTGATGCTATTGAGTGAACCATTGAATTATTGTTTATGTTCAGATTGTTATACATCATTATTCCATCTCTGATCATGATCCATATGATGTCTTGTGAGTAGTTCGTTTTGTTCTTGAGGACATGGGATAAGTCTTGTTGTTAGTAGTGGAGTTGCGTTGAGAAAGATTCAATAGATTGTTATTTAAGTTGTGGTGTACTTCTTCTAGTGGTGTCATGTGAACGTCGACTACATGACACTTCACCTATATGGGCCTAGGGAAATGCATTGTGTATTTGGCTACTAATCGTAGGGGTTGCCGGAGTGACAAAAACCTGAACCCCCGTTAGGAAACCATTCCACAAGGGACGTAAGGGTCTTAGAGTTTAAAGTTGTGGTTAGGTTTTTACCTTAATTACTTTCTTGTACTTATGGATGTTTGCAAGGGGTATAATCACAAGTATGTATTAGTCTTGGATGGGGCGGTACATTAGCACAGGTTCACCCACACAACACTCAGCAAGCTAAATAAGATTATTCGACTATATGAAGCGAAAGCATTTGACAGTCTTCCCATGTGTCCTCGAGAACGTTTGGTCATCTATAGAAATACATCCGGCTTGTCCTTTGCTGCATAAAGGATTTGGCCACTTGCTGCATTTATTCCTACTGTCTTTTATTTACTCGTACTTTGTTTACTTGCTTTATCGAAAACCCCTAAAAATCCGTTTGTTAAGTATTTGCAGAGAATTCCTAATCCATACCACTAGCCAGCACCTTCTGCTCGTCATTGGGTTCGACACTCTTACTTATCGAAAATACTGCGATACTCCCCCTATACTTGTGGGTCATCAAGACTATTTTCTAGTGCCGTTGCCGGGGAGTGAAGCGCTATTGGAGAGTGGAACTGGTAAAGGAAACTTCTACTATGAGTATTGTTTACTCCTGCTAGTTGCTTTATTTTCGTTATGGATAATTCGCTGAGTTTCTTATTTGGTAATGCTACTACCACTGCTAAGGTAGTAGATAAGCCACCACCTGCTGAGAAAGATGTTTTCAAAATACCTACAAGAATTATTGATCGTGTTATGGATAACTACTATGTTGGGGATGGAACTGTCCATCCCGGTGATCATTTACTCTTTATACACGAATTATGTGGGTTGTTCAAGTGTGCAGGTATTACTACAGATCAAGTTAAGAAGAAGTTATTCTCATTATCACTGAAAGGAAGAGCTGAGGAATGGTATAAGCTGCTGAAGAATGGTCAAGCTCTGGAATGGGAGGAAATAGTGCCTCTCTTTTATTCAAAGTTTTATCCTCCTAGTGAGATTCATAAAGATCGGAATCAAATATACAACTTTTGGCCTCTTGATGGAGAGAGTACAGCCCAAGCTTGGGGAGATTGAAGTTACTAATGCTCAAATGTCCCATTCATGAGCTCCCCAACAATATTATTATCAACAACTTTTATGCAAGGCTCCCTCTACATGACAAAGATTTATTGGATGCCTCTTGTGCTGGATCATTCACTCGTATGGAAGAAGAAGTTAAATGGGACCTTCTAGATCGTATTCAAGATAATGCTGAAGCTTGGGAGAATGACAAAGGTAGAAAGTCAGGTATAAATTATGATTATGAATGCATTGAATCTTTTATGGGAACTAATGACTTTCAAAATATTAGTAATATTTATGGTCTTGATTTGCAAGTTATTACGAATTGCTTTAGAGCTTTTGCTTCCTATATCGAAATTCCAAAAAGGGGATGGAACAAGTACCATGCACCTTACAAAGATATTGTTGACTATGCTCTTATTGGAAGTGCTGAGTATTGCATTATTGACCCCATCTTACCAGAACCTTATATCGAGAAGATTACCTTCCGCGAAAAGTTAAAGGACCATCCTATGATAACTAATGTAATCACCAAAAGTGAAAAAAGAACTACAAAACCTGATGAACAAATAAACATTGAACCTGTGGTAGCAATTGTGAAAGACCTTGTCACTAAAAGCGTAGAAGATGGGCACTTAGTCTTTTGTGAGGATGCTTCTAATATTGTTTCACATCCCAATAGAACTAAAAAGGCTAGTGTTCCTGTGCTTTCTGTTAGAATTGGTGATCATTGCTATTATGGTTTATGTGATATTGGTGCAAGTTCCAGTGCTATTCCTTATGAGCTTTACACAGAAATTATGCATGAGATCAGTCCTTGCGAGTTAGAAGAGATTGATGTGGTTATTCAACGTGCTAATAGGGAGACCATCTCTCCAATTGGTATTGTACGAGACGTGGAAGTTCTTTGTGGTAAGATTAAGTACCCCGCTGATTTTCTAGTACTTGGGTTCGGCTGCTAGTAAAACCTACCCTAACATTTTTGGTAGACCTTTCTTGAGTACTTGTGGAGCTATTATTGATTGCAAGAGGGAGAAAATATTGACTAAATTTGATGGGGAATCTTATGAGTTTAATTTTTCGAAATTTACTAAAGAACCTTGCGAAGAGGAAACCCATAATGAGGATTTTAGGGTTGAACAACCTGCTTCTATTTCTCTTGCCCCTAACAATGCTTTGCAGCAATTTATGGAAGATCATGAAAGTGAAATCTTTATGGAAGAAAGGAATGAGATTGACAGGATCCTCCGTGATCAACCTAAGATGCTTAAGCACGACTTGCCTGTGGAAGACTTGGGTACCACGATGCCACCTAAAAAGGATCCGGTTTTCGATATAAAACCTCTCCCTGATGATCTTAAATATGCTTTTATTGATGATAAAAAGATATATCCTGTTATTATTAGCGCTAAACTTTCAGGGGAGGAATAAGAAAGATTATTGGAAGTTTTGAGGAAACACCAAGGAGCTATGGGTTATACTCTGGATGATTTGAAAGGGATTTCACCTACTATATGTCAGCATTCTATCAACGTAGAACCAGATGCGAAGCCAGTAGTGGAGCGCCAACGACGTTTAAATCCTAAGATGAAGGAAGTGGTAAGGAATGAGGTATTGAAACTCCTTGATGCTGGTATTATTTACACTATTGCTGATAGTGAATGGGTTAGTCTTGTTCATTGTGTTCCTAAAAAAGGAGGTATTACCGTTGTCCCTAATGATAATGATGAGCTTATTCCTCAAAGAATAGTGGTAGGCTATAGGATGTGCATCGATTTTAGGAAAGTCAATAAAGTTACTAAGAAAGACCACTACCCGCTTCCTTTTATTGATCAAATGTTGGAAAGGTTGTCTAAAAGGACCCATTTTTGTTTTCTTGATGGTTATTCTGGTTTCTCTGAAATTGCTGATAAATAACAAGATCAAGACAAAACAATTTTTTACTTGCCCTTATGGAACTTATGCTTATAGACGTATGCCTTTTGGTTTATGTAATGCTCCTGCTACTTTCCAAAGGTGTATGTCTGCTATCTTTCATGGCTTTTGTGAGGAAATTGTAGAAATCTTCATGGATGACTTTTCTGTCTATGGAACTTCTTTTGATAATTGTCTGCACAACCTTGATAAAGTTTTGCAGAGATGTGAAGAAACTAACCTTGTTCTTAATTGGGAGAAATGCCACTTCATGGTTAATGAAGGGATTGTTCTTGGGCATAAAGTTTCTGAAAGAGGCATAGAAGTTGATAGAGCTAAGGTTGAGGCAATTGAGAAGATGCCATGCCCAAGAGACATCAAAGGTATTCGTAGTATCCTTGGTCATGCTGGTTTCTATAGAAGGTTTATTAAAGACTTTTCTAGGATATCAAAACCCCTTACTAATCTTCTTCAAAAAGATGTACCCTTCGTTTTTGATGATGATTGTAACGAAGCTTTTGAGACTCTTAAGAAGGCTTTAACTACAGCCCCTATTGTTCAACCGCCTGATTGGAGTTTATCCTTTGAAATAATGTGTGATGCTAGTGATTTTGCTGCAGGTGCTGTCCTTGGGTAACGTATTGATAAAAAGCTAAACGTTATCCATTATGCTTGTAAGAATCTAGACGCTGCTCAAAGGAATTATGCTACTACTGAAAAGGAATTTCTAGCTGTTGTTTTTGCTTGTGATAAGTTTAGGCCCTATATTGTGGACTCAAAAGTAACCATTCATACTGATCATGCTGCTATTAAATATCTTATGATGAAGACGGATGCTAAGCCTAGGCTTATTAGATGGATACTGCTTTTACAAGAGTTTGATCTACATATAGTAGATAGAAAGGATGCTGAAAATCATGTAGCCGATAATTTATCTCGTTTGGAAAACATCTCTTTTGACCCTATGCCTGTTAATGATAGTTTCCCGAATGAATAGTTAGCTGCAGTGGGAGTGAGCTCGTGAGGAAGCCCTTGGTATGCTGATTATGCTAACTTTATTGTATCCAAGTATTTGCCTCCAACTTTTACAGCTCAGCAAAGAAGAAATTTCTTCTATGATCTGAGACATTATTTTTGGGATGACCCACACTTATACAAAGAAGGATTTAATGGTATTATGCAAAGATGTGTTCCAGAATATGAACAAAAAGAGATATTGCGTAAATGCCATGGTAGTGCCTATGGAGGACATCATGCAGGAGATAGAACTGCACAAAAGGTACTACAATCAGGTTTCTACTGGCCTACCCTTTTTAAAGATGCAAGAAAATTTGTTTTATCTTGTGATGAATGTCAGCGTGTTGGTAATATTTCTAGACGCAATGAAATGCCTATGAACTACTCTCTAGTTATTGAAGCTTTTGATTGTTGGGGATTTGACTTTATGGGTCATTTCCCTCCTTTGAAAGGCTACACTCATATTCTTGTTGTCGTAGATTATGTTACTAAGTGGGTAGAAGCCATTCCTACAAAAAGTGCTGACGGGGAAACCTCTCTAAAAATGCTTAAAGATGTTATCTTTCCTAGGTTTGGAGTGCCTAGGTATCTCATGACTGATGGGGGTTCTCATTTCATTCATGGCGGTTTTAGGAAGACCCTCGCTAAATATGATGATAATCATAGAATTGCTTCAGCTTATCACCCCCAAACTAGCGGGCAAGTAGAGTTATCAAATAGAGAAATTAAATCTATCTTGCAAAAGACTGTTAATAGGTCTAGAAAAAACTGGGCTAAGAAGTTGAATGATGCTTTATGGGCTTATAGAACTGCTTATAAAAATCCTATGGGAATGTCTCCTTATAAAATGGTTTATGGGAAAGCTTGCCACTTACCCTTAGAGTTAGAACACAAAGCTTACTGGGCAGTGAAAGAACTAAATAGATATTGTAAGCTCGCTGGTGAGAAAAGATTATTTGACTTAAGTTCTTTAGATGAATGGAGGAGTGAAGCCTATGAGAATGCTAGGCTCTTTAAGGAAAAAGTTAAAAGATGGCATGACAAGCGAATACTTAAGAGAGAATTTCATGTTGGTGAGAAAGTTCTATTGTATAGGTCTCGTCTCAGATTTTTTGCAGGTAAGCTACTATCAAAATGGGAAGGACCTTTCATCATTGAAGAAGTATACCGTTCAGGAGCAATAAAAATTTCCTCTCTAAAAGATAATACTACACAAGTAGTGAATGGACAGCGACTCAAACACTATATTGCTGGAGATTCTTACAATGAAGATGTTGATGCCTTTCAAGTTATAACTCCAGAGAAATTCATTGAGGACCAAATTCAGAGACCTGCAGAGTCCGTGTTCAAATAGGTAACAGTTCTGGTAAGAAAAGTTCCGCGAAAATACAATCCAACTATATTTTTGCAGTTTTCAGTCAACAAGGAAAGCTACGAAGCGAAAAAGGGACAGAAACAGAGACAGGGTGGCCCACACCACCCCATGGCGCGGGCCCACCCCTGGTCGCGCCACCAGGTGGTGAGGCCACCCAGGACTCCGCCTCCGACTCGTTTTCTCCCAGTACCTTCCTTTTGATGTGAAACTCCGTAATATATAACCCCCCCAGATCTTCCGAGGTTCGTATATCGTGTTTTCGTCGTGTTTTTGTTTCGATCTGTTTCTGCCAGGTAGAATCCTAGATTTGGAGCCACAATGTCTTCCTCTGGATCATCCAAGGGGGATTCCTTTGAAGATATCATCAACCCATACATGAGAGAATTGAAGATCCATCCCAAGGAGTTGTTGCTCGAAGGTGGGGAGGTCCAGATTAAGGAGGTTCAAGGCCCTAAAGGTGAAGGAAGTCTGGAGGACAGGATGGAAGCACTGGAGCAAGAAGTCTTTAGGTACAGGAAGATGGCGGAGCACGAAGTGGACATCATCCATAAGATTTGTTCTGAACTCATCACCGAGCACCAAAAGGAGACTGCTGAACTCAAAGACGGAGTCTTCTCACTCCGCCAAACAACCAACGAACTGCAAGCACAGTTCTATGACGTTCAAATCAAAACTGTGAGTATGAGGCTAGATTTAAACGCATAAGTGCTGCTACAAGTTTCAGGATGTTGAGAACCACGATGTCCTTTGTTGATGGGAAGCCTTTACCCTAGAAGACGGACAAACATGAGAGGATACCACCACCACCGAAGGAGTAATTCGTCATCAGGTTTGGCATCCCCTTGGTTTGTTCCAAGCTTGGGGGAGTGTCGCGGTATCATATCACTATCTTCTATCTTTTTACCTTATTAGTAGAGTCATATCATGAATAGAGGAGTTATTATGTAGTATGGTTTGCATTATGGAAGTGTCGCCTCTCTCGTTAGATTTGTATCCCTTAGTGTGAGTTTCCGTTATGGAATATTAATAAGAAGTTCTATCATTTACTATTTTGCATAGCTTATGTTAGTTTTCAATTCGTGGTTCTATGATTGATCTTGTTGTTAGTATTGGTAGCACTCTGGGATCATTGAGTTAATTTAGTTGGTTTTGGCAAACCTGGCTCGGTCAGTAGCAACACCTTTTTGAGAGTTGAAAAGAAAAAGATAGAAGTACTCTAAAGAGAAAAATAATTTCATCATCTTTCTTTCTTGATTTGCTCATAAGTCTAGTATTCTCTAGTTAAGATCTTTTGTGCTTCCAAGGAAGATTGCATGTTTGTCTTTATCATTTGTATGCTTGTTTGTTTCCTTCAACTCTTATACTTGCTACCCAGCCTTGCTAGCCAAAAACCTATACTGAGAGGGTATTCTTCTCGTGCATCCACCTCCTTTAAACCAAAACCCATGCCATTTGTGTCCACCATACCTACCTAGTAGCATTATTGCTATTCCAAGTAAATTCTTGTTTTGTCTACCTCCCAAATTAAACTTGTTATGCGAAAATTAGTGATTAAAGCTCTCACAAACTTGATGGCACACTTTACTTTCTTGCATTTAATAAACCTGAACCATTGTGAACTCTCCATGAAAGTTATATGCTTGCAAATTATAGGTTGGGGATTAGCAGAACTGTGCTGTCACGAGGAACGCTTTCAACACTTGTAAATATATACCCAGTTGATACCTTGTTCTTTTGTTTGCGGATGTCGTCAGTGTGAAATAAAAGGGGAGCTTGTAAGTCCATGGAGTTATGTATGTGTGTTAGAGAAACGCCTGGGCCGCTGGTCTAATCCATGCTGACATGGTGGAAACCTGCAGCATAACCATAATGATATCTATGAAGCATTCTTCTTATAAAAAAAGAGAGATAGCTATTGAGAAAAAGAAAAAGAAAGAGATACTATGAAAAGAGGAAAGAGAGAAAAAGCACCATTTTCCCATGGTAAATAAGAAGATTGCTGAGATACTCATTGTCTGCTTGCCTTGTCATTTTGATATGGGGATTCTTCCGTATCATCGGGCAAGGGGTACCCCGTTGGCGGTTCTCAATGATACGCACATACTTACGATGACAAGAACTTACCGGTAACTAAAGTTGAGTAGCATGAGGAGCGGCCCTCGTACTCAAGGGACTTGGGATTTTCAGTTTATCGTGTGTCAAGCATATAACTCAGACTGGACCTCACTTTCACCTTAATCACCTAAAGATGCCTATGATAGGGGCAATGAGAGCTGAAAGCTAGTAAGTATCATAATTTTTGGGAGCTCTTTATGAGACTTGAAATCCCTGCTTCCCTCTTTGAAGGGCCTTTCTTTTATTTTGTAGTTGAGTCAGTAAACCTATTCCCTTCTATCTCAGCAAGTATTTTGAGTTAATGTGTTTCATTCATTCATATGATGATTTATTCAATCATGTTTATTATGTTCCTTGTTTTGCACATTGCTCTTATCCTAATGTTTACTACTTTGAAAGCTATCATTGAAAAAACAGTTTTTTTGTGAACTCCAGCAAATTATCAACTATTCTTCGACCAAGAGCTAAGTTTGCCATTACCAATTATGATTCACTTTATGTATCTTTATTGTGTTTCCTTTACTCATTACAAGTTGAGTTATATAATAGTGAGTTGTCTTCTATTATGATCTATGTATTTGATGAATGTGATGCTTCTTGTCCGTATTCTTTTATTGACTCTTCACTCCATAAACCCGAGGTCATGTTTATTGAGCTCAGTTTCGCTTGGGGACAAGCGAAGTCTAAGCCTAGGGGAGTTGATACGTCCATTTTGCATCACTATTCTATGTCTTAATTCACTATTATTCATTGATATATTTCGTATTGAGAGGTGATACTTATGCTATTTCATCTATTTTTGCATGGTTGATGACTTTTGGAGCATGGACCGCTGCAGTCAGGATTCTGATGGAAAAGGTGATGTTTGGAGGCAAAATTCACGAAGATCAGAAAATTCGGGAAAATATACAGAAAATCCTATTTTTCCAGAAGACTCAGGACGCCAGAAGATGGAGTGGAGGTGGGCCACAGGGGGCCCACACCACCCCATGACGCCGGCAGGCCTAGGCCGCGCCTGGAGGTGGTGTGGCCACCCTGGCCCACTCCAGCCTCTCTCCTCTGGCGTATATCATCCCCACGGAACCCTAAGACTCGGAGAGCGACCATACAAAGATTCCGCCACCTCTGCGGGGCGGAAAACACCGAGAGAGAAAGATCTCTCCGGTAGACATATTTCTGCCGAGGGAATTCCTTCTCGGAGAGGGGAGATCGTTGCCATCAACACCACCATCAAGCTGGACTTCATCGGGATCATCGTCATCATCACCACCACCATCATCATCATCAGCACCCTCATCACCATCTCCATATTGCTGTAACAATAGAGTTGAATCTTGCATAGTTCATAGGGGAAACTTTCCCGGTGTTGATTACTCTTTGTAGTTGATGCTATTGAGTGAACCATTGAATTATTGTTTATGTTCAGATTGTTATACATCATTATTCCATCTCTGATCATGATCCATATGATGTCTTGTGAGTAGTTCGTTTTGTTCTTGAGGACATGGGAGAAGTCTTGTTGTTAGTAGTGGAGTTGCGTTGAGAAAGATTCAATAGATTGTTATTTAAGTTGTGGTGTACTTCTTCTAGTGGTGTCATGTGAACGTCGACTACATGACACTTCACCTATATGGGCCTAGGGGAATGCATTGTGTATTTGGCTACTAATCGTAGGGGTTGCTGGAGTGACAGAAACCTGAACCCCCGTTAGGAAACCATTGCACAAGGGACGTAAGGGTCTTAGAGTTTAAAGTTGTGGTTAGGTTTTTACCTTAATTACTTTCTTGTACTTACGAATGTTTGCAAGGGGAATAATCACAAGTATGTATTAGTCTTGGATGGGGCGGTACATTAGCACAGGTTCACCCACACAACACTTAGCAAGCTAAAGAAGATTAATCGACTATATGAAGCGAAAGCACTTGACAGTCTTCCCATGTGTCCTCGAGAACATTTGGTCATCTATAGAAATACATCTGGCTTGTCCTTTGCTGCATAAAGGATTGGGCCACTTGCTGCATTTATTCCTACTGTCTTTTATTTACTCGTACTTTGTTTACTTGCTTTATCGAAAACCCCTAAAAATCCGTTTGCTAAGTATTTGCAGAGAATTCCTGATCCATACCACTAGCCAGCACCTTCTGCTCCTCGTTGGGTTTGACACTCTTAGTTATCGAAAATACTGCGATACACCCCATATACTTGTGGGTCATCAATGATCTAGCATCATCACACTCATCACGAGATTTAAAGAACTAGTTTCATTTATTTTATTTGAGAAAAGTAATTTCTACTCATTGAAAATAATTAAGATTTAATATTCTCAAATTAAAATATGGGATCATGTGGACACATGTCATCACCACATATTTTAATACATGAGAATGTGATTTAAAGGTTTGATCACATTTTATAAAGTTTAAGATTATTATGTAAATGATTTAAAGTGACTAGAAATGTCGTGGTTCATCGTTTTCGGTGAACAGCTCCGGCGAGAGAAAACCCTAACTCGACACGGTGGGGGTACGTGGGGGCTTACCAGGGCTCTAGCTAGACGTGGCGATGGGGGCGATCGAGCTGGTGGATGACGGCGGTTCTAGGCATGGTCGCGGCGGCTCGTGGTACATTAGTCGCAATCAACGACCCCTCTTCTCCTCTGCTGCGGCAAGCTCTGGTGGAATTCCAGCGAACTAGGGCTCGATTGGCTCCGTGGAGAAGTGTGGGGTGGGCAGTGGCGAGAGGGGAGTGGAATGGTGTGAGAAATGAGGTTGGGGGAGGCCTCCTTTTATAGGCTCAACGGAGGGGCAGAGCGGCATGGTCAGGCGATGCGTCTACAGCATGCTAGCGGTGCGGCTGGAGGTAGGGGACGGTGCGCAGTCTCCTGGCATTCCTCTACGGCTTAAACGCGCGGCTAGGGGCGGTGGCATTTGGTCGGGCGTGGCTGGTGCTCTACGCGGCAGAAGCAGTGTTCGACGCGGCGCACGGGGGCTGCAGGTCAAGCGGCGGCGAACGGGCATGTCCGGGCGGTTCCTGGGGTCGTGGCGAAGCGGTGCGCGCGGGCTGGGATCGAGGCGCGGCGTGTGCACGCTTGTCGGATGCAGCGCTCTGGCGCGTGCTCGGCATGGCGCAGACACGGTGGGTGCGGGCTGCTGGGGGTGGTCCATGGCCTAGCAGCGCTCGGGGAAGGGACAGAGAGGGGCGGTGTGGCCTCGCCTACCTCCTAGGCGTCGTGTGCGAGCTCAGGGCGGTCTGCTGGGGCTTGCCCATGGTCGATCGGCATGGAGGGCTTGGGATGGCTCGTCACTGGTGCAAATAGCAACTAGGAGTGGTGCATTGGTGCTGGTTGTGACTAGAGGGGGCAAGGGGAGTTCATTGAGGCAAATTGGTGGACAATACATTGATCAAGAACAGTAATAGTTAGGCCAGTTTAACTTTGTATGCCAGGTGTTCGACACAATGCCCGCAAGAAGTTTAAATTCAAATTTTGAAAAGATTTTTGGTGTGTGATCTGATCTTATGCTTGGTAGTCTTTGGTTGCTTGGGATTGTCAAGGTGAATTGGTTTGGTGGATTTTTGCGAAAGTGGGATCTTCACATATGAATTGGATTCCGTTTTCCAATGTTATTTAAATTGCTTTGCTAGATGTTTTTGTAAGATTTTAAAGTGGGCCTTGGTAGATCTTTACTTGTACTAGCAAGGGGTGCAAAGATCTAGAATTGTTTCTGTCTGAAAATGACTTCTAGGAACACCTAAAGTGGCCTAGTGGATTAAAATGGCCAAAGTGACCATTTGCATTATTTAATCTTATTTGATTTCTTTTTCTTTGGATTATGTTTGTAAATGGTCTAGATGATGTGGCATTCACCTTTAAACCATTTCATATCATTTAGAACAAACAAATATGGCATTTACACACAATTCTATACTAATGCAACAAACACATGCATTCATAATTATTTTAATAATAAAAAGTTTTTGTTAACCCTAAATTGGGTGATTTGAACTTTGATAACCTTGATTAAAGATTTGGGATGTTACATGGACTCTTTGGAATAACTTGGTTTTATTTGGAATTGGATGCATGAGTGGAACTCATACTTGGTATGGAGGCTAGCAAAAGACTGGGATCGACCAACTAAGAGAGCAATAATGGCCATAATCATGCAACGACAAAACATCATTAATTAAAGCATAAAGTGATATTACAAGTCGAAAACTAAATGATCATGGAGGCTATGGTGACTTGGTATAGTCTTAACATGGTGTGAGCATGCGCCAAGCTACCCAAATAAAGCGTCAAAGGAGAATACCACAATATTATGCTTTTATATGCTAAAACAACGCATGATTCTTTTAAGGCACATTAAGCAATCTCAATTGTTTGTAGCAAGTCATGCTACAGTAATAATCACTAAGCATAAAGCCAAAACAATATCAAGCATGACATGATAAACTCTAAGTCACAGTCAAAAACAAGCTCCTTTTATACCACTTAAGCATGAACTTTCCTACTCTTTTCTAATCCAGAACAACTTATTTGAAAACTAATGTATGAATGAAGGGGTCCAACCAATTTATTCAAGAAAACTAAGCAAACGAAAACTAAAAACAAAATGAAGACGCTCCAAGAACAACACAATTGTACATGAAACAATAAAAATGAAGTATTGTGAAGAAACCTGAAATTTTTATTGATTAAGAAGGGGATGCGTTGGGCATCCCCAAGCTTTGACGCTTGTACTTCCTGAATATTTCTTGGGGTGACACGGGTGGCATCCCCAAGCTTGAGCTTTTGTCTATTCTTCATCTTATCACATTACTCTTCCCTACACTTAAAATTTCCTTCATACAAAACTTTACACAATCTTCATTAGCAACATTAGTGTACTCAAATAATAAGTCTTTTGGTTTAGTTTCAACACAAGTAAAACTTCCATTAAAACAGAAAGATATTAAGAAGCAAATGCAAATAATGGCAGAAATCTATCAAAACAGACCAGCAGGTAAAATCCGATTTTTTCTTAGACCTTCTGTTGCTCAAATCGAAAAGTGTTGAACTAAGAAAGTTAGATAACAACCTGGGGAAAAAGCAAAAAAAATACAGCTCAAACCGACATACAGGGATTTTTCACGAATTTTTACAACGAAGCACACAAATCTGTTTCGGGACAGTAACTTTCCCAAGTCTTACTTCTCTCTCATTAGAGGTTACTCTTGGCATAAAAACCACACAAAAATGATAAGGAGAGGTTATTACTGAAGCAATAACTTCCAAGACTCAACAAAAGACTCCTAACGAAATTTGGGTTATCTCCCAATAAGTGCTTTTCTTTAACGCCTTTGAGCTAGGCATAAGAAGCAAGAAAAGAATCAAGTATTCTCAAATGAAGAAGAATTAAAACCAAATTTCTTGCCCCTACCTTTCTTACCTTTATTATTATCCTTGGGGACCGTATGATTGTTTGGTGGAGAAGCAAAATGCATGATGCCCTTTTCCATATCTATTATTGCTTCAAGGAGTTTTAGTAGGGATATTCCAAGTGTAATTTGTCCTTTTCCTACACATTCAATAACAAGATAATCAGTAGACACCACTTTCCCTAGAATCTTTGTAAACACTCCTTCAGCTATTCAATGGGTAATATGGCGGCATTATTAGTAAGAGATATTTCTTCTCCCCCTTCAGAAAGCTCCCAAAGATTCATAGATTCATAGATATCTTTAGGCATAAGACAGAATTCAAACATGATATCACAGCGAGCATGAAAAGTTTCATTATTTATAACAACTTTTACTGTAGGAAGCCATTTTAAAGATTCAGAATTTATTGGAACATATTCATGATGCTCGCTAAGCATGTTATAGCAATCTTTTAAACTAGCTGTGTTGGCCTCAAGAGTGTTTAATCTAGCAAATATGTTTATGAAGGAGGAATCAGATTTGCTAGGCAAGTTATATGTTGAGACCAACTTCTTTATGGCATTAAAAGCTTCATCCTCATTGCATTGGAGGAAATCTCCTCCTACTACAGCATCCAAAGCATATCTATAGCATAGAGCAGT
Source organism: Avena eriantha (assembly GCA_910589775.1). Classification (NCBI taxonomy): domain Eukaryota; kingdom Viridiplantae; phylum Streptophyta; class Magnoliopsida; order Poales; family Poaceae; genus Avena; species Avena eriantha. The sequence continues at coordinate 281,788,315 of OU342746.1, read as the reverse complement.
CCCAAAGTAAAAACTACTAAGAAAGAAACTTAGAGTCATTTTAGGTTCAGTTTTTGCATGTAATTAAGAGATTCTAGACCAAGCTTCTTTGAAGTTCTCTTCAATTCCTTGTTTGAAAGTAAAAATCATTTCCTCGGGCGACATAGTGATTGGAGCGATGCTAGACATAATAGCAACTTGAGATAGAGACTAATTTTGTGTGTGCTTTTAATATAAAGAAGCAAACTAGTATAACTATTTTTTTGTGTTTTTGTTAAAGAAACAAGCAAACAAAGCAGAAATAAACTAAGCAGAACAAGAACAAAAAGTAAAGAGATTGGTTATGAGGGACTCCCCTTGTGAAGATGTCCTTTACTCCCTGGCAACGGCGCCAGAAAAAGCCTGATTATTGGCTCAACACGTATCGAGCTTGTTGGGGAACCCCAAGAGGAAGGTATGATGAGCACATCAGCAAGTTTTCCCTTAGTTATGAAACCAAGTTTATCGAACCAGTAGGAGCAAGGAAACACCTCCAAGGTGTTGTTTCCAACTTGGAATCCTGCACAACAGAACCACAGAACTTTGCCCCCAACTTATAGTGAGGCTGTCAATCTCACCGGTTTTGCTAAAAACAAAGGATTAAACGTATTGTGTGGAAGATAGTAGTTACTTGTAGAAAGTAAACAATAAATAGTAAATAGCAGATTGTAGATTGATGGTAAAAGAATGGATCGGGGTCCATAGTTCACTAGAGGTGATTTTCCTTAAGATAGTTGACATGTTGGGTGAACAAATTACAGCGGGGCAATTGACAGACATCGAGAAAGCATACATGCATATACTAATCATCTTGACTCCAATGAGATTTGATTGGGCATTACAACATTATACATAGACCGTAATCCAATTGCATCTATGACTAATAATCCACCTCCAGATTATCATCCGAACCCCCTCTAGTATTAAGTTGCAAGCAACAGATAATTGCATTAAGCAAAGTGTGTAAAGTAAACAATACGATTGTTCTATGAATAAAGGATTGTTGTTTTCTCCCTAGTAGCAACAGCACATCTAGTACCTTAGAGATTTCTGTCACTTCCCTAGATTCCTAGAGGCATGAACCCACTATCGAGCATAAATACTCCCTGTTGGAGTTGCTAGCATCTACTCAGCCAAGATAGCTACTAACAACAAAAAGCATGCAAGATCACAAATAACATAGACATGATAGAATCAATAATCAATCTTAAATAGCATCTCAATATCCATCGGATCCCCGCAAACAGAACATGTAAGATTACAAATAGATGATCTTGATCATGAATGAAGCTCACAAGATCTAAACATGGTAGCACAAAGGAGAAGAACCAACCATCTAGCTACTACATGGACCCGTAGTCCAAGGATGAACTACTCACGCATCACACCAGAAGCAGTCATGGGGATGAAGAAGGCCTCCAGGGTGATCTCTCCCCTCTGGCAGGGTGCCGGGAAGAGCTTCAGATCCCTCTCGATCTAGGGATGGAGATGGTAGAGGCTACAGACTCTTTCGTGGAATTTTGATCGGGTACTTAGGGTTTTCGTCTCGGAGGCAATATATAGGCGAAGGGGCAAGGTCGATGGAGTACCAGGGGGCCCACACCAGGTGGTGCCGCGGCTAGGGCTGGCCGCGCCACCCTAGGGTGTGGCCGCCCTAGCTCTCCTCTCCGTCTCCCCTCCGTACTCTGTATTCCTTCTGGTGAAATATTGACTTGGGCTTTTGTCCGGTCCAATTCCGAGAATATTTCCTTACTAGCTTTTCTGAAACCAAAAACAGCAGAAAATAGGCAACTGGCATTGTGGCATCTTGTTAATAGGTTAGTTCCAGAAAATGTGTAAAGATACTCCAAAGTGTGGACAAAACATAAGAAAGTAGATATTAAACAAGCAAGGAACATAAAAAATTATAGATACGTTCGCAACATATCATGATGTCACTGTTAATCCCAAGTAAATCCCTCACATACATCCGTACTACCCCTACTGTTACTAGGGTTCCCAACCTGCAGATTGGTCATTACTCATACTCCCTATACCTAGCTCAATCCTCGGGGTCTTGGGTACTTGACAAGTCCTTGGATTGAGGCAAAAGAGGATACAATAATCATCATGTCATACAAACTACTACATGATCCCATCTATGATAAATAACATGCACAAAAAGCTACATGGCTAGGCTGAAACCCTTAGCCCAAGGATAATTACTCACACATAGAGATGAGATCAAAGATCATAAACATTGTAGTGAAAATCATGAGATTGATAGCAAATAGTCTTACAATGTCGCTAATCGAAGAAGAGATCTACTATTACAAGTGGTGGAATATGGCTATGGTGGTGGAGAGATTAGATCTAAGTGTATTCCTCCGGCGGCTCGGTGGTGTTGTGGATGGAGATCTGGGGGTGGCTGATGGTTTTCTGGAGCGCCCTTTTCTCGTCGCCCGAGGCTTCTTTATATAGGCGTCTCTTCACAAAAGCTGTTCTGTTTGACCTAGCAGCGTCGATGGCAACTATACAGTCAGAACTATATGGCCAGAATTTTGTTCCAGCTGTATAGTTGGTCGTTAAAGCGCCTGCCTCCGACCCACGACTCCGGGTTTCTTATGGTTGTTGGAGATCTCGTATCTTTGACTTTAATGTAGTGATTCCCATCATAAAACGTCATTATTTGTGCAGGAAAAAATAGAAAGAAAGAATTGCATACCCCTTTGAATATTAGGCATTAGTGGCAGGGTTTAGAGAGATATTTCATCAAAAATATGAATAATATCCAGTTTAAATGTGGACGTAGATGGCTATATTTCAGAGCCATCAACCTACCCAAGCTTAAACTTGATCGTCCTCGAGCAAGAAAACCAAAATCAAAAAGGAACTCAACATTTAAACTGAAATAACGAGATGATGATCTTACTCACGATTGGTTGTCTCATATTTCCCCCCACTTCATAAATCTGAAAAACTTCAGCATAGACAGAGTAATGGCAAGCATATCATACGGGTTTTATGCATCCTTATAGCGCGGCAAAATTATTATTAACATGGATGATTCAAATGAGTAAACTTTATTCCATGTCATGTAATCAACTCATAGGCTTGCCTTTGAACAATAAAGTATAATCATGTAAATTTAGAGTGTGAGAGTTGTCAAGAAAAGCATACACACTAGAGTATCTCAATTCTCCCACATCAATAAATCAAGACTTTTTAAGCACTACTTTTCTATTCATTCTCCTTCAAGAATTTCAGTTTTTGAGTAATCGAGAGCATGCCAAAAAAATATTAGTTTATCGGGTTGTGATGGACACTCGTGGCATCACTAAGGTTTTTGTTCGTTTTGCATAATGACTACTCATAATAGCCAGACGAGTGATTCCATCATGAACACGGCTACCCAGGAGTGCCAAGAATCTTACCCATTATAGCATTGCTACTACATGTGTTTAATCAACTCATAGCCGAAATCTAGGAGTTTCCTCCATGAAGATAGTTCATAGGCCAGCAGATTTGTTGGCATCCCATGAAGTTTGATACACGTAAACCTATATCATTCTTATGATTAACAAGTCAAACTTTGACATGCTCACAAAAACGCTAAACATTAATTCAATCGAACAAATCATTTTAAAGAGAGCTATTAAGTCAATCAACATTTTTAGTGGTGTTGAGTATCTCTAGAAATAAGCCTTCAAGACTAAACACTACAACACCCAAGCCTTCAATTGTGAGACTTTTTATTATTACAATTGTTTAACAAATTTTTAGGCAAGACTTGGTTAATTACGAGAGCTGGAACAAAATGTACCCAACTAAATACCCATGCAAACGAAAATCTGACTACAATAAAAAGACTCACTCCACCAATATAACATCTCAACCTTTACTACTAACTAGCATGGGTTTCTCAAACTTCAAAAGTGGGGAGTGATAAGGCATACCTCTCATGTTTGGTTCCACTTCTCTCTTCCTTTTTTTATTTGTTTCTTGGAGACTGGAAGTCGATCACACTCCTGCAAATACATAAGAACCGCGAGGCGGAAAGAAAAGAAAGAGGGAAAATAAAGAAAATTGGAGAAATCTTTTTGTTGTTTTCAAAAGAAGGAATTTAAAGAATAGAAAATTGGCGGCAAAGCTCGGCTAGAAAATCTCGAAATTAAATAGAAAGAACTAAAAATAAAGTGTTGAGGAAACCAACACGAGTGCTTATAAACTCGAATTAAAAACATAACCTCGAAATAAATAAAAGCAAATGAATGCCAAACAAAGATACATGAGGAAACTTCCCTAAGCTTAGGCTTTTGCAAGCCCTTCAAATCATTGTGGTGGCGAGAAAAGTCGTTACTCCAGTTTGCAAATTGAGTTTAGAGGTTACTAGTTGTTCCTTGGAGGTTCAAAGAGAGGCTATGCATCCTCTCCACAGCCCCTCCAAGTTCTTGGAAGTCTTGGTATGTAGCGAACCGGGTTGATGGTTGTTCCTCTTGATGAGGGACTTCTTGCTCCTCTTCTTGTACCTCATCCTCATATGGAATCTCCTCCTCGGGTTGGTGTTGCTCAACCTGCAAGTCTTATAGAAAACGTCCTAGCACAGGTTGCAACTCACCTAGGTCGATGCCTAAGGCAGTGGCAAGCACGATGATGACGCCTCCACTTGTTATCGGTCCTTGGATTTGGGAGGATTGGTGCTCCAGGTAGCGCACAAGGATTGCTCCCAAGTTGAGTGACAAGTCACAGTTGATGTAAGCAGCCTTTGCGAGGACTAATATGTCCTCCTCATTGAGTCCTGTAAGCTCGTTGCTTGCATGCAAGGTGTTAGCAATAACATAGAACAAATAGCGAATTGCAGGATGTTGAATATTCTTCTCCTTGCTTACTCTAGTAGTGAAACTCATTCCATTATAATATTGTCCAGGGGAAGGATTTAAGCCAGTAAAGGATGCGTGTAAGGCATTAACATCATTATTTGGGAAATTAAAACATGCACACCATTCATCTAGTGTTAAAGTGTAGTTGTTGTTCATAAGTCGGAAATAAATCGTGTTCTCTCCTTGCCATAGTTTAATAGTGCTTAGCAACGAATTTAAGAATTCAATAGTTAAGCGGCGATAAGTAGGCACATCATTGTACACAAAGTTTTGTAGGCCAACTCTATTGCAAAGTAAATTGAAGTCATCAGAAATACCGAGTTGGTTAAATATAATGGGGCAAGCCCACTTGGTGGCCTTCACTTCGTAGTTCTTGATCGTGTTGAAGCGGTTGTGTTGGAGCTCAACCCGGAACCGTATATCCAAGCATTCTTGAGTGACAATGCGAGAAGCGCTAGCGGCGGCACGAGCACGAGTTTGGCTCCTTGTGTTCATCATCTAAAACAATAAAGGAAGACAAATTAAAACTTTTTGATCCAACAATAATAAGTATAACATATTCCTCATCATAGAACACTAAAGAATCCTCTCAAAACAATAATCTAGGCAAGAGAATCATGGCAATTAGTTCATAGTAGGTCTCACCCTAGATTGATAATGATAATAGATTGAAAATGAATTTACAAAAAGTAATTGGAGGCTCGGAGGAGAAACATATTGTAGATCACTTGTGTGTGAGGAAATCGAACCAAATTGAGTAGACGTGAAGATCTCTTGACGTGTTGAGAGAGTTTGGAGGTAGAAGAGAGAAAAAGGATTGAAGTTTTAGGGTTGGAGGTACCTTCCCGTGTGATTTTGTGGTTGGACGCAACTATACGGGCAGAACTATACGGTCGGAACATTGTGTTCCTGCCGTATAGTTGGCCTTCTGTCAAAATTTTAGTGTTTCCACCTGGCAGAGCAGCTATATGGCCGGAACTATATGTTCCCGCAGTATAGTTGGTTATCAAACCGTCTGTACGTGGAAAATAAATTGTACAAAGGCATCGATATCTATACGACCAGAATTTTTATTCCCGCCGTATAGTTGGTCAGTACATATGAAAGAAAAAATTTGATGGAAAAAATATCTATACAACCGGAACTATACGGCCGAAATTTTTATTCCCGTCATACAGTTGGTCGTTAAACTCTATGTATGCATAAATTTTTTCTGTTTCTTCGAAAATTATTTCTTATCCTGAAACTTAGTGATATACCTTGTTTTTGATAGAAAAATGACAGTAAATATTGTCAACCAACAACAACATGTATAAAGCAGGGTTTTTAGTACTACCCAACTTATTATCCTCAAATGGAGTTTTCTAGCACTCTTTATTAAACATAAACTTAAAACTTAACTCAAACCTTTATTTCACATGGGTTGCCTCCCATAGAGCGCTCTTTTATGGTCAATAGCTTGACCTCAGTGTTGCTCACTTAGGCCAGATAAGTGGAACACCCACTCTGAAATAGTTGGCCTTCAAAGTGATGGCCTCCTTTTCATCATGCTTGTCTTTCTTCTTCCCGGGGAAATGAATAACAAAAGGATCCCACGAAGGCAATTGAAGCTTCGTGTTCTCTTCATGTAGATTAATCAAAGCCTTAATAGTTCTTAAGAAAGGATGGCCTAGTATAATAGGAGCAGTAACATCTTCAGGCATGTCAACAATAACAAAATCAATAAGAGCAAGACAACCTTTAATATATACTAAAGTATTCTTCTTAATTCCGACAACTTGTTTGTAGGTAGAATCTGCAAGATGTAATTTTAACTCGGTGATTTCAAAAGAGCCAAGATTTAACTTATTAAAAAGACTTTTTGGAATCTTTGAGACGCTTGCACCTAGATCACAAAGTCCAGCTATCTCATTGGTCCCAATCTTAATCTTAATAGTAGGCTCAAATATATCATCAAGCTTCACAGGTAATTTTTCAGCAATGTTCTTATATTCTTCCTCAAGCTCACGTACCTTTGTTGCTACCTGATTAACGAAGTGTTGGTACATAGCTTCCTCATTACATTCACTTACCGGAATCTTAACGTTGATCCTTTTTACGAGATCTTCAACGGTGTAGCTTGGTGAAGGATCATTACTATAATCAATCTCTTCAGGCTCCTCTCTTTGGATCCTCATCATTTTGAGGTCTTCAACAGGATTGGGCTCAGCTTTACCTGCAAATTTAGCTAGAATGAGAGTTTGACTCTCGGTTATCTTACCTAGCTGTGCCTCAACAATCCTCGTTCTTTCTTGGAGGGTCTGCAAATCATTCCTCAAACTTACAGCTTGGTTAGATAATTTACCAAGCATAGCATCATGGTTCTCCATTATTTTAACAAGAATATTGTTTTGTTCATTCTGTGAGTCTATAAAAGACTTAAGTGTTTCTTGGAGACTACCATTACTAGTTCCCATATTATTATTAGAGTTACCTGTAGGATTAGAATAGTGTTTTTGAAAATTAGGATTATAATTCTACTTCCAAGCAGGGTTATAATCATTATGAGCTATGAAGTCTATTTCTTCAATATTTGATTATGGGATAGCTCTTACCTAGGTTTCCTTACCTTTTATGGCTAATATGGGCTCATCCAACTTAGCATTGAGTTCTTCATTTTCTTGTGGTGAGACAGAGTTCACCTTCTTCGTGTTTGATCTTTCCACATGCCATTGGGCATGGTTGTCTTGCATATTGTCTAGTAGCTGCTTTGCTTCGGTAATATGTTTACCCATGAATGTTCCTCCAGCTTCAATATCAAGTATAGACTTAGACACAGGATTAAGCGCATTATAAAATAAATGGAGGATTAACCAATCTTCCATCCCATGGTTGGGACAGTTTCTCAAGCATTCTTTCATCCTCTCCCATGCAAGCGTTAGTGGCTCACGCTCTTCCTATCTAAAACCAGTAATATTAGATCTTAGTTGCATAGTCTTTATAGGTGGGGAAAATTTAGTCATAAATAAAGAAGTACATCCCACCCATGATGTAATAGTATTTTGGGCTTTCTATTTCCGTGCCCTCGGGTCCTTAGTTGTACTCAGTTTTCCCCAGCTCCTTAGTTTTTCCTCAGTTTCCCCAATCCCTTGTCTAAAACCCGCAGAAGGAGCTCGGACGGAGGATTCCCGTTTAGTTGACGTTGGTTGGTGCTGGCAAGTGGGGCCGCTGTTGGTGCCCCGCAGTAGACACGTCTCCACTTATCTAGATCATCATGGGACCCACAACTTGTCCACGTTAGCGCACCGGACCCACAACTTACCCAGGTGACCGTTGCAAAATGGGAGCCCAAGCCAGCCCCGCGCCTGTGCCCGTGCCATTGCTTCCCCTTTCTTTCCCCGCGCCCCATTGTTCTTATTCTCCGCCAGCGGCAGCCCTTCTCCGGCAGGCGGGTGATTTCTAGTTTCTCTTCGACCTCCCGTTCTTCATGGCCGCAGTATGGACCCGTGCCTTTGACAAGATGCCCTGACTGCCCATGCCAGGAGCCTCTGAAGCGGTCGATCTGTAAGACGGACGACAACGGCAACCGTGGATGTGAGTTCCTTGCATGCGAGAGCTTGCCATATAGAGAGGGGGATAAGGTTAGATCCCGCTCCAATTTCTCTGTTTTCTCTCGATTTTCTTGTTATTCCCTCGAATTTGGGATTTAGGGTTCACGTTGTTGTTTTCAGATCCTGAAGAAATGCAGGCATTTCGAGTGGATCGATGTGTATGTTCAGAGTCTTCAATTGCAGGAATCAATTGGCGCTATTGGGGAGCGCAATTTGGGAGGGGGGGACTTGCTGTAGAGAATGCGGCGGAGAGAGGAGCCATTCCGATTATGCCTAATGCTCCCAATGCAGGACTAGTGGAAGTGAAGGGAGAACTGAAGAAAATGAACAAGCAGTTAAGGCAGCTGATCGAGTTGAAGAAGCAAGCTAATCTGATGGCTGGTTGTTTTTTCTGTTGTATAATTGCGATCGGATTCTTATCATTGCTCACCAGGTGCTTGAAGTTGTTACAAGGGATACCTTGTTACAAATCCATTATTCAGTTACATGTACTTGTAGTTGTTTTCATAGTTAGTGTGTGCATTCACCGAAATTACCAACTATATTGGAATGCTAAAGAAAGTTGATAATTGTTAGAGGGGTGACAAATAATCCATTCACCGAAATCCCCCAAATATGCCAAATATGTATGTCTCATGTTTCTACCAAAACTATATTCCCAACTATATTCCCTAAAAGAAAAGGAAAGCTAAAGATAGTTGATAATTGTTAGAGGGGTGACAATAATGCATTTACCGAAATCCGCAAATATGTATGCCTCATGTTTATACCAAAATTATACCACTTTTGGGCCGTTTCAAATTACCAAAACTATATCCAAACTATATTCCCTAAAAGAAAAGGAAAGCTAAAGATAGTTGATAATTGTTAGAGGGGTGACAATAATGCATTCACCGAAATCCGCAAATATGTATGCCTCATGTTTATACCAAAATTATACCACTTTTGGGCCATTTCAAATTACCAAAACTATATCCCAAACTATATTCCCTAAAAGAAAAGGAAAGCTAAAGATAGTTGATAATTGTTAGAGGGGTGACAAATAATACATTCACCGAAATCCGCAAACTATATTACGTGGCAAACTCGTTATTGCACATAAATAGAGGGGTGGCACTCTCCACCGACAGAGAGAGGGGTGGCCACGAAGAGAGAGAGAGGGGTGGCCACAAAGAGACGGAGAGGGGTATACTGCCCGTTAGATCAGTTGATCAACGGTTCGTGGAGTCGATCCGTGTGACAACGGCTCAACCAGTCAGGATAAGTTTGGGCTTCTGAGAGCATTTGTGACAGAACTTGAGGGCAAAACTAAGTAGTACTAAGAATCCAAGGGCACATAAATAGTAAATAGACTAAGGGATTCAAACAAAAGAATTACAAAATGAAAAATGCGTGTTTTGTACAATATAATTCATATTGGGCTACATCAAATTATTTTCAATTCAAATATACATGAGTGTGACAATTATGGCATCATTTAGACAAACTATGTTTTTGGGGAAGATGTTTTGCAAAGGGGTTTGAGTGGAAAACCATGCATCTTCATAGCTACACTAGTGATTCTGAGAAGTGGCAATTTGTGGTAAAACTTGATTTATATATATTTGTTAAGGTTTTCTAGGTGGCAGGTTGCGTAGGAAGACTCCATGAGTAGGTGCCACTATGTTTTTATTTTTTTGGATTTTTTTGCGCATGAAATGACTCAATTAGCTATGTTAATCTCATTTGTTGACTCTCTGTTGACCAGCTACTTGAGGGTAAAACTAAGTATATTGCACTTGCCAGTCTAAGTACTCGAGGGGAAAACTGAGTACAGATAAAATTTCTGTATAAGGCCCGAGGTTATAACTGAGTACACCAAACGTCCCAGGGTTAGACTCGTGTCGCGGTGCACGCTGCAGCCGTGCATAGCGGACGCGTGTTGCGGTACACGCCACCTTCGTCTTTATAGAGCCCTTTTTCTCTCCCTCGATGCACGTTCTCACTGCAACCGCCTCTCCTGTCCCATCATCTTCTCCACAACCGAAGAGCCCAAGAAAAAACCCCGAAGAAAACCACCGGCGATGGAGAAGAATGAGATGCCCATTGTCGGCGCATCAGCCGCCGGCGCATCGGCCGCGGCCCCCGTCCAGGCCCCTGTCGCTGCTTCCAACGTAGCAGCCGGCGCATCAGCCGCCGTCCCATCGGCCGCCGCCACCGTCCAGGCCCCCGTCGCTTGGAACCCGTACGAACCAGTGCCGTACGTCGCGCCGGAGAACCCCTACGACACCAGCATCGTCGACGACGAGCCGGAGGTAACCCTTTGCTCCCTTGTTCTTATCCCATTTCAATCCTTTTGTGTTAGATCTAGCGTTATTAGGGTTCGTCTGTTCCTAGTTCAATCCATTTGTGTTAGATCTTGCGTTATTAGGGTTCGTCTGTTCCTAGTTCAATCCTTTTGTGTTAGATCTTGCGTTATTAGTGTTTGTGATTTGCTTTTGTTTAAGATTTGTGCCAATGATGATGAATATTTAGGCACAAATTGATCCAGGGTTTGGTCAGTAAACAATTGGTGTGTACAAATTTGTTGTGCATGATCTTTGGTTTACTGACTCAAATCCTGGATATAAGTGTGTCCAATGTAACTGAGGCTACCTCTTTTTTTCGAGCCCATATTATCATGCATGATATTTGTTCACTCTCTGTTCCATCATCGTTGCAATTGACTCCGTGTTTTTTGCACGATCTTTGGTGCTACGTGACAGGTGCAGAGCAGCGACGTCGATAGCGACGACGAGTCCTTCCACACCAAGACTTGTCACGTCCTCAGGAGGTTGCAGTCCGGCCATTACGATGGACCCTTTGCTCGAGGCATTTACAAGTGCCCCTTCTGCAACAGGAAGCTCCACGCCACCGACTTCAACTGCCTGGTGAACCATGCTGAATCCATTGGCAGATGCGACGCTAGAGTTGGAACGACCGTGAACGTGCATGCGTTCATGGCCAAACACAAAGCACTTGGGATTCACCTGCGCAACCTCCAAGTGAGTCACAGGCGCTACCTGGAGGCATTGAACGTGCCTACTGCACTCTCTGTATGTGACTGCTCTATCTGTAGAGCAGCTTAAATTCATGTAAAATGTAGCTTATGTTGTATCTATCAGTACTACTGTTGGATCTATCGTGAATATATCTATGCTATGTTGGCTGCTGTATGAAGCTTATCCTATATTTCTCTGGATTTGTGCCCAAGATTTCCTACCTGATTGGGTAAAAACGAAGGCATAAAGAAATAAATGGCGTTAAAAAACAGAAGGAGAAGCTGCTCTAGATTTGCTACCAATTTGGGCTATCAAATATGAATGAGATCGAGCAAGAGAGAGGAAAAAGGTACATTGAAAACTGCTAATCTGGGGGAAAGAGACAGAAACCACTCGTGCCCACGTCCCGGACCCACACGGCTCCACACGCTACGGCCCCACATGCTACAGCCACACAAATACGGTCTCGTCCTGTCCCACGCGGTCCCTTCCTATCAGCCCCACATGACGCGGCCCCACAAACGACACGACCCCACTCGTCAGCACGGAACGGTCAACTTAACGGATTCCTTCCATTCGAGCTCCTTCTGCGGGTTTCAGACAAGGACTTGGGGAAAACTGAGGAAAAACTAAGGAGCTGGGGAAAACTGAGTACAACTAAGGATCCGAGGGCACGAAAATAGAAAGCCCTAGTATTTTTAGGCAAAGCTAGCAACCATTCTTTTGCTCTTCCTCTAAGAGAGAGAGAGGGAATAAACGCAATTTGACCACATCGGGGTCAACATCCTTTATGCGCATCACATCACATATTTTAGTGAAAGTATTCAAGTGCATACCTGCGTCCTCAACAACCGAGCCTCCAAATTGATTCTGTTGAACCAAACTTAAATAATGAGGCTTAATTTCATAGTCATTAGTAGCAATTGCTGGCTGAGTAATAGGAGTATGCAAATAATCATTGTTGGGAGTAGCAAACTCTTCTTTTTAGCCACAGTTCCTATGTTTTTGGGTTTTCTTAAACAACGACTTATAATAGTCTGAACAAGAATTTAAAGACTTATAATATAGTCGTACTACCCCTTCTATCACGAGGATTCAGAACCTGCAGATTAGTCATTACTCATACTCCCTAAACCTGGCTCAATCCTCGGGGTCTTGGGTACCTGACAAGTCCTTGGATTGAGGCAAGAGAGGATAGAAAAATCATCATGTCATACAAACTGATACATGATCCTATCTATGATAAATAACATGCACAAAAAGCTACATGGCTAGGCCAAAGCTTTTAGCCCAAGGAGAATTACTCACACATAGAGATGAGATCAAAGATCATAAACATTGTAGCAAAAATCATGACATTGATAGCAAATAGTCTTACGATATCGCCAATCGAAGAAGAGATCTACTATTACAAGTGGTGGAATATGGCTATGGTGGTGGAGAGATTAGATCTAAGTCTATTCCTCTGGCGGCTCAGCGGTGTTGTGGATGGAGATCTGGGGGTGGATGATGGTTTTGAATATTAGGCATTAGTGGCAGTGTTTAAAGACATATTTCATAAAAATATGAATAATATCCAGTTTAAATATGGACATAGATGGCTATATTTTAGAGCCATCAATCACCACCAGGGAATCTGCCGGCAGGACAACCACAAAACACAACAAACCAAGAGGATGAGTACCCCATGTCAAAAGGGGCTATGTCGATGATTCAGAAGGGCGACCATCTAATAGAACATAGAGGCTGATCACTAGACAAGTAAACATGACATAAACAACACCACCACCTACACCAGAGTATCTTCATGGAGCTAACCACCCACTTCGCGTCACACGACCTGGTCAATCAACACTTATAGTGGAGGCACAAATTGACAGGTTCGACATGGGCAAAGTTTTCTTGGATGCAAGAAGCAGCATCAACCTCATCTACGCCAAAACTCAATGGGCAATGAACTGGTCCCTGACGAATCTATCACCGACATATACAACTTTCCACGGAATCGTCCCAGGCAAAGCCAAAATTCCTCTTGGCAAAGTATACCTCGACGTAGTCTTCGGGTCAAGAAGCACCTTTAGGCGCGAAAAACTTGAGTTTGAAGTCATGGATTGGCCATCACAGTACCATGCGATCCTGGGGTGACCAGCCTTCGCTCGATTCATGGCAGTACCCCACTACGCATACCTGGTACAGAAAATGCCAGCACCCAATGGGGTCATAACAGTAAAAGGAAGCTTCCGACGCTCGGATAGCTGTGATCACAAATTCAACAAAATATCAGAATCCTTCGAGATGGAGACGCAATTTGGCCAGCTAAAAATAGCGGATGGAGAACTACTACATGACAAATGCAGCGAGCAAAATCTAGAAAATCAAGAGCACTGCGCATCCGCAAAAGCTACCTATTCGTCCTCCACCTCCGGTCCCATGTAGGAACAAGCACTCGTCAACTCTCCCAAGTACAAACAACCCGGAAAACCAACTACTTTTCTCTCTGGTCCGTCGTACATACGTGACGCCTCCAGTCAAAAAACTACACTTACCGCCAAGAAGCATGATGGAGCACCTCAAGGAAGAAGCCGTAGTTTTTAGGAAAATTCGTTACTTTTATATCCAATAAGGCCAACATACATGATGCCTCCAGTCGAAAAAATACACTTACCGTGAAGAAGCATGATGGAGCACCTCAAGGAACAAGCCATAGTTTTTAGGAAAATTCGTTACTTTTATATCCAATAAGGCCAACGACTAGACAATTACGCCTATGCAATGTATCTATTTATACTCATCAATGAATAAAGAAAGTACCTCTCGGCATAGAAATTTCTAAAATACACATACATGCAGTTGTGCAAAGAAACATCAGTTCGTCGGGTCCTCAACAAAAATAATACAATGTACAATCAAAATCTCGTACAAAGCATATGACCTTTTTGACAAGTATGAAGGAATATCTATATAATATTTATCCTACAAAAGTACAAAATCTACACAACAGAAGGAGAAGCGATCAGATAGCAAAGTCTATAAAAAATTCTTCGTCTGCCTCTAGGAACTTTCGAACAATTCGGATTGCAGGTCTATGGGCGGCAACATAATGAGGTGCCATCTCAACAAGACCACCATCAGCAGGAGAAGACAACCCCAACGATATAACATCTAAATCCAGCATTGGATGATGTACATGCACTCAAGACAGGGCAAGCTTGGCACCCACCACAAGTTGAAGTTTCACAAAATGGTGAATTCGTTCACCCTGCCGAAATTTCACCATCAGATCATCCAAAGTCTGAGGCTGGGGGAGAAAACATGGCATTATAAACAAGGGTCAGTGATCTGCGACAGCACTCGACAAACTGCTCCACCTCGGATACACGATGTTGAAGCAAGGCTACGACATAAGCGCGGCGATGATCAAGCCAAAAATCCATCCCAGAATTTTGAGAAGCGCCCACAAGAGCTTGCATTCAGTTGCGCAAACACTAAGTTTCTTCCCTCTCGCACAATCGAATGTCTACAAACAGAAATAAAAGAGAAGAGAAATTGGCATCTCGCAAAAAAGAAGAGTGCCAGAAAGCAAAAACTTAAGGACTTACACATCATCTTTTCACTTGCCCTGGAAATCTCGTCCAGGAAGTACGCCTCACAATCAAGGGCCTGGTGCGTCTTCGACTGGGCAACATCTACCATTGATTGAACAACTCGAAGTTTTCCTTCGAGTTTCTTCACCTGTTCAATTTTTTCAGCATATAAAGGTGGGTCTACTGTACGCACGATGATAGTCTCGGCTACGCCTAGTCCAGATGAGGATGGAGTCACATCCGACGTTTGCATATGCACGTGAGGGGCAGCCGAATCATTCAGAATCTTCAGCAAAGAACAGAGCCACTCATAGACATATATACAAAAATATCCTTCTCATCAAAAGGAGACCTTTCCAGTAGCAGGATAAAAGTTAGCAGTCATTACAAACGGTAGAAGAAATATAGGAAACTACAAAACAATACTATGGAGCTGACTTATCCCAAGATAAGGCTGCGCTAGCAGAAGGAGCACTAGCTATGGCATGGGCAACAACCGAAGAAGGAGCAGCAGCCGAAGAAGCAGTACCAGGAGAAGAAGGAGCAATTGATCCCTCTGGATCTGATTTGATACCTAGAAGCAGCCGAGAAAATTTCTTGGCCCTCTTAATAAAAGGCTTCAAATCAATTGGTTGGCCTTTGGAGTTGACTGGGACAGAAGAGCTAACCTTCTCACAGTCGATCTTCTCGCCATGCGCCATCGCCAACACCATGGAAGTTTCTGCACAAACTTTTGACTGAGTCACACTGTATCCAACAAGCGGACTTGGGTTGGCTCCAAAAATAGCAACAAGATCATTTAGGTCGGCGGGCACTTCCTTCGATGGAAAAACCTCGGTACGCAAACCCTTGAAGGCACGGCAAAATCTGACAAGGAGGTTGCGCACACGAACACTATTAGCCTCCAAGGTGCTAACAACATCCGATAAGGGGTCAACCTTGTCTTCATCAAGCAGCAAGTTTTGGCTTGATAGCTCTGCACATACCAAAAAAGGAGGGACGATCAGAACACAGAAATAATGAGGTTCGAAATGAAAGTTCTCCCCTGACAAACAGAAAACTTACGAGTCAAGGAAGCATTCAGGGTCTCCAAGTGCTTCCGAAGATTTTCATCTCGGATAGTGACTTGTTTGGCTCTCTCTTCGGCAACAGCACTGGCTTTCTGATTGGCCTCCTCCAAGGCTTGTTCAGCTATCCGAAGTTTGGCCTCCAGATCGTCAGCACACTCCAATGCCTGGTCCAAGATGACCTCGGACTCCTTAACAGCGGCTGAAGAAATCAGAAAGTAATGTAAAAAGTTAGAAAAGTAAGAGGAAGCGCAGAAATCACAAAATAAAAAATGATGATGAAAGTATACCTTTTAGACCTTCAGCTTCATTACGGATATTGATGAAGTGAGAGGTCATATCAACCATCTCACGCATCACGGGTTGCGGCAAATGGGGCATTAGGAAAGACAAGTAAAGGAGGGTCCATAGTGAAATTAAAAAAATCCTGGGTGTACTCACATCTTGCATATCCACCTCAGGAGGGCCCTCATATATCACAACACCTTTGCCAGCCAATCTTCTTTTCTTTGGCGGTGGGGGCTTCGGGGACACAGCAACATCCTTCTAGACAAGTGGATCCGCAGAAGATGGGGCAAAACTTTTGGGTCCTTGGTAGAAGGAGCAAATGAAGTGCCAAGAGGAGACAAAGGAGGGTCTTCCACATCATCACCACTATAAGAGTAAAGGCGAAGAATAAGGAAGTAGTCATCCGACGAAGCGTTAAAAAAGAAGATAAGTACTCACGTGGATACGTCCTGCACAAAGCGGAATAGGTTCTTCTGAGGAGGAGCCGACGACATTGGAACATCCTCAAAAGGCTTTGAGGCCGTAGAATCATCCGAGTCTTCAATCGTCTCTGCCACAAAAGAACGCTTTCTTTTCTCGCCAGCGTGCTCCACACGTAAATCTTCTAAGCAAGTCGACAGAAGAGTCTGTGTTTTCGATGAAGAATCAGCGACAGATGTCTCCACTTCCTCGTCAACAGCAGTCCCAGTAACAAGGAGATCATCGGAAGCAGAAGGACTGGTGGGGATCTCACTGCTCTTAGGGAGAGGAGGAAGCGAAGAGAACTGATCATGGTCCTATGTCATAACAGATGAAACAACCAAAGATGAAGGTTACCGATAAAGAATGAAATGCATCCATGAATACAACTAAAAAGAAAAGAAAGATGATTGCAAGTGGAAACTTACTTTGGGAAGGCGGTTATTTTTGCCATAAGGATCTACACTACAAGTGAAGGGAACTCGGCTTTTCTTGGTCAACGTAGTGAAGTTTCGAACCCTTTTCTCATACTGCTTGAGGGCAAGGTCTTCCACTGAAATCCTCATTGAGTCATTTTTCCGGTATATGCCCACATACCAGAAAGCCGGGCCTACAGTGGTTGCACGCGAATTTGCAAGAAATACGCCAGAATCTGAAGACCAGATAATTCCTTGCCAACCTCATGCCGCAGTTTTGAAATATGGTCAAGATGGGGTTGGATCTCTACCATTTCTTCGGCAGAAGGACGCTGATCCCAGGAGTCAATTTTGCAGCAAATTTTCTTCAGTTCAAAGGGGGATAACCCGAAAGACTAGCCATCAACCGTTTGGTCTCATATAAAACCACTCAATTTTTCATCCTTGCACGGAGTCAGTGATTTTAAAATAAAAGTAATTGACATCAGAGATAACAGAAAAGATGACACCGCCAACATCATGAACAAGGGTATCAGAAGCATTCCGACAAACATAGAAAAATTATTTCCAAAAGCTCGAATGGGGATGAATTCCAAGGAAACACTCGCAAAGAGTAACAAAGCAGGCAACATGAAGGATAGAATTGGGCGTGAGCTGGTACAACTGCATGCCATAGACGAAAAGGAGACCACGGAGGAACTCATGAACACGAAAAGAAAGACCGCCAAAGAGAAAGGAGAGGAACATTACCCTCCAGCCAAATTCAGGGATAGGGGTAACTTCATCCCCTGGAAGTTTGAAAGAGCCCTCGGTAAGAAGGCCAAGGTTCCGTGCCTCACGCAGTTTGCGCGTGGTGCACTTCGATGGCGCCCATCCGACAACCCTCTTTCGTGTGGCCTTGGAGGCCGCCGCGGGAGTCCCCACCTTGCTCTTGCCCATAATGATGGTGGAGTAAGCACTGGCATTCCGAGAAACTCACAGGAATTGGAGAAAGAGACAAAGGAAGGCATAGGCGCAAGGAAGAAGATGAAGCCAGCAAAGGAGAGGTGAAAACATTAAAAAGGATTCCTCCCCTTTATAAATATCTATGGTACAAAGCTAAAACCGTTATATGTAAAATCAAACGGTCACAAAGACACATGATGGTGACGCGTGTCAACAAATTTTGTAAAAGAAAAAATCTTAGGAAGTTATTGCCACGGTAAAAACAGGGATACAGCGCATGCCGCCTAGATCTCCACGCAAAAGAAGGGACGTGCGGTCAGGAAACTACCCTGAATACGTCACCACGCGTTATCATTACTACATCACATGCCCACGCTCGACACGTCTCGTCACGAGTATATGTTTCTAGAATAAAAAAATATAGAATTCATCATCAATGATATCACAATAAAAACGGTTCAGTAGAAAGGGTACACAACCAAAGAAGAACCGGGAGTCGAATTAAATTCCTCCATGAAGAAGCTCGAGACTACAGTCGAAAAACGAAAAATTCGATTGTAGCTTCGGGGGCTACTCCTATCGGGAGCGCTAGTCGCACACCCGACAAAATTTGGAGACACATTAAATATAAAGTTTTTTCGAGCCTATTTCCTAATGTATACATCCAAATATAGCCTCGGGGGCTACTCCTATCAGGAGCGCTAATGCGTACCTAATAAAGGAAAAATGAAAACTCCTATCGAGAGGGTGCGTATAGATCAAAGATTAAACACAACCGACAAAATATATAAATCTCGGATCCCAACTAAATGCGACAAAACTCTGAATGTCGTGTTCAGAAACATGAAGGTAAGACCTCGGGATTCATCCTGTGTGGCCTAGTAATCGCACAAGAATGCGCTCTGCCAACATTATATCCATATCTATGATACGATGAAAAATCCTGACGGATGCATTGAGTACCCAATAAAATAAATCTGGAACTCAGTATTCGATAAGACCTCAGCGGTCCAAACTGAGTTATGCCTGTAATAAATCTCGAGTATAAGACCTCACTGGTCCGAACTGAGTTATGCCAGTAATAAATCCCAAGTTCAGGCCTGGGGACTTGAATTTGATGTAGGACAACCTTGCTTTTTCCCAGGAACAATTAACTGATTCTCGATCCGTCGGATGCATCAGCCTCGTTGTATCAAATCCCTATAAAATATTAAAAATAGAGAGTTAAACATTTTCTTGAGATAAGTTTGGGTTGAGTCTCAGGAGCTACTGACATAGGTATGATTACTCGGATCCTTATAATTTACTACCTAGGACCTGCAGAAAGGCTTGTGACCCATGAAGAGTCAAGATGAAGATCCAAAAGAGCAACCGACAAAGATTATAGTTACAGTAGGAAAGAGGAACAAAGACCGACCTGGAGTTGGTATTGTAATTATGTAAACTATCCGCATACAACTTTGAGACCCGGCCTATTATATATAGGACGAGAGAAGCATAGGCGAGACACCGAACAATCCTCAAGCGATTTATAACCAAGCAATCTCTCGTGATATTCAGGCGACTTTGATCTCATTGTTTTTTATCTTCCGACAAAATCCCAGTGTTCTCTTTTCCGCAAAACCCTAAGTCCTTCTTTAAACTTTTTTTCAAACCCACCCTCAAAAATAAACTCGAGGGACGCTGCAGGCTAGTGGGTCCATGATATCAGCCTCTCTGTAATGCGATATTGCTAGAAGAAAAAAAATGTAAATCCAAGACACATACACACGACGATTCAAACAAAAGACCTTCAAATCAAATAAACTTAAACTGAGTGTGTTCCCACTACAACAAAGATATTTATAGAAAAAATATCATAGGCCGAATTAAAAAGAGTTTGGCTATTCTACATAGGCTGCTCTACGTGGGTTATACTCCATAGGCTATGCTCCATGGGCTTCTTTCTCAAATTTTATTAGGCTGTGCTCAGCAGTCCCCTAACACCTAAAATGCCGAATTAATATGTTCTCGGCTATGCTCCATGAACTCCTTTCTCAAATTTCACTAGGCTGTGGTCAACAGTCTCCTGACCCCGAAAATACGGAATTAAAATGTTCTGGGCTAAAGAGGGGCTGAATGAGTTACTAGATTACTTCTCCTAGTTAATAAAAATTGTATTGTGATGTGCTCGGCCGGATTCGAAACAAAGACCTCAGAGAGGGAGGAGAAAGTGATAATTCTTCTTGGTAGATATTCATGTCAACATTCAGCAGTACAGAATAAGATAGAAAAATTATCAATAGATTCAAAATTCATATTCAGCAACACTTGACCAATTCAATAGCATTTTAAAAGTGACCAATTCAGCAATATAGACACTAAAATACAATAGCAGTACAGAGAGAACCAGTTCTTGTTTTAGCTCTAAAAACCTTGTCGCGCGATTAGTTTGGCCTTTTCATCCGACGCACTCGCATAGGCCATGCAGGCATTTAGTTGACGCCGTTCACACATGGCGGTAGTTGTTACGGTAACTACGCCAGGCAGGTCGATTAGGAAATAATACCGTGCTTTCTTATTAGCCCATCTTGTATTCGGCCAAGGCTGAACAGTAAAAGATGTTGGCTTATTATACACGTTTTATGATATTGGTATGGGCTTCAGAAGACCGAAACTATAAAAAGGCCGTAAACATAATTGGCCGACCCACATGTGGTAATAGACCGTAACAGTAACATGTCGTAACAGTAATATGTTATAACAGTAGCAGGCCAGAATAGAAACATCCCATCACAGTAACAGGCATGAAACTGTAATTGGTAGAATAGTAACATGCCAAAACAGTAGCGGGCCTCAACAGTAAAGGACCGCAATAGTAAAAGGCAAAAACAGTTAAAGACCAGAACAGTGACGAGCCTGAACAGTAACGAGCCTGAACAGTAACGACCTGAGAAATTTCCAAACGAGGGCAGTAACAGACCGACAAATTTACCAGGCTAAAATAGTAACAGGTCGCTTGTGGGCCTAAACAGTTAACAGCCGGAATAGTAAAAGGCCAGAACAGTAACTGACCATCTCAAAGAAGGGCCTTTAGTAGGTGGCCCATGATGGGCTACGTTAAAAGTGATAGGCTGACCACATGCCTTAAGTGTACAGGAACGACTTGGCGTAGGCTACTAATGGACCGCACAGTGTTGGACCAACATGGGCCTTCTATAGACTGAAACAGAATCAAGCCTGAAAGTTCACGGGTCACTGCTGGCTGCATTGTTGTGCCCATTTTAAAAAGTACAGGACAAACATTAACACGCTATCTTTTTATTGGGCTCTCCTCATGGGCTGACCCAGTTAGTATTTAGAAGGTCTTGGCTGGGCCTGGTTTCTGCCACAGTTTCTGTGACCGTTAACAACGATAACTGACCGCTAACGGCGCCTACCACATGACAGTTTGCATGACGTGAGCAGTCAACGTGGCTGGCGAACAGATCTACGACGAAACAAGTTTTCATGGCTGAAGGGTACGATTAGCCATGGTCGAAAAAACCCGTGGTTAAATCATTTGTGACGGGGATTTTACCACGAAGGTCATCCCATCGTGAAAGACTTTTTGGCCACGAAATACGAATCTTCAACCACGAAAATCGTCCGTTGCAAAAACCAACTTTTCTTCTAATGTTTTATTTCTTTTACTCTTTGGTTGTTTTCTCGTGTGTTGTTTTGCAGAAACAAAATATGAAGACACAAGACTAGGTAAAGATGGAGAAATAGATAGGATTTAGTCTAGGACTAGTTTTAAGATTTTCTTCATTTTTATCCTTTTGTAATTATTTTCTTGTTGGAATTTTGTAAAGACATTGTAATATTTGTATTATTGTAATACAATATTCCTTTATCTTCTTATTTTGTAAATAAACATTATAATATTTGCTTTAAGTGAATACGGTGAATATTATTCTTGTATTTCAGTTTATATTACTTGTATTTGGGTTACTGTAAACAATTCCTTAATCCAATCTTTATATGGATTAAAATTAAAGAACACTATTTTCTATTTGTATTCAATTTATTTCATTTTTTACTTACTTGTAATATAAAATATTCTTTATTCATTTGAAATTTCTTTTCATTACTTATTTCCTTTAACTTATATATTGTTTATAAATGTTCATAACTCAAATTTCTCCTCTCATAAATCATAAAAACAATAGAGGTCATGTTAAAATTCAGTACACTCACATCAGATGACCTAACCTTAACTCATCGATAAGAGAGAACTCTGAAGCCTCTAGTCTTTTAGTTTTGTGAAAAATTTACCCCAAATTTCATATGCATACATGCAAATGCACAAAATCCTAAATCTACCTTCAATTTAGTCCTAAATGCTGGGACGTTACAGAGAGTGTGGCTGGTGTGGGGATAGTGACGGGTCGTGTTGCGTGTTAGTCCCATGGTGAGATTTCTTTTGGATACCATTTTCTTTTACCTTTTTAGATTCCCTTTCCTTTTCGTGTCATACGAGCTTTGGTAAAAAGATTATAGGAGTTTTAGAAAAAGTTTTCCTTTTCTTTTAGAGTAGGATCATTTGATGATTCTGAAATTCTATTTTTCCAAAAAATGATTGTCATTTACAAGTATCGGCCGTGAGGGGGGCGTCGAGTTTAAAAAAGTCATTATGGTCATTGTGTTTTATTGATAATGACATTTTTATAAAACTATGTCTTAAAAAAGATGTTAAATTTCATAGAGTATTTCACGGGAGATATTTTATCTGGCACTCTTAAACAAGTATGTTTTTATATGCACCTTAATACTTATTATACTATGTTGCATCATTTTTTTAAAGTAACTCGGATTACTACTGACTCATTTTAGTAGAAAAATAGCTATCAGTTTGGTGGTTTCAGAATTGACTGATGATAATAAAAAATGTGACTATGAACTGATAAACGCGAGGAAACAACACACATCCCACAAATTGTATGATCATGGATACACCCTTAAAAACTCAAAATGTGGAACACATCGTCATAAGTTGAGCCCATCTCGTAATCATTTGTTATTCCACCGCTTACCAATCCAATTAACATGAATAATAGATAAACTTTCCTTGTGCATTATCATGGTTGATGATGTCACTTCACTGGAGTAAGCCACATTTTTAAGTTCATTTTGTGTTCTACAAAATTACTTTTATATAATTGTAGTTGACAGGTTTCTGATTTCAAGGGAGAGAATGTGTGAAAAATTCTAACATTTATCATATTAGTATAAATTTAAGACAAATAAACAAAATATTAAAAAATAATGAATACATGGATGTTTATTCTTTTAATATGGCGGTGCGAATACTAGCGTGCCAAGGCATCCAGCTTTGTCATAGACACTCAAGTTCACTACATGGATCCGAACTTTTGTATAAGTTACTATACTCACATATTACATTTTACTTTATATTACTAATATTTTCTTATTGTTACTTTAGTCGTTTTGCCGCCATGCATGAGACCAAATTCATCGTGAAAATCTAGATGTTGCTAGGTTGGCACATTTGTTTGAAAGTTATCCTGATAGCAATAGTACCATATCTAAGAATGCAATATGGTAAGATTTTAATTCTTCGTAAAAGTGGTTTATTTTGTCTTAATGATTGATATATTTCTGAGTGATTGCACGTTGTAGATTTTATTGCCTTGAGATATTCTTTGGATATTCCTATTGTTTGTCTTGGATAAAAAATTGTATCTATTTTAGACCCACTTCCAATACCCACTTTGGGGAAGAATATACTTAATACTATGGTCAACAATCTAAATTTTGCACTCCAAGATGCAAACTCTGCGTTGAAGCATGCTATCTCTAAATGGGGACGCAAAGTTCTTATTATCCCGACAAACTCATATGTGTATGAATATTGTAAATGCATTAAAATTTTAATTGATTCATTTGATGCACAATGTAACATTCTATACATGCAGTCCTCTGTCGGGTTATTTGGTCTTTAATCTCATGCACTCATGGTACGATGGAGCAAGTGCTTATACCATGCTCATTTGTATATATGATGCACATGCTTTTTATACGAGACAATAGTACCGGTGGTACAAATAGTTGTCTAGGAGGTGAAAATTCATACAACTAGTTGTAAATTATGGTGGTGTGGTACACAATCTTGTCTGCCTGGTACAAAATTGGTCCAAATGAACCTGATGCCGACAACGGCTGTGTATCTTCGGAATCAAGTCCTTCCATGTTATTACATGTACACATTGCCTTAGTGTTGTCTTCCATGATGGTCCCACCTATTTGTAACGGGAACGAAACAATAACTAAAAAAAATCGTACTCCCTTCATTCACAATTACCTCGCATCCTGGGTTTAGCCAAAGTCAACTTTTGTAAACTTTGACCATATATTTAGGAAAAAATATTAACATTAACAATGTAAAAACTATTGTATTAGAATTGTCATAAACCATATTTTCATATTATATGCATTTGGAATCATAGATGTTGATGTTTTTCTTATATTGTTAGTCAAACTTTGCAAAGTTTGATTCTGACTAAACCCAGAACACGAGGTAATTGTGAACGGAGGGAGTAGAAAGTTGGGAATCGAACAAGCAACCTAGTAGCTAAACGAGGGAACGTAACCACTGAAGTTCAGATAATTTTGCAATTAATATTTAGACTGCAATATTTAGAACTCCCCGACAGGGACAATGCATCTTACTCGTTACTCGTAAGAGAACTCCAGTATGTGATGCGATCCCTCAAAGAGCACAGCCATTAGAGTCTGAGTGCCGCATGTCAAATGCAGTTTCAGCCATGGTAATTCACACAAAACGTATCAATTAATTAATTGGACTTCTATTTATTTTTTCTAGTTTGAAATTCCTTTTTTAAGAAAATGTTCCATAATTGGACTTTATCTACACGCTTTTCGTGCATCGCGGCGGTACGGTAAAAATCTGAAATAAAATAGGCTCTAACATATACACATTTCGAAGATAATATAGATATTTCGGAAAGAAATCCATTATATGTTAGGAAAATACAAAAGAAACAATTTTCTGATAGAAAAATGTGCTTTTTACCCCTATATACAGTAAATAATCTGTAGCCCAAAATAAAACGAGTTATCTAAACTTGGTACAACTATTCGAACCATATACATATATCCACGAAATAAATTTGTGACCTTTTGAAACTTAAAAATACAAAATTCAAATCAAATACACCTGTCCGGTTGCCGCAAGTCCGTTCTCCTTATATTTGTCTATTGCAAGGTAGCTGCAATAGCCAGGTCGGGAGTTTGTGTGTGTACGGGTTACTTTTATATAGAAACTCTTCAGTAGTAAATACATGAACTTGGTCTCGTGGCTTTGGCTAGCTACACATTAAGCGTGTTCAAATATCAGCTTTTCTCTAATTTTAGTTATTGTTTTAATCAGATACCAACAGGTGGAACCCACATGGAAGACAACACCTTCGGCCATGTGTGCATACAAAAATGTTAGGGACTTCACTGAAAAAATACATAGCCATGTGTCAGCACCAGGTTTATTTTTGCACGGGACGCACAAGTTCGTCTACCACTCCATCACGTTTTACAACTAGTTGTATGATTTTGCACTTCTCGGACAACTTTTTGTACCACCGATGCTATTGCCTCTTTTTATACTAATGTTGTATAACAAACATGTAGGATGGTGTTGAACCGAGGAGGATATTTTTGGTTCATATTTTTAATTAGGCTCTAAAAAGTATCCCAAACATGGAGTACAACATTATCTCTATCTCTATCTCTACGGCCTAAAAAAGACAAAGGTCCTGTTTGGTTGCACTTTAGCTTATCTAAAAGCAGTTGTGAGCTGTGGGCTGGGAAAAAGTAGCCGTTGGCTGTGCGCTCTCATTTGGCAAAATAGCTATAGATCCTTGACCTGCCATGGATGGAGAGATGGGCGGAGGAAGCTGGTAGGGAGGCGCGAAAGGGGCAAGGATGGGGGGCGGCCGTCAAGGCTGCAGTTCCTTCGACAGCCGATTGTCCGCCTCGAGCTGCTGTGGATGGGAATGGAGTGTGGACGGCGGTGGCTGGCGGGAACAGACGGAGGAGGCCGGCGGGAACGAACGGAGCTCGCCCATGGGCCTCCACCACTGAGGCGGCGGCGCACCCATCGAGGAGGATTTGGGAAAACGGGAGCAGCGCATCGAAACACGCACAGCGAACGCAGCAAAAGCACCCCCGAGCGTGCTTTGGCTATCATATCGTTCGCGTTAGCTTTAGCCAAAAGCGATACGTTTGGTTAGGCTTTTGCTTATAAGCCTGAAAAGCCACAGCCAAAAGTGCAACCAAGCATGCCCATGTTCCGTGTTCTGCCTAACCCTGCGTTTCGCTCCTTCGCTTCATCGCTGCTGTCCCCGCGAGAAAAAATCTGGACCCACCCGTAGAAGAGTCAACCCCGCCTAGTCCGCCCCCATCCCCGGATCCCTACGTTATCATCTCCTTCGGACTCCCTGCCTCCGTCCCTAGACTGGCCATCGGCGGCGCCCTCCCTTCCCGCTCCTCCACTGCACCCACCGGCCACCCATCCCCAGATCGACGACTTGCTTCTCCTGAATGACACAGTCCCGCGTCCGGCAAGATCACGTTCTCGTCCTTGCTCAAGCAGGTGAGATAGAGCTGCGCCTAGGCATGGGATCTCTACGCTGCTGCTACCGTGGAAATCCCCATTTGAAAGCTGATGTTTACAGGAGGACTCGTGATGTGATTTCCCCCCTTTCAATCCATAATTTGTTTTCCAAGAGTTTTCCTCTCTTCAGCGAAATTGGGGGCATCGGATTAGGAACTTTTGACACAAATTGATTTTTGGCTAGAGCATGGTCAGACTCCTTGCGGAAACAAATCATTCTCCAAAACGAGCTGGTTGGAGGGGGACTAATTTGTTTTCTCATCAACGGAGTGCTAATTTGAGCAGCACCGGCCTGGAGCGCCCGACGGAACTTCTTGCGTCGATGCAAGCGAGAATCCCAGTATGGGACGGGAACCGGACCTAACGGCAAAGGATTTGATCCTAGCGTCCGCTCTAAGCGCTCGCGTTGAAATTGCCCTGATAGGTCATCCACGCAACCTGGGACACAGAAGTCGTGTGGCCTCCGTGCAGACTGGGACACATGAGCCGCCGACATTCCAATGTGCAGCCTTAGACACCCCAAGCCGCTGGTACCTTTTGTCTGCGCCGGGATTCTCACGCCGCCGCGCACACCCTACTACAACTCAGATGGGGACGACGAGCCAGGGCTCGTACCCTCCTCTTTATTTGCTTGAGTAGTTCGGTACTTCAGTTTCACTGTAGTTGAGTGGTTTTTGTTATTGCCCGTACTTGGTTCACGTATTCTTTCATGATTGATGAAAACTTGGTGGGAATGGAAGATGCAGATATCGGATTGTAGTGGTTGGCATCTGCAATGCTACATTCTAAGATCTCTGTTCTTATTTGACTCATTATTGTTTTGTTTTAAGGAACCAAATAACAAAGCTTGTTAGAATAATCTTTGATTTGCAAAAGCATCGACCAAGTTCTTTTGCATGTGTGCTGCTAATTCGGGTCATAAAAATTGGGATGATGCAGCTGAAGTTTTTGCTGTAATGTATTTATCTACAATTGGCAACTAAGTTTCACTTATGTTGTTTTCAGAAATGAGCTATAAACATTCTGTTCTTTTTTCTTCTTCACTCTAGATGGGTATCTTATGCTGAAGGAAATCCAAGTTTCAACCCTATATAGTTCAGCTCATGCCGCCTGCAGGTAAGCATATGCTCGGATGTAAGTTTTATTGTGAAATAGTTTGCTTGTATTTTAGTGTAGTATTGCAGTGTGTTCATGTCTCACCTTGCGGAAGATTACGAAGATTGTGCACGATTGAATTGTTTTGATGAATCCCCGCAAAAAAAGAGAAATAAATAATTGGTTCTATGAATCTGTCTAACCTAGCTAAGTCTTACGAAGACAATCAAGAACATATGAGTTCCTGTTGCAGTTCTTTTATGGTAACTCTCACAGATGAGATAATTCGACAATGGTGTCATCTTTCGGGCGGCTTTGGAAGTCATGTAATCAACTAAACAGTCTTTTTTGACTACTTCCGATTACAGACAAAATACAAGGAAAATTCTTCACCGAACTTCTTCATAGAAGATTATGAATGTGTCAAGTGCAATCAAAGTGAAATGGAATCAACATCCATCTACTCTTTCGATGCCAATTTGTATAGCATGGAGCATATTGATGCCACAATGGTTATATTTTTATAATGGAGTATTGCCTATTTATGGATATGCAGATGGACTTTCAAAGAGTTATGCCCTGGACCTTCACAGATGTAGAATAAAATCCTAAAAAGATTTAGATGCTTGTATTTATAACTTTATATAACATCATGCACCTTTTTTTCTTTTGCCATGTACATTTTCAATAGGTCAATAGCATATTATTGCCTTCATAAAAAGCACAGTTAAATACAAGCATATGTATTCCTCCATTCAAAAAGTTTCTTGTTCTCATGCAAGAATTTAATGATTTCTATGTTTATGTTTCTGAATAGATAGTTACCCATCAACTGCGTCGGCCGGCCGGCCACAATCTCCACCGAAATTCTCCTGACATGGCTGCTTCATCCTGTGATTTCATGGTTTGTGTTTTCTTGGTTGTTGTATCTTGTAGATACATTCGTCAGAATAGGTTTATGGCCATCCAGTAAGCAGTAGAGATTCAGGTCAACCCATAGTTGGTTTCAGCCTTTAGTAACTCATCTTTTGCGTAGTATAAGATGTATATGATGTAGCATGCCACTGAATGTATACACACTACATGGATGATTTAGGCTAGGTGTGTTCGAAGTATGGGTTGGCCTCAACTTGGCTGATAGCCTTGTTAATTCAAGTTAGCATATGATGCAGAAACTATTACTATGTTTTTACTTGGAACGAGCCTTTAATAGTTTGACACAGTTTCAGCAAAACTGTATCCAGACATGCCAATTTAGGTAGTACTTCTTTTGTATAACACTAATATCTACATGCTAATGTTGAGTACTCACCGATTCATATGGAATAGCGAGCATTCTAGCTACCATATACTTAAACATGGTATCATATCTGGTGTACTTCTTATGGTACATGCCAATGCAGGCCGCAAACGTGCTATGGAGTCATCAAACTGCGGCAACTTGGTGATGTAACTTTACTAAAAATGTTGGTTGAGAATAAATGGGACAAGATAAATCATTATGAAGTTTTACACAAAGTGCATCTTCTTTCAGCAGTTCTCTGACTGTATGAACTGCATATACCAACTCGGTATTCAGATAAACTGTGAGCCGAGGTCGGGAGATTTGAAAGTGCCCTGTTACATGATATAGAATTGATTTCACTGGCAAACTGCTGATGCACATGTCTATCGGCTGCATGCTCCTATTTGTAAAATCACTGATCAGTTTGATGCTTAACTGCTTGAAGAGCTCGTCTCTGAATTCTTCTTGTAGAATTCCAGATACATTGACTTGATAACAAATTCAAAGCTCAGCTCAAATTGACATTATGCTCAATTGTGTATGTTTTCCTATTACAAATATGACTCGCATGAGTTATTATCTACAATACGAATCTTCCTTGTTCACACTGGTTTGCTGTCAATATGTACACCATTAATAACTGCCAATCTTCCTTGTTCGCACCGGTTTGCTGTCAATCTGTACACCATTAATAACTGTGAATCTTCCTTGTTCACACTGGTTTGCTGTCAATCTGTACACCATTAATAAAGCCTTGCAATTGTTTTGTTTTTCAGGTTAATAAATAAAATTTCCTAACCATTTGTGAACCCTTTGGAAGGAGCAACATTATCTTTTGCGCTCGGATTGCTGAGGGTCACAGCCCATCGTCAGCTAGAGCTGAGCCGAGGTATCATCCATATTTAGCCTAGATGCACTTCTACCTTTCATTATGTATAAGGCATAACCATCAGAAGCAAGTCATAAAAGCCCTGCTCTATGTCCTCAACCAGAGGCCACGCCTAGCCGATGAGATCACCAGAGTGTCAAGAGGCGCTAGCGGCAGTAGTGTGCAAGATTCGAGCATGCAACCAACACCATGAAGAGGAGGTTCAAGAAGCATGGAGCAGGGCTCTTCGGTGATGGTTCTGGATGCAAGTGCTTGCCTGAGATCGTCGTCCAGGCTGCCGGAGGTGGCGAGGAAGAGCGGGAGTGATGGAGGCGTGTAGAGAGGTCGGGGAGAGTGTCTCATTAGAATCCTGGACTGGCTCGAAGAGCTTTCAATCACCAAGGGGAAGAAGATGTTAGTTTTGACATAATGAAGGTACTCCCACCAACACCGGTGATTCTAATTTGTTCGGATTCCTTCTAATTGGTGATGTTTTCTCGCTCTCTATTTTATGCAGGTGCTATGAATCAAATATTGGATACTGGTTCTGGTCAAATTCTTTGGGGAATTATTGGAGGAAGGTTCTGCTATATTTGCTCAGTGGTGCTGCACTGGTTGCAGCCTTGCAGGGACATCATCAACAGGCTACCAACTTCCAGTGATTTGCATGTACCGGGTATGGTTCAGTCATTGTTGGTTTGGATGGCGATTAGAGGTGATGAATTTCCACACCCCTATACACCTCCCCCTTTTACCACAAGGAAAAGTCCTGAAGATCTTTGCGCTTGTGCCATGCACCATTTCCCTTCTAAGGTTGGATTCGTGGTCCGATATAAGAATTCAATTTTGTACTTTGGGCCTTGTTGGTCTTTTCTGCTACAGGAGCCACTGGTGGGGCAATGGATGCTTGTAACCTGTTGAAGCCATTGTTAGTCCATGGTGAACTATGTTGCATCGGGGCTGCTACATTAGGTAAGTACCAGAAGTACAATGATAACGATGCTCTTGAGTCCTGAGTGTAGGTTCCAGCACATAAATTATTGTGAACCAGCAGCTGAGGATACAAGTTCTAACCGGTCTATACTACGTGGTCTGTGAGAGAAATACTCTTGTTATTGCAACTATTTTATCAGATCGCCACATCACCATATGTGTTTTTTCCTCTGCAAAGGTACTGCATGTGTATATTTTATGGAACAACTATAGGGAGCTTGGTCACCTTTCTAAGGTTTTTTTGTTTCCACCTATAATTTCCTGTGCCTACGGTATGTTCCAATTATTTTGCAGGCTTGAAAATCAAGTGAATGGATTTACATGCATTACCTCTGTAAGAGTTCTATTCTGAGGTGAAAAGAAAAATTTATTTTTTAGGTAAAATCGTCCTCTCTTGCAAACGCTGTGGATATGAAATCTGGACAACATGAAGGCTCGAGGTAAACATAGCTTTACATAGAGCCTGAATTTCATGCAACTTTCATCGGAACTTATTTTTTGTATGACCAAGGAAGGAAGATATGTCCTATGTATACTGATTTATGCTTTCATAGGAATGTCTTTGGTTTTACATGGAAATGAAGCAACATCGCATCGTCGATGGATCTGATTACACAGATGATGAGTGGACGGGGAGGGATTAAGATGACACCTTTTTGCATAGTGAAAATGAGGCATATTGGAAAAAATGTGAGAGAACATATCAGTCAATTATAATGTACACTTCATTTTGAGACGGAACCTCCCTATATATATATATTTTCCCGTCAATATATCATTTAACAACAACTTACGACACTTTACAGTGATGTATTAATCTCTGTTGTATAATTGAGAACTTTGTAAGCTAATCAAGTTGTCTTTCATGAAACCAGTCTAAACTGGTATTTGGCTATTTAAAAATAGGAGATAGGAGAATAAATTGTGTTATGTTATTCTTTTTTATGGGTTAGTTTAATCCTGAGTTAGGAAGTTTGGTGTGAGTTGAACTCTCCGCTGTCGTTGCTATACTTAAAAGAAAGAAATGAGTGGAAAATGAACTTATTTGGGGCTTTCTAACCTTGCAAACACATTCTGGAGAATTTTAGATATTTCAAGACTTTGAGGTGAGAGTGTCAAGCATATCATGATTACTAATGTCTAAAGTGGAATTGTAATTGCCCCAATCTCTCTAAAGTTATGGGGTATGGGAACGATTATTGAATTACCACGCACAAATGTACAATGGTGAGTGACACGTTCTTGGAGTGGGATGACTACCAAGTATAATGTGATGTTTTAGTAGATAACTACTAAGCACAATGGTGAGGTTAAACCAAGGGGGTGATAGGTAAAGAGAAGAAAAATGGAAGGGGTGACATGCATCATTGTCATGCATTTAAATGGATGGGATGACATATGCATCATTGTTGTGCATTTGCGATTTTATGTTTGTATGTAAGCGAGGAAGAGGGAAAGATATTGCAATGTGAAACAAAAGCGTCACATGCATTATATTTTCATGTGTGGGAAGGCAAGAAGCGCTTGAAACCCGTGGCAACGCACGGACATTTAACTAGTAGAGTGCATAAATAGATGGACCTTCAAGAGAGAAACATCGTCAAAGAATAATTAGTAGATAATGTTGCTTAGTTATTGTTTTATAAATATTTTTATAACTAATTATTATACATTAATGTGATCATATATTTTATGTGAATACGTGTGTTGATCTCGTGTGTTACACGCATGAGACACGTTTATGAATCGGTAAAATAATAGATGAATAAAATAAGATTTAAGATAGATATTTTCATCATAAATTATGAGACTTACATTGCACTTGCACACTTACTAGTTTGCCTTAAAAGCAATGCAACTTCATACGCGGTGGCTCAATTATGTGAAGAGTTTCTAAAGTAATTGTTGTAGTCCATATTTGTTATTTTCCTCGCAACGAGATCACATAAAATGACATTGTTCGTGGGTTTTCCATTTTCCGAGTTTTTTAAAGCCAGTTTTGAAACTTAGAAAATGAATAGTTGATTAAAAAATTGTTTGACATTCCAATCTGCATACATGTGCACAATATGAACTCATTTGGATAATTTTAGGTACATTACATTGAACTACACTCAACTACAGCCCTTTGCGAAGTATTACACTCGGCAAATGTTGACCGGATTTTTGTCTTGCTGGTTGGTGGGAGACCTTCCTTTCGCACGGGTGAAGAAAGCGGGTAATCTTCAATTGTTTGCCAAGTGCCTGGTATGGGACACTCGGCAAAGGCTACCAACCGTTACAACACCGTCATATGTGGCAGAGGCTTCCACATTCTTTCTGTTTGCCGAGTATCGCGGTTTGCCGAGTGTATTTTTGGAGGTCACCGAATGTTGTATTTTTGCCAAGTGTATTTTCACTATTTTGCTCAGAGTAGGGGTTGTTTGCCGATTGTATTTTCACTATTTTGCCGAGCGGGGGTTGTTTGTCGAGTGTCTCGTAGTCTTATAATCTTGCCATGCTCTGAACAAAATACACTCGGCAAACAGCGCAATACCCAACAAAAATCAATTTTTCCGAGTGCAAACATGCAAAATTTGGTCCACTAGAGCTCTGAAAAGTTGTCATGGGCATCCAAACACACCCTTAGTTTTCTTTGTATTCTGATCGGTGCGCCTTTCTCTTCTACTTTAATGTGGGCCAATTAAATTAGGAAAAATTTACAAACTAATAGAATTGTGGAAATTGATTAAAATCAAAAGAAACAGCCAAATGGTTCGAGAAAAAACATGAAGCTCTGCTAAAGTGTGGAACACAACAAAAGTACAACCAAGTAATATGATCACATTAAAGTTACTTTTGAGAATCCAGGTAAGTCTGGGAAGTTGAAAACAATTAGTACTACTTTGGATCGGTTGGCGCCTGGTGGCACATAGAATACAGTGGTTGATCGATGAACATTGGAAGGGCGCTAGAAATAGACATGCTGATCTTACTACAAACAAACAAAGGAAGGCAAAAAACACAGAATTAATCTAATGAAGAAAAGAAAATACAAAATAACCTGCTTTTTGAAAGATTTCATAATCTAACATGTTTTCTTGACGCCCTACCAGACGGCTCCATGGTCAGTAGGACGACGCTGTCCGAAACGGCGTCATGGTGCCCACGGCGCTCCAGTCAACGGCGTCATATATCGATCCGACGTGGCGCTCATCGCTAGGCTCGGGCCCACCTCAATAGGATTGCGCCATGGTAGCCGGCGCCATGCTATGAAGCATGGCTCCTTGGCCGGCGCCAAACCCCTTTGCATTATATTCTATTCAGCCATGCATGATCTAGTAGTAAGTACTGTAGTACATTTTACTTTGCACCAAAGTGCATTTTAGTTGCACGAGTGATATGACACGACGACACGACGCATGCAGTGCCGGCAAAGTCGAAGGTGCCGATGGACCGACCCTTTCGCTGGCAGTAGTCGTTGAACGCATACGACGCGTGCGACACCATGGTGTTGGGCTCAAAGCCCGGCGCGCCCGGCTAGATGCCCTTGCAGTCCGCGCCGCCAGGGCCTCCCGTCGCTCGCCATCGCGTCTGGCGACGTCTTTTTTTCGTTTGGGGAGTCAACGGATAGATGAAATACTTAGGGGCGCTAACTACCGGCGGTGCCCCCATATAAAAAATCCAAACATTTTAAATAACTCTGAAATTCATACAAATACGAAATTACCGACGATTTCATAGTTAGTTAAAACATGTTTATACAAACTTTAAATAAACAAGAAAAAACTAAACTACTGGCCACGGCCACGCCCGCCCAGGTCAAGGTGTCGGTACATCGCCGCCGTGTAGTGGTAGTCGTCTTCGTCGTCGTTGGGCTCCTACTTCGGCGACGGCATAATGTTGCAGGCCTGACCCGGATCGCCACCGCCACCACTCCAACCCGAGGGGTTGGTCTCGTCGTCTCCCTCCAGGTCGATTAACAGACCTAGGTGGCGTGCGTGCTTGGCCTACTCACGCTAGTACTCCGTCGCGGACCAAGCCTCAGCGAACTCGTCCGTCGTTGGCGGCACAGTCTCGACGGAGACGCACTCGGTGATGCGCTGACCCAGAAACTCCTCCGGGTCCTCCTCAATCTTCAGGTGGAGGGCGACCGCCTTGTACTCCGGCGACAGCGTCCACTCCTTCACATGGCGTTGAGGCCTAGTGAGGCGGAGGCGGCGGGGGAGGGAAAGGAGCACGACGGTCCCTGGTGACGACGCCACCCGAGCGCCTATGATGTTGTGGAGTAGGGACGAATCGGCTGCTCGCCTGCAAAGGCTGGTCGGCGAGCAGCACCATTACTAAGCGCGACAGGTGAGGAGAAAGACATACCAAACTCGTCAGTGAAATGGATCGTATGGACACCTAGAGGGGGGTGAATAGACCTTAACTCCTTTAGGGGAGTGGAGATGTTTTTGAATTAGTACATTACGCAGTTACATAGTATATATTTACTCGATCATGACGGAGTGATGTGTTACTCAAGAATTGCATGTCGTTTCGTATTGATGGATCTCATGCATGGATCAACGTACCATATGCATGCATGCATCTCGTCGTCATACCAGGCAGGGATTCCCTAAGTAAGCGAATAGTATAGGTGCATCCGTGCATGTAGCCACATCGCCATATACAGGTGAGCATACACTGAAATACGATAATACACGGAGATCGACGGGGCTGATGGATGCATGGCTGGATTGAATGCAAAGGGGCATGGCGCCGCCGACCAAGGAGCCATCCTTAATAGCATGGCGCCGTGGCGCCATCCTATTGAGGTAGGCCCGAACCTAACAACGACCGCCACATTGGACCGATATATGGCGTCGTTGACTGGAGCTTCGTGGGTACCATGGCGCCGTTTCGGAACCGTCTGGTAGGGTGTTTAGATTGTGAAATCTTTCAAAAGCAGGTTATTTTATGTTTTCTTTCCCTTCATTCTGTGTTTTTTGCCACAGGAACGCAAAGCAAACAAAAGCCAGCCCAACATGATCTTGATGTCAATCACGTGAGTGGTACTTGGTTGGCACCAGCAGAAGCGGCGTCTTCTTTCGGAAGGTGAGTGCCCCTGCCTCCTCCATGTCCACATCCTGGGTCCTCACTCCGGTCGGGAGCTCCCAGTCGAAGCAGTAAAGTAAGTTTGCCAAGATGAACTCTATGTTGGCCACGCCCATGGCCAAGCCTGGGCAGATCCGGCGGCCGGACCCGAATGGCAGCAGCTGGAAATGAGTCCCGTTGAAGTCGATGTCGGCGTCCTGAAACCGGTCCGGATTAAACTCCTCCGGATCCTTCCACACGCTGGGGTCCCTGCCGATCGCCCACGCGTTCACCATAACCTTCGTCTTGGCTGGGATGCTGTGTCCGGCGACCTGGATTCGCCGTGTGGTCTCCCTGGGGAGGAGCAGCGTCGCCGGGGGATGCAGCCGAAGAGTC
This sequence comes from Avena eriantha, assembly GCA_910589775.1. NCBI lineage: Eukaryota > Viridiplantae > Streptophyta > Magnoliopsida > Poales > Poaceae > Avena > Avena eriantha. Next base: position 281,751,703 of record OU342746.1, on the reverse strand, counting down.
TCCTTCACCACCATCCTCAGGTACTTGAGGCTGGGCATGTCCTCGTGCTGTACTCGCTCTTTCCTGCCTCCAGCAGCTAGCCTGATCTCGTCCTGCACTTTCTTGAGCACCCTCGGGTGCCGAATCAGCTCCGCCATTGCCCAGTTTATAGTCACCGAGCTCGTGTGGTTGCCGCCCACGAAAGTGTTCTGAAAAGAGTAGTTATTTCAACATCAATCAAATGTAGTTTGGTGTCATGAATCTAGGTAGATGGATCACAATAACACATACCATGAGCATGGCTTTGACATGATCCCTGGTAAAGTCGACCCCGTTCTTCCACAGGTCGACAAGCTCTTGCACGAGCACGGAGGCGCAACCGTCGTTGTCGTGTGCAGGCTTTCTGCGGCTAGGATCCTCGTACTGGTCGACGACCTGATCGAAGAAGCCATCGAGCTTCCTGAAGACCCTCTCCCGACGGGCCTTGATCCCCGTAACTCGGTCCACCAGTCGGCCGCAGGCGCCGGGGAAGAAGTCCTCCGCGGCGAAGCTGCCGAGCATGACCGTGCTCTCGTTCAGCACCGGGACGAACTCCCCCTTGAACTGCTCCGTGGCGTAGTTCTCCCCGAACGCGAAGGAGCCGATGATGCCGTCCACGGTGGCGAAGATATGGTCGGCGATCGGCACCGGGTTTGCGCACATGCTGGTGAGGTTCCTGACGAGCTTCTCCACCTGCACATCGCGCGCGTAGCAGGCGGCCTGCACGCGGCGGCGGCTGAGCAGCTCGAGGATGAAGATCTTGCGCATCTCACGGACGTGGTCGCTGTAGGGGGGCCGGCTGGAGCAGTCCGCGTCGTGTGTCCTGAGGGCCTCCCGCGCAGCCTCCGGCGACGACAGCACCACCGCCGGAACGGTGCCGAGCCACACCGTCATCACTGGCCCGTGCCGCCTCGCCAGCGCCGACAGGCTTCGGTGCGGCAGCGGGCCAATCTGGTGCAGGTTGCCCACCATGGGCAGGCACCAGGGCCCTGGTGGGAACAGCGTAGCGCCGGGCCTGTACTTCCAGCTCCGATGTACGAGGAAGGAGACGAGTGGGAGGATGACTAGAAGAATGGTGGTTCCGGGAAACTGCGGCCATAGCTCCACTATCTGAGAAGCTCCCATTGTGTGGAGCTGCTTTGCGGGAGCCCGCGTCGGGGGCTCTAACAAATGTCGTGGCTGAGCACCTAGTCAGGTGAACACCCGTGTCGCCACCGCTCGTCATGCATAGGGATAGGCCGTAGGCGTCGTGGTTCCCACCGGTGCAGTTCGTTCTAGGGTGCTCTAGCATATCTTGTAGGATTTGACATCTCAGTGGTTTTGGCCTGTTCCGTGCAGAGCGGATTTACCACACCTCCCTTGGTCCCCCGGCACCGTCAGAGACGTCAATTGCCACAAGATCCACGCAAAAGTCCACCAGTCAAAAAATTTGTCACTTTTGCGTTTAAACTTTGGTAAGTTAAAAATCAACCCTTGAGACAGAGGGACAAGATAACTACCGAGCCCTTAAACCACCACACTCCAAACCTAATCCCTCCCGTGACCGACACTCCCCTCACCTAGCGCCGCCGCCGCCGCTCCGCCCCCTCCCCTGACCGCCAACGAGGCCGCCTCCCTTGACCTCCCCCACCGGCGTCTCTAATACCGTCCACACGGTGTGCAGGAAGATGCGCTGCCAGACGCCATGGAGCAGCGGCGCCGCAGCGGCCGTCCCCTCCACGTGCGGCGTCCCCTCCATGCGCGGTCGTCCCCTCCACGCCGCGGCCGCCGTCCCCCATGCTCCTTGTGCGCCGCCTCCACCTTCCCCCGAGCTTCCACCACCACCATGCACCTGTAGCCCGGACGCGCGGGGGATGCTGCCCCGTTAACGACCACGTGACGTTGATGAGCTCGCATCGCCATCCCGAGCTCGCAACCCTCTAGATCTGGGTCTGGGCCTGGAGTGCCCCGATTCGTCTCCCCTTTTTGTTCTTAATTTTTTTACTTTTTTTAACCTACCTGATGTGGATTTTGCTAGATCTGGATCTATGTATGCTCCCTTGTAGAAACATGTATGAAACATGAATCTATCTGTGTTGAAAATGTATGATTCTTTGAAGAAACATGATAGTGTATGAATCAGACTTTGCCAAATAGTGTATCTGTGTTGAATCAGACTTTGCCAAAATAGTGTATCTGTGTTGAAATACTTTGAAAAATCTTGTGTGAATCTGTGTTGAATCTTGAATGAATCTGTGTTGAACATGATAGTGTATGAATCAGACTATGAATCTGTGTTGAAAATGTTTGATTCTTGGATTATTTGTATGAAAGTATACAAATAACTGTGTTGTTCCTTAATACATTGATGCATCTCATGTGTGTATTTCTTCAAGAACTAACTAAAAATCTTATATGAAACTATTGATAAACCTTGTATAGATATTGTTGAATATTTAGTGAAAATAATATGTAATATTTATAAATTAACCTTATGAATCTTATAAAAAAATTTGAGTCTGGGATGAAACATGTATGGAATATGTGATATATAGTACCTTGAAAAATTATTGTTAAAAAATGGTATAAAATTTGTATGAGACTTGCTTGAATATTCCTTGAAAATCTTGAGTTGTGATGTGAAATAATTGTATGAAACTTGTATGAATATTGTTGAACCTTCTATGTGGTTGAATCTGTGATGAAACTTTTGGGTATTTAAAACTGGCTTATTAAGAAATATTCTATGAAAAAATCTGTGAAAAATATGAGTTAAAAATATTCCGTGAAAATAATTCATGAAACTATATTCTAATTAAACAAATAATATTTTATTTGATTAATTCTGTGAATCTGGAAAAATTCTCGAATAATTTTAGCTTAAAACAAGAACGTGAGAAATATTGTATGGATATTGTTGAATAATTTCTAACTAATAAATATATATTAATATTTATAAACCTTGTATAAAGTTTTGTTGAATATTCTTTAAAAATGTTATATGAATTTTGTACGAATCTTTTAGAAAACATGTTAAGGCTTGTACTTTTTTAATTATGCCGAAAATAAATCTCGCTACTAAAACGGGTAAGAAATATTTTATTAATATATTTTGTGAGTAGATAAAATAGTGACGAAATATGTATAAAACCTGAAAACACCGAGGTCTAATAAGCAAAACAGCAATGGGCTAAAAAAGTGAGGTGGGAGGGGTGTTCCATAAAACGAGTAGCACGGATCTCCAACAAATAAACGGTGAGATAGACCCGTTGGGCCCAACATATGTGTGGTTTTCCATTTCCGGTTCCGTACACTCCTGATACATTGCAAATGTATATATAATTTTTGATGTTTCATGCTTGGTTTATCCACTTTCTTGTGTTTTGTTCCAACTTTGGAGTACTTTTCATATGATTTCTTGGACTAACCTATTAACAAGTGCCACAGTGCCAGTTGCCTGTTTTCTGCTGTTTTTGGTTCCAGGAAAGTCAGAAAATCAATATTCTCGGAATTGGATCGGACAAAAGCCAAAGTTGATATTTTCCCAGAAGACTCACGGAGCCAGAAGGAGAGTCGGAGAGGGGTCACAGGGTGGCCACACCACCCCATGGCGCGGGTCCCCCCAGGCCGCGCTAGGGCATGGTGTGGGCCCCCTGGCCGCCCACCGACCTTGCCTCTTCGCCTATAAGAAGCCTCCCGGTACCAAAACCCTGGGTCGTCAATCAGAAATCCACGAAAGTTCCGCTGCGTCGCCGCCACCGAAGGGGAGATTCGGGGGGCAGAAAGTCTCTATTCCGGCACCCTGCCGGGACGGGGAAGTGTCCTCGGAGCCATCTCCATCGATCTCCACCACCATCTCCATCACCATTGCCGATTCCCATGATGAGAAGGGAGTAGTTCTCTCTCGAGGCTAAGGGTTCTATCGATAGCTATGTGTTCATCTCTCTCTATGCGTGATCTTATTGTGATCATGAGCTTGTAATCTATAGATCTACCTTGCTACTCAAGTGCTTTAATAGATCTCTACTCTCCCCATGTGTGTGAAAGTGACAGCGTGCTCACGATGGTGGCACTTAGGCTAGAGATTACAAATACTTGTTATGAGTTATATTTGGAGTTGGATGTCTTTATGAAATTGTGGTGTTTGTTGGACTCATCTAGTACTCAAGGTGACAGTGTGGGGTTTCTTGATGGGAAAGGCTTACTTTGAGGAGTGCTGTTATAGCCCTACCAACGATTAGACTGTTCAACCGGAGAGTAGTTAAGAGTAGTATCATAAAGAGAAGATATATTTATATGAGAGTGTTCACTAGTGAAAGTATGATCCCTAGGCCTTGTTTCTAAGCACTGAAACACCGTTTGCTATTAGATATGTTACATGTTTGCTTATTTCCATCTTTATTTCAGTTTGCCTTTAGTCTCTTCTACACCATCAAGCTATTTTCTCGCACCATACCACTTGTATTTCACTATCTCTTCGCCGAACTAGTGCACCTATACACCTGACAAGTGTATTGGGTGTGTTGGGGACACAAGAGACTTCTTGTATCTTGATTGCAGGGTTGCTTGAGAGGGGATACCTTTGACCACTTCCTTCCTGAGTTCGATAAACCTTGGGTGATCCACTTAAGGAAAAACCTGCTGCTGTTCTATAAACCTCTGCACTTGGAGGCCCAACAACTGTCTACAAGAATAGAAGTGCGTAGACATCAAGCTATTTTCTGGCGCCGTTGCCGGGGAGGAAAGGTAAAAGGTATTCACACCGGAGGATTAAAGAAGAAGAACCTCCCACAGCAAACGCCTATTTTCCGGTGTGAGTGCTCGAAGTTATTTCCTTTAGATTCTGCAATTTTGTCTTTTTGTTTCTTGTTTTCACTAGTTAGGCTTAATGGAAAACAACAACAAAATTAGGGAGCTTTATAGTATTTATCTTGAGTTAGGACATGAAGTGTTTGAAGAGAAAATTAAAAAACCTATGGAACTTTATTTGCATGCTAATAGCAATGTTATTAGTATGAATTCTTTGGACACCATTATTGCTAATGCTATGGAAAAGTCTAAGCTTGGGGAAGCTAGTTTTTATGAAAATGATCTTTTTAGTTCCCCAGCTTTGGAAGATAGCTATTCTATTGCTTATGATGATACAAAACCTCCAATATATGATGATTATGATGATGAATATGATATTTTCAGTCCACCTACTATTGAGGAGGCAATTAATTATGACTACAATATGCCTCCTATATTTGATGATTATGGTGATTAGAATAATAATGATAGCTATTTTGTTGAATTTGCTCCCACTACAATTAATAAGAATGACTATGCTTGTGTGGAGAGTATTAATTCTTTTATGCATGTGGCTCATGATAAGAATGTTTCATGTGATTGTTATATTGTTAATTTTATTCATGATGCTACTGAAAGTTATTATGAGAGAGGGAAACATGGTTTTATGTGTCTCAACAATATTAAGTTTCCCCTCTTTATGTTGAAAGTCTTGAAGTTGCACTTATTTTGCTTTCCTATGCTTGTTGCTTTGTGCTTTCATGACTTGTTTCTTTACAAGATTCCTATGCATAGGAAGTGGGTTATACTTAAATGTGTTTTGAATTTGCTTGTTGATACTCTCTTCTACTTCAATTCATATTTCCTATGTGAGCATCTTCTCAAACTATCATGCCTAACTTAAAGGCGTTAAAGAAAAGTACTTTTTGGGAGATAACCCAAAAGTTTTAGATGAGTCTTGGAAGTTATTACCTCTGTAATAACCTCTCCTTATCCTTTTTATTTGCTTTTTGTGCCAAGAGTAACCTCTAATGAGAGAGAAGTAATGCTTGGGAAAGTTGCTGTCCCGAAACAGATTTATGTGCTTCACCGGAAAAATTCGTGTAAAATCTCTGTACGTCCTTTGAGGCGTGAATTTTTGTGCTTCTGCCCCAGGTTGTTATATAACTTTTGTTAGTTCAACACTTTTTTATTTGAGCAACAGAAGATCTTCAAAAAAATTCGTCTTTACCTGCTGGTCTGTTTTGACAGATTTCTGCCATTGTTTGCATTTGCTTCTTGTTGGTTCCTTTTTGAATTCTTTTGGGGAATTGAGCTTTTTGAGGGCAGTTCTACAGTAGCTAGTGTTCTAATGGAAGTTTTTTTGGTGTTATAACTGAAGCTTAAGACTTATTTATCTTGAGTGCACTAATGTTGCTAATAAATATTGTGTGAAGTTTTGTATGAAGGAAAATTTTCAGGTGTATGGAAGGAATGAGTAATGAGATGAAGGATGGACTAAAGCTCAAACTTGGGGATGCCACGTGTGTCACCCCAAGAAATATCCAAGAAGTACAAGCGTCAAAGCTTGGGGATGCCCAAGGCATCCCCTTCTTCATCAATAAAAATCCCAGGTTTCTTCCAAACGCTTCAGTTTTATTGTTTCATGCACAGTTGTGTTGTTCTTGGAGCGTCTTCTTTTTCGTTTTTGTTTTAGTTTTTTGTTTACTTTGGTTTTCTTAGTTTTCTGAATAAATTGGTTGGACCCCCCTCTTTCATGCATTGGTATTCAAATAGTTTGGTTTGGATTGGAAAAGAGTAGGAAAGTTCATGCTTAAGTGGTAAAGAGAGCTTGTTTTTGACTGTGGCCTATGCTTTGTCATGCCATGCTTGATATTGTTTTGGCTTTATGCTTAGTATTCTTTGATGTAGCATGACTTGTTATAAACAATTGAGATTGCTTAATGTGCCTTGGATGAATCATGCGTTGTTTCAACATATTAAAGCATAATATAGTGGTATTCTCCTTTGATGCTTTATTTGGGTTGACTTGGCGCATGCTCAAACCATGTTATGACTATCTCAAGTTACCATAGCCTTGATGATCCTTTAGTTTTAAACTTGTAGTATCACTTTATGCTTTGACCAATGATGTTTTGTCGCTCTGCATGATTATGGCCATTATTGCTCTCTTAGTTTGTCGCTCCCAGTCTTTTGCTAGCCTCCACAACCAAGTATGAGTTCCACTCATGCATCCAACTCCCTAAACCAAGTTATTCCAAAGAGTCCACCATACCTACCTACTAGCTTATGCTATTCCAAGTATATTCATGCTTTTGTTTACCTTCCAAATTAAACTTGTTATGAGAAAACTAGTGATTAAAGCTCTCACGAACTTGATGGCACACTTTACTTTTTTTGCATCTAATAAACTTGAACCATTGGGTCCTTCTTTGTTGTGTATATGCTTGCGCTTTATAAGTTGAAATTAGCAGAACCATGTATCATGGGGAACGCTTTCAACATTGCACTTGTACTTTGTACGCCGTTGATATCATGTTCTTTTGCTTACGGATCCCGGCGGTGTGAAATAAAAGTGGAACTTGTAAGATCATGGAGTTTGTATGTGTGTTAGAGAAACGCCTGGGCCGCTAGCCTAAGCCATGCCTATTCATGGTGGAAACTTGCAGCATCACCATAATGAGCACTCTATGAAGCATCCTCAATAAAAACCTATGCAAATAGCAAATAAAAAGATTGCTGAGATGCTCATTGTTTGCTTGCCTTGTCATTTTGATTATGGGATGGCTCCTGTATCATGTGCAAGGGGTACCCCGTTGGTGGTTCTTTGTGATACACATGTACTTACAATGACAAGAGCTTACTCGTGACTAAAGTTGAGTAGCATGAGGTTCGGTCTTCGTAAGTTAGGGGCATGAGATTTCGGTTTATAACTTGTCAAGCATATCCTGTTAGTTGTGTCACTTTAACCTTAATCACCTTCAAGATGCTTATGATAGGGGAAATGAGAGCTGAAAGCTATAAGTACCATAATTTTTGGAATCTCTTTATGAGACTTGAATCCCTACTTCCTTCTATGAAGGCCTTTCTTCCACCATTATATTGAGTCTTCACCTTCTATCTTTATGCACCTACTTTGAGAGCATAGTGGCCATTCTTAGTTCTATGTGGATTGTCCCAAGACTAGTGTAACATCCCAAAACTTTAATCCAAGCTTATCAAGATCTAAATCATCAAATTTAGGGTTAACAAAAACTTTTCCAAATCAAAAATAAAAGCATTCATGTGTATGTGCATTTAAATTAGGAATTGATTTGAATTGCCATGGTTCTGTGATTCTTTGCTTGTAAAATGTTTCATAGGTGATTTAAAAATCATCTACATCATTTCCCAAACTTTTACTAAAGAAAATCAAATAAAAAACAATTAAAAGGGAGGAATGGTCATTTTGGCCATTTTAATCCACTACACTACTTTGAGTGTTCCTAGCACTCATTTCTTAACAGAAACAATTATCTTTGCACCCCTTGCTAGTACACATAATGAGGTACCAAGGCCCACCATTTGATCTGCTAAAAACATTCTTTTGCTTATTTTAAATGGCATGTGAAAATTGAACTCAATGCATATGCATAGATCATCCCTTTTTCAAAAACCATCAAATTGAGCTCCACTTTCAAAACCCTTGCAACCAGAGACTACCTAGTACTAGTGTAGATCACCCAAAAAATTTGAACTCAAAATTCAAAAGTTTTTCTCTTTCGGCCATTCTATCAAACACCTTGTGGGCACAAATCTGGGCAAATTCAAAACACTGTTTTGAGCAGTGATCTTGGTCACCATTTGGGCCTACCCCTGTCCCCTTGTTCCCCCAGTGCAAACCCTACCCTTTGCTAGCCCGGCCAAACCCTGTGCACACGACCAAATGGTCATGGCCATTAAGGCCGAGCACCTTGAGCACCCCCATCAGCGACATCGTGCCACAACAGCCGCCAGCCTCTCTCGCCATGTCTACACGCTCGGCAGTGGTCCACCGCCACCGTCCAACCAGCCCCAGCCCAGAGACAGAGAGCAGAACGGCCAGGAACTGCCGCGCCCGGAGCTGGTCGACCATGCCGACGCTGCCGCAGGGCATGCTCTCTCCCCACGTGCACAGACCGCCCCTCGGCCGCAGCCCGCGCCTACCGCTCCGCCATGACCTAGGGAACACCCCAGACACCCCCGCTGGCCGCCCAACGCACCCCAGCCACCGCTCATCGTCGGACCCGCCGCCCAGAGCGCGTGACGCGCCCGACCAGCACAGAGCCCACCTTGCCGCGCCTTTAAGCCTCAGCGCACCGCCAGGAGACAGGCCACCGTCCCCTACCTCGAGCCATGCCACTAGCCCCTGTGCCGCCCTCGCCGGAGTCGCCTGCCCACACCGCTTAGTCTCACCGTCGGGCCTATATAAGCAGGCCTCCCCAACCTCTTTTCTCCATACTCACTCACTCTCCAACTCTCTCTGAACCTCACCCACCTCTAGCCGATGCTGCTCGAGCTCTGCCTCGCCGGAATTGGAGCCGGAGCCGCCGCAGCAGGAGGAGAAGGGCGCCTGCAATTTAGGGCACCCCAAGCTCCGCCGCAACCACGCCTCGCCTCGCCGTCGTTTTCTAGTTTGTTTGCCCACCGCGCTGTCGTCGCTGGAGCCCTGGTACGTCCCCGGTAGACCCCCACCGAGCCGCTAGGGTTCGAGCTCGCCGGCGACCTGTTTCGTCGTCGACGACGAACCTCAGCCATAGACCCCCCTTCTAATCCTACGGCCCACAGCGCGCGTACCGTTTCGCGTGTTAAGTGCCGCTGACCAGCGGGACCCCCCTGTCAGCTGAGCCCCGTGCCGCGGAGCGCCACTGGGCCAGCCCATGTTCTTTCCCGCGCTAGCCCAGCCATTCAAAATTGGATCTTTCTTTTAAGTTAAATCTAGTTTCTCTCCACTAGTTTAAAATTCAATTCTAGGAGTTTTACAAATCCAAATAGCGTGAATCCAATTTTGCCTGAAAGGTATTGAAATGATCTATCGAAGCCTGTTGGATTTAATTCAATTAGAGTTATAGATCTCTACTAATAAAAATAACAAAACAGAAGCATTTGCACCTTGCAACATTTTTATAAAATCAACCAGGTTAGCTTTTGAGTTGATTCCAACTCTCAAAAATCACATTTCATCATATATATCTAAATATGTAAAATATAATGTTTACATATAGTGACTTTGGACTAGTACCAAAATAATGCTATATAGGCATTTCTAGTCACTTTAAATCATTAAATAATGAACTTAAACCAAAGTAATTATGATCCAACCTTTAAATCTCATTCCCCATGTTAGAATATGTGGTGATGACATGTGTCAACATGATCCCATATTTTAAGTGGTGAATATTAAATCTTAGTTAAAATTTTCAATGAGTAGAAATTACTTTTCTAAATTAAAAAGATGAAACTAGTGATTTAAACTTGTGATGATAATAGATCATCAAATGTGTGTCTTAGAATGCTATTTAGCCTAGTTAAGTATTGTTTCGTGATTGTGTACTCCGTATGTCTTTATAGCCGATAGTACCGACCAAGCTTTCGAGGAGGAGGATTTCTACCAAGAAGAAGAAGAAGAAGAAGGAAATTTCAACCACTGCACCAACCAAGGCAAGCCACCATTAACAATGCAAGTTAACACTTGCAAGTTCCTGCTTAGCAAGCTAGGATCAAACTAGATGATTTCGCAAAGATGCTTTAGGCATGCTTTGATCACACCCCATTGACTATTAGTTACCCCAAGTCTTCTTTAGAAGTTTTACCTCCCTTGGTTTACACAAAGTTCTTCACTTGTTTTGAAGGTAGCATAAAGAGTATAAAACTTGACCTATTTAGGTAACCTTTAGATGTCATTCTATGGCATGATATTGAACCCATCTTTTCCACTTTAGTGAACAATCTTAACTTAGTAGTTTAGAGTAGATCAAAAACTTGAGTCACTTTAGATGGGAACACTTGGTGAAAATGAATTATGAAAACCTTGGAATGATGAGTCATTCTATTGAGATGTTTTGACATGTGTTGAGAAACACAAATGGTTTATTATGATGAAAATGTTGAGGCATGAGCCTTAACCTTTTTATAAAATTGATGGTTGGATTCGGATGCGATACCATTCCAAATTTACCATACAACCACACTACCAGAATTGGGTAAGGCTTAGCTGGAAATTTATATGCATTAGTATTAGTTCCCTCGCGGGAGAGGTTTGAGCTGAGGCTACCTCTCAATGTTGTCCACCTATGCAGTGCCCAAGATGATAGATGGTCATGGTTGGCAGGCCATGCTCATAGGAGAGGTGCTTATACTAGGGTGTGTAAAGGGAAGGTTATGTTTGATTATCTGCATACTAAGTATGATGATTCAGGGTTATCCCTGACAGATGTATCGAATATTGTGGTGAAAGTGTACCACCTCTGCAGAGTGTCAAACTATTCGAATAGCCGCGTCCGCGGTTATGGACAGTTGGAATGGCCATACTGTTTCGTTGTCAGATGTTTTCTAAAGAACTTGAAATGAATGATGAACTTTGACTTGACCACAACAGGGTTGTGTTTATGACAATAGCTTTCCAACTTAAGTGATTCTAGAACTTTACCTTATCTTTCTTTCCTTCTGAACTCAGCTTAGGTTTCAAACTTAACTTTATAGTTAAACTTAGATTTAGCACTTTAACTTTAGAACTATCCTACTTGTTAGTGGTAGTTTGCGAGTACTTAAAGAGTACTCATGGCTTTTGTCCCTGGCTATTCTCATGGCCAGACTATGAAGGAGACTATCAAGATGATGGCCATCAGGACGACTATGATAACTAGGACTATCTACCTTTGTCAGCATTGCCTGTGCCTCTTAAGATGGACCCTACCGCTACACTTATCTTTTATTTCCGCTGCTTGTTGTATTAAGACTAGATCATGAGATCCTTATTTGTGTAAGACCTTATGTATGGTTTGTAATGGATGATGTACTGTGATATCCAATCCGTTATGTCTCGCAAAAATGGTAATCCTGGGATTGCGAGGTATGGCATAACGGGCATCTGGGATTAAAAATCCGGGTGTTGACAAGTTGGTATCAGAGCCATCCTGACCATAGGAGACCCTAGTTAGAATGCACGCTCAAACAAAAACTTAGTTTCAAAACCAAAGTGAGTATTTACGAAAAACTATCTCCTCTCTTACCCTTGGAAATTATTTCCTTCTCAAAAATTCATGTTCCTCAAAATTCTTACCTTACTACTTAAAATTTGACACACTTGATCACTTCACTAACTTCCTCATCCTTAATTCTTGTAGATGGAGACTCAGTTCAGCAAGTTTTACCAGTTGGGAAACGGAGGTCTGCTGATCTTCGAGAGGGATCTGGACTCACTGTTAGCGTTACTGGGACGCCCGCACCCGGAGTTTCTTGGAGCTCAACTTACCTACAGTGGCTAGTCACCGCAGATCTTAGAGGAAGCATTGAAGCACCCACTTCTGGAAGAATTCAGTCTCTGTAAGAGAGAACAACTGGCTAGATGGATTAGCCAGGGCAATGCATGAAGCTCTCGCACGTCTATGTGCCCTCAGCATCAACAAGATCCAAGGAACTCGTTTGCCCACTATGCAAGACGTGACTTCATGGGATTGCCAATGGAGATGCCAAGTCACCCAGAGTTGAGGCGTCAAGTGGAGAATCTTGAATTCTTGCTGCATGACAGACAGCAGGAACTGGACAATGCCAGAGAGTTAGCCAACCAGAACCGTGCCATTGCCGACCAGAAGACCCAGACTTTCGCACTGCTTGTCCAAGACAGCCAATCTCTTCGCCGCCAGCATGCCAATTAGGATCGCACCATCGCCCGTCTTCGCAAGAAGGTGGCCGACCTCGAGAAGACCATCAAGGAGCAGGAAGCTCAGCTTGCAGCCAAGGAAGAAGAAGATGAGGGTGAAGACATCCAAGGAGACATGGATTCTTACCTCAACAACGATGATGACTTTCTAGGAGGAGAATGCTGTGGACTTTTACACTGATGATGAGGACTCCGACTTCATCGACGATGAGTAGGTGCACTAGAGCATCGTCGTAGCATGAGACGTATCGGTCTCATTGTATCGTAGCTTGCAGAATGGTTCTTCAAACCATCTGTTTTCCCTTTGATTGTTGTGGTGTGTGTTGTATCGTGTGCTTGCTTGCCTAAATGAAATGAAGTTATGTGAAAAACCTGAGTCTAACTCAAAGTTTTAGCTTTCCAAACCCAAAACCCTGAACCTTAGAATTTCCCTCTTACCCCTATATCCTTCTCAATCTTCAAATGACTCGTGGAAACCAAGGAGGGAGCAGCTCCTCGCAAGACCCAATGCTGCAGATCTTGCAGAATCTCATCGCAGACTGTGAAGCAAGCAGGGCAGAGCGCCAAGCCAACTTAGCAACATTGTAGCAGATCGCCCAGATGGCTCTCAACAACCAAGGGCATGGAAATCAGGAGCACCAGGGGTCCAAACTCAAAAACTTTCAGAATACCAATCCCCTAATCTTTAGCACTTCTAAAAACCCATTCGATGCTGATGACTGGTTACAAACCATGGAAAACAACCTCGAAGTTGCAGGAGTTGATGAAAATGAGAAAGTTCTCTTCGCCACCCACTATCGGGCGGGAGATGCCAGAGCTTGGTGGAATAGCATTCGCAATATGAATCATGGTCAAGTGATGACATGGGAAGCATTCGAAGTCAAGTTCAGCCGCACCCACATGCCGCAAGGACTAGTCAGCAGAATGAGAGATGAGTTCCACGAATTGAAGCAAGGAAGAATGACTGTGGTGGAGTACCGTGACAGATTCCTGTCACTAGCCAGATATGCACCCGATGAGATCAACACGGAGGCCAAGAAGAAGGAGAGATTCCTGAACGGACTGCATGATGAGATACAGACTGTCCTAGTCAACATCCGTTTCAAGGATCTCGAAGAACTAGTCGACTCTACCATTCAGATGGAAGGGAAGATTAACCAGGCAAACGACAACCGCACGCGTCGTATGATGCAGCAGTCTGGATCCAGTAGCCACCAGAAGTACCGTCCCAACCCTTCACCAGGATATGCACCAAGGAACAATCGACCCCCAAATTCTCGCCCAAGCTACCCCAACCGTAGCGGAGGCAATGTGAAGTCCAGAGGAAACAATCACAACTCCGGTAATGCCAACAATTTCAACCGTGCACCTCCCAAGAACCACAACAACAACACTGCATCCAGAACTGGCATCAATGTTGTGCCTGTCGCAGTCAAGGACAAGTCTTAGATCACTTGTTTCGAGTGTGGAGTGAAGGGTCACTACTCCAATGAGTGTCCCAAGAAGACTGCATCCAATGCCAATGTGAATGCCCTAGCTCAGCAGCAGCGTCGTGTTCAACCAGGAAGGAGATTTGCCCTAGGGAACCCTCACAACCGCAATGGCCGTCTCTTCCACATGAACGCAGAAGAAGCCCATGAAGCGCCAGATGTAGTGCTGTGTATGTTTTCTGTCAACTCAGTTTTAGCAAGAGTATTGTTTGATTCTGGAGCATCGCATTTATTTGTCACCGAAGAATTTGCATGCACTAGTAAGATTCACCCAACCAACCTGAAGCATGTCATGATAGTTCAAATCCCCGGTTCAACAATCAAAGCTAGAAAAATTTGCAAAGTTGTACCTATCAGAATACATGGGATAGATTTTTATGCCAACCTAATTGTACTTGGAACCAAAGGATTGGAAGTAGTACTAGGTATGGACTGGATGTCAAGGCATAAAGGACTGATAGATTGTGCTAAGAAAGCCATCACCATGACCAGTAGTTCTGGAGTCATAGTAGAGCATATCTCTGAAACCTTACCCCGTCAATTCAAGTGCAACAAGAGTGTAGCCTTGCCTACCATTGACCAAGTCCGAGTAGTCTGTGAATACCCAGACGTATTCCCAGATGAATTGCCAGGTATGCCCCCAGATAGGGATATTGAGTTCATTATCGAACTAATCCCCGGAAACGGACCCATAGCCCAGAGACCCTATAGCATGAACCCCTCAGAGTTAGTGGAACTGAAGAAGCAGTTGGATGCCATGTTAGAGAAAGGCTTGATTCAACCAAGTGCATCACCATGGAGATCACCAGTGTTATTCGTCGATAAGAAAGATGGAGGCAACCGTCTGTGCACAGATGACAGAAAGTTGAATGATGTCACCATCAAGAACAAGTACCCCTTTCCAAAGATAGAGGATCTATTTGATCAGTTGACTAGAACACAGGTACTCTCAAAGATTGATCTTAGGACTGGTTATCACCAACTTAAGATTCGTGCAACGGATATTCCGAAGACCGCCTTTACTACTCGCTATGGTTTATACGAGTATACGGTTATGTCTTTTGGATTAACCAATGCCCCTGCTTATTTCATGAACCTCATGAATAAGATCTTTATGAATTTCCTGGATAAGTTTGTAGTTATGTTTATCGACGACATTCTTATCCACTCCAAGTCAGAAGAAGAGCATGAGAAACATCTCAGAGTTATCCTAGAAACCCTGAGAGAGCATCAGTTATATGCCAAGTTCAGCAAGTGTGAGTTTTGGCTGAAAGAAGTAGGATTCCTAGGACATATTGTGTCTGTTGGAGGAGTCTCTGTTGATCCCGCCAAGATCAAAGATGTCGAAGAATGGGAAGCCCCAACCACTCAAACCCAAGTCCGTGCATTTCTCGGATTAGCAGGATACTACCGCAAGTTCGTAGAAGGGTTCTCGAGCATCGCCCGACCCATGACCCAATTGTTGAAAAAGGACAAGAAGTTTGAATGGACAGACAAATGTGAAGCCAGTTTTCAGGAGCTGAAGAAGAGATTGATATCAGCCCCAATATTGGTCATACCAGACATCAAGAAGTCGTTTGATGTGTATTGTGACGCATCCAAGATTGGTCTCGGATGTGTATTGATGCAAGAAGGCAAAGTCATCGCGTATCTGTCTCGACAACTGAAGCAGCATGAGCATAACTATCCGACCCATGATCTTGAGCTAGCAGTCGTGGTTCTAGCATTGAAGACATGGCGTCATTATCTGATGGGTAATCGCTGTGAGATTTACTCAGATCACAAGAGCTTAAAATATATCTTCACTCAGAAGGAGCTGAATATGAGACAAAGGAGATGGATAGAGTTAATCAAGGACTAGGACCTTGACATTCACTATCACCCCGACAAAGCCAATGTGGTAGCGGATGCTCTTAGCAGATTGCCGTGTAGGCTAAATACCATGATCAAGGAGAAGCAACCAAGTTTGTATGAGGAGTTGGAGCAGTTCAGGACTGAATTAGTTAGCAAAGGATTCTTAGCTAGCATTGAACTTCAACCCACTTTGGTTAGCCAAATCAAGGAAGCCCAGAAGGGGAATGAAAGTATCGACGGAATCAAACATCGTATTGGTACAAGAAAGGTACCTGGATTCACGAAAGACGAAGAAGGAGTACTGTGGTACAAAGGACGTATTTGTGTACCAGCAGATTCGGAGCTGAAGGAAGTTATTATGAAGGAAGCTCATGATACTCTTTATTCTATCCACCCCGGAGGAACAAAGATGTATCAGGACTTAAAAGAGCAATTTTGGTGGCACAAGATGAAGAGAGAAATCAGAAGCTACATCGCCAAATGTGACATCTGTCAAAGAGTCAAAGCAGAGCATCAGAGACCTACAAGACTGTTACAACCATTGCAGATTCCAGAATGGAAATGGGATTCCGCCGGAATGGACTTTATCACCGATTTACCTACTTCTAGTAGGACAAATGACTCAATTTGGGTCATAGTTGATAGACTGTCCAAGGTAGCCCACTTTATACCTGTCTACCTACCAGAGTGCAAAGCTAGCAGAGCTATACATTGCTAGGATTGTTAGTCTGCACGGAATCCCCAAGACCATCGTATCAGATCGAGGAACTCAGTTTACCTCTAGATTTTGGCAGAAAGTCCAAGAAGGATTAGGAACCAAGTTGAACTTTAGCACCGCGTATCACCCGCAAACTGATGGATAGACTGAGAGAGTCAACCAGATCCTAGAGGATATGCTTAGAGCTTGTGTGTTGGAATACAGATCAAAATGGGAAGACTGCCTGCCTTTCGCAGAATTCTCATATAACAATAGTTATCAAGCTAGTTTGCAGATGGCACCATTTGAATTCCTATATGGAAGAAAGTGTCGTACCCCTTTGAATTGGTCGCAAGTAGGAGAGAGTCAGATCTTTGGACCCAAAAATCTCCGAGAAGCAGAAGAGAAAGTTCACAGAGTGCGTGAGCACCTCAAGACCGCCCAATCCAGACAGAAGAGTTATGCTGACAAGAGAAGGAGAGACCTGACTTTCAATGTCGGAGATTTTGTATATCTCAAGGTTTCACCACTAAAGGGAACTCAACGCTTTAATCTGAAGGGAAAGTTAGCCCCTAGATATATTGGACCCTTCAAAATTCTGAACCGTCGAGGAAAAGTATCGTACCAACTGGAACTGCCTAAAGAGATGTCAGCCATCCACAATGTGTTCTATATCTCGTTACTTCGCAAATGTTTGGAAGTGCCCGATAAGACTGAAGTTTTCAAGAACATCGATCACAGAGTTGTGGAAATCAACAATGACTTGACCTATAGAGAAGTGCCCATCCGTATCTTAGAAGAAGCCTACAGAACCACCAGGACCAGGAGTATCAAGTTTCTCAAGATTCAGTGGAGCAACCATACCGAGGAGGAAGCCACTTGGGAGCGAGAAGATTACATCAAGATAGAGTTCCCAGATCTCTTTAGTTCCTAGTTTTCTTTGCAAATCTCAGGACGAGATTTTATTTAAGGGGGGAAGGTTTGTAACATCCCAAAACTTTAATCCAAGCTTATCAAGATCTAAATCATCAAATTTAGGGTTAACAAAAACTTTTCCAAATTAAAAATAAAAGCATTCATGTGTATGTGCAGTTAAATTAGGAATTGATTTGAATTGCCGTGGTTCTGTGATTCTTTGCTTGTAAAATGTTTCATAGGTGATTTAAACATCATCTACATCATTTCCCAAACTTTTACTAAAGAAAATCAAATCAAAAACAATTAAAAGGGAGGAATGGTCATTTTGGCCATTTTAATCCACTACACTACTTTGAGTGTTCCTAACACTCATTTCTTAACAGAAACAATTCATGATCTTTGCACCCCCGCTAGTACACATAATGAGGTACGAAGGCCCACCTTTTGATCTGCTAAAACATTCTTTTGCTTATTTTAAATGGCATGTGAAAATTGAACTCAATGCATCTGCATAGATCACCCCTTTTTCAAAAAACATCAAATTGAGCTCCACTTTCAAAACCCTTGCAACCAGAGACTACCTAGTACTAGTGTAGATCACCCAAAAAATTTGAACTCAAAATTCAAAAGTTTTTCTCTTTCGGCCATTCCATCAAACACCTTGTGGGCACAAATCTGGCCAAATTCAAAACACTGTTTTGAGCAGTGATCTTGGTCACCATTTGGGCCTAACCCTGTCCCCTTGTTCCCCCAGTGCAAACCCTACCCTTCGCTAGCCTAGCCAAACCCTGTGCACACGACCAATTGGTCATGGCCATTAAGGCTGAGCACCTTGAGCACCCCCACCGGCGACATCGCGCCACAGCAGCCGCCAGCCTCTCTCGCCATGTCTACACGCTCGCCAGTGGTCCACCGCCACCGTCCAACCACCCCAGCCTAGAGACAGAGAGCAGAACAACAGGAACCGCCACGCCCGGAGCTGGTCGACCATGCCGACGCCGCCCGCAGAGCACGCTCTGTCCCCGCGTGCACAAACCACCCCTCGGCCGCAGCCCGTGACTACCACTCCGCCATGACCTAGGGAACACCCCAGACACCCCCGTTGGCTGCCCAACGCACCCCAGCCACCGCTCATCCTCGGACCCGCCGCCTCTGCCGCCCAGAGCGCGTGACGCGCCCGACCAGCACAGAGCCCGCCTTGCCGCGCCTTTAAGCCTCAGTGCACCGCCAGGAGACAGGCCACCGTCCCCTACCTCGAGCCACGCCGCTAGCCCCCTGTGCCGCCCTCGCCGGAGTCGCCTGCCCATACCGCTCGGTCTCACCCTCGGGCCTATATAAGCAGGCCTCCCCAGCCTCTTTTCTCCACACTCACTCACTCCCCACCTCTCTCTGAACTTCGCCCACCTCTAGCCAACGCCGCTCGAGCTCTGCCTCGCCAGAATTGGAGCCGGAGCCGCCGCAGCAGGAGGAGAAGGGCGCCTGCGATTTAGGGCACCCCAAGCTCCACCGCAACCACGCCTTGCCTCGCCGTCGTCTTCCAGTTAGTTTGCCCGCCTCGCCGTCGTCACTGGAGCCCTGGTACGTCCCCGGTAGACCCCCACCGAGCCGCTAGGGTTCGAGCTCGCCGGCGACATGTTCGTCGTCGATGACGAACCTCAGCCGTAGATCCCCTTCTAATCCTACGGCCCACAAGGCGTGTACCGTTTCGCGTGTTAAGTGCCGCTGACCAGCGGGACCCCCCGTCAGCTGAGCCCCACGCTGCGGAGCGCCACTGGGCCGGCCCATGTTCTTTCCCGCGCTAGCCCAGCCATTCAAAATTGGATTTTTCTTTTTAAGTCAAATCTAGTTTCTGTCCACTAGTTTAAAATTCAATTCTGGGAGTTTTACAAATCCAAATAGCATCAAACCAATTTTGCCTGAAAGGTATTGCAATGATCTATCCAAGCCCGTTGGGTTTAATCCAATTAGAGTTAGAGATCTCTCCTAATAAAAATAACAAAACAGAAGCATTTGCACCTTGCAACATTTTTATAAAATCAACCAAGTTAGCTTTTGAGTTGATTCCAACTCTCAAAAATCACATTTCATCATATCTATCTAAATATGTAAAAATATTAATGTTTACATATAGTTACTTTGGACTAGTACCAAAATAATGCTATATAGGCATTTCTAGTCACTTTAAATCATTAAATAATGAACTAAAACCAAAGTAATTATGATCCAACCTTTAAATCTCATTCCCCAATGTTAGAATATATGGTGATGACATGTGTCAAGATGATCCCATATTTTAAGTGGTGAATATTAAATCTTAGTTAAATTTTTCAATGAGTAGAAATTACTTTTCTAAATTAAAAAGATGAAACTAGTGATTTAAACTTGTGATGATAATAGATCATCAAATGTGTGTCTTAGAATGCTATTTAGCCTAGTTAAGTATTGTTTGGTGATTGTGTACTCCGTATGTCTTTATAGCCGATAGTACCGACCAAGCTTTCGAGGAGGAGGAGTTCTACCAAGAAGAAGAAGAAGAAAATTTCAACCACTGCACCAACCAAGGCAAGCCACCATTAACAATGCAAGTTAACACTTGCAAGTTCCTGCTTAGCAAGCTAGGATCAAACTAGATGATTTAGCAAAGATGCTTTAGGCATGCTTTGATCACACCCCTTTGACTATTAGTTACCCCAAGTCTTCTTTACAAGTTTTACCTCCCTTGGTTTACACAAAGTTCTTGACTTGTTTTGAAGGTAGCATAAAGAGTATAAAACTTGACCTATTTAGGTAAACTTTAGATGTCATTCTATGGCATGAGATTGAACCCATCTTTTCCACTTTAGTGAACAATCTTAACTTAGTAGTTTAGAGTAGATCAAAAACTTGAGTCACTTTAGATGGGAACACTTGGTGAACATGAATTATGAAAACCTTGGAATGATGAGTCATTCTATTGAGATGTTTTGACATGTGTTGAGAAACACAAATGGTTTATTATGATGAAAATGTTGAGGCATGAGCCTTAACCTTTTTATAAAACTGATGGTTGGATTCGGATGCGATACCATTCCAAATTTACCATACAACCACACTACCAGAATTGGGTAAGGCTTAGCTGGAAATTTATATGCATTAGTATTAGTTCCCTCGCGGGAGAGGTTTGAGCTGAGGCTACCTCTCAATGTTGTCCACCTATGCAGTGCCCAAGATGACAGATGGTCATGGTTTGCAGGCCATGCTCATAGGAGAGGTGCTTATACTAGGGTGTGTAAAGGGAAGGTTATGTTTGATTATCTGCATACTAAGTATGATGATTCAGGGTTATCCCTGACAGATGTATCGAATCTTGTGCTGAAAGTGTACCACCTCTACAGAGTGTCAAACTATTCGAATAGCCGCGTCCGCGGTTATGGACAGTTGGAATGGCCATACTGTTTCGTTGTCAGATGTTTTCTAAAGAACTTGAAATGAATGATGAACTTTGACTTGACCACAAAAGGGTTGTGTTTATGACAATAGCTTTCCAACTTAAGTGATTCTAGAACTTTACCTTATCTTTCTTTGCTTCTGAACTCAGCTTAGGTTTCAAACTTAACTTTATAGTTAAACTTAGATTTAGCACTTTAACTTTAGAACTATCCTACTTGTTAGTGGTAGTTTGCGAGTACTTAAAGAGTACTCATGGCTTTTGTCCCTGGCTATTCTCATGGCTAGACTATGAAAGAGACTATCAAGATGATGGCCAACAGGATGGCTATGATAACTAGGACTATCTGCCTTCGTCAGCATTGCATGTGCCTCTGAAGATGGACCCCACTGCTACGCTTATCTTTTATTTCCGTTGCTTGTTGTATTCAGACTGGATCATGAGATCCTTATTTGTGTAAGACCTTATGTGTGGTTTGTAATGGATGATGTACTGTGATATCCAATCCGTTATGTCTCGCAAAAATGGTAATCCTGGGATTGCGAGGTATGACATAACGGGCATCTGGGATTAAAAATCCGGGTGTTGACAACTAGTTGATTGATGCATACTTTGGTATTGCTTGTTTAAAACTATTGTATCTAGTCACTCTTATGAACTTTGAAGGTGTCATATGCATTTATATTTGCTACTCTATGAGGGACAAGTTGAATACTAGTATGCTATGTTTTCTTTATGTGAAACAAACAAACGTCTTGCAAAGCATTGTTATTCATGAATCTTTTGTTTGTGCCTTTTCATGTTGCATCATAGTTTCTTTGTCTTATTGCTAGAACTTCATCTTTCATGTTATGATTGAAGTACTATGATCCCAGCTTTGAATGTTTTACAAATACTTTGATCAAGTCTTTGATGGTGCATGTCACCTCAAAAATTATTCTTTATTTTTATCACTTACCTCCTCGAGGACGAGCAGGAGTTAAGCTTGGGGATGTTGATACATTGCAAATGTATCTATAATTTTTGATGTTCCATGCTTGGTTTTATCCACTTTCTTGTGTTTTGTTCCAACTTTGGAGTACTTTTCATATGATTTCTTGGACTAAACCTATTAACAAGTGCCACAATGCCAGTTGCTTGTTTTCTGCTGTTTTTGGTTCCAGGAAAGTTAGAAAATCAATATTCTCGGAATTGGACCGGACAAAAGCCAAAGTTGATATTTTCCCGGAAGACTCACGGAGCCAGAAGGAGAGTCGGAGAGGGGCCACAGGGTGGCCACACCACCCCATGGCGTGGCTCCCCCAGGCCGCACCAGGGCATGGTGTGGGCCCCCTGGCCGCCCACCGACCTTGCCTCTTCGCATATAAGAAGCCTCCCGATACCAAAACCCTAGGTCGTCAATCAGAAATCCACGAAAAGTTCCGCTGCGTCGCCGCCACCGAAGGGGAGATTCGGGGGACAGAAAGTCTCTGTTCCGGCACCCTGCCGGGACGGGGAAGTGCCCCCGGAGCCATCTCCATCGATCTCCACCACCATCTCAATCACCATTGCCGATTCCCATGATGAGGAGGGAGTAGTTCTCTCTCGAGGCTAAGGGTTCTACCGGTAGCTATGTGTTCATTTCTCTCTATGCGTGATCTTATTGTGATCATGAGCTTGTAATCTATAGATCTACCTTGCTACTCAAGTGCTTTAATAGATCTCTGCTCTCCCCATGTGTGTGAAAGTGATAGCGTGCTCACCATGGTGGCACTTAGGCTAGAGATTACAAATACTTGTTATGAGTTATATTTGGAGTTGGATGTCTTTATGAAATTCTGGTGTTTGTTGGACTCATCTAGTACTCAAGGTGACAGTGTGGGGTTTTCTAGATGGGAATGGCTTACTTTGAGGAGTGTTGTTATAGCCCTACCAACGATTAGAGTGTCCAACCGGAGGGTAGTTAAGAGTAGTATCATAAAGAGAATATATATTTATATGAGAGTGTTCACTAGTGAAAGTATGATCCCTAGGCCTTGTTTCTAAGCACTGAAACACCGTTTGCTATTAGATCTATTACATGTTTGCTTGTTTCCATCTTTATTTCAGTTTTCCTTTAGTCTCTTCTACACCATCAAGCTATTTTCTCGCACCATTGTCTTATATCCATACCACTTGTGTTTCACTATCTCTTCGCCGAACTAGTGCACCTATACACCTGACAAGTGTATTGGGTGTGTTGGGGACACAAGAGGCTTCTTGTATCTTGATTGCAGGGTTGCTTGAGAGGGGATACCTTTGACCACTTCCTCCCTGAGTTCGATAAACCTTGGGTGATCCACTTAAGGGAAAACTTACTGCTGTTTTACAAACCTCTGCACTTAGGCCCAACAACTGTCTACAAAAATAGAAGTGCATGGACATCAACTCCCCATCTCTCCCTGTCTCAGCGACACTTTAATTGCTTTGGAGCAACTCCAAGAGGTTACCCATTTATGGTTAAGAAAAATAGTTTGGGCTCATTCCTTTTTCAACTCACCCCTTTTTCAACTTACCCATAGTTGCTTATCTATATCTATACTCTTATAAAAAAGCAAATATTTTCTTTTCTAAAGCCACCCCGTGAAGTGTATCCAGTCACATCGGTACTATCCAGTTATCTCACCAAAGTTGATCTAGCGGCCTGGATTAATCGTACGCAATGTCGTGGATGCACTTAGCGATTATTAACGTCGGACGATACTCAGCCATCAGTCCGTCCGTCCGCGGAGTGGAAAAAAAACGAGGACGAACAAAACTGCCCCACACCCAATCCGCGCAATCTGCCCATGATCATGGATCACCCCGTCCTCTCCGCCACCGAGAACTCCTCTGTTCCCCTGATCTCTCCACCTCTGGGATCCCTCTCCTCTACTTCTTTCCACGGCCGGCGAAGAGCGATGGGCGCGAAGGCCGGTCACGGGCGGCACCAATCAGCGGGCGATCGGAGAAGGTGACCAGCGCCGAGCAGGCCGAGAACCGGGCGGCGACAGCGACCAGAAGCCTGCCACATCATTGGATCAGTCCGCTGCGGAGGACCCGGCCCCCTGAATCCCGATTCCCCACCTCCTCGACGCCGCCGGCTGCCTCTCATGCCTCCGACTTCCATGTCATCACCGCCTGCCATGGCCGATCTCTTCGACTGGTTGCAGTGGACTCTATGTTGTTGCCGGTAAGGGGGCTTCGCCGAGCTGCGTTGGTGAGGTTACATGGATTTCTTGCCCCCGTTTCTTATTTGCTAGGCAGCCTGCTGCTTCGCCAAGATGTTCCTGTGCACATTGATAGCCTCGCCGTGTGGCCCATGTGCAGATCTCCAACATGATGACGATTAACGCCTTCGTGGTAAGGGATCTTGGCGCCCTGCAGAAGAAGATCGTGTTGATCGGCTACAAGGATATGAGTGAGCAATCATATACCCACATGTGTTTTTTATGGTAATGCACACAATCAGTCAATGATTCTTTGCTAATGTCCTATTAGAGCAAGTACAATGAGGTTTAGTCAGCAGACTATAAGACTTAAAATAGTATATTTGTGCTTAGTTAGATGAGAGAGAAGAGGAGAGAGAAGAGGAGTGGGTGCTTAGTTAAGAGCCAGATGCAGCACGTGCTCTTAGGCACTATGTGAGAGTGAAAAGTGGATCATACATTAATAAAGTTACCTCTAACTATTGTACATATCAGCTATTAGATTGACTTTAGATGACATGGACATGGCTTATAGCCAACAGCTGGCTCTACAACTGCCCTTGCTCTTACCTGGCCTTTCTTTTCCTCTCCTGGTTGTGAGAGTGGTGCACGACCAAGCTTTTCTGCTTCTACTGGAACCTTGTAACATAGCAGCGCACGAGTTCGTTGCTCACCAAGATGGTGCAACGCATAGCTCCACGACTCGACGGACACTGGACGGATAAGACTGGATACAGTATTGCAGTAGGCAGCAGCAACATACATCGTCTGTATGCGCTATTGATTCTACAATCTCTTTGTGTTAACACGTTGTTTTTGGTTCAGTTTCAGCTTTTTAAAATATACCAGGCCTATATGAAGAGCATGGTCCAGAAGAAGATACATTAGCAATATATGTGAGTTAGTGACCATTTGATTGCATAATCCTAATTTGAATTAGATATTATTTTTACTCAGCCTATATTAAATATAGGTATAGTGCTGCCAAGTTCTCAGCCTAAAGAAGGGAATTAGGAGAGTTTGGAGGGGAGAAGATATCGGATATCTGTGGGTAAAACAGTAAATTATTGTTGTAGGACATTTTATCAATTTAAGGAGTACGAAGGAAATAGCTAGACGGAAAAGTAAATGATAATTTTCTACATTTAAGGAGCACGAACCAAATAGCTAGACTGAAAAGTAAATGATAATTTTATTGTAATTTGGTAGAGAGCTGAATAGGTACATGGCTCCTGTTGTATAAATAATATTTGGTTATCTTCTATAGGAGAGCACTTATTAATTTGGCTTATATGTATTGGGACACATTGAAATAATTTAGAAAGTTGGGTTATTTTCATGTCAACTTACATGTACTTTGCTATTCCACATATTTCTTTATCTTCTCATTGCCGTGTTGATTCATTCATATGCGGTTGTGCTCTTCTGACAAGGATTTCCCTCGTGTCCTGAGATAACTACTAATACTTGGGCACATATTTGAGAGAATTTGTTTGGAGGTACATAATGAAACCTCATAGGTTCTACTTTCGTGATTCTTTCAACGAATTTGTTATTTATTATCGCGTTGAAGCTAACATGTATGAACTTATTTACATAAAAATCAGAAAATCCTTGAACATGGAGTCCAAGTTGACTACAGATGTAGAAAAATAACTCTGAAACCCTTCTCTATATTTAATTCTGAAACTACTCTTAGGGCCTGCTCTGCATCTCGAATACGGTGGGCACAGGAAGTTATGGGATAATTTTCCTAAAAACGAGTGATCCTGGCAGCAAGGTACTTATTGATGTGGCTCTCTTGTAGTGATTTTTTTTTATCAATTCATTGAAATTTAGTAAGTTTTTTTTATCAAGGATAACTAATTTAGAAGTTACCAAAGGAGTTCTGGATATGGATTTTGATCATAAAAGATGATTTGCTACTAAGAACGAAAGGTTTGGTGACCTTATTACCAATAGCGTATGTTCTCATTTCTATATACTACCTCCAGGTTGTTGCCATTGCTCATGATCGCCACTAAGTGAGCTACATAGAGAAGTTGGAATTGCAAGAAAAATTTACGGCACACGGAAACTATTACTCATGTCAATTCTCTAAGTGCGTCTAATTTTCACCGTTTAGTTTGTTGGGTACCACCATCCTCATTCCATTTTCATGTTGGAAATAAAATGTCAACCAAATCCAGTTAATGTTGTATAGCATGACTTCTTTTGAGCCTTCAATGTTATTGAGGGTGGTCTTCCATTGTTGAGTGTTGATGCGTGGGGCGAGGGTTTTGTTGGATGCAAAGCCCATTGTGTCCACAGGAGATTCATCCGATTTGTTGTCACAGCTCTGGCAGAGGATCCATCATATCATGAATAGATATTGGTGTAGGATAACACAATAGCAATGGTGTTGATGAGTAAGCCAAAAGGAGCCAAAGAAGGAGATTCGAAGTAGGGAAGCAGCACATTATTTTCTTGCGTATACGGATGAAAAAGAGGTATGTTGATAGAGGAAGGGAGACATAAGTACACCATGATCACTATAGAGAAAATGTAAAAATAAATATGCCATCACATATAAATTGTAATATTGTAGAACACATAAGATCTCACCATGTGTACAATCTTTGATGCCTATGTACTCATGTTATGTAGTCTATTGCATTTGATGTCAGAAAAAAGCCCATTACCATATTGATATCCACGATTATCTCTAAAACAGGACGTAGATAAATTTGTACACAATGTGGATTGATTTGGATAAATATTGATGTATAACAATTTAAGACGTGCGTTGCACGTGCACTTATACTAGTGCAAAACTAGCACTACACGTAGGTCCCACGTGGCAGTGGGTGACTTTTTCATCCTTTTTAATTTATTTCAACTTCCACATTCCCCCCAACGTGGCCGCTCGCCGGCATCAAGCTCGGCCTCCTGCCGGCATCGAGCGCCACCTCCTGGCAGCAAGCTCACAAGAGACAATATAGGGGTAGCGAGGTAGGGAGGGACAAATCCCGGCCGGAGCTCAAGGGGACACGGTTGGGGATGGCGATGCGCACGACGTCGAAGCTCGCAGTAGGGTTGGTGCAGGTATAGCTGGACACGAGCTGGCTCGGTCCAGCTCGCCGTCGAGCCGCAAAAATCTCGGGTTAGATTTGACGAGCCCGAGCCAGCTCGTTGGCCGTCGGCGAGCCGCACAAATGAGCTTGGCCTGAGCTTTCGACGAGCTCGGTCCAGCTCGGTGCAGCTCGCAAGCCTGGTGGGGCTGCTCACTGATGGGTGGGCCCTCTTGAACGGTTGCGGCAGTGTGGGCGGTGACGTCGGACCTGGAGCGGTGTCGTCAGTGCTTGGCGTCGTGGCGGCCGTGCTTGCCATCGTGGCGGTGTGGCGCAACGGCGACACTGCAGGGCGGCGTGGCGGCCCAGCGGTGGCACGGCTGGGCGGCGTGGAGGCCGCACTGCTGGGCGTCCTAGAACCCTAACTTGGAGGGAATAAGAAACTCCCATGCTATCTAGCGATAAACTAAACGGCCCAACTAGACAACTATCCAGCCCATTGTCTCTAATTTATTCTTGTACTAATTCAAAAAATGGCGAGCCAACGAGTGGACCGAGCCGAGCCGGGCTCGGCCCGAGGCCATCGCGATCCAAGAATTCGGACTCGGCACGGTCCAGAGAGAGTATCGGGCCGAGCCTAACTCGGGTCGAGCCCAAGAAGCTCGGGATGAGCTGAAAAGCCCGAGTTGAGGGTCCAGGTATAGGTGCAGGCAGGGTTGCGGATCTTGCAACTAGGGGTGGATGGCGGAGCTCGAAGCTCGGATGGCGGGGGAGTTATGCAGCTATCAAACATGGCCCCGATTTGGCTGAACCGAGGCCACCGCCGCGTTGATGCACGTGGCCAGTCTAGCTCGATTCCGGTGGGGTGGAGAGGCGGTTGGGACAAAACAAGGGCGTGGGATGTTGGGGAGTTGGCGGCGAGATTGGGTGGCGCGGCATACGGTCACCAACGACTAGAGACGGCAGGGACGATGACCACCGGCGCCAGAATCAAGCAGGGAAACTTCCACGCATTGCAGTTGGAGGCTGCCGCCATTGGCAGCGCGTCATGGAGGCTATATTGGGCAGCGACCCCCCTTTCCAAAGTGCAATTTTTTTATTAGGTAGTAATCGGCGTCCTAGCCCTGCCCAAGAGTAGAGCATCTCGTTTTTTCTTCCACTCCTCCCCAATTCGATCACACAGGAATAACCGAGTGGTGTCGTCTCGGATACACGTCTGCCTCCGCCCATGTGGTCATGTCCATGGTGGCAGATCACTAGGTCCTCCTCTCCAGTTCGACTGGAATCCATCCCCGCCCGATCGCCCCTCCCCCCATCCCGAGTTCTTCCTCCCTGACTCCCTCGATCCGCCTCTCCAAGTCCCTTCTAGCCTTTTCTGCCTCGTTTGCGTGTGCTCCGTCTAGCGCGGCGGCGGCGCCTCAATCCCACCGGCCACCCGCGACCGGAGACGGTACACCGTCTTCTCCTTTCCTCCACCGTCCAGT
The DNA here is from genome assembly GCA_910589775.1 of Avena eriantha. Lineage (NCBI taxonomy): Eukaryota > Viridiplantae > Streptophyta > Magnoliopsida > Poales > Poaceae > Avena > Avena eriantha. The sequence goes on along the minus strand of OU342746.1, from coordinate 281,722,892 downwards.
TACTCTAGCACCCATCATCTTTGCTTCCCAAAAGGTAATACCGTCCACTGATTCAACGCCTATTTCTGAAATCTAAATTCTGTTTATGTCATACGAAACTCAGATAAGTGTCCTATTTATAATTTTTGACTATTTTGAATCCACGTTCTTTAGTTATTTCACTAATTTTAGATGTCCATTACAACACTTGTTTGATTTATTTGATGAAAAATTGACTCAATAGAAATTTGTTATTTATGTAGCAATGGAGAAACAACAGAAGATGCAATCTTTTTTTAAAGAAAACAAGATGAAGATGATGCTGAACATACAGCTATTCCCGATACTCTAGCATTGGTTGAATTTGTAAATCCATTACATGATGATGATGGGTAAGAAAATCAGATGCAAGATGAAGAAGAGCAAGAAAATCATAGCAGTGAAAATCAAGGTGAAGAGCAGCAAGCAAGCAGACCTGTGACATTTCGTGGAAATGATTTCTTGGAGAGAGATGATACGTTGCAAACGTATCTATAATTTTTTATGTTCCATGCTTAGTTTATATCTACTTTCTTATGTTTTGTCCACACTTTGGAATACTTTTTATACACTTTCTTGGACTAACCTATTAACAAGATGCCACAGTGCCAGCTGCCTGTTTTTTATTGTTTTTGATACTAGAAAGTCAGAAAATGAATATTCTCGGAATTAGACCGGACAAAAACCAAAGTCGATATTTTATCGGAAGACTCACGGAACCAGAAGACGAGACGGAGAGGGCCACAGGGCGGCCACACCATGTGGTGGCGTGGGTCCACCCTGGCCGCGCCACCTAGTGGTGTGGGCCCCTGGCCGCCCACCGACCTTGTCTCTTCGCCTATAAGATGCCTCCCGATGCAAAAACCCTCAGTCGTCGAGCCTTCAGCCACGAAAAGTTCGGCAGCGCCGCCACCACCGAAGGGGAGATTCGGGGGACAGAAAGTCTCTGTTCCGGCATCCTGCCAGGATAGGGAATTGCCCCCGGATACATCTCCATCGATCTCCACCACCATCTCCATCGTCGTTGCTGATTCCCATGATGATGAGGGAGTAGTTCTCTCTCGAGGCTAAGGGTTCTACCGGTAGCTATGTGTTCATCTCTCTCTCTATGCATGATCATATTGTGATCATGAGCTTTGTAATCAAGTAGATCTACCTTGCTACTCAAGTGCTTTATTAGATCTCTGGCTCTCCCCATGTGTGTGAAAGTGACAGCATGCACACCATGGTGGCACTTAGCCTAGAGATTACAAATACTTGTTATGAGTTATATTTGGAGTTGGATGTCTCTATGAAATTGTGGTGTTTGTTGGAACCATCTGGTGCTCAAGGTGATAGTGTGGGGTTATCTAGATGGGAAAGGCTTACTTTGAGGTGTGTTGTTATAGCCCTCATGGATTAGAGTGTCCAACCGGAGAGTAGTTTAGAGTAGTATCATAAAGAGAAGATATTTATATGAGAGTGTTCACTAGTGACATTATGATCCCTAGGCCTTGTTTCTAAGCATTGAAACACCGTTTACAACTAGATATGTTACATGTTTGCTTGCTTCCATCCTTATTTTAGTTTGCTTTTAGTCTCTTCCACTCCATCAAGCTATTTTCTAGCTCCATTGTCTTATATCCATATCACTTGTATTTCACTATCTCCGAACTAGTGCACCTATACACCTGACAAGTGTATTGGGTGTGTTGGGGACATAAGAGACTTCGTGTATCTTGATTGCAGGGTTGCTTGAGAGGGATAACTTTGACCACTTCCTCCATGAGTTCGATAAACCTTGGGTAATCCACTTAAGGGAAACTTGCTGCTGTTCTACAAACCTCTGCACTTGGAGGCCCAACAACTGTCTACAAGAATAGAAGTGCGTAGACATCAAGCTATTTTCTGGCGCCGTTGCCGGGGAGGTAAGGTAAAAGGTACTCACATCCTTCGGTGTGAGTGCTCGAAGTTATTTCCTTTAGATTCTGCAATTTTGTATTTTTGTTTCTTGTTTTTATTTTAACTAGTTAGGCTTAATGGAAAACAACAACAAAATTAGAGAGCTTTATAGTATTTATCTTGAGCTAGGACATGAAGTGTTTGAATAGAAAATTAAAAACCTATGGAACTTTATTTGCATGCTAATAGCAATGTTGTTAGTATGAATTATTTAGACACCATTATTGCTAATGCTATGGAAAAGTCTAAGCTTGGGGAAGCTAGTTTTTATGAAAATGATCTTTTTAGTTCCCCAGCTTTGGAAGATAGCTATTCTATTGCTTATGATGATACAAAACCTCCAATATATGATGATTACAATGATGAATATGATATTTTCAGTCCACCTACTATTGAGGAGAAAATTAATTATGATTACAATATGCCTCCTATATTTGATGATTATGGTGATGAGAATAATAATGGTAGCTATTTTGTTGAATTTGCTCCCACTACGATTAATAAGAATGACTATGTTTGTGAGGAGAGTATTAATTCTTTTATGCATGTGGATCATGATAAGAATGTTTTATGTGATAGTTATATTGTTAATTTTATTCATGATGCTACTAAAAGTTATTATGAGAGAGGGAAACATGGTTTTATGTATCTCAACAATATTAAGTTTCCCCTCTTTATGTTGAAAGTCTTGAAGTTGCACTTGTTTTGCTTTCCTATGCTTGTTGCTTTGTGCTTTCATGACTTGTTTATTTACAAGATTCCTATGCATAGGAAGTAGGTTACACTTAAATGTGCTTTGAATTTGCTTCTTGATGCTCTCTTTTACTTCAATTCATATTCCTTACGTGAGCATCTTCTCAAACTATCATGCCTAACTTAAAGGCGTTAAAGAAAAGTACTTATTGGGAGTTAACCCAAAAGTTTTAGATGAGTCTTGGAAGTTATTACCTCTGTAATAACCGCTCCTTATCCTTTTTATTTGTTTTTTGTGCCAAGAGTAACCTCTAATGAGAGAGAAGTAATGCTTGGGAAAGTTGCTGTCCCGAAACGGATTTTTGTTCTTCACCGTAAAAATTCATGTAAAATCTCTGTACGTTGTTTTGAGGCATGAATTTTTGTGCTTTTGTCCCAGGTTGTTATCTAACTTTTGTTATTTCAACACTTTTTGATTTGAGCAATAGAAGGTCTTATAAAAAATTGGTTTTTACCTGCTGGTCTGTTTTGACAGATTTTTGCCATTATTTGCATTTGCTTCTTTTTGGTTCCTTTTTGAGTTCTCTTTCGGGAATCGAGCTTGTTGAGGGAAGTGCTACAGTAGCTTGTGTTTTAATTGAAGTTTTATTGGTGTTGAAACTGAACCCAAAGACTTATTATCTTGAGTGCACTAATGTTACTAATAAAGATTGTGTGAAGTTTTGTATGAAGGAAAAATTTCAGGTGTATGGAAGGAATGAGTAATGAGATGAATAATGGACTAAAGATCAAGTTTGGGGATGCCACGCGTGTCACTCCAAGAAATATCCAAGAAGTAAAAGCGTCAAAACTTGGAGATGCCCAAGGCATCCCCTTGTTCATCAATAAAAATCCCAGGTTTCTTCCAAACACTTCATTTTTATTGTTTCATGCACAGTTGTGTTGTTCTTGGAGTGTCTTCCTTTTCGTTTTTGTTTTGGTTTTTCGTTTGATTGGTTTTCTTAGTTTGCTGAATAAATTTGTTGGACCCCCTCTTTCATACATTGGTTTTCAAATAGTTTGGTTTGGATTGGAAAAGAGTAGGAAAGTTAATGCTTAAGTGGTAAAGAGAGCTTGTTTTTGACTGTGGCCTATGCTTTGTCATGCCATGCTTGATATTGTTTTGTCTTTATGCTTAGTATTCTTTGCTATAGCATGACATGTTATAAACAATTGAGATTGATTAATGTGCCTTGGAAGGATCATGTGTTGTTTTTAGCATATTAAAGCATAGTATTGTGATATTCTCCTTTGATGCTTTATTTGGGTTGACTTGGCACATGCTCACACCATGTTATGACTATCCCAAGTCACCATAGCCTTTATGATCCTTTAGTTTTCGACTTGCGATATCACTTTATGCTTTAATCAATGATGTTTTCTCACTCTGCATGATTATGGCCATTATTGCTCTCTTAGTTGGTCGCTCCCAGTCTTTTGCTAGCCTCCGTAATCAAGTATGAATTCCACTCATGCATCCAACTCCTAAAACCAAGTTATTCCAAAGAGTCCACCATACCTATTAGCAATTGCTATTCCAAGTACATTCATGTTTTTATCTATCTTCCAAATTAAACTTGTTATGTGAAAATTAGTGATTAAAGCTCTCATGAACTTCATGGCACACTTTACATTCTTGCATTTAATAAACTTGACCCATTGTGTCCATCTTTTTTGCGTATATGCTTGAGCTTTATAATTTGAAATTAGCAGAACCATGTATCATGGGGAACGCTTTCAACATTGCACTTGTACTTTGTACCCCGTTGATATCATGTTCTTTTGCTTATGGATCCCGACGGTGTGAAATAAAAGTGGAACTTGTAAGATCATGGAGTTTGTATGTGTGTTAGAGAAATGCCTGGGTTGCTAGCCTAAGCCATGCCTAATCATGGTGGAAACTTGCAGCATAACCATAATGAGCACTCTATGAAGCATCCTTAATAAAAACCTATGCAAAGAGCAAATAAATGGATCGCTGAGATGCTCATTGTCTGCTTGCCTTGTCATTTTGATTATGGGATAGCTCCTGTATCATGTGCAAGGGGTACCCCGTTGGCGGTTCTCTATGATACATATGTACTTACAATGACAAGAGCTTACTTGTCACTAAAGTTGAGTAGCATGAGGTTTGGTCTTCGTAAGTAAGGGGCATGAGATTTCAGCTTATAACTTGTCAAGCATATCCTCTTAGTTGTGTCACTTTAACCTTAATCACCTAAAGATGCTTATCATAGGGGCAATGAGAGCTGAAAGCTAATAAGAACCATAATTTTTGGAAGCTCTTTATGAGACTTGAATCCCTGCTTCCTTCTATGAAGCCCTTTCTTTTACTTTTATGTTGAGTCTCCATCTTCTATCTTTATGCACCTATTGAGAGAGCATAGTGGCCATTCTTAGTTTAATGTGCATTGTCCCAAGACTTGTCGATTGATGCATAACTTTGATATTGCTTGTTCTTAAACTATTTGTATCTAGTCACCCTTATAAACTTTGAAGGTGTCCGATGCATTTATATTTTCTACTCTATGAGGGACAAACTGAATGCCACTATGCTATGTTTTCTTTATGTGAAACAAATAAACGTCTTGTAAAGCATTGTTATTCATGAATCTTTTGTTTGTGCCTTTTCATGTTACAACATAGTTGCTATGTCTTATTGTTAGAACTATATCTTGCATGCTCATGTTTTGAAGTACTAGGATCCCAACCATCCATGTTTTACAAATACTTTGATCAAGTTTATGATGGTGCATGTCACCTAAAAATTATTCTTTCTTTTTATCACTTACCTACTCGAGGACGAGCAGGAGTTAAGCTTGGGGATGTTGATACGTTGCAAATATATCTATAATTTTTATGTTCCATGCTTGGTTTATATCTACTTTCTTATGTTTTGTCCACACTTTGGAGTACTTTTTATACACTTTCTTGGACTAACCTATTAACAAGATGCCACAGTGCCAGCTGCCTATTTTCTGCTGTTTCTGGTTCTAGAAAGTCGGAAAATGAATATTCTCGGAATTGGACCGGACAAAAGCCAAAGTCGATATTTTACCGGAAGACTCACGAAGCCAGAAGACGAGACGGAGAGGGGCCACAGGGCGGCCACACCATGTGGTGGCGCGGGTCCACCCTGGTCGTGCCACCTGGTGGTGTGGGCCCCCTGGCCTCCCACCGACCTTGCCTCTTCGCCTATAAGATGCCTCCTGATGCAAAAACCCTAAGTCGTCTAGCCTCCAGCCACGAAAAGTTCCGTAGCGCCGCCGCCACTGAAGGGGAGATTCAGGGGACAGAAAGTCTCTGTTCCGGCACCCTGCCGGGACGGGGAATTGCCCCCGGATCCATCTCCATCGATCTCCACCACCATCTCCATCACCATTGCTGATTCCCATGATGATGAGGGATTAGTTCTCTCTCGAGGCTAAGGGTTCTGCCGGTAGCTATGTGTTCATCTCTCTCTCTCTCTATGCATGATCATATTGTGATCATGAGCTTTGTAATCAAGTAGATCTACCTTGCTACTCAAGTGCTTTTTTAGATCTCTGGCTCTCCCCATGTGTGTGAAAGTGACAGTGTGCACACCATGGTGGCACTTAGGCTAGAGATTACAAATACTTGTTATGAGTTATATTTGGAGTTGGATGTCTCTATGAAATTGTGGTATTTGTTGGAACCATCTAGTGCTCAAGGTGACAGTGTGGGGTTATCTACATGGGAAAGGCTTACTTTGAGGTGTGCTGTTATAGCCCTACCATGGATTAGAGTGTCCAACCGTAGAGTAGTTTAGAGTAGTATCATAGAGAGAAGATATTTATATGAGAGTGTTCACTAGTGAAAGTATGATCCCTAGGCCTTGTTTCTAAGCATTGAAACACCGTTTGCAACTAGATCTGTTACATGTTTGCTTGCTTCCATCCTTATTTCAGTTTGCCTTTAGTCTCTTCCACGCCATCAAGCTATTTTCTGGCACCATTGTCTTATATCCATACCACTTGTATTTCACTATGTCTTCGCTGAACTAGTGCACCTATACACCTGACAAGTGTATTGGGTGTGTTGGGGACACAAGAGACTTCTTGTATCTTGATTGCAGGGTTGCTTGAGAGGGATACCTTTGACCACTTCCTCCTTGAGTTCGATAAACCTTGGGTAATCCACTTAAGGGAAACTTGCTGCTGTTCTACAAACCTCTGCACTTGGAGGCCCAACAACTGTCTACAAGAATAGAAGTGTGTAGAAATCAAGAGATCCTGCATTACTTCCACAAGTGTGGCAATACCCTCTGAACCAAAGAGATTATGTACACAGAGCATACTTGAGGTTGGGTCCTATGCAACCCAAGCTAAATAAGTATAAAGCTACTCGAATACAAGGGAAGCAAAGGCGTCGCATGGTTGGAGTATTCAGTGAGTAATGGCCATGCATATTGTCTGTTTTGCTTCCTTTTCAGCAATAATATGAAGAAAATAGGTGGCTTTGATGTCTTCACAACACAAGGTTTTGATAGGTGGAAGAAAGTTCATGATCGAAAGAAGTGTGTATTTTTAACTCACATGGGATCAGATCCTTGCTCACAACACAACAATGCAGTGAGAGATAGACAAGAATAAGCCAAACCATTTAGCAAATATTTTAGAGGTGAAGAGCAAAAAGGACAAAGAAAAGGACCGACTAAGACTGAAAACGACGATTGCATGTGTTAAGTGGCTCAAATTCCAGTCTTGTGCTCTAAGAGGCCATGATGAGAGACCACAATCAAGAAACATAGGAAACTTTCTAAAAATGCAAAAACTTCTTGCAGAATTATGTCCTGACATTGCAGTTGTGATCGATGGGAGTGCTCCGCAAGTTTGCAAGTAAAATTCGCATGATATACAAACAGAGATCTTGGGCCTTCATGCTATGAAAGTGAGGGAGCATATTAGAGAAAAAATTGGGGACTCCAAGTACTCCATTCTTATGGATGAAACATGTGATGTCTCCAAAAGAGAGCAAATGGCACTAGATTTTAGATTTTTCAATAAAGATGTTTGTTTACAAGAAAGGTTCTTTCACCTCGTACATGTCGCCAATACAAAATCACTAACACTAAAAAGGGAGTTGTCTTTTATGTACAAAATATGCGAGGCCAAGGGCATGATGGTGCTCGTAATATGAAGGGAGAGTTGAATGGATTGTATGCTCTATTTATTAAAGATTGCCCATACTCATATTATGGTCATTACTATGCACATCATTTACAACTTGCCCTTATAGGTGCAGAAAAAGTTGTTGTTATTATCACCCAATTTTTCAGAAGCTTCTCTTTATTATTAACACAGTTGACTCCTCTTCAAAGCGCCATGATGAGCTGCATGATGCCCAAGTGGATGAGATTGCACATTTTCTAGCTATTGATCAGATTGAGACAGGTCAAGGAGCCAATTAGATCCGCTCATTGAAGTGACCGGCATAGACTAGATGGGGTTCCAATTTAGGTTCATTTTCTAGTCTAATGGACTTGTTTAATCTAGTAAGAACAGTTTTAGAAAAATTAGGTGGTGATTCGATGGCAGTAGGGGTGGGGGCGTTTGGTCATGACCAAAAATTCAGTCTTTGTATTTCGGTCTTTAAAAAATGAAAACCGAAATTCACTTATTATTTTTACTACCCAACAAATTTGGGTACCCGATAATTCGGGTTCGGGTTCGGTCATGACCAAATTGTGTGGTAGATATTATCAAATATAAAAGTTGGATAATATTTCGTAAAAAGGGTACAATTTCAGTTGTAATTTGAAAATATAATGCACTTTATCAATTCATATCAATTGGCAGGAATTAATAGTCAACAATACCATATTTGGCTCAGTCGAGAAAGATAAATCTATAGTGATGGGCAACTTAAGATTTGGGACTAGGCCACTCTCACGTAACTTTCGGTCAGTTTGGTCCATTCGGGTAGCGGGAACTAATGACCGAATTAACCAAACTAAATTCGGTCTTTAAAATTTGCTATCCAATTTTCTAATCGGTCTTTTTGGTCTCAGTCTATTCAGTTTCGGTTTCGGTCTTTTCGGGTTCGGTTATCTGTTTTTCTACCCACCCCTAGATGGCAGGAGCAATCCGAGCTGATGGGATACCTCTTTCACCTACCTCACCTCCTTTGAGATTGTATTTATCCTATGCATGATGAAATAAATATTGGAAACAAGTGAAGATCTTGGGAAGGCTTTACAAAAGAAAACACAAGACATAGTTAATATCTTTACCTTGATACCATAAAGTTTGCAGATAGTTCCACACTCTTTCACTTAGGGAATCTCGGGTAGCATGATCCATTTAGTACACCCAAATGATCTAATTCGGGTTGTTCAGATTAGCCCACGGACATCATGTTCCGGCTCATTTGGCTGGTGCGTCTAGAGGTGCGACCCATTTGGTCTGAGGTAGTCATTCTTGCCCTCATTTTTGGCATGTTCCCATGGCATTCAGCCGCTTGGCTATTAGTAGGAGAGCCAGCCATGGTGGAATGGACTCACACTCAACATCCACCATGTCTGGCCATAGTCTATCCACTACATGCACATGCAATAGGGGCAGAGGAGAGCCAGAGACGTCTCTCCATGTTGCCATCGATGCCCACCGCATCTCCCCTAAGGAGGACTAGGACAATGAAGAGGACGACGTATCCAACTTTGACAAGCCCATATGGGTGCCAACTAACCATCGAGTGATCCTCACCTCCATTCAATCAACGCGCGGGTCGACGCCGCAACACAGGAGCTCTCGGAGGCCATAGGAGGGTTGAAGAAGATATGCCCTAGAGGAAAATAATAAAGTTGCTTTATTGATATATCTCTAATATTTATAATAGTTTTGTATGATGCTATAACTGTATTAAGTGGAAACATTAATACATGTGTGGTATATAAACAACTAGGTCCCTATTATCCTCTAGTACTAGTTCGTTGGATAGCTGATGATCGAGGTTTCCCGATCATGAACTTATTAACGTCAATTTACAGCGAGGTCACTTCATGAAGTGATGGACACACCCAACCGTAGAATTGCAATGTGATCCAGTCACAAAGTTCGACGTTGCAATATCTAGAAAAGCATAGTAACTTAGTCCTTTGACTGTGAGATTATATTTAATCACTATCTCCCGTGGCTGCTTTGATCACATCAATCGTCATGACTGTAACTAGGTGACCATAAAGGTGTGTATTGGGTATTCCAAAGGAATAGTTTGAGGTGTATGTATCAAGATCGGGATTTTCCTATCCGAGTGACGGATGGATACTCTGGGCCCACTCGGTGATTACACCAATGAGCTTATAAGCATGTGACTAGGTCACAAGGTTGTAGTATCACGGGAACGAGTATACGTCTTTGTCAGTAACAAGATCGAACTGGTATGTCAATACCAGAGATCGGTTCTTGGACAAACAAGGTATCGTTGTGCAAAAGGAATAAGACCCACCGTTTAAATGGTTCAAGCGATCATACAATTCATGGAATGTGAAGGGACCATCATGAGTTTCCTAACACCACTATTGGCCATTGATCGGGGAGAGATTTCGATCATGTCTGAACAGTCCTGAACCGTAAGGGTGTCACGCTCAAGGGTAGAGACACTGCGGGTTGATCCGAGACTGTAAGAGAAATAGGAAGAGAGAGAACCGGAAGTGTTCCACTGAGATACTGGAGTGTTTGGAAGTTATTCAAAAGGATTTTTGAATAAAGGGAATTAAATAATAGGTATTTAAGATATAATTAGTGGAATTAATATTAAATATATTTACATGGGCCCTCCCCGGAGGGGAGAAGGCCCAAGAGGGGGAGACGACTAGCCCTAGGTGGGCCAGGGCGAGCGGATGGGGGCTCCCACCACCGTCGACCACCAGTCGGGCTTGGCACGCGCGAGTAGGGCCCACCCTACCACCGGCCAGCCCCTCCTCCACCTCTCCCAAAGTTTAGTCCCACCCTGGAACTTGGAGGAGTGGGAGTGCCTAATTTTTCCCTATATAGAGTGGGGCATTCCTCCTCCAAATGTCATCCCACAATTGGTGTTTGTCATTCTCTCTCTCCCTCTCGTGTGTGTTCCCTGGTTTGGAACGTGCTCCACGAGGTAGATAATTATCTACCAAACGCACGCCGTCATGCATCTGGAGTTGATCCGGATCTTCTTCTTCTGCTGCCTTGCGGGACCGGGTCCCGGGAGAGGTATTTTACACCGGGTGTGTGTAAAACTTCTTAGGCATTGCCATTAGTGGTGTTGGACGCTTGAATCCTTCTAGACCTTGAGGTCTTCTACGCTCAGCTTCATCAACAATGTTTGTGCGGGAAAGAATCTCGTGTCCGGTCTTCAAAGATATGAATACCGTATCCCGCTCGTTACTATACTTCTCTATAAATAGATCTTGGTTGGTGCATTCTCATAGTAGGATTTTCTTTGTTTTCTGCCATGGAACCCCCTCAGTGGTATCAGTGCAATCTATGCATAGATGTATCAGTACGAGTAGAATACACGTGGATTGTGTGGCCATTGATTTTCTAATTGCTACCCTCCCACATGTACTTGCTCATATTGCGGCAATGCCGGATGAAGCGGCCTGAACCGACCTTACGTGTAACTTTATGTGAGACTAGTTCCACGACTAACATATGGCTGTACCATATAAGTGGCCAGCGGGTGTCTATTTCTCCGACATTAGTTGATGGCCCTAAAAAGGGATTTAAAGCAGCAACTAGTCAATCCATGTTGTGGTTGGATTTGTAGGTAAGAAATGATTCTTGTGCAAAATCCCAAACAACCACGTAAAACATGTAAAAATAAAGCGTCTAGATTTATTTTGGCAAGTGATATGTGTGGTCTAGGTAAGTGTTTATGGAATGAACAGCTGAAGGCAAGGTGGCACTATGAACCTGGTGCAATGTCGGCGCACTCGATGGAGATCAAGGCGCAACGATCACCACATATCACATAAAATATTTACATTTGATGTTAATTGTTGTGTGTATCTTGTTGTGCTAGTACTAGACTTGCGATGGTAGCATAATAAGATAATCCCTCAAACAATAATTCCAATGTCCGTGTTCTCTCACAAGTGTGCACCACCAAGAAAGTCCTTCGTTATGAAGCATGCCATGATGATTAGGTGCTAGACATATCGACGTTCGCATATGGTGTGTGCAAGCCATGTATGCACCGCAATACATTGTGGTTAAAATTAGCGATCCTACTGTAGGATGTAATTTAGTGTTGTTCTAGTGTTGTCTAGGCCATACCTACATGGAAAACCAAGGTTGGGACTATGGTTCCACCGGTTTCCTTTCGTTTCACCCAGTCGCGGGAGTTTGCTCCTACAGGTCTAGCACACTTCTCTAAGTGTTATTGCATGCACCATAGACGGTCACACCCGAGAGATAGGTTTTCCATCTAGGAGCATTCCACCACACTTGTGCATGTATGCTAGGCCACACGCGTGTTCTCGTGCCATTTCGGACGTCAGGCGGTCCTTCTCCGACGAAACCCTAATCCGAGGGCACTGATGTTCTAGACCCATAGCTTTCTCCGTACGAGGGTTGACCAATGTACTTTAGTGTTGGTCTAGTGTTCTATAGGCCATACCTACATGGAACACCAAGGTTGGAACCATGGTTCCACCGGTTTGCCTCCGTTTCACCCGTCGTGGGAGTGTCCTCCTACAGGTCCAGCACACTTCTCTAAGTGTTATCGCATGCACCGTAGACGGTCACACACGAGACCTAGGTTTTCCATCTAGGAGCATTCCACCACACTTGTGCATGTATGTTAGGGCCACACATGTGTTCTCGTGCCATTCTGGATGTCAGACGGTCCTTCTCCGGTGAAACCCTATTCCGAGGGCACCGCTAGTCTAGCCCCTAGCTTTCTCTATATGAGGGTTGACCAATGTACTTTAGTGTTGGTCTAGTGTTTTCTAGGCCATACCTACATAGAAAACCAAGGTTGGGACCATGGTTCCACCGGTTTCCCTCTGTTTCACCTGTCGCAAGATTTTCCTCCTACAGGTCCAGCACACTTCTCTAAGTGTTATCACATGCACCGTAGACGGTCACACCTAGGAGCTAGGTTTTCCATCTAGGAGCATTCCACCACACTTGTGCATGTATGCTAGGTCCACATGCGTGTTCTCGTGCCATTCTTTATGTTAGACGGTCCTTCTCTGGTGAAACCCTAATCCGAGGGCACTGCTGGTCTAGCCCCCTAGCTTTCTCCGTACGAGGGTTGACCAATGTACTTTAGTGTTGGTCTAGTGTTGTCTAGGCCATACATACATGGAAAACCAAGGTTGGGACCATGGTTCCACCGGTTTCCCTCCATTTCACCCGTCGCGGGAGTTTCCTCCTACGAGCCCCATCCATCCCCTCCTCTAAGCAGGATCTCTCGGAAGCATCTGACCTCCAAGAGGAAAGAAACTAGTCGGGATTCTTCGGTCCCGAGCCAAGGTTTAGAAGTTGATGAAGACAACATCACCTTAGCCGACCAAATGAGGAAGAATACCGTGCATTGTGTGGGTGGGTCCACCTCACGAAATCCAATTGGGAGCTCATCAACAACTGAAGGTGAAGGGGTTCGCAGCAGAAAACAAAAAATTGCTTTGCTAGCGCAACACCAATGTCAGGATCTATCTATGAGTTAATGTGGTAACACGAATGGTGTTTCAGTGACATACCCTTGTATACTAAAAGCGTCACGTTCACGCTTGAATGTTGGTGATGTAGTCATACTCGTAGTCGACCTCAAGGTCATGTTGCTCCTCACACGTCACCCCTGGTCCTTGCACGACTGCTCTGGCGCCACAAGTGGCAGCTCCCTCGAGGTATTGCACAAATACGGTGTCTAATGAGGGGTAACCTCAGCAATTACCATGGTTTTTTACTTAGCATTTCGTGGAAAAGATGAGAGCTAGTGATTTCATCGGCTTAACAGACAAACAAGGGAGGCGATTTACCCAGGTTTAGGCCCTCGTAGAGGAAACCCTACTTCTTGCTTGTCTTCTTGTATTATCATTGGAGAGAACAAACTCATTGAGTTGGCTAGATGCAATCTTGCTGAGAGAGAGGTGTGCGTATTGTAAGATTGCATGCCCCCTTGTTGGCCCCTCCTAGCCTTTATATATGGGGAGGCTAGGTATCGGGTACCAATACAAGTTGGTTACAAGTTAGGGTTTGTATCTAGTCTAGTCTTGTATCGCTAGGAGTTTGTATCTTTGTAGGCTTCGTATCAGCCAAACCGTCATGGGCTTCATGGATCTTGTATATCTTCGAGCAACCCTTCCACTGGACCGCACCATATATAGAAATACTGGGCATCCGAAGGGCCATGCCCATGCCAGTAGCCCCCGAGACTCCACTTGATTCGCAGACTTAGGTTGAGTCTCCAAGCCTTGTTAATATGCCTAAAAGGTGAACTCGAAGATTTCTTTGGATGCGTGAATTTCTCGACTTCCTTGTTTAGTTGATGCAATGGATGAAGCTGTCTTGTTCTTGAAGTGATGTTGGCAGTTTCATCGGGTGCTCCCGATGGGAGTAAAGGTTGAGGCCTGATGACTGCAAGTGCACAGATTGTTTGTACCTAGTTTCGAAATAAAGATATCGATCCCATAGGGAGCAGTAGGCGAAAGACTAAAATGCTTTTAACTATAACTAAATGGAGTACTTAAGAAATAACTTTAGGATGCAAGATAAATAAAGTTGTTTTGGGTTTTTGGTTGAACAAGGTAATTTAAAGTAAAGCAAAACTTAATGCAGAAAGTAAGAATCGCGTGTGTAATAGAACTTTGGAACTGCAATAGGGAAAAGGCGTTCTCAAGGAGTAGCAGATACACCACTAGCAATGTAGACTAAGTAATCGAGAGTATTATAATGAATATTCTCATAGTGTGTATTTATGTGGTAGGAGCTCCATATATGGACGATATGCCAGCAACGACTGCACATATCATCCTCATAACCACAACAGACAGTGACGACAACCATCGCATTACCGCGCTATTAAGGGATCTCTCCCATGGCATGGACATGGCTTGATGAGTTCTCCTTGGTTCCCCAAGTTAGTACGTAAGGAATAACAATAGCTTTATAGTCACAGTAAGTGTTATCATCCCTCTGTCTACTAACAAGTGATCCCCTCCATCAAGTCCCCATAAGAGGCAAATATTAAGAAGATGCACTTCTCCTTAATATCAAGATGAAGACAATTAACACATACACATAATGATGCATAACATAATATTCTCTATCTCATCTCAGTCATATGCTAGGGTTTCTCCATCCCCCCACAAGAACTAAGGATATACTCATACATGGAGGCAATCAACATCATGGAAATAGTAACGAGAACAATCATATATGAATAGTGCTTGTATAAATCCACAATGAGTATAGGAATTACAACAAGATCTAGACAAGATGTAGGTGGGATGGATGAGGATGGTGGTGATGTAGCGGTGGTTGATGAAGATTGATGCCTTAGCCTCCTGGATCTCCGCAGGGTGAAGATGGATCCCTGGCGGACGAGTTCCCCCTCCAGATGCCTTCTGGAGGTGAGGTTTTCACGATTTCTGGGTGTTCTGTATGTCTTCTCCCCAAACCAATTGCACGGGATGAAACTATTTGACGAGGCGGAGGTGGCGCCAGCTATACGGCCGGAGCTATATGGGCGGAGAAAATTTTCTCGTCGTATAGTTGGTCGTTATGCTCTCTGCCTCCTTTGTTCGCTTCTGGTTTTCTTCTAGTATTATTAATATTTCCAAAATAAGCGATTTACGTTGTTTTTGACTCCTTTTCTCCATAGTACAATTAATTCAATAATTGTATCTATTAGATCCATCATCTATCTTGATCCTGGTGAAAACAGACATAAAATGTGTGCACAAGCACCGTAAATACCAAAATCCTACATCTACAATGCAAAATAATAATATAAACTATGGTGCAAATATGCACTCATCAACTTCCCCAATCTTAGACTCTTGTTCGTCCCGAGCACGATTTTGCCCTAATGGATGTGATCCTCATATTCATGAAGCTGAGTCGATAAAATAAATGAGGCAATTCCAGCATGTGTTTATCATGTATGATATAGGGGAATAAGTTCATGAATAGTACCTTACTCGAACCATCTGAATAGTATTGGCAGGCTTCCACACCTTAGTTATCAATAGTTCATAAAAGATGAATCTCAACATAATGTAAAAGAATCTGGTTTAACCGAATGAGTTAACGAGGTAGTCCCAAGTGTTTTAGGATCAACATATTCACTTGGGATTCAAAATCTCAAAAGTGTCTCTTTGTCATACTACAATACAGTGGCATATGCCGATTTGCTCGTTGCACATTCGCTCTTTTTCTTCTTTTCTTTTTCTTTTCTTTTGCACATGTGCTCACACTTTTGTTTTAAGTGTTGTGCAAAAGAGCTAGCCATATATTACACTTCATGTAGGTATTTCAAAGTTCAACGATCTCAATTATCAAATTCCAATTGTATATGAAGCATTCTTATGACTTGAGATTCTACCACGACTTGCTCTCACTCTATTTAGATAACACTTCATTTTCTTTTGTTCATGGTTTTATTTTTCAACTTAATTGTATAGATAATTTTTCTTTGTGAATCAAACCGTAATCTTACAGTATATTGAACAAATTATCTTTATGTGTTCCATTAATACCAATGGTGTGGAAGACTCCTATCGCTATCATCAAATGCAAGTAAAATCATACTCAAGCTATTCATGTATCGATAAAGCAAACACAAACTCAATGTTGCTCCATATATAATAATAAACTCAGAATTTCATAAAAGGGATCAACTATTCCTGAAGGGAATTCTAATGATGCAAACTTTATTTCTAGTTTGAACTAATGCAAAAAAATAAAACTCATAAGATAGATTACAAGGTCTTAAAGATCTCCCCAAGCTTGGAATCAAGCCAGGCGGGATCAATTAACTCCTTGTAGATACATATTCCTCCTCTCAGATAGATGGAGTGTCGCCTTCTTCCTTTACGTTGCCCGCTTTAACTATGCTTTCAAAGCGAATGCTGAGCTTGGCCATGTCGTATTGGAGCTTCAACATTTTCCTCTTGAGGAATTTCTTCTCATCTGTTAACTCGAAGACAGTTTTAATCAAGAAACCAACTCTACCATCGATTGCATCGACCTTCTTCTCAAGGTCTTTGCTCATCATCCAGTAGGAGTCAATTCCTTCTCCAATTGTTTTAGTGCATGCCTTATAAGCCTTTTCTAACTCACAGATCTTATCATGAATCTCATCTTGCTGCACCTTCTTAGGTTTAAGAGGTGATGGACCAACAGGATGTTTATAATAGGATCCTATGTTGTAACGATAAGGATTAGGGGTACACATCCTTGTTCCTTCCCCGCTCAGCTTGTCTCGTCATCTCCATCCTCTGTGGGAATAGGTCCTCCCAATTTGGGAGAGACTTGATCTCCAGGCCGGATGATGACGATGATCCTGTAGGTTCTGCCTCCTGATGACCCACAAGTATAGGGGATCACAACAGTCTTTGAGGGAAGTAATACCCAATTTATTGATTCGACAAAAGGGGAGCCAAAGAATATTTATAATCCTTTCAAACTGAGTTGTCAATTCAGCTGCACCTGGAAACAATTTTGCTCGCGGTAGTTTATCACTATCAAAGTTTTATAATAGCAATAGCAAAGTAAAAGCAGTAGTAAAAGTAAAGACAGTAGTAACAATTGCAATAAGCAGTAGGATTAAAGCGTGGTAGGCATAGGGATGGATGGACGGGCGTTGCATGGACAAGACAATTCATATAGCAATCAAGATATAGCGCATTTGTATATAAATAAGGTAAAGCATCCAAGTACTAAATAATCATAGGTATATGTTCCATATATAGTCATATGTGCTCATAATGAGAACTTGCACAACATCTTTTGTCCTGCCAGCCCGTTTGCAGTGGGGCCTCAGGGGAACTACTGGCAATTAAGGTGCTCCTTTTAATAGAGTACCGGAGCAAAGCATTAACACTCCGTGAACACATGTGATCCTCACATCAAAGTCACCCCCTCCGGTTATCTCGATTATTGTCACTTCGGGGCCTTTGGTTCCGGACAATAATATGGGTATACAACTTGCAGGTAAGATCATAAACAATACTATCATCATGAATCAATAACATGTTCAGATCTGAAATCATGGCACTCGGGCCCTACTGACAAGCATTAAGCATAACAAGTTGCAACAAAGACAAAAAGCACTAATGCCCTATGTCTTATTATTAGGACATGCCTATGATTATTTAGTACTTGGATGCCATTACATGAACGTTCTCATCCAATCCCTACCATCCCTATAGCCTACAACAGGGGATTACGCACTCATGGATGGGGGAATCATGGATGGTTGATGAAGAAGCGATGGTGATGATGATGGCGATGATCTCCTCCAATTCCCCGTCCCAGCAGGGTGCCAGAACGAAGTTTCTGGTTCCGAATCGCGGTATCTGCTCGTGGCGGCACAATGGAACTCTATTTGGAAAAACGTCGAAACCCCCCTTAGTTTTTAGGTCAAGGGGCATCTTATAGGCGAAGAGGGTGGCCGAGGGGGTGCCCGAGGCGGCCACACCCCTCCCAGGCACGGCCTAGGCTGGCCTGTGCGACCAGGTGGTGTGGGCCCCTCGTGGCCCTCCTCTGTCTCGTCTTCTGGCTCCGTGAGTCTTCTGGTGAAATAGGATTTTTGGCATATTTTCCGGGATTTTTCTTGATAGTTGGTTTTCTGCACAAAAACTAGATACCAAGGTAACTCTGCTGAAAACAACGTCAGTCCATGTTAGTTGTATCCAAATCTCACAAGTTTAGAGGAGAAACAATAGCAAAAGTGTTCGGAAAAGTAGATACGTTTTGGACGTATCACCTCCTCAATCCTGTTCACGGGCTTCTCATCTTTCCTCTTCCAGACTTGGTTGACGTGGAAGGGCTGCATAGCTTTGCTGCACGGATGTTATTAGAGGGCTTGTATAGGGATGTCGAGGATTTTTCGAGCCTGGAGGCTGTAGCTCTACGAAAACTTAATGAAAAAGGTTAGATGCGATCAGTTTTAAAAGGAGGGCTCAAAAACCCTAGCCGTCTTGCATAACGAGCAACTATATGGGCGTGGCCCGTATAGCTCCCGCCGTATAGTTGTGAACCGACTATAGATTAGATCTACGGCGGAACCGAACTATACGGGCGGAACTTTTAATTCCGGTCGTATAGTTGGTCATTAAACTCCCAGTATTCTATAAATTATTTTGTCAAGGGTGAAGACAACTATACGACTGTGACTATACGGATGGAATTTTTTATTCCGGCCGTATAGTTGGTCGTTAGACTCTCTGTTTCCTCAACATTTTTTTTAAAAGAAGGGTCGATAACTATACGACCGCGACTATACGGGCAGAATTTTTAATTCCGGCTGTATAGTTGGTCGTTAAACTCTCAGTGTTATAGAAATTATTTTGTCAAGGGTGAAGCCAACTATACGACCGCGACTATACGGGCAGATTTTTTTTATTCCGTCTGTATAGTTGGTCGTTAAACTCTCTGTTTCCTCGATATTTTTTTTGAAGAAGGGTCGATAACTATACGACCGCGACTATACGGGCGGACTTTTTAATTCTAGCTGTATAGTTGGTCGTTAAACTCTCAGTGCCTTTCGAGGATGGAAGTGTTGTTGTCGCAACAACTATACGGCCGGAATTTTTATTCCCGCCGTATAGTTAGTCGTTAAATCTTCTGTGTCCACCAAATTTTTTCCGCTTCTCCAAGTATTCTTTGTTACTTGAAACTTAACGAAATATCGAGTTTTGACAGAGAAATGTGAGCTTAAACTTTTGACCAATTTTGGCATCATCCTTCTTCTTTGCTAGAGCATGAATAATTTTCATTAAAACAATACTTAATCTAGACTTTAACTGAGAATTTTAAAAACTTGTTCAACCTTTATTTCACATGGGTTGCCTCCCATGAAGCGTTCTTTTATGGTAATACCTTGACTGTAGTGCTGCTCATCCTGTCTTGAGTCCATTCTTCTTGTAATTGTCGTTCTTCGTATATTTTTGCTTTATCACTTCTTCAGGGGTGCTCAATTCTATAGTGATTGCACTTATATCTTGTTTCACCCGATAATGCTTCAAACGTTGTCCATTCACCACCCATGCAAGAGAGGGTGTTTTTCCTTGGAGCTTCACTGCTCCTGGTGAATAGGCTTCTTCAACTACATATGGACCTTCCTACTTCGACCTGAGTTTTCCTGGAAACAAGTTAAGATAAGAATTATAGAGCAACACTTTGTCTCCTTTTAAAAAAATATTCTCTATTTTTCTATCATGCCATCTTTTAACTTTTTCCTTAAACAACCTAGCATTTTCATAGGCTTCACTTCTAAACTCATCTAAAGCATGCATATCTAATAAACGCTTTTCCCCTGCTTCTTTGAGATCATAATTTAGATTCTTGATTGCCCAAAAATCTTGGTGTTCTACTTCCAAAGGTAAATGACATGCCTTACCGTACACCATCTTATAAGGTGTCATACCCATTGGATTTTTAAACGCAGTACGGTATGTCCATAGAGTGTCGTTTAACTTGTATGACCAATCCTTCTTTGATTTGTTCACCGTCTTCTCGAGTATGGTCTTTAGTTCTCTATTTGAGAGTTCCACTTGACCACTTGTTTGGGGATGATATGGAGAAGCAACACGGTGAGTTACTCCATACTTGCTGAGGATTTTCCTGAAAGTCCCTTTCATAAAATGAGAACCACCGTCAATAATTAAAAATCTAGAAACCCAAACCTTGGGAATATGACATCCTTGATCATCTTCACTGAGGTAGTTGCGTCTGCATGATTTGTTGGGATGGCTTCAACCCATTTAGTAACATAGTCAACAGCAACAAGAATATGAGTATAACCGTTTGACTCTGTAAATGGCCCCATGTAATCCATTCCCCATACATCAAAAGGTTCAATTATTATACTATAATTTATCGCCATTTCTTGTCTCCTACCTATATTACCTCTTCTTTGGCAAACATCGCAGTATTCCACATACATGTGTGCATCCTTGAGCAAGGTTGGCCAATAGAATCTGGATTGAAGTACCTTTGCAGCAGTTCTTTTACCTGCATGATGCCCTCCATATGGAGTGTCATGACAAGACTTTAATATAGCATTAATTTTATGATTAGGAACACACTTCAGAATCATTCCGTCAAGTCCATGACGATATAAATATGGATCATCCCAAAAATAATACTTAAGATCATTAAAGAATTTCATTCTTTGATTTCTTGTCATACTGGGAGGTAAAAAAATTCTTTCTAGAGAGTTAGCATAATCTGCATACCAAGGATCAGCGATATCCACCTTCACTAAATATTCTCTCGGAAATGATTCATTAATAGGTACGGGGTCATTAATTATTCTCTCCATTCTAGAGAGATGATCTGCTACCAGATTATCCTTACTCCTCTTATTTACTATTTGCAAATCATATTCTTATAGTAATAAAACCACCTAATCAACCTGGGCTTAGCATCCTTTTTCACAAGAAGGTGACGCAAAGTTGGGTGATCCGTATGAATTATTACCTTAGAATTAATTATATAAGATTTAAATTTATCACAAGCAAAAATTATAGCTACAAACTCTTTTTCTGTAGTAGCATAATGTTTCCGAATTTTATTAAGAGGTCTACTAGCGTAATAAATAACATTTAAATTCTTTCCATCTCGTTGTCCCAACACAACCCCTAAAGCATAATCACTAGCATCACACATAATTTCGAAAGGTTCATCCCACTTTGGAGGTTGCATGATAGGTGTTGCAACTAGTTTTTCTTTAAGGTTCTCAAAAGCTGCAATGTAGTCATAGTCTAAATAGAATGGAGTTTCTTTATCAAGAAGATTGGTAAGGGGCATAGCTAGTTTAGCAAAATCTTTTATAAACCTTTTATAAATTCCTGCAAGTCTCAGAAACATTTTTAAGCTTTTAATGTCCTGGGGTATTGGGAGATTTTCTATAACATTTATATTAGTTTTATCTATTTCTATTCCCTTCTCTGAGACCTTATGCCCGAAAACTTTACCTTCCCTGGGGTATTGGGAGCATTATAATCATAGGGATGGTGTTATTGTACCACAAATTGTGTGGAAGCACATTTGTTATGCATTTCCTTCTGTCCCGGTACACCAGCTCTACATTTTTATTATGAGTTTTTTCTGTTGTTTTTCATTAATGCTCCTTGATCCGCAAACGATCTCTTTTATTGCTAACCATCTCTTGCATTGCTAAACATGTATTGTTGGAATATTCATAGGCTCTATAGCTTGGCATCCCTTTGGAGGTTGCTTGAAGGAAACAAAAGGCGAGATGAATGTTGAGGAATGTGGCTATCTCCACGAAATGGTGTCCCCTACGTCCCTACCCACTTCTGCATGTTGCTGATAGCACCTAGGTTATGCTTCCCATCACATACACCTTTAGACCCTATTTGGGGACAGACCTGAGGAAGATCACCCTCAAGACTATCACTGGCTACAACCGGGACATCGGGCTAAAGGATTTCAATGAGAAAGTCATCTTGGACCAAATTTGGCCAGAATTTGCCATTGCTCACAATATGCGGCTTGGGTGCCTTCTCACCTTCCAAGAAGATCGCTCCAAGTGAGTTCTAAGTCATTATCTTTGATTACTTTTTCTCTCGGGTGGTCAAGAAGTGCCCTCAACACGAATAATCCACAAGGAGAATCATCGAGAAAGAGTGAATGATTTGTCCTACTATTAATTGCTACTATTTGTTCTTAGTTTATGCTACTAATGATGTTGGTGAACTATGCTTGTGTGCATCTTATGCCTTAACCTACTTGTATGCTACTATGCTATTTTAAGTAATTTGGTTCATAGTTTAATTACTTTGTTGCTTGCCTAGTATATATTGATCTCATCCACAATTTTCATGTGACCGGTATCCTCACTATTCTTGAGAAGAGGTTACCAGAAGGGGTAGTGTTGCAGACAACTAAACGCAATTCTACAAGATGCAATGCATCTAACCGAACAACCACATCAAGTTTTTCACATACTGTAAGAAATTGTTGTGCGGGTGACCAAACAACTGGCACATCCTGACTCATAGGCTGTTTTCCTATAGCCATGCACCCAATAGGACAGCCCCATGGAGACATTGTGGCTTGGTGCTTGAACAAACAACGGATCAAGGAACCGTCGACCAAGAGGTGATCACGACGCGTCGGGGCTTCCTACCCAATCGATGTCTGAGTAAGCCATGCTTTTCCTAACTTTTTATTCCTTTGATATAATCCAGATTTCACAAGTTTATGGCTTGGTAAATTACCTTACGTTGTGTTTGGATGTCGGAAACGAGCAAACCTGGTCAACGGGTCGGCCCGGCACGGCCTAAACGCGCCTGGTCTGGCACGGCCCGTCATGGCCCACCTAGCTCACATGACGTGCCAGGCCGGCCTGCCTCCGAGGCCCGAGCACGGCACCAGAGCTGGCCGGGCCGGCCCGCGGCACGTGGAGCATGTGGCCTGTTTCTGTTTTCCACTAGCCCATTGCTGATTATCCTTCAATACAGGTCGAATCTGGTGTAAATCAGTTAACAGTCGGTGTCCTAGTGGTCTAGTGCAGCGCAAAACACACTATGGTCGCGAGTTCGACTCCTACTGAGGCTCTTTTCTATATATTGAAATTTCCGGTGGACGCATGCTAAACGGGTCGTGCCAGGCCAGCCCGCCTACTTCAGGCTGCAGCCCCAGCATGACATCGGTGTTTCACGGGCTGGCACGCCACTGGCCAGGCCGGACTTGTGTCGGGCTTTTCTCGCGGGCCACGGGCTGGCACGACCAAAACTCGGCCCGTTGGCTAGGTTTGGAAACGAGCCTCGGAATCACTCGTCTTGAATTAGAGGTACTAATTCGATTGTTTGGACTGCGCAAGGAAACAGCCGATGGAAACGCACGCAAATTCCACGCTCGGCCTGGCGCACGTACCCGCCACGTCTATCGATTATGTTCTCGTCGCTCCGGAGACTGCGAGCCCTGACCACGCGTGACTGCGGCAATCCGGTGGCGGCGGCAGACCCTAGATCGAGCGCTGCAGGCGAACAACGGCGGAAAAGGAAGCGGCGAGAGGGGACGGCGGCTGAAGGGGAGCGGCGGCAGAAGGTGAACGGCGGCCACTCTCCTAGCCTCTCCCCAAGCTGGCCTCACCCTGCCATGGCTCTCTTTCTTCCTTTCCCTTTGTAACTTGATTTTCATTTTTTTTATTTTGAACTTGCTAAGGAAAAGAAGAAGGCGGCTTGTTAAATTCAAGGTATAAAATTCGTTTTCTCTACTATATGATCTGAGGTATAAAATTACTTTGTGTCATGCTTCGCATATGTACTTAAAAATTATCATACTTGTGGTGTTATTTTGACTTTATTTTTGAATATTTTAAGTTATTATGTGTGAAAAGCAATAAATAAACATTCAAATATACACGTACTAATTTCATACATGTAGAAAAAATTATATTGTCCAAACTCGACAAAACACCCAACTCGATGGTGTTGAAATAAATTGTCTACTATTTTCACATTCTAGAGGCAAACCTCCTCCCACCTCCTAAGCCCTAACCCCTCCTCCCCCAACCCCGCCACCGCCGCCACCCTCCCGTCCGTGAGCCCCCTACCTCCCCTGAGTTCCCATGGTGTCCGGTGACTGCAGCTCTGGCGGCTGGAGCGACCGCTGGATGGCTTCGGACTGCGACTCCAGCGCTGGTTCGCGTAGCTACAGCGATGTTGCTCGCTCCCCGCCGACGCCGCCCCACGCCTCCCCTGCGGCAACCCCTCCCCCCTCTGCCCAGGTCGCCCCCGCCCAAGCCTCGGCGCCGCAGCGCGCGCACGCCGCCACTCGTCTTGGCCCCCGCTCTGAGGTCCACCGGCCCGCCGGTGTGGTACCTCACGGTGAGTATGCCGTGGGGTGGCAGCAGCCGCGGCAGAGGCACCGCCAACGCCGCCGCCAGCAAGCAGCGCAACCTCGGCAAGAACGGCGCCGCAGGCCCACGCTGGAGACCGGTGCGGACCTCTGCTTCCGATGCCTGCTGCCGGGCCACCCTGTGCGCGAGTGCCAGAACGAGGTCCGCTATCGCCGGTGTCTCCTCTCCGGCCACGAATCGCGGGGGTGTACGCCGGAGCAGCGTGCATATGACCGAGCACGGGCCCGCCTTCCTCTGCTTGACCGCGCCCGTGCCTGCGGCCGACAAGCACCCCAGGAACGCGTGGCTCTGCAACCTCGCCGCGGCGCGACCCCGCCATCGCCGCCGCCCCCCAGCAGCAGCTCGTGATATGCGCCCCCACCAGGCCGGCCGTCGTCATCCCCCAGTTGGTCCACGTCATCATGCCGTGCAGCATGGACATGGAGGAGGCTGAGCTCGTCCTGCGTCGTGCCATGGTCGCCACCATCACAGGAACTCGGCCTGAGGTTGCCATCTCCATGGTGGCCGACATCCTGTGCGCCTCGTTCGACCTGGTGCTCGATGCCTTCACGATCCATCGACACCACCCGGAGGATTTCCTCATCATCTTCTGAGCGCAGCATGACAAGGATCGTGTTTTGGGGGACCATTTCATCGGCGACCTCAACATCACGCTGAACTTGCGGCCTTGGAGCAAACTTGCGCACGCCAATGTGGGCAAGCTTGAGAACCGTGTCGAGTTGGAACTCCGCGGCATCCCAGCCCATGCGTGGCATGTTTCCACTGCGGAATTCCTCCTCCGCGGCAGTTGCTAGATCAAGTCGCTCCACGATGACACCCGTTCGCGCATGGACATGTCCATGTTCAAGCTCTCGGCACGTGCACGCGACCCAGCCTCCATTCACCGGCAAGCCGTCCTTGAGATCATGGAGGTCATCCCCGTGCCCACACCATCTGAGGCCCCGACAATTCAGCAGCTTTCATATCCCATCTCCATCCGCATCGTGCACAACGAACCAATCGTTCCAGCACCGCGCCATGCAAACAACCATGACGAGTGCGATGGTGCTGGGGGTGCCAGGGACCCGAATGATGATCAGACGAGGCGACCTCATGGGTAGCACCGAGGAAGAAAGCGACGACGCCCCAACAGCACCGCTGCGCTGGTCGATAGAGCAGATGGCATGGCGGTCGATGCGCTCTCA
This sequence comes from Avena eriantha, assembly GCA_910589775.1. Lineage (NCBI taxonomy): Eukaryota > Viridiplantae > Streptophyta > Magnoliopsida > Poales > Poaceae > Avena > Avena eriantha. The sequence goes on along the minus strand of OU342746.1, from coordinate 281,696,952 downwards.
TGGACACTCATGAGTCGCGGTCGCCGCGCTGACGGCGTCGTGTGCGGCGCACTCTGGGCCGACGCTCGCTGTGGCCACCCAGCACCACTGTGTACCACATCCGCCGCCGCCACCAACGTTTGGTCCATGGATCCTTGGTCGCGTCAAGGTGGAGCACACCCTAACCAGGGACAACTAAAAGCGGTTGGGTCTGGCATAGGAAGGATGGACAGGCCGGCCCCACGCCTGCAGCGCCTGGCTCGGCAACTGCCAGTCCATGACCAGGTCAAGATCCCGGGTCGATCGAAGCCTCGAGAGGGATAGATGGCGATCCTCCTTTGGGCGATGCCGCAACCCCTCCATCGTCGAGGCCCACAACTGTGGACAGCCAGATGTCGCCTTCTGCGCACGAAGAGGAGCATACCGCGCCCACACCTGTTCGCCCTACATATCTAGTTTGTCGGGATACGGAACCAACGCTGCCCACCTCTCCTTTCGGAGATAGCGAGGTCCCCGATGCCCAAACGGATGTTAGCCCAACACCCAAGGGGGATGCGATGTTAGGCCCTGCCAAAGATTTGGCGGCGTCAGCACCTACCACGAGTTTGGAAGGACGCGACGACCAGGACCATGTGCTTCAACACGAACAGGAGTCGTGGGAAGCAACGGTCGCACCGCCGCCCACCCATTTCGAACGTGTTGGGACCCAGCTTGATCTCACGTCCCAGGTGCTAGAAACGCAGGCCTAGGAAACCGAAGGGGCCCATGTCGATCCATCTACTCCACGGCCCACCCCGCTGACTGATGTTGGAGATAATGCGGCCCATGATGTTGTGACACCGGGCAGATTTTCCTCAACACCCTGCGTCTACGCATGACGTGCGACGTGTCATGTGCAACCGGCATCGACATCGTGGACTCTAGAAAATTCCTCACGGCCGCCACATGTCAGATCAGCGCCACACTCCCCATGCTCGGACGGTGACCACGCAAGCGCCCGCTTTGCTTTTCACCATGACGTGGCCGTTCTGCTGCCAACAAGGGTTCTGCCGCACCTCCCACTGCCGAGAAAAGAGCCCAGGTGCAAATCCTACGAACATTGGGCATTGTTGGGATCAATGAGAAGATCACTACTGAGGCAATGAAGATCTACGACAGCGTATTCGCCTTCCCCATCCCCATCGACATCCTAGCGGCCATTGCCGCCATTGTCGACAGGGAGCTGCCGCCGAGGCCGGACGCACCGCTCACGGATGCAGCCACACCCGTCGAACTCGTTCCCCATGAGTGACAACCTCAGAATTGTAATCTAGAACGTGCACGGATTGAATGCGCGTGCACGCCGTCTTGCCATTTGCTCTCTTATGGCGACTACTAACGCCATGATGACCCACAAGTATAGGGGGTGTATCGCAGTATTTTTGAGGGAAGTGAAACCCAATTTATTGATTCGACACAAGGGGAGCCAATAAATATTTATAAGCCTTAACAACTGAGTTGTCAATTCAGCTGCACTTGGAAACAATCTTGCTCACAACAGTTTATCAGTAGCAACAGTTTTGTAGTAGGAATAGCAAAGTAACAACAGTAGTCAAGCAATGACAGTAGTAACAAAAGCAGTAAATAATGGGATTCGAGTGCGGTAGGCATATGGATGGATGGACGAGCGTTGCATGGACAAGACAATTCACATAGCAATCAAAACATAGGGCAATTGCAGATAAATAAGATAAAACATCCAAGTACTAGACAATCCTAAGCATGTGTTCCATGTATAGTCATACGTGCTCGCAATGAGAACTTGCACAACATCTTTTGTCCTGCCAGCCCGTTTGCAGCGGGGCCTCTAGGGAACTACTAGCAATTAAGGTGCTCCTTTTAATAGAGCACCGGAGCAAAGCATTAACACTTCGTGAACACATGTGATCCTCACATCAAAGTCATTCCCTTCCGGTTATCCCGATTTATGTCACTTCGGGGCCATAGGTTCCGGACAACAATGTGTGTATACAACTTGCAAATAAGACCAAAAACAATACTATCATAATGAATCAATAACATGTTCAGATCTGAAATCATGGCACTCGGTCCCTAGTGACAAGCATTAAGCACAACAAGTCGCAACAAAGTCATAAAGCACTAATAAAAGATACTAGGCACCATGCCCTAACAATCTGATGCCATTACATGAACGATCTCATCCAATCCCTACCATCCCCATAGCCTACAGCGGGGGATTACACACTCATAGATGGAGGAAACATGGATGGTTGATGGAGAAGCGATGGTGATGATGATGGCGACGATCTCCTCCAATTCCTCGTCCTGGCAGGATGCCAGAACGAAGTTTCTGGAGCTGTTTCGTGGAATCTGGTGGTGGCGGCGGAGCGAAACTCCTTCTGGAAAAACGACGAACCCCCCAAAGTTTTTAGGTCAGAAGGCTCCTTATAGGTGAAGAGAGAGGCCGAGGGGGTGCCTGGGGGACCCACACCACCCCCTAGCGTGGCCTGGCCTGGCCCGCGCCACCAGGTGGTGTGGGCACCCCCTAGCTCTTATCCGTCTCATATTCTGGCTCCTGGAGTCTTCGGGTGAAATAGGATTTTTGGCATATTTTCCGGGATTTTTCCTGATAGTTGATTTTCTGCACAAAAAGTAGACACCAAAGTAATTCTGCTGAAAACAGCGTCAGTCCACATTAGTTGCATCCAAATCACACAAGTATAGAGGAGAAAAAATAGCAAAAGTGTTCGAGAAAGTAGATACGTTTTGGACGTATCAACTCCCCCCAAGCTTAGCTTATTGCTTGTCCTCAAGCAATTCAGTTGAAAACTGAGTGCGATAAAAGAACTTTCACGAACACACTTGCTTCATATGATGTAAATATTCTCAACAATGTGATCAACTACTTGGACAATTCATAATAAAGAGTATGCAACCAAGTCTACTTAATAGTCTTTGCAAGCTATGAAGAGATTCCAACTCAAGAATAATAAATAGCATGAAGCACAAACATAAGCAACATTGCAATGCTCATAAAAAGGTATGATAGAGTGGTATCTCGCTTGCCTTCGATTATGAATGCCAAGGCACCTCTGAAGTTCAAGTGATGACTAGAAGTAAAGATATCAAGAATACAAGCATCAAAGTCATAACACAAATAATCAAGTAATGGAACAAACATAAAGAATGACAACTATGCTCTCAAGAAGGTGCTCAAAGAATATGTGGAGACTCAACAAGTAGAAGAAAAAGGTTTTGAATAATTTTGAAAAGCTTCCAAATGCTGAAAGTATGGTACTCATTAGCTTTGAGCTCTCATTACCCCTATCATAAGCATCTTTAATGTGGTTAAGGTGAAAGTGAGGTCCAATCTGAGTTATGCTTGATAGATTATAAACTAAAAATCCCAAGTCCCTTGAGTACGAGGGTTGCTCCTCATGCTACTCAACTTTAGTTACCGGTAAGTTCTTGTCATCGTAAGTATATGCGTATCATTGAGAACCGCCAACGGGGTACCCCTTGCCCGATGATATGGAAGAATGCCCATATCAAAATGACAAGGCAAGCAGATAATGAGTATCTCAGCAATCTTCTTATTTACCATGGGAAAATGGTGCTTTTTTCTCTCTTTCCTCTTTTCATAAAACTCCTTTTTTTCTTTTTCTCAGTAGCTATCTCTCTCTTTTTTATAAGAAGAATGCTTTAGAGATATCATGATGGTTACGCTGCAGGTTTCGACCATGTCAGCATGGATTAGACCAATGGCCCAGGCATTTCTCTAACACACATACATAACTCCATGGACTTACAATCTCCCCTTTTATTTCACACCGACGACATCCGCAAACAAAAGAGCAAGGTATCAACTGGGTATATATTTACAAGTGTTAAAAGCGTTCCCCATGACAACACGGTTCTGCTAATCCCTAGCTTATAATTTGAAAGCATATAACTTTCATGGAGAGTCCACAATGGTTCAGGTTTATTAAGTGCAAGAAATAAAGTGTGCCATCAAGTTCGTGAGAGCTTTACTAACTAATTTTCCCATAACAAGCAAACATTTTATTCGGAAGAAAACAAGGCATATTGAATATGCACTGTAGTAGAAAATGATGCTAATAGGTAGGTATGGTGGACACTTTGGAAATATTTGGTTTAGGGAGTTGGAAACTTGAGTAAAACACTCAGTGGAGGTGAAGGCTAGCAATAGTAAGGGAGCGACAAACGAGAGAGCAATAGCTGTCATTATCATGCTTGCAACAAAACAGGACTACTCATGGCATGAAAGTGATTCAAGATCCTCAAGGCAAAATAATTCATCAAGGCTTAACTGATTATCACAGTCCTGTGCATGCGTGAGCATGTGCCAAGTCAATTCAAATGAAACATTCAGAGGAGGATACCACGGTGTCATACCAATTTATGAATAGAGCAATGCAAGCAAACATTTATAAGACATGCTACAAACTATTAGCGAGCTGGATCTAATCATAAGAAAGCAAGAACTATTAAGCATCCAAAGAAAACATACACTCTACATGAACAGACTAAGCATGCCCACAGTGATGAGTATATGTACAAAAATAAAAACAAATAGAGTTCGTTTACCAGCCTCTTACCACGCCTCAAGTTGTCATTGATCCTTATTATTGCTCTTTACTTGTGTGGCTTGAATAATAATATGAAACCAATATCCACTAAGCACTGCCGAACCCTGAAGCAAACTCACAAAAACCAAAGAAGAACGACAAATATTTTTGGTGTTTTCGATTTTTAAACAAGAACCAAAAGGAAAAAAACAAACAAAGCAAAATCTTTTTGGGTTTTTCGAATAGTTCAAACAAAGCAAAAAGGGAAAAGCAAAACAAGGCAAAAAGGAGAACCAAACCAAAGAGAAACAACAAAAATATTTTTGGTCTTTTGTGTTTTTAGAAAGCAAAAGCAAAGAAGAACGAAAACTAAAAAGAGAACGAAAACATGAATATACAAAGTACCGACGCAACATGATATGGAGATGAGTGCGGTGTCGACGTACCTCCCCCCAAGCTTAGGCTTTTGGCCTAAGTGGGTATCAATCCATGTACGAATAGGGGTTCCAAGCGGGTGGATCTTGGTAACAATGGTCGTAGCTGGGCCCATGAGAAGAAGAGAAAGCTCCCCAATCATAAGCGGGCTGCTGATATGAAGACTCTCCCTCATTCGAGGGCTGGACCGAATCATCTGTAACCTCCCTTCTAATGTCCTGCTCCTGTTGGGAGAGCTCTCCCAAGTACGTGTCAAGCTCCTCCTCAGTGAGGGACCATCCTTTCATGTTATCAAGGTTAAACAAAACAGGTGCATGCAAAAGAACAACACTCTTGGACTTGCTCTTTCTCCAACCAGCTTTGAGAAAGGATATTTCATAAGATAACTCATTCAAACTAGCCCACGAGGAAATAAATTTATGCTGTATCATGGAATTAAAATCAAGCCTCTCTATGGGAAACTGTAGGTCTAGATGATGAGGCACTAAACCATGCAATGCTAGCAAACGAGAAGCAATGAGGCCTCCACAAATTCCACCTTTCTCACGGTTAGCAGCAAGACGGAAAGCTATCAAAGCACCCAAGTTGTAAGACCTATCTCGTTTAAGAGCAATAGAGATAAATGCTAAATCAAATGAAGATAGCTTATTGGTAGTTTTCCTAGCAAGAACACACTTGGCAATAAAGTAGGCAAAGTAGCGAATGGAGGGAAGATGAATGTTACGAATTTTTCCACTCTCCTTCGAGAAGCTACTCCCTTGACAAATTTCTGCATATAAATCCATGAGTGGTTCCGGTCTCTCTTTAATCTTCCCACATGATCCCCATTGAGGTACCTTAATAGCTGCACAAAAATCATCAAGAGAAAGGTTGACAGCAATATTGTAAATTTTGTAATGGACCATGGGGTTAGGCAAAGAGTGACTAAATTGGAAATCCTACACCACAGACATGGTTAGCTTCACAAATTGACAAGGTTCATCTTCCAAAAAGTGCTCTAACCCTGCATTAGAAACCAAAGTGTGGAAATCTTGTAGAATTCCTGCAGCTCTCATGAACTTAGGGCATGGATAAATGGAGGGAAAAACTTCCTCCTCCCGGTGGACCTTCATGACCTCAGGCACCCAAAGCTCATGTTGGTTTAGGTGGTGTTCATTCATCTTCTATTCTGAAATTTAAACACCTATTAAACAAGTGATTGCAAAGTAAATATAATGAAGGATTCTACTCATAGGGACTTGCAAGAGGCCTAAACATGCATCAAAACTATATCTCTAAGCATCAAACAAGCTTACAAGCTCTCACAACCAGTCACCTACAGCAGCAAAATACTCAACATATAATCCACTAAACACAAATCTACTTGGACAAGGGGAGGAGTCACATACTAGGGAACAAATGCTCCAAATTTCAGCAAGAAAGATGGGCTGAGCAAGGAGATCGTAAAAAATGAGAGCAAGCACAGCAAGAACGCGATTTTGAGCTACGAACTGGAGCTTACTCAGGAGAGAGAAGAAAGTGGCAGGTGAGAGAGTTAGTGGGGGGCCAAGGGTGGCCCACACCAGGGCATGGCGCCACCCAAGGCTGGCCGCGCCACCACGGGGTGTGCCTGCCTGGTGGGCCCCCTGGTACCTACCAGGTACTCCTCTGCCCCTTTTTTCACGTAAAAATTTAATATGAATTTTCTGGATTTTTTTGAGACACTTTATTTTTGGGCATTTTTCAGAGATAGAAGAATGATTTTTCTGATAGACAGATTTTTTCTTCTTTTGGAAACATGATGCAAGGACAAAACAAGGCTAGAACTATAGAAGTTCTAACATGCAAGCAACTAACAACACAAAGAAAACTAAACGAAAGCAAAAACTAAAATGCAAAGGATAGAAATAAACGGAGATAATCATAATGAAAACATTGTTTTGTTCAATGGAATCCTTTTGTTAGCAAGGTTGATCAAGTCTTGCTACCAAAACAATTGCATATGAGACAAAACTTTGTACTCCACTAATGATTATGTTACCTTAACCTTGATAGCAATGGTCCCAATCATAATAGTTTCAAATTTTTCTCTTGGTATGGGACAATATATTTCTCCAACTTAAATGCCTTCAACATGTTCAATTGAATTCAAACCATAAGTCCTTTCAATCTTCTTGGGGAAATAGACAGTATGTTCCTTGTCATTAACATTGAAGGTCACCTTTCCTTGATTACAATTAATAACAGCTCCTGCAGTATTAAGAAAAGGTCTCCCAAGAATAATAGACATATTATCATCTTCAGGCATTTCAAGCACAACAAAATCAGTTAATATCAAGCAATTGTGAGCCACTTGAACAGGTACATCCTCACATATACCCACATGAATAGTGGTAGATTTATCAGCCATTTGCAAAGATATATCAGTTGGTATTAATTTTTCAAGTTGAAGCCTCTTATAGAGAGAGAAAGGCATAACACTAACTCCAGCTCCCAAATCACACAAAGCAGTTCCAATATAACTGTTCTTAATAGAGCAAGGGATAGTTGGAATCCCTAGGTCTCCAAGTTTCTTAGGAACCTTACCATTGAAGGAATAATTAGCAAGCAAAGTAGAAATTTCTTCATTAGGGATCTTCCTTTTATTCGAGACAATGTCCTTCATATACTTTGAGAAAGGAGGCAATTTAATAGCATCAGTCAAAGGAATTTGCAAGAATAAAGGCTTCATCCACTCACAAAACTTATTATAGTGTTCATCTTCCTTTAACTTGTGTTTCTTATCAGGGAAAGACATAGGTTTTTGGACCCAAGGTTCTCTTTCACTACCATTTTTCTTAGCAATAAAATCTTCTTTAGTGTATTTAGTAGTCTTAGTGTGGTTTTCAGGTTCTTCTTCAACTTTTTATTCATTAGGGACTTCATTTTCTTCATTACCACTTTCAGTTTTAGCATCAGAGATAGATATACTATTAGGATCTATAGCAGGTTCAGAGGGTTCTACAACCGTTTTATGTTTATTTTCCCTTTTCTTACGAGTAGAACCACTATTTTTAGCTTGTTGAGAATCCTGCTCAATTCTTTTGGGATGCCCTTCAGGATATAGAGGATCCTGGGTAGCAGCTCCACTTCTAGTTCTAATTTCATAAGCATGTTTTTCTTTAGCAGCATTAACTAGCAAGTTGTTTTGCACTTTAACGAGTTGATCTATTTGAGTTTGAACCATTTGAAAGTGTTTAACAATCATTTTAACATCATTAGAGGTTCTTTCCACAATATCTTTCAACTCAACAATAGCTCTAGTGTTTTCCATTAGATGATTTTGCACACTTTTATTAAAGTTATCTTGCTTAACAATAAAGATATCAAATTCTTCTAAGCATTGATTAGGAGGTTTAGAGTAAGGGATATCACCTTCATCAAAGTGTTGTAGAGAGTGTACCTCAATAGTAGATGAGTAGGAAATAGGCTTACATAATTCTTCTATAGGGGTAAATTCTTCACATCTGCAGCTTTAATTCCCTTCTCCTTAAGACATTTCTTAGCTTCCTTCATCACTTCATCATTTAGTTCAATAACTCCCCTCTTCTTTGATGTTGGAATAGGCACGGGAATAGATGGTTCAGATATAATTACTTCAGGTATAGCTTGTTTAGGAGGAGTCCAATCTTCATAAGTCTTGCTTATTTTAGCCAATAATTCCTTGGCTTCCTTAGGAGTCCTATTCCTGAAAACACAATCAGCACAACTATCTAGGTATGTCCTAGATTCCTCGGTTAGTCCATTATAAAATATATCAAGAAGCTCATTCTTAGGTAATGGACTTCCAGCCTGTGCATGAATCAAAGCACAAAACCTTGCCCAAGATTCAGGCAATACCTCTTTTTCTCCATGTTTAAAATCAAAAAGTTCCTGCAAAATAGCATGTCTGGCACTGGGAGAAAAATATTTCTGCAGGAAAGTACTAATCAAGCACTCAAGGCTATCAATAGATCCAGGAGGTAAATTACTAAACCAAGTTTTAGCCTCTCCTTTCAGTGAAAAGGGAAAAATCTTAGCAGCAAAGTAAGTACGCATCTTAATATCATCAGAAAACAAGCCACTCATGGTAGAGAGTTCGTTCATATGTGCTACCGCACTTTCATTCTTAGTCCCACAAAAAGGTTCTTTCTTGACAATAGCTATGTAAGATAGATCGAGAGAGAAATCATAATCTTCATCTATAATGTTTATGGGAGAAGCAGCAAACTTAGCATCAGGAGACAATTTGGGTCTAATAGTACGCCTCTCAAGGAGACTCTTAGCAGCGCTCCTATCATGGGTGTTTTTACATTCTTTAATAAACTCATCGGTCATCTCAACATAACCATCTTCAATATCATAACTCCCACTAGACTCAGGTGAGCTAACAGGTGTGGTAGTGTCTTCATTAGGAGTTTCGGTATTTCCAGCTATAGTTCTAGCAATCGTAGCATCTAGGGAAGGACCTAATGAACCACTCTTATCAAGCACAGTATAAGCAGCATCATAAGCATCAGAAGTTTCAGATTCAGCAGTAGTAGCAGTGTGTGTAGCATGTGTATGTGGTGGTGCAAGGAACTTACTCATAATAGACGGTGAATCAAGAGCAGCAGAGGTGTTTAGAACCGTACCTCTTCTTGTAGTGGATGGTAAAATAGGAACTTTGCCATCACGAGACTTACCCATGATGGATGGATAGCAGCGAACAATAGTGAATCCAAGTGAACTTGATAAATAAATCTATGGTCCCCGGCAACGGCGCTAGAAAATAGTCTTGATGACCCACAAGTATAGGGGGTGTATCGCAGTATTTTCGAGGGAAGTGAAACCCAATTTATTGATTCGACACAAGGGGAGCCAAAGAATATTTATAAGCCTTAACAACTGAGTTGTCAATTCAGCTACACCTGGAAACAATCTTGCTCACAACAGTTTATCAGTAGCAACAGTTTTGTAGTAGGAATAGCAAAGTAACAGTAGTAGTAAAGCAATGACAGTAGTAACAAAAGCAGTAAACAGTGGGATTCGAGTGCGGTAGGCATAGGGATGGATGGACGAGTGTTGCATGGACAAGACAATTCACATAGCAATCAAAACATAGGGCAATTGCAGATAAATAAGATAAAACATCCAAGTACTAGACAATCCTAAGCATGTGTTCCATGTATAGTCAAACGTGCTCGCAATGAGAACTTGCACAACATCTTTTGTCCTGCTAGCCCGTTTGCAGCGGGGCCTCTAGGGAACTACTAGCAATTAAGGTGCTCCTTTTAATAGAGCACCGGAGCAAAGCATTAACACTTCGTGAACACATGTGATCCTCACATCAAAGCCATTCCCTTCCGGTTATCCCGATTTCTGTCACTTCAGGGCCATAGGTTCCGGACAACAACGTGTGTATACAACTTGCAGATAAGACCAAAAACAATACTATCATAATGAATCAATAACATGTTCAGATCTGAAATCATGGCACTCGGTTCCTAGTGACAAGCATTAAGCACAACAAGTCGCAACAAAGTCATAAAGCACTAATAAAAGATACTAGGCACCATGCCCTAACAATCTGATGCCATTACATGAACGATCTCATCCAATCCCTACCATCCCCATAGCCTACAGCGGGGGATTACACACTCATAGATGGGGGAAACATGGATGGTCGATGGAGAAGCGATGGTGATGATGATGGCGATGATCTCCTCCAATTCCTCGTCCTGGCAGGGTGCCAGAACGGATTTTCTGGAGCTGTTTCGTGGAATCTGGTGGTGGCGGCGGAGCGGAACTCCTTCTGAAAAAACGTCGAACCCCCCGAAGTTTTTAGGTCAGAAGGCTCCTTATAGGTGAAGAGAGAGGCCGAGGGGGTGCCTGGGGGGCCCACACCACCCCCTGGCGCGGCCTGGCCTGGCCCGCGCCACCAGGTGGTGTGGGCACCCCCTGGCTCTTCTCCGTCTCGTATTCTGGCTCCTGGAGTCTTCGGGTGAAATAGGATTTTTGGCATATTTTCCGGGATTTTTCCTGATAGTTGATTTTCTGCATAAAAGTACACACCAAAGCAATTCTGCTGAAAACAGCGCCAGTCCGCATTAGTTGCATCCAAATCACACAAATATAGAGGAGAAACAATAGCAAAAGTGTTCAAGAAAGTAGATACGTTTTGGACGTATCACGCCACGATCGCTTGCTTCCAAGAAACTAAGATGGATTCGATCTACACCACTGTCGTGCTGGAAGCATTGGGACCTAAATTTGATGATTATGTGTTCCTGCCCGCGATCGAAACCCGTGGCGGTATTCTCTTGGCTTGGTAGAGCAGGACAGTGACTATAACCGATCCCATGCTCAGCACTAACGCCCTCATGGCCAAGGTCACTGTCGCCACTAATGTTCCGTGGTGGTTGACTGTGGTCTATGGTCCCCAAGACGACGTAGACAAGATTGCATTTCTCCAGGAGATCCGCGACATTCGCGCTTCTTGCCCGGGGCCCTGGATGATATGCGGCGACTTCAACCTCATCTATCAGGATGTGGACAAGAATAACGCCAATCTTGACTGGCGCATGATGGGCTGATTTCGGCGCTACATTAATACTCTCGCGCTCAAGGAAATCTACCTAAACGAGCGGCGGTACACATGGTCCAATGGCCAGACTCCCCCGATGCTGGTCCATCTCGATCGAGTGCTATGCACGGTTGAATGGGAGGAGCTCATTGCATGCCATCTACGATGCCTTTCGTCCGTAATCTCCGATCACAGCCCCTTGCTGCTGGATTGCTCGCCATCACCACCCACATACCGAAGATTCCACTTCGAAGATTACTGGCTACGCCTTGATGGATTCCCTGGCACGGTGGCTAAAGCTTGGCATTCAGTGAACAACGCGAACCCTTTCCTCTGCCTATCGCTGAAAATGCAGGCCACCGCTAGAAAGCTAACAAGCTGGAGCGCTAAGGCCACTCCCAACATTCGGCAAAGGATGTCCATCTCCAGAGAAATTATTCTCAAATTCGCTAAGGCCCAGGAGGATCAGGTGCTGACGGCCCATGAAACATGGTTGCACAAAACACTGAAACGGTCCTACCTTGGCGATGTATCCTTGGAGCGTACCATTGCACGCCAACACGCTGATACGTCCATTTTGTATCACTATTCTATATCAAAATTACTTTTATTTCATTGATATATTTCATATTAAGAGATGATACTTATGTAATTTCATATGTTTTGCATGGTTGATGACTTTTGGAGCATGGACCACTGCAGTCAGGATTCTGATGGAAAAGGTGCTGTTTGGAGGCAAAATTTACGAAGATCAGAAAATCCGAGAAAATACATGGAAAATCCTATTTTTCCAGAAGACGAAGAAAGCCAGAAGGGGAAGCGGAGATGGGCCACAGGGGGCCCACACCACCCCTGGCGCGGGCTAGCCTAGGCCACGCCACCAGGTGGTGTGGCTGCCCTGGTCCACCCCTGGCTCTCCCCTCTAGCGTATATTATCCTCCCGAAACCCTAAGACTCGGGGAGCAACCACAGAAAGATTCCGCTGCCTCTGCAGGGCGGAAAACACCGAGAGAGAAAGATCTCTCTGGCAGGCAGGATTTTGCCAGGGGAATTCCTTCCCAGAGAGGGGAGATCATCGCCATCAACACCACCATCAAGCTGGACTTCATCGGGATCATCATCATCATCACGACCATCATCTCCATCATCACCATCATCACCACCACCATCTTGTTGTAACAATTGGGTTGAAACTTGCATAGTTCTTAGGGGAAACTTTCCCGGTGTTGATTACTCTTTGTAGTTGATGCTATTGAGTGAACCATTGAATTATTGTTTATGTTCAGATTGTTATACATCATTATTCCATCTCTGGTCATGATCCATATGATGTCTTGTGAGTAGTTCGTTCAGTTCTTGAGGACATGGGAGAAGTCATGTTGTTAGTAGTGGAATTGTGTTGAGAAAGATTCAATAGTTTGTTAATTAAGTTGTGGTGTAATTCTTCTAGTGGTGTCATGTGAACATCGACTACATGACACTTCACCTATATGGGCCTAGGGGAATGCACTGTGTATTTGGCTACTAATCGTAGGGGTTGCCGGAGTGACAGAAACCTGAACCCCTGTTAGGAAACCATTACACAGGGGACGTAAGGGTCTTAGAGTTTAAACTTGTGGTTAGGTTTGTACCATAATTACTTTCTTGTACTTACGGATGTTTGCAAGGGGTATAATCACAAGTATGTATTAGTCCTAGGAAGGTCGGTACATTAGCACAGGTTCACCCATACAACACTTAGCAAGCTAAAGAAGATTAATCAACTATATGAAGCAAAAGCACTTGACAATATTCCCATGTGTCCTCGAGAACGTTTGGTCATTTTAAGTAATACAACCGGCTTGTCCTTTGCTGCATAAAGGATTGGGCCACTCGCTGCATTTATTCTCATTGTCTTTTATTTACTCGTACTTTATTTACTTGCATTATCAGAAACCCCTAAAAATCCGTTTGCTAAGTATTTGCAGAGAATTTCTGATCCATACCACTAGTCAGCACCTTCTGCTCCTCGTTGGGTTCGACACTCTTACTTATCAAAAATACTGTGATACACCCCCTATACTTGTGGGTCATCAAGACTATTTTCTGGCGTCATTGCCGGGGTGTGAAGCGCTATTGGAGAGTGGAACTGGTAAAGAAAACTTCTACTGTGAGTATTGTTTACTTCTGTTAGTTACTTTATTTTCATTATGATAAGTTCGCTGAGTTTCTTATTTCGTAACGCTACTACCACTGCTAAGGTAGTAGATGAACCACCACCTGCTGAGAATGATGCTTTCAAAATGCCTACAAGAATTATTGATCATGTTATGGATAACTATTATGTTGGAGATGGGACTGTCCATCTCGGTGATCATTTTCTCTTTATACACGAATTATGCGGGTTGTTCAAGTGTGCAGGTATTACAATAGATCAAGTGAAGAAGAAGTTATTCTCATTATCACTAAAAAGGAAGAGCTGAAGAATAGTATAAGCCGCTGAAGAATGGTCAAGCTTTTGAATGGGAGGAAATAGTACCTCTCTTTTATTCAAAGTTTTATCCTCCTAGTGAGATTCATAAAGATCGGAATCAAATATACAACTTTTGGCCTCTTGATGGAGAGAGTACAGCTCAAGCTTGGGGGAGATTGAAGTTACTAATGCTCAAATGTCCCATTCATGAGCTCCCCAACAATATTATTATCAATAACTTTTATGCAAGGCTTTCTCTTCATGATAAGGATTTATTGGATGCTTCTTATGTTGGATCATTCACTCACATGGAAGAAGAAGCTAAATGGGATCTTCTAGACCGTATTCAAGACAATGTTGAAGCATGGGAGAATGACAAAGGAAGAAAGTCAGGTATAAATTATGATTATGAATGCATTGAATCTTTTATGGGAACTGATGATTTTCAAAATATTAAAAATGATTATGGTCTAGACTCTCAAGTTATTACAAACTGTTTTAAGGCTTTTGCTTCTTATATTGAAATTCCAAAAAGGGGATGGAACAAGTACCATGCACCATATAAAGATATTGTTGACTATGTTCCCGTTGGGAGTACTGAATTTTGCACTAGTGATCATATCCTACCTGAACCTTATATCGAGAAAATACCCTTCCCGGATAGGGTAAAGGATCATCCTGTGATAACTAGTGTAATCACTAAAAGTGCAAAGAGAACTGTAAAACCTGACGAACAAATAAACATTGAACCTGTTGTAGCAATTGTGAAAGACCTTGTCACTAAAAGTGTAGAAGATGGACACATAGTCTTTTGTGAGGATGCTTCTAATATTGTCTCACATCCTAATAGAACTAAAAAGGCTAGTTTCCCTATGCTTTCTGTTAGAATTGGTGATCATTCTATTATGGTTTATGTGATATTGATGCAGGTTCTAGTGTTATTCCTTATGAGCTTTACAGAGAATATATGCATGAAATCAGTCCCTGTGAACTAGAAGAGATTGATGTGGTTATTCACCTTGCTAATAGAGAGACCATCTCTCCAATTGGTATTGTACGGGATGTAAAAGTTCTTTGTGGTAAGATTGAGTATCCTCCTGATTTTCTAGTACTTGGTTTAGCTGCTAGTAAAACTTATCCTATCATTTTTGGTAGACCTTTCTTGAGTACTTGTGGAGCTATTATAGATTGCAAAAGGGAGAAAATCTTGACTAAGTTTGATAGGGAATCTTATGAGTTTATTTTTTCGAAATTTACTAAAGAACCTTGTGACAATGAAACCCATAATGAGGAATTTGGAGTTGAACAACTTGCTTCTATTTCTCTTTCTCCTAGCAATGCTTTGCAACAATTTATGGAAGATCATGAAAGTGAAATCTTCATGGAAGAAAGGAATGAGATTGACGAGATTCTCCGTAGTCAACCTAAGATGCTTAAGCATAACTTGCCGGTAGAAGACTTGGGTACCACGTTGCCACCTAAAAAGGATCCGGTTTTCGATCTAAAACCTTTACCCGATGATCTTAAATATGCTTACATTGATGATAATAAGATGTATCTTGTTATTATTAGCTCTAAACTTTTAGGGAAGGAATAAGAAAGGTTATTGGAGGTACTGAAGAAACACCGAGGGGCTATGGGCTATACTCTGGATGATTTAAAAGGGATTTCTCCTACTATATGTCAGCATGCTATCAATATAGAACCAGATGCAAAGCCAGTGGTAGAGCACCAATGACGTTTAAATCCTAATATGAAGGAAGTGGTAAGAAATGAGGTATTGAAACTCCTTGATGCTGGTATTATTTACCCTATTGCTGATAGTGAATGGGTTAGTCCTATTCATTGTGTCCCTAAAAAGGGGGAATTACCGTCGTCCCCAATGATAATCATGAGCTTATTCCCCAAAGAATAGTAGTAGGCTATAGAATGTGCATTGATTTCAGGAAAGTTAATAAGGTTACTAAGAAAGATCATTACCCACTTCCTTTTATTGATCAAATGTTAGAAAGGTTGTCTAAAAAGACCCATTTCTGTTTTCTTGATGGATACTCTGGGTTTTCTCAAATTGCTGTTAAACAACAAGATCAATAAAAAACTACCTTTACTTGCCCTTATGGAACCTATGCTTATAGACATATGCATTTTGGTTTGTGTAATGCTCCTGCTACTTTTCAAAGATGCATGTCTGCTATTTTTCATGGTTTTTGTGAGAAAATTATGGAAGTTTTCATGGATGACTTCTCCGTCTATGGAACTTCTTTTGATAATTGTCTGCACAACCTTGATAAAGTTTTGCAGAGATGTGAAGAAACCAATCTTGTTCTTAATTGGGAGAAATGCCACTTCATGGTTAATGAAGGAATTGTCCTTGGTCATAAGGTCTCTAAAAGAGGCATAGAAGTGGATAGAGCTAAAGTTGAGGCAATTGAGAAAATGCGCTGTCCAAGAGACATCAAAGGTATTCGTAGTATCCTTGGTCATGCTGGTTTCTATAGAAGATTTATTAAAGATTTCTCTAAGATATCAAAACCCATCACTAATCTTCTTAAAAAGATGTACCCTTTGTTTTTGATGATGATTGCAAGGAAGCTTTTGAAACTCTTAAGAATGCTTTGACTACAGCTCCTATTGTTCAACCACCTGATTAGAGCTTACCCTTTGAAATAATGTGTGATGCTAGTGATTTTGCTGTAGGTGCTGTCCTTGGGCAACGAATTGATAAAAGTTAGATGTTATCCATTATGCTAGTAAGACTCTTGACGCTGCTCAAAGAAATTATGCTACTACTGAAAAAGAATTCCTAGTTGTCGTCTTTGCTTGTGATAAGTTTAGACCTTATATTGTAGACTCAAAAGTTATCATTCATACTGATCATGCTACTATTAAGTACCTTATGACGAAAAAAGATGCTAAGCCTAGGCTTATTAGATGTGTGCTGCTTTTACAAGAGTTTGATCTACATATTGTAGATAGGAAAGGTGATGAAAATCCTGTTGCTGATAATTTATCTCGGTTGGAAAATATCTCTTTTGACCCTATGCCTATTAATGATAGTTTCCCGAATGAACAGTTGGCCGCAATAGGGGTAAGCTCGCGAGGGAGCCCTTGGTATGCTGATTATGCTAACTTTATTGTCTCCAAGTATTTGCCTCCAACTTTTACAGCTCAGCAAAAAAGAAAGTTCTTTTATGATTTGAGGAATTATTTTTGGGATGACTCACACTTATATAAAGAAGGAGTGGATGGTATTATACAAATATGTGTTCCAGAATATGAGCAAAAAGAGATATTACAGAAATGTCATGGTAGTGCCTATGGAGGGTATCATGCAGGAGATAGAACTACACAGAAGGTACAACAATCAGGTTTTTACTGGCCTACCCTCTTTAAAGATGCAAGAAAATTTGTCTTATCCTGTGATGAGTGTCAGCGTGTTGGTAATATTTCTAGACGCAATGAAATGCCTATGAATTACTCTTTAGTTATTGAACCCTTTGACTGTTGGGGATTTGACTTTATGGGTCCTTTTCCTCCTTCAAAAGGTTATACTCATATTCTTGTTGCTCTTGATTATGTTACTAAGTGGGTAGAAGCCATACCTACGAAGAGTGCTGATGGGGAGACCTCTCTAAAAATGCTTAAGGATGTTATCTTTCCTAGGTTCGGAGTGCCTAGGTATCTTATGACTGATGGGGGTTCTCATTTTATTCATGGTGGTTTCAGAAAGACCCTTGCTAAATATGATGTTAATCATAAATTGCTCCAGCTTATCATCCCCAAACTAGTGGACAAGTAGAGTTATCAAATAGATAAATTTAAATCCATCTTGCAAAAGACTATTAATAGATCTAGAAAAAATTGGGCTAAAAAGTTGAACGATGCTTTATGGGCTTATAGGACTGCCTATAAAAATCCTATGGGGATGTCTCCTTATAAAATGGTTTATGGGAAAGCTTGTCACCTGCCTTTAGAATTAGAGCACCAAGCTTACTGGGCAATTAAAGAACTCAATAGAGATTGTAAGCTTGCTGGTGAAAAAAGGTTATTTGACTTAAGTTCGTTGGATGAATGGAGGAGTGAAGCATATGAGAATGCTACACTCTTTAAAGAAAAAAGTTAAAAGATGGCATGATAAGCGAATACTTAAGAGAGAATTCCATGTTGGTGAGAAAGTTCTATTGTATAAGTCTCGTCTCAGATTTTTTGCAGGGAAGCTACTGCAAAATGGGAAGGACCTTTTGTTATTGAAGAAGTGTACCGTTCAGGAGCAATAAAAATTTCTTCTTTAAAAGATAACACTACACATGTGGTGAATGGGCAGCGACTCAAGCACTATATTGCTGGAGATTCTTACAATGAAGATGTTGATGCTTTTCAAGTTATAACTCCGGAAAAATTTATCAAAGACCAAATTCAGAGACATGTAGAGTCCGTTTTCGAATAGGTAACAGTACTGGTAAGAAAACTTCCGCGAAAGATCTGTCCAGTTATATTTTTGCAGTTTTTATTCGATAAGGAAAGTTACGAAGTGAAAGAGGGACGGAAACAGAGCCTGGGTGGCTCACACCACCATGTGGCGTGGGCCCACCCCTGGCCGCGCCACCAGGTGGTGAGGCCACCTCGAACTCCGTCTCCGACCCATTTTCTCCTAGTACTTTCCTTTTGTTGTAAAACTTCATAATATATAATCTCCCGGATCCCCCGAGGTTCGTATATCATCTTCTCGTCGTGTTTTCGTTTCGATCTGTTTCTGCCAGGAACTATTCTTGAAAGTTTAGAAGCATAATGGTGTCCGCCAAGGATAAGGGAAAGGAGCCTATGGAGGACAATCTCCAAGACCCCGGGCAGGAGAAGGAGATCAAGAGTGAATGTGAAGAGGAGACAAAGCAAAGCCAACATCCGCACACCGGCACTACCGTTGCAAGCATTGGAGTGGTGGCGAACCCTGCCAGGATCAGAAGGACTGCACGGATGTCAACTGGAGGGAACCCTCCGCATCACTGTTTGGCACCACGGACACCTTCTCCAAGCACCAAGAGTCCCTTCCATACCTTTATCCATAACCATGCAGGAAAAGAAGACCACAAGGAAGGAGAGTGGGGAAAGAATCGCAAGAGCTGGGATTCACAACCTGACAAGATCATGCACCGCATCAAGCACAACTCGGAGTTGATTCGTACTCTCACCTTCGAGATTGAGGACTTGGGGGAAATTGGTCAAAAAGCTCATCGAGAGAATACCACCACCACCAAAGGAATAATTCGTCATCAGGTTTTGTCATCCCCTTGGTTTGTTCAAAGATTGGGGGAGTGTCGCGGTATCACATCACTATCTTCTTTCTTTTTACCCTTTTAGTAGAGTCATATCATGAATAGAGAAGTTATCGTGCAGGATGGTTTGCATTATGGAAGTGTCCCCTCTCTCGTTAGATATGCATCCCTTGGTGTGATTTGCCGTTATGGAATATTAATGATAAGTTCTATCATTTAATCTTTTGCATATCTTATATTAGTTTTAAATTCATGGTTATATGATTGATCTTGTTGTTAGTATTGGTATCACTTTGGGATCATTGAGTTAATTTAGTTGGTTTTGGCAAACCTAGCTCGGTCACTAGCAAGTAGCAACACTATTTTTGAGAGTTGAATGAGAAAAGATAAAAGTACTCTAAAGAAATATAATTTCATCATCTTTCTTTCTTGATTTGCTCATGAGTTTAGTATTCTCTTGTTAAGATTTTTTGTGCTTCTAAGGAAGATTGCATGTTTGTTTTTATCGCTTGTATGTTTGTTTGTTTCCTTCAACTCTTATACTTGCTACCCAGCCTTGCTAGCCAAAAACCTATACTGAGAGGGAGTTCTTCTCTTGCATCCATTCCTTAAACCAAAACCTATGCCATTTGTGTCCACCATACCTACCTATTAGCATTATTGCTATTCCAAGTAAATTCATGTTTTTATCTACCTTCCAAATTAAACTTGTTATGTGAAAATTAGTGATTAAAGCTCTCACGAACTTGATGGCACACTTTACTTTCTTGCATTTAATAAACTTGAACCATTGGGTCCTTCTTTGTTGCGTATATGCTTGCGCTTTATGAGTTGAAGTTAGCAGAACCATGTATCATGGGGAACGCTTTCAACACTGCATTGGTACTTTGTACCTAGTTGATATCATGTTCTTTTGCTTATGGATCCCGGCGGTGTGAAATAAAAGGGGAACTTGTAAGATCATGGAGTTTGTATATATGTTAGAGAAACGCCTAGGCCGCTAGCCTAAGCCATGCCTAATCATGGTGGAAACTTGCAGCATAAATATAGTGAGCATTCTATGAAGCACCCTCAATAAAAACCTAAGCAAATAGCAAATAAAAAGATCGCTGAGATGCTCATTGTCTGCTTGCCTTGTCATTTTGATTATGGGATAGCTCCTGTGTCATGTGCAAGGGGTACCCCGTTGGCGGTTCTCTATGATACATATGTACTTACAATGACAAGAGCTTACTCGTGACTGAAGTTGAGTAGCATGAGGTTTGGTCTTCGTAAGTAAGGGGTATGGGACTTCAATTTATAACTTGTCAAGCATATCCTCTTAGTTGTGTCACTTTAACCTTAATCACCAAAAGATGCCTATGATAGGGGCAATGAGAGCTTAAAGCTAAGAAGTGTCATAATTTTTGGAAGCTCTTTATGAAACTTGAAATCCCTACTCCCCTTTACAAAAGCCATTTCTTTTACTTTTTAGTTGAGTCAGTAAAACCTATTCCTTTCTATCTCAGCAAGTATTTTGAGTTGTTGTGTTTCATTCATTCATATGATGATTTATTCAATCATGTTTCTTATGTTCCTTGTTTTGCACTTTGCTCTTATCTTGGTGTTTACTTCTTTGAAAGCTATCATTGAAAACCAGTTATTTGTGAACTCCTGCAAATTGTCAACTGTTTTTCGACCAAGAGCTAAGTTTTCCATTACCAATTATGATTTACTTTATGTATCTTTATTGTATTTCCTTTACCTATTGCAAGTTAAGTCATATA
The DNA here is from genome assembly GCA_910589775.1 of Avena eriantha. Classification (NCBI taxonomy): domain Eukaryota; kingdom Viridiplantae; phylum Streptophyta; class Magnoliopsida; order Poales; family Poaceae; genus Avena; species Avena eriantha. Next base: position 281,675,896 of record OU342746.1, on the reverse strand, counting down.
ATGGTGAGTTGTCTGCTATTATGATCTATGTATTGATGAATGTGATGCTTCTTGTCCGCATTCTTTTATCGACTCTTCACTCCATAAACCTGAGGTCATGTTTATTGAGCTCAGTTTCGCTTGGGGACAAGCGAAGTCTAAGCTTGGGGGAGTTGATACGTCCATTTTGCATCACTATTCTATATCATAATTTACTTTTTTTCATTGATATATTTCATATTAAGAGATGATACTTATGTAATTTCATCTGTTTTTGCATGGTTGATGACTTTTGGAGCATGGACTGCTGCAGTCAGGATTCTGATGGAAAAGGTGTTGTTTGGAGGCGAAATTCGCGAAGATCAGAAAATCCGGGAAAATACATGGAAAATCCTATTTTTCCAGAAGACAAAGAAAGCCAGAAGGGGAAGCGGAGATGGGCCACAGGGGGCCCACACCACCCCCTGGCGCGGGCCAGCCTAGGTCGCGCCACCAGGTGGTGTGGCCGCCCTGGTCTACCCCTGGCTCTCCCCTCTAGCGTATATGATCCTCTCGAAACCCTAAGACTCGGGGAGCGACCACAGAAAGATTCCGCCACCTCTGCGGGGCGGAAAACACCGAGAGAGAAAGATCTCTTCGACATACAGGATTCTGCCGGGGGAATTCCTTCCCGGAGAGGGGAGATCATCGCCATCAACACCACCATCAAGCTGGACTTCATCGGGATCATCATCATCATCACGACCATCATCTCCATCATCACCACCACCATCTTGCTGTAACAATTGGGTTGAATATTGCATAGTTCTTAGGGGAAACTTTCCCGATGTTGATTACTCTTTGTAGTTGATGCTATTGAGTGAACCATTGAATTATTGTTTATGTTCAGATTGTTATACATCATTATTCCATCTCTGATCATGATCCATATGATGTCTTGTGAGTAGTTCGTTTAGTTCTTGAGGACATGGGAGAAGTTATGTTGTTAGTAGTGGAATTGTGTTGAGAAAGATTCAATAGTTTGTTAATTAAGTTGTGGTGTACTTCTTATAGTGGTGTCATGTGAACGTCGACTACATGACACTTCACCTATATGGGCCTAGGGAAATGCATTGTGTATTTGGCTACTAATCGTAGGGGTTGCCGGAGTGACAGAAACCTGAACCCCTGTTAGAAAACCATTGCACAAGGGACGTAAGGGTCTTAGAGTTTAAAGCTGTGGTTAGGTTTCTACCTTAATTACTTTCTTGTACTTACGGATGTTTGCAAGGGGTATAATCACAAGTATGTATTAGTCCTAGGAAGGTCGGTACATTAGCATAGGTTCACCCACACAACACTTAGCAAGCTAAAGAAGATTAATCAACTATATGAAGCGAAAGCACATGACAATATTCCCATGTGTCCTCGAGAATGTTTGGTCATTTTAAGTAATACAACCGGCTTGTCCTTTGCTGCATAAAGGATTGGGCCACTCGCTGCATTTATTCTCATTGTCTTTTATTTACTCGTACTTTATTTACTTGCATTATCAAAAACCCCTAAAAATCCATTTGCTAAGTATTTGCAGAGAATTCCTGATCCATACCACTAGCCAGCACCTTCTGCTCCTCGTTGGGTTCGACACTCTTACTTATCGAAAATACTGCGATACACCCCCTATACTTGTGGGTCATCACACGCAGAAATTGCTACTCTCAAGGACGGCGATGCAAACACCACGTTCTTCCACCAACAATGCTCATACCGCCGGCAAAAGAACCGTATCCATAGCATCACGGTTGGGGACCGTGTTTTGGTAGAGCAAAAGGACATGGTTGAGGCTGTGTTTGACCATTTTGATGCTTTGCTTGGGAAGGACACCGAGCGAGAATGCACCCTCCACCTCGACGACCTCATCGAGCCTTCTGAAGACCTCCTAGGCCTTGACGCTGCTTTCTCCGAGAAGGAGGTCTGGGCCGCAATCCGGAGACTCCCGGCTCGCAAAGCTCCTGGCCCCGATAGATTCACCACCGAGTTCCTCCAGGCATGTTGGCCCCTGGTGAAGAGCGACTTCCTCGCCGTCTTCCATTAACTCAACGACCTTCGAGGAAGAGGATTTCATAAGCTCAATCAGGCGTTGCTCACCCTACTCCCAAAACAGCCAGATGCGCACACGCTCGACAACTATCGGCCTATTAGCCTGGTACACCTGGTTGGGAAGGTGGTCACCAAGGTTTTGTCCCTTCGGCTCGTGCCCAAGCTCGACAACCTGGTGAGCAAGAACCAGAATGCGTTCATCAGCAGCAGAAGCATACACGACAACTTCCTGCTGGTACGGCAATCAATGCGCCTTCTACATCAGCTGCGGGCACCGAGAGTTCTACTTAGATTGGATCTCGCCAAGGCTTCGACATCATCTCCTGGTCTTTCCTGTTTGAGATGCTACGCCGCTATGGATTCAGCGACAAATTCCTCGATTGGCTTTCCATCTTGCTCTCATCGGCAAATACGTGCGTGATGATGAATGGCGAACCCGGGCCGCCAATTTGGCACATGCGTGGCCTTCGGCAAGGTGACCTCCTATCCCTGCAACTCTTTGTGCTCGCGGTGGACATGCTTGGGCGCCTAATCAAGCGAGCCATCGACCTTGGGATCATTCAACCCCTTCATCCTCAACGATCGATACCAGTGATCTCTCTCTATGCTGATGATGTGGCTTTGTTTTTCCACCCGATTGCCCAAGACATTGAAGCCATCAGGGCAATCCTTGATCTGTTCGGTAAGGCTTCAGGATTGGAGGTAAACTATGACAAAAGATCGGCCATTATGCTTAATTGTGCGCCGGGAGATGAGGCGATGATCACGGAGAGACTTGGATGTCGGATTGCGGAACTACCACTCACCTACCTTGGGATAGCATTGATGCTCAGGAGGCCAACTAGCGCACAGATGCAGCCGCTTGTCAACAGAGCCGCTGCAAAGCTTCCGACGTGGAAATCTCAGCTCATGAACAAGGTTGGGAGACTCGCTCTGGTCAAGTCCGGCCTCAGCGCAATGTCGATCCATCAGATTATGGTAATCGGCCCTACCAAGAATACCATCAAGGTGTTTCAGAAGGTTCAGAGGAATTTTCTTTGGGAAGGGCATGATGAAGCCCACGGTGGCCACTGCCATGTTAGCTGGGGTGCAGTATGTCGCCCACTATCTCTTGGTGGCCTCGGCATTCAAGACATGGAGAGGGTCGGACTTGCCCTTCGCCTACAGTGGCTTTGGTATAGCAAAATTGACGGTGGGCGAGCATGGAGTGGGCTTGACCTACAGACCACCGTCCAGGAGCGCCACATGTTCTTCACATCTACGACATTGATCGTCAGTAACGGACGCACTGGCTTATTTTGGGAAGACCGGTGGATCAATGGCAGATCCATCGGTGAGCTAGCCCCTCAGCTATACGCCTGCATCCCCAAACGTCGGAGAAAACAACAAACGGTTGTGGAGGGACTCCATGAACACAGCTGGGCGCGTGACATCCATGGCGTCATTAGCATTGATGAACTGGGACAGTACCTAAGCATTTGGTGGCAGGTCGAGCGCACGGTGCTCAACGACCAACGAGCCAGCTGGTTTGGAAGTGGAATGCTGGGGGCACCTACACAGAAAAATCTTGCTACCTGGCATCCTTCCAAGGATCCACAAACAACAGGCGTGGAAGCTACTTTGGAAAACATGGGCTCCTGCTCGGGTCAAGTTTTTCCTATGGTTGGCTGACAAGGACAAGTGCTGGACCGCCGAGAGACGGCGACGACACCGACTACAGCACCTCCCGCGATGCCTACTCTGCGAGCAGGAGTTCGAGACCATGCATCACTTGCTCATCACCTGTCCCTTCTCGAGGCAGGTATGGCATGACACACTCGCATGGCTCTGAATCCCATGCAGGCCGCCGGAGGATGAAACTGATCTTCATGACTGGTGGTCCACCGCTAGACAATTAACACCTAAGCCCATGCGCAAAGGACTAGCTACCGCCACACACCTTGTCGCCTGGATGATCTGGAAGCAACGCAACTCCTGCGTCTTCGACGGCGCTCGCCCATCCGCCCCCCAGCTGACTGCAAGCATTCGAGAAGAGGCGGCGCTCTAGGCTAGAGCTGGGGCCAAAGGCCTAAGAGTCATCATCCCCACATACTGGGATGTGTACTGATTTTTTTGTATGCAATTGTGTGCTCCCCACCTTCTCGGATGCATATGTGGCATAGACTTGCTCCCCACATACCGGATACTTACTTCAGGTATGTGAACAGGTCAATCGTAATCAGAAGGTTACAGAAAGGTGCTGTAAGCTCAGAAGTTACCAAAACCAGTCAACAACTACACGATCAAAAGCTGGTAATAACAACCATAACAAAAAAAGTATGAGGTGGAGACCACTTCCAACCTGGGCGAGGGAACAGAAAGCACGCAAGAAGGGCCTGTCAGAGATTGGATATCCGTAGAAAGGGAGGCGTAGGCCATGATTAGACCCAAAATCTAACAGGACCGAAGGAGCAGTCCCCCTCCAGCTCGACTGGATCCAAACTTAAAGGCCAAAAAAACATGACATGATGCTTCCAAAGAAAACCCTGAGACAAGGAGCATGACTCACTCGAGTGAAGCGGAATATGTTAAGAAGAAAACCCTGAGACAAGGAGCATGACTCACTCGAGTGAAGCGGAATATGTTAAGATGCGCCGAAAGCTTGATTGGTGTAATGAAATGCAGCTCTAGCTCGTTGCATTTTGTTATAATCAGAAGCTTGATTGGTGTAATGAAATGACGCATAGCTGTTCTGCACAGGTTGAAACTGTTAGAGCATTTTCACTCGGGGTCCCTAAAGGTCGTCTAAAGGGCTATCGGGGGTGTCGGCGTTCAAAACCACGTCCATCTCTAGCTCCTTGCATTTTGTTATAATCAGAAGCTTGATTGGTGTAATGAAATGACGCATAGCTGTTCTGCACAGGTTGAAACTGTTAGAGCATTTCCACTCGGGGTCCCTAAAGGCCGTCTAAAGGGCTATCGGGGGTGTCGGCGTTCAAAACCACGTCCACCGCACCCCCCCTCCCCCACCCCAATTCTTGTTTCGCGCCAGCGCAACCCAGTTTAGCATCCAGCGCCCAAAAACCAAACCCAACCCACCGCCGGGGGGGAGGGGGACGGGGGGAAGGGGGGGCGCGTCGGTGGATCTGAAAACTCCATGGGCCAGCCATGGCCACCATTTCCTACGCTTCCCTCCCAACTTTCCCGCCCTTCTCCACTATATCTAGGGCAGACGTCATTGCCATCCACATATTCACACCGCCCTCTCTCACCATGGCCACCCCACACTGGGCATATATCACCACCAAGGAGACAGAGGCGTTGTGCACCTCCAGCTACCCATGTCCGTTGGGCAACCGGTTGCCACCCGACTGGATGCTGAGCGCCGGAGGGGTTCCTATCCCACCTGTGCCTAGTGGTTCCACTCGTCGGGCAGCCATCACGGGCCACTACTACCTCGACTCACACCGGAACAGCGGGCGGATCCCAATTGGTATCCCGACTGTTATATGTTGATCCAAATTCTACAAAGTAAAGGCCAACTTCTGACGGAGCGGAGCGAGGCCCGTCGCCGGAGGCTTGGGCCGATGCGGAGACCTAGGTTTTCACCGTTATATAAACCTCTTGTAAGCCGCCGACTGGGATAATTTGCATCTGTGAAATCCCCGGCATTGTGTAAACACTCTCCGTATAGTGAAGTTCTGCTGGCTGGCGCCCGTGGTTTTTCCCTCTCTTTGTTTGAGAGGGTTTTCCACGTTAAATTTGTGTCCCCTTTCCTGCGATTTTATTTTTGTTCTTCGTTATTTGATTGTCGCAAAGCTAACACCGACAACCAGGCGACCTGGAATGCCTTCTTCGCTAATCGGCAGGCAAGAGAGCTTGCCAGGTACGAGGGCGACGGCCCTCCTCCGGTGAACTACAACGAAACATGCAGAAGGTTGTGGTGGGCAAGCCGGACCCTCGTCGGCGTGATGCGTCACATTCCCGATGGAGATCACCCTCGCCTATGGCACCCTCATTTCCAGCCACTGTAGAGTCCAAACAAGGGCAGCGGCATCGCTAGCTGGGACTCCCCGCCTATGTGCGTCCTGCATGCGAGGCTGCAATGGCAGGTGCCTCCGGAATACGCTGTGGTCGCGCGCCAACTTAGACGCACTGGCGACCCAGAGGAGTTCACGGGGCAGCGCGCGGCCATGCGCGCCTCTTTGCACCCCGCGGAGGACAACGTGGTGGCCTTGTGGTGCAGGGCAGGGCAGGATTGCTGCGTCGAGCCCCAAACTCAGCACGGTGGCGAGGCCTGCAACACCTGCGGCCATCGGTCTCAGCAGCGTGCACTGATCGACGGAGTACAGTACCTACGGTGCAGACGTGGGAAGGGTAGAGGTTCCGGCCGCGTGTGCCAAGCGATGACGACGACAAGGAGGAGGACCCCGAAGGAGTGTACTAGAGGCCTAGGCAGGATTATGATTAGTATTTTTTGCGCATGTAAAATTGTTGCCAAATAAATTCAGGGATTTAACTATAGGTTTCATGACAGGGCGCTTGCGCCTCCCCGTAATAAAAACCGCACCCCCCCCCCCCCCACCACCCCCCACATACGGCCTAAAAAACGTCAGTGCCGGACGCCATATGGAGGGTGAGTGGAGATGCTCTTATCCACCAAAAAAAGGCTGAGTTTTCTGTTGAATCACATGTGTATAACACAAGAAAAGAAAATCATCCGTGTATTTGTTGTCTTCGACTGTGAACTGTGAATACACAGGGCCTGAAATGTTTCACGAACAGATAGCTTCATGAACAAACCTATCATGCAACCAGTGTATAAGGACTGCAGGTAAATAATCAAGTTCTTGTGGAAGCAAAAGCTTAGAGCCATCAAACCGTGCACCCAATAGGACCAAAAGATTATGCATTGGTTTCCTTTTTTCCCGAAAAGGAGGATAATCCTGGCCTCTGATTATACATCCATATGCATATATTATTAAAAGCCAAGCAAAGGCATCATCGAAGCTGAACACTCTCAACCCAAAAATGATTAAAAAAAACCGATGTCTTATGCCTCATTGATGAAAGATGCAATACAACTAAAATATCATTGGGCCATGTGACCAGATCGCCAACTCTAATTTCCTTGACTCCTTAAATGATAAAACAGGAGACAATGGCCCCAAAGCATGCGTTCCCTATTCTGTCCCCCCTGCATTATAATTATTAGGAGGCTCACAGGAAAATTGTGCTGTCTTGTTGCACCCTTTGTAGCTAATCTTGAGGTGGCCACTACCATCATGGTCTGTACTTGCTCCCCTCCAACCCCTCCCCCATTCTAATAGCCAATAATTCTGCTTAGATTGCGCTTGAGCCAACTTAAAGACTGTTCTGATTGGTCTTAGTACTTAAGAGCTTGGGGCTGAGAGTAATGGGCAATGAGATGGGCAACAACAACGTTATTGGTCAACAAGGTACGCATGTTGCTGAGTATATCTGCTATCTAGGATTGAGTCTACACATTCTCCTAACTAGCTTCTTATGCCATCTTAGTATCGGAGGAGAGTGCTAAGGATTTTGACAAAACCATGCACCATTCAGATTGCTCGCCTGATCTCAACAACATGAAAGGTAAGAAATAATTGTTCTTAGTACACAAGTTAATTTCTAGTTAAGGTTCAGCGCAATTCAATTTGGAGTTGAATCACGACTAGAAAGCTATAATCATTCATTACTCTGTCTATGTTAGATAAGGAGAAGGGTGACACTAAGGATGTAGATTTGTCGGAGGTATTAAAGGCCCCCCTCATCTGTAATGGTGGAGATGAGAAAATGGCTTCAGATCAAACAAAAATCTCCGCTGCGAATGAAGATGTAGATGAGAAGAACAAGGGTTCACTTCAGGACTGTAGATCAACACAAGATGATGATGGAAATAGTAACTTGCCTACAGAAGAAGGTTAGTTCAGCCAGCTGATTCGGTTCATACCTGGGTTTTTTTTCCCACTATAATTTGGTTGCTGTGCTTTAGTATAAGCCATTTAAAAAGCATGGTTTACTATGAAAATTCCAGAAATGGTGATTTCAGTATGAGATAGTAAGAAAAATCTAGGGATTTAAGAGTGCAAATTTGCTAAGATGCTAGTGCTACCTAGCAAACCCACCACATAAAAGGTACATTATGATTCCTTCTATGACCACCCACACTTGATCTTCAGAATATATATAATGTGGCACTAAAAATTATAGGCAGTTAAGCATTGCTCAGCAATAAGCCTTATTTTTCTACAGCACTAGAAGCTCCCCTAATAAAAGTAACTAATCTGGCGCAGGTGATGAAACACAAGACGGTGAAACTGAAACAATCACGAATTCTACAGAAGCAGTTGGCCCTGTCGGCAGCGCAGTTGAAGATATGCCAAGCAACAAAGATACTTCATCATCCGATGAGAAATTCAAACAACTTGTACATGAAAGTGCAGAGTTAAGTGAAGAAAGTACCTTAGCAAATCCGCCCACATTATTAGAGGAAAACATTGAAAGTCTACCAGAAGATGAGGAGGAATCTTGCAGTCAAGAAGTTGCAGTGGTGGCTGGTAATCTAGTTGCGGAAGATACAGTTGAAAACCTAGAAGGAGAAGCTGGGGTGTCAACAGTATATGATCTGTCAACACCATCATCAGTACAAGGAGAGACTAAATCATCAACAGAATCAATTCTCACTGATTACCGTGATGCTGAGACTAAGGAGGTCTTTATCGAAGATGAGCCTAGAGAAAGAGGCAATCCATCATATGTACAACCAGTAGATGACACCAAACAAGAAACATCCAAGAATGAAGAAAAGCAAGACATTTTTGAAATGGGCAAAAGCAAAAGCTGCAAAACTACAGCAATAGATACTGTGATTGAAAGTGATCATGAAGTACTAGAAGAAGACAAGAAGATCCATGGGTTGGAAAATCAGGAGGAAGATACTGGTGAAGCTGTTTCCCCATTTCAGTCAGCTTTAGCAGATCCCAGCCCAACAAATGGAAAGGAATTTCAGATACATGAACTGAGTATAACAGCCACAGGAGAGATGTCGGATTCTGTAAGTGCAGCAATGGAGCCTAATGTAATTGAAATAACACAGAAAGAGCAAGGGGGAAATGCTGAGAAAGATGTTGCAGACAAGAATGAAGCAGATAATTTTGAGGAGGGTAAGAAATCTGATGGTATCCATGACTTCGTCAGTATCGTCAAGGTCCATGGAGAAGATTTTACAGGTTTTGGTCCACCATTATCTGGCCCTCTTCCTATTTTGAATGAAGAAAAGGTACAGGAAGGAGTCATCATAGAAGAATTAGCTGCACTTATGACAGCAACATCATCTGCTCTTGAACGAGTAGAAGATTCTGTCAAGAAAGATATAAAAGCTGCTAGCTCAGATAGTAATGAAGGGACCACCACCTCCGCATATGAAGCAAAAAGTGTAGATACACAGGAAAGTATGAACAACTCACAATGTGATCAGCCTCAGCACGTACTACTTCAAGAACCTGAAGTTGTCAAATTTGAAAACAGTGAGACTCCGACAACTTGCTTGCAGCTGGTGGAATGCAATTCAACGACAGAAATAACCTTCTCTGATGTGCTCAACAAGGAGAGAGAATGTGCATCTGCTACAACCACGTGTTTTACTTCTGAATCCAATCAGGAGAAAGTCACAGGGACTGGAGGCTTTGCTGCTGAACCAAAACAAAATGAAGTCATTGCAAATGCCGATAAGTCTAATGAGGAACAGTGTCTGCTCCAGGAACCAACCCTAGGAAGAGATGCTGGTGAAGATACTCCATTGCTTCTGAGTACAGAAAGCATCAACTCATTAAGCTATTCTAGTGAACAGCATATCAAAGTAGTCAAGGACATCCCCATGGCAAAGGCCACTCTGATGCAAGCCAAAGAAGAAGCTATGGAAGAATCTGAGAAGAGTCCACTGTTGAGCCCCAGGGAGCCATCCAAAGGAGCCTTCAGAGAACCAAATCAGTGTGCCAGAAACAATAAACCACTTCATAGCTTAATGACAGAGGACAGGGTTGGTACGTGGTCGCCGTTGAAGGAACAAGAAACAGTTCCAATGAACAGCACAACGGTTAGTTCTCCTAGGAGCAAAGAAAAGCAGAAGCCAAAATCATCCTTTTTTGCCATTTGCATGTGTTGCACCACAGCTGCGAACTGATGTATGCCCCCATGTGTTTTGTGTTTCTTAATGCCTTTTTCTTTTGTTCAAGGTTTGATGCTTGAGTTCACCTATTGAAGAGTGTCTTGCAGTTGTTGGAAATATTTTAGATACCACAGCTTGTATTTGATCAGAATTTTTTGAACTGTATCTTGCTTTCCTTTTTACAGAAATGTATCTGGTTCGAGAAATGAATACCTTCAATGATGTGTGTGCTTGTAAAGTGTTATTAAGTTGCAGACATCCTTTTTATACTATATAGCATTTCGATACCATGTATCTTCACTGTCATTGTTCTATGTCCAAAATAGACACATATCCATAAGAAGTGAGCATGACATGCCAAAAACTCCCGATCAACAAAAGCAGGTTAAGTTAATCGATTTGGTCACATGATCATGTTCAATTGATTTTTTTCAGTATGTTCTCTCTTAAAAAGAAGAAACACACAGAGCTAGCCCTTTCAAAAGGATTAAGGAACCAAATTTCTAACATGAGAAACTGAGAATCAAACACCAATGTCCCACTGAAGTTGGCAGAATGAAAAAGTTAGGCACTGAAAGTAGTATCAGATCGCTCTAATTACAAAGCAATTTCCATTAAAGTGGAACAAGGAAATTTCCAGAACATGTTGTTTATGCTTCACCAAACAGTAGTACTCTAAAAGCCAATGCAGATGTTATGTAAAATTTACAATTGACAATTCTGCTTCAAACAATTATTGGCCCAGTTCACACATTGAACAACTTCAGGATTCATATTTAAATTAAGCAAGAGAAAGAAAATCAGTAATGCTAACGAGATGGTGTGAGGAAGACCATTTCTCGAACAGCAAGCAAGCCATTTATGGTCACCTCTGCAAAAGGAAAGAAATCGTCAGTGGCATATCAACGACTGGAAAAGAAATTTGAAACGACAGTGCGGGTATTGATTTCCACATCCCTAGTTACTCGAGTTGAGTCAGATTTCAGAAACCTGCAAGGATACGAGAAAGTTATGCCTAACTCGAACAGAGCCACACTGTTGCCCTACCGGCCCGTCGTTGATTCATCCGATCCGGCCCGGGCACCTCCTCCTCCTCAGCCCCATCTACGGGACGTCGGCGAGCACAGACGGATGCATCAGTACCTATCCTCCTCCCGGCGACCGACGCCAAGCCGTGCCCACGGGGCCACACCTCCCCGGCTCAACCCGCCTAGAAGCCGCGCACGCTGCTTTCATATGGCCGGCGGCAACTCCACGACCTTACACCTCTGTGAAACACATGCCCATACTATGTGAGCATGTGCAATGGGAGGTGCTCAGCGGAGTGCTTACAAAAATAAATCAACTATTTTACTAAACATTGATGCTTATTGTATAGAAGAGGTGCTTAGTTATGCATCTACCTAGTATAAATAAGCAACGATGCTTAACGAAAAACCGATTTATTTTTTTAAGCACTCTCCTAAGCACCTTGTATTATACATGCTCTAAGACTGTGAGCATCTATGAAAGCAGGGCCAGCCCTAGAGAGGGTTTGGAGGGTCTGGATGGGCGGCCGCCCCGGGCCTAGAAAAATTAGAGGCCCTCCCACGTATGTGGTACGTGCAATATTAGCGATCGATTAATCCTTTTCCTCTCATGTTCGGTGGTCTTTCTGCAACAACTCCCTGCCTCTCTCGGTCGAAAACAGGAAACCGCACTGGAGATTGCCGACACGCCGTCGCCCATTGCCTCTGAGGCTTTAACGACTCGCCCGGATCCCAAGCATCCCAAGCAGGGCCTGGTCCCAAGTCGCTAGGCCAATAGGCTGCTCCTTCGTCCTCTGATCATTTTCGAAGAACGATGTTTGTGCAACCCTGCGTGGAAGGTAAGAACGTCTATCCCAGTTTTTGAATTTGATTAGTATTTATGATGTGCTAATTAAAAAATTATAGTTTTGATTAGTATTTTTTTTAAATTCTAGTGTGGTTAATTGATAATTGTGTCTGAATCGAGTGCTCAGAGTAGGAAAAAGAGGATGCAAGAAAAAAAGTCGAAGAGAATCACAGAGAGGATCTCTTAATAAGTTTTTAAGACTAACACAAGCACATCGATGAATCTAAATGGGTTGGCGTTACTTCTTTTTTGGGAACAAAGTAACGCAGAGGACAATGTTAACATCAACACGGATGATACCAATATGAGTGATCATGAGTACATATTTAATTCATCTCCTATATAGAATCTGCTAGTGTTGATGTTGAATCGCTTATCGAATCATATTTACTATGACCGTGTCTGTTGCATTAGCTGAAAGATGATTTTTTAAGTTGAAATTATTGAAAAATTATTTGATATTTGTAATGTCTCAAAATAGGTTAAATGGCTTGGTAACTCCGCGCATCGAAAAGAAGTAAATGGATGAAATTAATATTGGTACCATCATGAGCGACTTTGCTTCTAGGAATTTACAGCGAAAATTTTAAGCTAAAATGTAAACACTGTTATTCTTATACACTTGAAGTCTTTGTTTTTCATCATTTCATGCATGTATATTAAACATTCAAATTATTGTAGGGCCCCAAATTTTATTTTTGCCCCAGGCCCTCGAAATCTCAGGATCGGTCCTGTCTGAAAGAGATAACTGATTTGACGGGTTTTGAGTTTGACGAAGTCACCATAGACCTCGCTATCGACGGGAACATCGTCTCTCACTGGAGAATATTCCGTATTTTATGAGAACCAAAGTGTCAAACTTAGGATTTGAACTCTGGTGTGTTGGGGGAGCCACTGCCCTCCTAACTATCCAACCAAGGATTGATTCTCAATACTCTCTCCTTTCTGAAATATCTAAATCCACATGTATCAAAAGTATTTTAAATATTACTTCCTCCATAAAATAAGTGTTGGATTTATTTAGATTCACATGTATCTATACACTAAAACGCGTCTAGATACATGCGAATCTAACAAATGCAAGTCACTTATTTCTGATGAAGTGAATAGTAAAATTCAAAAAAAACAGAAACTGGACATTTCGTGTTGTACATAAAGTTTGAGAAAAAAGGAATATTTTTTGGCCTACTCCAATTACAGGATACTCCCCAGGTCCCAAAATATAAAACGTCTAAGTCAAAAGTCAACGTTTTTAAGTTTGACCAATATTATAAAAAGTTGAATATTTACAATACTGAATGAGTATCAATAGTTTTACCATAAAATATATTTTCTTAATGTGTTCATTCAATATTGAAGATATAGATATTTGTTTCTAAATATTTGGTCAAAGTTTGTAAGATTTGACTTTTAACCAGTCCTTAGACGCCTTATATTTTGAGACAGAGGGAGTATTTTTTTATTTTTTAATGCAAGGCCATAAAAAATGTTTATCCACAACTTTGTGTGCTAAATAGTGGATAGGCAGTTCACGGCGTGTACATAGTGTAGGGGTGGTGTTGGGTGGCCGTCGGCGGCGCTGTGGAGGCGGCGACGTGGTCGGCAAGCCTTTTGGAGATGGTGGGCCTCTTCTCCGATCTGGGTGCTCCGGTGGAGCTTCAGGCCGGATCTGCTGTCTCGGGAATGATCGTGGCTCGTCGTAGCCACGGTGTGCCTCTCCCCCGCGCCGATGTCCGAGTGTTGGCGGTGCCAGATCTCGAAGACCCCGACGATGTTGGTGCGGTTGTCCAAGCTGGCGACTTTCATGGAGTTGGATGGAGGTGCTCTGGTGTCGAGGAGCGTCGACTTCCTAGCCGTCTAGGGGCTCCTCCCAATCCAGGCTTGAAGTGGTGGAGCGACGGTAGGTTTCACCGGCACAGCGTTCGACTCGATGTTGACGAAGCTGGACTCAGAAGGACCTCTTTGTAATTTTCCTTTGTTTCTGGGCTTGTTTGTAAAACACTTAATGGCATCAATTTTGCTCCCGCAAAAGAAAATAAAAGGTCTGCACACTTTTTTATATTATTTTAATATTTTAAAATGTGTTTTATCTATTTTATAATGGGTACCTCTGACTCAAAACACCACCTCGGTAACGATAAAGTCAAAAAAAACCTATTGCTTGTAAAAGGATTTAGAGCGTCCTTGGCAAAACGGTGAGAAACGAGTGAGCTGCTTCGAGATTGGTGACATGTTACGTCGGCTAAATTGATGACTTTATTTCTTTTTTCAAAAGTGGAGTTTCGTGCCTTTTCATATTGGTTCGCATGATTACAGAAAACCATACTTCCAAAGGATACACTGTCCAAGACGGCACAGCGTACACACGAGGTTTCTCGGTTATTAAGACGTAAAATGCACCAACACATTAACATTTCATGATCATGTTGTACTTCTCCAATTGTTGGTCTCGGTCACCATACTTCTTCTCATAATCACCGTCTTGGGGTTTATTCTAGAGTTAAACATACTAATAGTTTCTATACTTGTCAGGCTAACTCGATTTAGTCCTTATACTCGGAATTTGCTTAATTTTAGCCGTGTACTTATGAATTTGGCTCGATTTAGTCCTAATACATGTTTGACGTCGAAATTATGCTGATTCGGACGACACGTGGACTAGAATCTTGTAGAAACACCCTCCTGCATTTAGAATGTTTTTTCCCACTTCCAGCTATTAGATCCATTATGCAGAGCGCCCCATGCCGTTACAGATCTCTTCAACCCAGAGAGTTTTGTTCGAGGGAAGAAAAAAGAAGGACTCGACGGAGGTGGTGATCGCTAGACTAGAAGGTGGAGCGATATATTTATAATAGGAGGTTAACTAACGGCAATAGAGTAACACGGGAGGGGCTAATTGCAAATTTCTAGTCCATCGTCACTCCTGCAAGTGGGACACGCCTCCACGTGGCGTCCGAGTCAGCGCAATTTTGGTGTCAAACATGGACTAAGACTAAATTGAATCCAACTCACAAGTTCACGGACAAAATCGAGTCCAATTCACAAGTTCACGGACAAAATTCAGCAAATTTCAAATATAGGGACTAAATCGAGTTAGCCCGATAAGTATAGGGACAGTTAGTGTATTTAACTCTATTCTATCGGGCCTCCTAGTGACTCCTCACTGGTAGTGGCGGAGCCAAGGCCTGGCGACCCCGGGCAGCTCCCGGGCTGCTCCGGCCAGTCTCCACTAATTAACTATGTCGCTTAGTGATTAGCAACCAAATTTATTGAGGCAAACATGAGCTAACGTCACAGTCAACAGGCCTTGGCCCGGCTCCTTTAGCTGGCTGGCTCCGGCACTGCTCACTGGGATGGATGTAAGAGCAACTATACCATCAAGTCCTGGTTTGATTGGGGGGGGGGGGGGGGAGGATACTTTGCAATAATATATAGATATACCATGGATAGCTTCTTCATTGTGCAATGCCCTTAGACACCGATGGCCACTCACACATCATCACAATCCCTATTAACATGATATACATTGTAAAATGATATTTTAAGATGAATGCTTACTAACCGTCTTACAATCCCCTAGACGACTATTGGAATTCGTGGAGTACGAGGATCCAATCTAAAGAGAAAGATGGCAACACAACGGTCACGGTGGTGGACTTGGTGAGAACTTTGAACTTCTAAAGCCATATCGCCCTCCTATCCTACTTAAACATGGAAAACATGAAGATCTCCTAGATTAGGGATTCACCATATGAGCAAGATACACCCTCTAAGACATTCAGTTTGTTGGATCGGTGCTCACACACGTGGTATAAAGCACCAACCGTTGGTGTCTCACATCAACCACACTTTCTGTTTTGGAACCTTATTGAATGACGTGCCATATATGCATCATAGCATCGGTGAGTAAATGACAAACATACGTTCATTTCCCATTCTTTCTACCTTACTCAGATTCATGCACAAAAACACAAGAGGCGCAACATATTGCACTTAATTAATGACCGATGGTCAACAAAATGGATAATACTAGAAAAAAACTAAGAAAACCGGCTTCACTATGCCACATGAGACAACACCAATTTCAAATATCTAGAGTGTCCAAAATCAAATGGTTTCAAGATCATAATTCGTCTAAAGCTATCTCAAAGTTGTAGCATTAGATGTGGACATCAATGGAAGTTCAAGATCACATTTACAACTTTATATATAGGCAACGTCTCGACATGAGAAACGTGGGCGAGTGGAGTGGTTCAAAATACCACAAGCCATTCATGTAGATGATGACTACACGAACAAGGCCAGAGGTGAAAGGATTATGGTATTTTGACCAGAGTTTCGAAATGGCGAAATAAATCAACCCGAGAATTGTTGACCCTACACGTTCGGTAGTGGCAGGTGTCTGTATTTGTGTTCATAGCAGTGAGTATATACAGTACTTTTGTTTTGAGTTCTTGCTGTGTTTGTCCAAAAAAATGGACTTGTATCCTGGGTTTTTTCTAGTCGAGAGAAGCTCTGTAATGAATTTTACTGCTGCACGCTTCGATTCCTCGGAGTCGTGTTTGCAGGATCTCAAAGTTGTAGTATCCTGGAACTCTGCACTGCAGTCCTCCTACCTCTCCCGGGCTCCCGCACATCATCCCCTCCGTCCCTCGGGCCTGTCCCGAAACTCGAACTTGATGCACCAGATGAGGCCGAGGCGCCATGGCTGCCCCCTCCTCTGCCTCTCCGCCGCCCTCCTCGCGGGCGCTCTGCTCGCCGGCCCCGCCGTCGCCGATGGCGTCACGCCCTCCGAGGCGCGCCAGCTACGCGACGAGGTACCCCCGCCCCTCAGATCCGCCAGTCCTAGCGGAAGCCCCTCTAGCTCAACAGCTAGTTCCATGATTCTACTAGTGCTGAGTATTGTACAGTTCGGCTCGCCGTTTGCCGTTCGATTGCGAGAGCAACGGTACCCTGCTTGCGAAGCGAGCTGGTTCTGTAATCTGGTGCTAGGCTCCGCGGATCGATCACTTTGCTTGATTTGACTAGTTAAATTGTTAGATTCATTGGCTTCAGTCGTACCCACTATTTGTTCCTGGAAAGATGGTGCTGGAATTGACTTCCAAGAGTTCACTACTTGGGGGCATTTGGTATTTTCATGCCTGATGGGAGATGACCATAAGGCATTGCTAGTGTTCCCGAAAGTGCTCATTTGTTTGATTCATGAATGTATAATTGCGGGCATTTCTACTACTCAAGGCTCATTCGAGTGGGAAAAATACTACCAGAACTCAGTTTTGGATTTGGCATTTCCAAGACGCACTGGTATTGTGTATTAGTTATAGAGTCATGCTATGCACACGACGATACCAGCACGATCTGCACACGACGTTGCTTATGAACCTTCCATTTAGCGGACCAAAGCAAGGAAATCCGTTGGATTTGCATCGTACAGGAATCGTCCAAACAATTGTCGTGTGCACAGTGCTTCCGTTAGTTATAAGATCGTGTTAACAGAGGTACCAGTTGGGTTTTGAAGCAATCGCACCCCAACCCACCCAAACTATAAACGCATTTTGATGAGATTTGGTGTTGAATTTGATTACATGAGATCATTCCGACCGCAATTTGATAGTGCTGTTTTCAAGGATCAGATTAGGGCCCATCATATGGCTTTTTCAAAGGTAGATCTGTGATGTTGTCTTTCTATTGGGCTGTTCGGAGGCATGCCTCGGTGCCTCAAGCTACCTCAACTTTATGATGGTTTTGATGTTGCCTTATTTGGAAAAAATAAACTTTGCTTACTTTCTCTGAACCTTATAATAACACAGAAAATTTTCCCTCTTAAATCTACCTTCTCATGAAGTATTTCTCAGGTAAGGCTCTGAACTTTTTATGCCTTGCGTGAGGCACATTCTGATGTTGTTCTTGATGGTAGGATAAATAGGTTATAATTTGTATTATAGCTCATTTCTTTGAAGTGCAACTTAGGCCAGTTCGGTTATCTGATTTCTGCAGGATTTCTCCTATTGTCTTACTCTTGTACTTCGCCAAGATAGCATCATGTGTTAACTTATTAACCAATCATGTTTGTAACATTAGCTTAGCTTGACTAGCAGCAGCGGCAATAACTCTGTTGTCTATAAATGGCATACGAACAAGCTAATTGAGTTTTTATGCTCAGTATTGACCTAAAATCTTGTGTAAGTTCTAACATACAAGGTATGTCTTTTACGTAGGTGAAGGATATGTTTTATCATGCATTTGATGGGTACATGCAACATGCTTTTCCACTTGATGAACTGCGACCTTTGAGCTGTCAAGGTGAAGACTCCCTTGGTGGTTATGCACTCACTCTTGTAAGAATTAATAGACTAGCTCCTCTTGTATTTTTTCTTGACATTTGTTTCCTTGGTGGATTATCATCATTCATGAATAAGCTTTTTTGAACAGATCGACTCTTTGGATACTTTGGCTTTACTAGGTGATAAAGAGAGATTTAGTGCTGGTGTGGAGTGGGTTGGTAAGAACGTCCGTTTTGATATTGTAAGTAAACACGAGTGACATTTTGTGAATCTGGTTTCACTAATCACAAATCTAATTGAATCCACCATAACCATTAGCAATTGGTTTAGTTTTTGCACGGTAATTTCTGAGTTAAAGAATATACATCTGATACATAGTAAACAAAACGTAGTACTCTTAAATCTTAATTTGTGCTTGGCAGCAAAATAATCTACTACTTGCTGGTTAAATTATGTTCTCTATTAATCTGTTAATCTACTTCACAAACGATGACGTGTAGTAGCAATACTTTTTTCTGAATCAAATATTTTAGTACCAAGTGTGTCATATCTGTTGCATAGATACCTCATCACTTCATTTTATTTGAGTCTTGTACTTCTACATACTGTACTTGTTTTCTAGCGTGTACAAATCAAAATGCTTTTGGGTCAACATTTGTGAGTCTGTTTAGACTTAATTGTTGTTTAGAGTTCACACCATTTTAGTAATCATGTTTCCTCTGTGCATGCAGAACAAAACTGTCTCAGTTTTTGAAACCAATATACGTATCCTTGGAGGTCTGTTATCAGCTCACCTGATTGCCAGTGACTATGCCACTGTATGTCTGCTGAACCCTATCTTATCTTTGCTGTTTATTTCCTGATAACGCTATTTTTGGTATGGCATGAAAAGTATATGCGGATAGATATTGCTGCATACTATAATATACACCAGAACTGATATGCTGACATGTGACTTCTCTGTGCTCCGCCCAATTCCTAATAAATGGATGAAAAATCCTAAATGGGCAGCACAGAAAAGTATATACACGGCTTGCAAGTGCTAGTATATTCTGATTCCAATATGATCTGCATTAGTCCAGAAATTGAAGTTTATTATTTTATATTTTTGTGACAAAACTGAACTTTAATGTGGTTCAAGTGTTACTGTATTTGATTTAACTTTTCATTGATAGGGCATGAGAATTGACTCTTACGATGATCAGTTACTTCATTTGGCTGTTGACTTAGCCCAGAGATTGCTGCCTGCATTTGACACTCCTACAGGTTCACAAATTTGTCCATTTGCATCTATTTTTGGAATGGGATATGCTATGTATCACATTAGTACGGACATGTGATCCCTCTATTTGTAACAACTGTTATTGTGAAACAACTATTTTCACTGCTTAGGGATGGTGGTACTATACCTGATTCATGGTTTTTAAGGCGTCCGCTTTAGGACGCCTAGGCGACGCTTAGGCGTCAAGGCGCCCACCCTCCGCTTTGAAAAAATGACCGCTTTAGGCGCCTAGGCGTCCAAAAGTGCCCGCCTAGGCGTCGCCTAGGCATCAAAGCGCCCCCAGATCGCCTTAACGCCTTAAAAATCATGACCTGATTACATGGAAAATCATGTTCCATTTTAACATGCGAGCATGCACACACACTTTACAAATTTGTATCGCGGTGTGTTGGGATCTGCCATCTGAGTTTTCCTGTTGTTGAACCTATCTCACTGCCTGTACTGTTTAATGTTATTTTGATGGCCAGTTGAACACTCATTTATGATTTTCTGGCTTCTCGCTAATGACCAACACGAAGGACATGCTCTTTAAGGAAAAACTTTTCACTCAATGACAACGACCTCTGCTGCCTCTACAACGATGGTTTGTTGGAAACCAGAGAGCTTTTCTGGAACTGTAATTTCAGTAAACAATGTTGGGAATCCATCAACATCACACTAGAAGGCAATCTTGATCTTCCTCAGTGCTAGATGCAGCTTTGCAAGGCCCTTTTTTCTTTGAAGTGTTTGCCGCTGCGTCTTGGAATATATGGAAGCAAAGAAATGCTCTCATTTTTAAAAATATAGAACCTACTGCTAGAGCTTGGCCCTCTTATTTTAAGAGAGACCTCATCCTTCTTTCTTACAGAAGGAAGGATGATCTGAAATCTCCTCTTATAGCTTAGCGAGATGCTCTATATTTTTTTTGGGTTATACCCTAGACTAGGGCCCTTCTGTACATTCCCTCCACCCCTTCTTGTACATATTTTATCTCTTTAGTAAATTTTCACCCTCGGGGCCTCCCCTGCAGTTTCAGCTAAAAAACACTCATTTATTGCACTTTCTGATAGCCTTACCAACTTGATTTTACCCAGGTTTGCAGTAGTGAAAATGACACTGATATTTGCAGACTTTTCAGCTATATTCTGATTGGTGCTGTCTTGAATGAGTTCCATTATGCCACAAAATATTTATCTAGCAAAGGTGATTTGCAAAGTGCAAATTACAGAAAATCGTCCTTTCTGTTGGAACCGTTGGTCACTGCAACCATTTTGGTACCCTTTTAATATAAAGCATATTTGTATGCTATATGGTGTTCGATACCATAGATGAAAGAACGTGCTAACATATGTCCCTTTATTAATTGCGTTGGAAAATTTCCATTGCCTTAGGTAATCATTTTGAACAAAAAATGTTTTTCAACTTTTTAGTTCACATTCTGTTCTATTTCCTATTGCTTGTCTAACTAATGCAATTTGTCTTGTAGGTATCCCATTTGGATCTGTTAATTTATTGTATGGTGTCGATGATGATGAAAGCAAGGCAAGCTTCTTTCTTCTTCCCTTTTTTGGGCTGTAAAGTTTTGCAAACATAAACGTGCCAAAACACATGTTGATTATCAGTAGTGTAGAGATTTGCTGAGAATTCCAAAATACTTGTGCAGTTTGCTTCAGTAATTTTGGAGTGGTTTCCTTGAATTATTCTATGATTTTGTTATCACTAAAAATAATACCTGAGTGGCATATAAACCTGTACATCACTTCTAAATTTCTTCTGCTCATGCATTATTTTGAGGAGAAATAACACATATGTACTGTCGAATCTCCCACATTCATCTTTGGTAACCAGCACAAGTAATTTTTGAAACTTGACAATTTGTACCTGGCTATTAAATGGACATGAACAATCATTATATTTGCTGTTGACGCTCTGGATGTTACCCCAGATAACATCGACAGCTGGTGGTGGCACTTTGTCATTGGAATTCGGTGTCTTAAGTCGGTTGACTAATAACACTGGTCAGTATTGGCAATATGCATCAGTTTTGCACTTTACCTTTTGCAGTATTGCTTTCTTATTATTGGTGTATTGTATCATTCTTTGTTAAATTTCCTCCTTCTCTCATGGCAGTTTTTGAGCAAGTTACAAAGAATTCAGTGCGTGGCATATGGGCACGCAGGTCAAAACTCAACCTTGTTGGTGCCCATATAAATGTCTTTACTGGTGAATGGACACAGAAGGTATTAACCTTTGTCCTCTTGTGATAGGTTTTGGATCACCATATATATTATTTCGAGCATTCTCTTGCTGATGTTTAACTCTTTGGTGTACAATAAACTACCTCATGGCATTTCTGCAAGCATTCGGCACTGTCTGATATAAATACTACCTCCCCATAGCGACCCGATAGATCTATTTTTTATAAAATTGATACTCCCTCTGTCCGAAAAAGGATGTTGCAAACGAAAATAGACAAATATGCAACATCCTTTTCTGGACGGAGGGAGTATATGATTGGTCACATGAGTGGAGTGGAAATATGTCTATTCTGCAATGTCTCATCACTTTACCAACATAATTACCATTACATGATACAGAAAGCTTCCGAAATGTGCTTTCAACTGTTTTCTTTGCAGTCTTAAGTTTTGAAGATGATTCATCATGCAGGATGCAGGAATTGGCACAAGTATTGACTCATTCTATGAATATCTTCTGAAGGTATCCAAAACTGTAAACTTTTAGAGCTAGCTAGCTCTCGTCAGGACTTCCTCTCTCTAAAGATGTGATGCACACACCGTTTTCTCTTTCTCTTTGTTTCTCAAGCACACATGCACACATGCACACTTGAACTAGTTTGAAGCATTGATTATTTATCTCATACACTACAAGTTTAACATTACATCGATGGATACAGGTCCATTTATAGGACATATAAAACTGACCTTCCTTTAGCTACCAACATAGTGAAACTATCTAGCCTGGGAACATTACTATTACAGCTAAGGCAAATTTCGATTTTGCTTTTACTTGCTGTTACCGACTGCAGCTAGTCCAGCTTGGATCATTTTCTTTCCTGGACTAGAAACTTTAGCCTACAAAAAACTCTTCACGGACATACATGCATAGGTATTTTATCTTGCATACCAACATTCATGCACTTAAGTTGCATGTGCTTAACCAGTAAGGTAATGATGATGAAAATATTAATGCTAACATAAATCATATATAAGGGGGGTAGTAACATATTTTGGAAAAGAAGTTCTATACCATCAAATGCAACAAATGGGCACCGCAGAATAAATTTTTGGAATGATCCTTGATACATCATCTAGCTGGTCCTCTCTTCATCTTTTTGTTAACCCTTTTTCCTATTATGGATTTTAACAGTTATTTTTTGTATGAACAGGCATATTTATTGTTTGGAGATGAAGAATACCTGTATGTATTTCAGGAGGCTTACAAGGCTGTAATGCACTACCTCCATCATGATCCTTGGTAAAAATGCAATATGTTTGCTCCCTAGTAAAATCCTATCAGCATAGTTGAATTACAGTCCGCATGTCATTGTTTGAGGGTGTTTGGCTACTTTTGCAAGGTTGTGTTGTTTAAAAGTTGAAATTTGGAATCTGATCTTGCATGAATAAACTAAGGATCAAAGTCATGTCTTTTCTCTATAATATGAAACTGTAAGGTACAACTACATATGTTCAATCATGTTTTTATTTGTAAGCATTGATGGTCAGATATTTATGTCTGCATACCGTTTTAAGTTCAACTGCTTCCTGTTGAATGGGCAAGTTTGAAATGAACTGTCAAAAATGCCATGCTAGGTATATTGAGGTAAATATGAATTCTGGCGCGACGGTTTGGCCACTATTCAACAGTCTGCAGGCATTCTGGCCAGGACTTCAGGTTTGGGATCTTCATATATCAGAACATATACAGCGTGTATTCGGACGGTTACTTATGCTATTTAGATTTAAGGTTTTAGCTGGAGATGTCGATCCTGCCATTCGAACACATGCTGCCTTCTTTAGCGTCTGGAAGAAATATGGGTTCACTCCAGAAGGGTTTAACCTCGCTACATCCACTGTTCAGGTATTGGAACAACAGAACAATTTTTATACCTTTATGGGTTAATGCATTTTTTGTCCTTGAACCTTCGGGCACCTGCAAGCCTTGAACTTCAAATGGAATTATCAATTCTAAAAGACACGTATACTAATGTTAATCTCACCATTTCCTATGTTTCATAGAATGGACAAAGGAGCTACCCTCTGCGGCCTGAGTTGATTGAAAGCACATATTGGCTATTCAAGGCTACCAGAGATTATAGGTGTGTCTTTCTTTGCAAGGTGAAGATATAATTTGTTCTTGGTTAACACATCAATCTTTTAGATTCAGTTTCTCTCACCACTAAAAGGGATAGGAAACTCGAGTGAAGCTTTTTGCATGTATGGTTTTCTTATTGGATGCTTATGCGGACAAAAGGTGTTTAGCTTTTGTCTTTGCTAATTTGATGGTTGAATAAGTGATTTCAGTTATAACTGTAAAACTATAACTTCATTAACATGAAAAGATTGCATGACTGAGTACCTCTATCTGATACTAGCAAGCTCTAAACCATTTTTAGTTAAATTTATTCTGTTTATGTGACCAGTTTTCCTCCTAATACATTTTGGCATATATATTAACCGCAGGTACCTTGATGTTGGAAGAGATATACTAGCAAGCCTTCAGTATGGTGCTAAATGTCCTTGTGGCTACTGTCACATATCAGATGTGGAAACCCACAAGCAGGATGACCACATGGAGAGTTTTTTCCTTGCAGAAACGGCAAGTATTTATATATCAAAATATGCGACATAATCTCTGCTGTTAAAAAGCTGGCATGCCCATGATGTTTTTCGTGGACCGGTGTCACACACACACATCACCAAGATCAGTTGATTACATATGACATTAGCTTGTGTTGGCATAACTATTTATTGTACCACTACTAAACATTTAGTCATTTACCTTGTAGGGTGTCTAGTCTACTAACACGAGAGTGAACCATAACCTTTAAAACAATCTCTTCTCCTAAATCCTGACATTTATGAATAGATTTAAGTTCTGATATGAATTAAGAAACATAATCATTTATTTCGTGTCTGTTAGATTTTATGTGAATGTTATATTTCCTCGAGCTAACTTCTAAATATACCATTAAGTACTAAACATTTTCAGTCTGATCTTGTCAGGTATCTAATCTACTAACATCAGAGTGAACAGGAAAACCTTAAAAGCCTAACAGTCATTTCATGTCTGTTAAATTGTATGTGCATGCTATATTTCCTCCCAAGTTATTATCTGCCAATTAAATCTAACTACTAACACATTGCAGGTAAAATATCTGTGGCTTCTCTTTGATTTAGCTGTAGGCCCTGATAACATTGTTGAAAATGGGCCATATAAGTAAGTACAACTCCAGAGTTATTAAGTTCAGTTGCTTATTCATAGGTAAAATATTCCAACTTACCGTGTATCGTTGACTCTGCAGATACATATTTAGTACAGAAGGTCATTTGTTACCTGCTACTCCCGAAATAGCCTTGGTAGATGAGCATTGCCTTTATTTGGGAGCATTCTGTAATGACAGTACAACCCGTGGCTACGGTAACGATGATAGTTCCAGTAAGCAGCGAAGTTCTAACTACACTCAGTTTGATGAAAGACAAACCGCTTCCAGTCAATATTCAATGTCAAACGTTTTGTTTAGAACAAGAGGTTATATCAAGGTATACCCTACTGCATTTCTGATTCACAGTTTCCTTAGGCACGTCTCTACAGAAAGAAAAGGGGACGATAATGGATTATGTCATTTGAAGAGATTTCTCTTTAACAATATATTCACTGTTTGCATGAACATATTTAATGGTGTGATTAACATCCTACTCATTGTCATTGTTACTGGTCCTTCATTGAAGGTCGGAAGAGATGAGATTGAACTTTATCTGAGTATAGTTAGGAGTGCCATGCATGCTTTCTATGTTAATCTGATGTAAAGATGAATGATTCTGTTTTATGTTTTATAGTACTTCTGCCATTCTACATGAATACCACATTTACCAAGAGGATCCTCTATGATCTTGTGCCACTTCAGTTATCTTATGCGCACACACTGGTCTGAAGTGCCTCCTTTTTAATTACTTTTTTTTTCTAACTGCAATGTATCTTTTTGCTAGGGAGTTTGTCCAGGATTGAGTCAGGCGCAGAGACTTGGCATATCGTACCACGCCGGCGAGGATAACACCGCAGGGCAGAGTTCTAGAGGTCATGAGAATCCCGATGAATCTTATGTGGTCGAATCCAGTGTCCAGGCTCAATCAAGTTCTGTTGTATTGATTTCTCATCCAGTTACAAGGCAACCCGATGAGTCCTTGATGACCAGGTCAGGAACTCAACATCATGAAAACATTGTGGTAGTTGCCGACTCCGAGTCCTTGAGGGAGCCCACGAGGACTGATACTACTGGCGGCTCGTCCGAAGAACTTGCCGTGGACACTGATGAAGAAATTGTGTCTCTAGACCAAAATGAAGATAGTACCAGCGGACCCTTAGAGTAGGCACCAATTTTTGTACATGACTTGGAGCACCTCCATGGTCAGAGCTGGCCGTGTTACACTCGAAAACTGTCAGCGTGGGAAACAAGCAAAAGCAGTGTTGGGTCAGTGGTTAATGAGCTGGAATCAGTGGTTGAAATGGGGCCATTCTTTGAGTCGTGCAATGAGCTGGGATCAGTGGTTGAAATGGTGCCATTCTTTGAGTCGTGCAATGAGCTGGGCCCAAGCAGCATTTACCACCAGAAAAAATCTAGTAAATGAATTTCCTATGGAAAATGGACTTGGGAATCGACATTTGTTAATTTATTCTGTTGTACCGATTAGATTTTTTTTGGGTACTATATATACTTCTGATCAAATAGCAGATGTAAAGTCGTATACACTAGAGGCAAACAATGAACTATATGGCCAAATAGGTGCAGTGGATATTACAGATTATCAACAGCCCTACTGAAATCTCTGAAGATCTGTGTCTGAAATGTTCCTCAATTTTTTTTATTCAAGTTGCTAGACGCACAATATCAAGGGAGGCAAAGCATTTCTTCTGACCGCTAAACATCTCTCAGAATGGAAACACTTAGATACAAATATCCATGTCTGGAATTACATTACACCGACCAGAGACCATCGCCATGCTTACACGGAGATCATACGAGATCAAAGAGAAGACTTAGAGCGAGAGGCCGCCTGACTCCTCGTCCTCGTCGAGGCCGGAGGTGTAGACGGTGTAGAGTGACCAGATGAGTCCGAACACGCCCAGGAGGATCCACCCCAGCAGGTTGTTGCTCAGGCCGAGGCTCAGCCCGGTGCCCTCCGTCGACATCCGCTCGTCGACGAGCGCCAAGGCCGGGGCCGCGGACACGGTCACTGCAGTCGCTGCGGCGAGCAGGGAAGCGCCTGCGCCACGGACGGCGGCCGCCGGAGTCTCCTCCTTGGCGTCCTTGGAGTAGCTGCACCTCACCCTCTGGCTCCTCGTCGTCAGCTGGGGCAGACCTGCACAGTTAATCGACAGGTCCTTCATGCTCAGCTCATAGTGAACTGCCAACGTGCAAATGGAACAGAGTTTTGTGCATAGAAGACATGTATAGCACTGCGTACCTAGAGCCTGCGGCCTAGTGACCACGGCACGGGCAACGACGGTGGTCGCCGCGGCGGCGCTGATGGTGGCCATCGTTGCTGTGCTGTGCTGTTTCTGGCCTGCTGGTGCTGCTAGCTGGAGAGTGTGTCTTGCTCAGGTCTTGGCTAGCGTGTGCTGCGCCGCTGGCGTTTCCTTTTTAAGGCGACATTGGAAAGTATCTCGAATCGAGAACGGTGCGAATCGTCTGGCACCACTAGGATTGGGTGAGGCACGAGATTGGTCATGCTTCATCCTTGGTTTATCCCCTCGTGGCCAATGGGCGTTTGCCGCGTGGACCCGCGGATTCTCCGATCAAAATTTGTGGACGTCTGCACAGCGACTTCAGTTTAGCTGAGTGGTACTGGTATTTCAAGAGGAATAAACTGCAGAAACTGATGTATAGCAAATGATGTATTGCCTCGACATTTCGGCGGGCCGGTAAATTTTTTTTTGTTCCGTTGTAGGAAATTTTGGCCCTAGTTGTTTTCTTTGGCCCTCTTAAAACTGAAATATACTACACGATATTGTCATACTCCTGCCGTAATACAGAAAGAGTAAATTACACTAAGCCTACCCGCTACGAACTTGTTTCACTCGTTCAAGTTGGTCGACCACTAAACTCTTAGATCCTGTTTGGAACAAGAAACTAGGACGTACAATTTTTGTATGATAGGAACGGTGTATCAAAACAGAAATCCAATTCATATAGCAAATGATCTATTGCGTCGACATTTCGGCGGGCCGGTATTTTTTTTTGTTCAGTTGTAGGAAATTTTGGCCCTAGTTTTTTTTGTCCCTCTTAAAACTGAAATATACAGTATATTGTCATACTCCTGCCATAATACAGAAAGAGTAAATTACACTAAACCTACCCGCTACGAACTTGTTTAACTGGTTCAAGTTGATCGACCACTGAACTCTTAGATCCTGTTTGGAACAAGAAACTAGGATGTACAAGTTTTGTATGATAGGAATGGTGTATCAAAACTTCTTTGGCACCGTAAGGAACAACGAAATCTCTACCCTGTGTTCCTTTGAAAATTGAAATTTTATATGCAAAGGGCTATTCCATAGAAATTTTTGAGAAAATCAAAGATATTGCTTTTTTGTGACTCCTCTGATTTTCTTGTGTGACATCCAAACGAAACTTTGTAGTTTCTTCGTGGTTTTGGTTCCTCTGGGAATCTATGATACCCGCTTGTGCTGTTATCCTATTCCTACCTTTTGAGTTCTTGTGTTTTACACATGGACTTAAACTAGTACATAGGCCACTACACTTGTCACGACTTCAGCCAAACTCCTAAGCTGTATATTCTTGGTCACCAAGCTCGTTTAAGAGCATCTCCACTCGGGGGCCCTAAAGCCCCTCCTAAAGGGCTATCGGAGGTGTCGGTGCCGAAAATCATGCCCATCACACCCCTCCAAATCTTGTTTCGCGCCGGCGTAGCCTGTTTAGTTATTCGCCCCCGGCTGAACCCAACCCACAGGAGTCTAGCGGGAGCGCCGGATGAATCTGAAAGCGACACGGGCCAGCTCTGGTAGTGAGGTAGGCGCTTCGTTTCCAGAGCCGACATGTCCCGTCGCCGGGCCACGCGGTGGTGCGCCCTTTCGTTCCCGTCCTTCCCAACTCTTCCCGCCCATCTTTTCCACCCTTTCCCGCTATATCTAGGACGGTCACCATTTCCATCCACAGATCCACACCGCCCCACCACAACTCACTTCCACGCCAATACCGCGGCGATGCCTCTGCGCGCGCCAGCCGCGCCCGAGCTAAGGAAGAGTTCGACGCGCAGCTAGCGATCTATAACTCCCTGTTCGAGTTCTGGGATGTCGCCAGAGAACCGCCGCCGCCGCCCCGCCCTCCTAGCGAGAGCAGCACCTCCCGCCACCGTGGGATGCCAACCCTGCACCCTCCTGACGAGAGTAGCGCCTCCCGTCGCCATGGGATGCCACCCCCGCACCCTCCTGGCGAGAGCAACACCTCCCACCACCGCAGGACGTCGCGCTGTCCAGTTGAGGACATATCCTCCCACCGTTGTGGCCTATAGTTGGTTTAATTAGTTGATGTATTTGCAATAATTTGATGTATTTGCACGAATTTGATGTATTTACACTAATTTGAAATGTTTAATTATTTTTGTATGGGGGGCACGGTAGGCAGCCAACGCCCCCCCCCAATTTTTCATCTATCTGGCGCATCCCCATATGGACCAAAAAAGGCCACGCCAGACGTCGTATGGGGGCCAGTGGAGATGCTCTAAGGGTGCGACCAAATTGTCAAGTCACTGCACGAGGTAAATCGTCACCGAGATCCTCGGTCATAGAGAATTACTTCCATGACACTAGTATAAAACCTAGTATTGGAGTCGGTTTCTACGACAAAATCTGAAACCGACTCAGATAATTGTGACATGCAACATTTATAAGAGGGAAACTAATTACTTCCTTTGTCTTAAAAAGGATGTCGCACATTTGTCTAAATTTTGATCAATTCTATATACAAAATAGTGTCTAGATGCATTCAAATTTAGAAAAAAATCACGACATCCTTTTTAGGACGCAGGGTATTGACTCAACCTGTTTGTAAATTAAACCAAATGGGATACCTTAGGTATTGGAGTGTATTTGTTTTGAGGAACCGACTGCAAACATAGTTAATTAAACCTTATCACTTTTGGTGTCTCCCCATCCTTGTTTTCTCCTCCTCTCACCATGTAACGCCACTACCGCCCTCTCACTACACCGTTGCACCCTCAGATCCCACAGTGCCTTCTTTCTTCTATCTTTTCTTAGTGTTAATCGGCCTGGTTCTTCGTCATCTCCTACCTTGCCACCCTCTTGAGTCGCCGACTTCTCGCATCGTCCATCGGAGGAGATGATGAACAGCCAACCCACCATGACAAGGACCCCCACCCAGGAGAGGTGCTACCCTCCATCGTCACTTAACCCGAGGAGGCACCACCAATCGATAGCCTCACCCAATGTCCCCATGTTGCATGCAGGCGGTAGCCAAAGGTGTTATTGTTTGCGGTGGAGCAGGAGCTTGTGAGAGAGCGGCTGGTGGCGCCACCACCATTGCCCACTCGTGGAGAGCCATGCCTATGCCCTCCCACTTCGCCTCCTCCTCCATCAAGGAGGCATCGATGGAAGCCTAGAGCTCCTCCTACTCGGTCATTGGACACTCCTCCATATGCTCGTCCTTGATGATGAGCAACGACATCTGGGGCAGCGTCGGCGGCAACGGGTCCACATATGCACTATGCACACAACAATAGTAGGACCACTCCCCCATGTCGGGATGTGACGGGAAAAACCCAGGCTTGCGCCTTTTTCTCCTTCTTCCTATAGTCCATTTAATCATCGGGTGGGCCTCGATGGCCTTCCGCCAAGCATCGTGCTCGGTATCAAACCACCGGTTCTGAAGGGGTTCCATGGTAGAAAACAAAAAAAATCCTACAACGAGAATGCATCGGCTAAGATCTATATATGCAGAAGTATAGTAACGAGCGGGATACAGTGTTCATACCTTTGAAGACCAGCAAAGGGATTACGTTCACACACAAATGTTGTCGATGAAGCCGAAGCATAGCAGACCCCAGGGTTTAGAAGGCTTCAAGCATCGAGCACTGCTAATGGCAGTGCCTCCGAAGTTTTACACACGTCCGATATAAATGATGTCTCCGGGCCATCGGTCCAACAAGGCAGCAGAAGAAGAAGATCCAGACCGATTACAATTACACGATGACATGCATTTGGTGGAGAAATCTCTACCTCATCGCGTATGTTCCAAACAAGGGAACACACATGAAAGGGGGAGAGGGAGAGAGAGAGAAAGGCGAATGTCTAACTATGGGATGAGATTTGGAGAAGGCACCCCCTCTTTATATAGGGAAAAACTAGACACTCCCACCACTCCAAGTCCCGGTATGGAAACTCATGATGCCCCCTTCACATTCCATGAATTGATTGATCGCTTGAATCTTATAGACGATGAATCTTATTCCCTTAACACTACAATACTTGGTTTGTCCAAGATCTGATATCTAGTATTGACATACAAAGTTCGGTCTTGTTACTGACAAACACATTTACTCATTTCCATGATATTACATCCTCGTGATCTACTCACATCCTTGCAAGCTCATTGATGTAATCTCACTAAGTGGGTCCAGAGTATGTATCCATTACTCGGATAGGAAAATCCCGATCTCGATACATACGCCTTAAACTATTCATTTGGAATACCCAATACAACCTTTATGGACACCATTTATGGTCATGATGGTTGATGTAATCAAAGCAGCCACAGGAGATAGTGATTAAATATGATCTCACAATCGAAGGATTGAATCACTACGCTTTGCTAGATATTGCAATGTTGAACTATGTGGCTGGATCACATTGCAATACTATGGTCGGGTGTTTCCATCACATCATTCATCTAATGAAGTGACCTTGTTATTAGTTGACGTTGATAAGTCCATGACCGGGAAACCTCGATCATCAGCTTCCCAACAAACTAGTACTAGAGGATACTAGGGACTTGATTTGTTTATATACCACACCTGTATTAATGTTCCCACTTAATACAATTCTACCATGATACAAAACTATTATGAACATTAGAGATATATCAAAATAAAGCAACTTTATTATCATCCTCTAGGGTATATCTCCTTCAGGTTCAACATAGGTGAGTCTAGGCCGTAGGTCGGTTTCCTCTATAGATCTGGAGGAAGGAAGGCCCCGCACCGGAGGATCTCTCGGCAGCATGCCGGTCCCCTTTCTTGGATGGACAATAGAGGAACACACATCTGGTTTAGATGCCACTAGTAGGGCAGGTCGACATATGGTCATGGCAATGGCACAGCCGCTTCAGTGAACTAGCATTTTGACCTCAACCTCCACATAGACGCTTCGCTCAGAATGGGGCGTGGGTAGCAGGCATGCAAGCCTTGGTGCCACGCGGGGAGGTGCGTGGAAGAAACAGCGATTTCCGCCTCTGCCACTCCCGAAGGATCCTGCCTCATGGTCGTTATAGCCTGGCCTGAACCAACCCTTGTCGCCTGATACGTCGTCAATGTATCCTTAATTTTTGACGTTCCATGCTTGTTTTATATCAACTATCTATGTTTTGTCTATATTTTGAGATACTTTTATGCATTTTATAGAACTAACCTATTAACAAGATGCCGCGGTGTCATTTGCCTATTTTCTGCTATTTTTGGTTTCAGAAATGCTCGTAAAGAAATATTCTCAGAATTGGACGGAACAAAATCCAAAGTTCCTATTTTACCAGAAGACTCACGGAGCCAGAAGATGAGACGGAGAGGGGCCACGAGGGGCCCACACCACCTGGTGGCGCAGGCCAGGCCAGGCCGCGCCAGGAGGTGGTGTGGCCGCCTCGGGCGTCCACCGACCTTGCCTCTTCGCCTATAAAAGCCTCCTGGGACAAAAACCCTAAGAACCAGATCAGAATTCCACGAAAAGTTCCACAACGCGCCGCCAACGACGAGGAGATTCGGGGGACAGAAGTCTCTATTTCGGCACCTTGCCGGGATGGGGAAGTGCCCCCGGATCCATCTCCATCGAATCCACCGCCATCTCCATCGCCGTTGCTGACTCCCATGATCAGGAGGGAGTAGTCCTCTCTCGAGGCTAAGGGCTCTACAAGTAGCTATGTGTTCATCTCTCTCTATGCATGATCTTATTGAGATCATGAGCTTTGTAATCTAGATCTATTCTGCTACTCAAGTGCTTTAATTAATCTCTGCTTATCCCCACGTGTGTGAAGTTGACAGTGTGCACACAGTGTGGCACTTTGGCTAAGGTTACATAAATACTTATCATGAGTATAATTTGAGTTGGATGTATCTATAAGATTGTGGTGTTTGTTGGAACCATCTAGCGCTCAAGGTGATAGTGAGGGGTTATCTAGATGGGGAGTGTAAACTTTAAGGTGTGCTGTTATAGCCCTACATCGTCCAACCGGAGAGTAGTTCAGGGTAGCATCATGAAGAGAAGATATTTATATGAGAGTGTCCACTAGTGAAATTATGATCACTAGGCCTTGTTTCTAAGCATCGAAACACCGTTTACAATTAGTCTTGTTACATGTTTGCTTGCTGCCACTCTTACTTCAGATTGCAATTACCACTTATAATCATCTATATTACTTGTATTTCACTATCTCTTCGCCGAACTAGTGCACCTATACACCTGACAAGTGTATTGGGTGTGTTGGGGACACAAGAGACTTCTTGTATCTTGATTGCAGGGTTACTTGAGAGGGATACCTTTGACCACTTCCTCTCTGAGTTCGATAAACCTTCGGTGATCCACTTAAGGGAAACTTGCTACTGTTCTACAAACCTCTACACTTGGAGGCCCAACACTGTCTACAAGAATAGAAGCGTGCGTAGACATCAAGCAATTTTCTGGCACAGTTGCCGGGGAGGTAAGGTAAAAGATACTCACATCTTCTGGCTACTAAGCTATCTTCTAGTACCGTTGTTGGTGTGTGAGTGCTCGAAGTTATTTCCTTTAGATTTTGAAATTATATCTTTTTGTTTCTTGTTTTTATTTTCACTAGTTAGGCTTAATGGAAAAAAGAGAGCTTTATAGTATTTATCTTGAGTTAGGACATGAAATGTTTGAAGAGAAAATTCAAAAACCTATGGAACTTTATTTGCATGCTGATGAGGGTTTAGCTCATCAATGCCCATTGTTATGGACTTGGGTTTTGGAGAAGGAGGGAGCGCTAGAAGTCTCGATCGGCTAGCAAACAAGCACACAGGTGACATGATGTTTACCCAGGTTAAGGCCTCATAGAGGACCCTACTCCTGCTTTTCTGCTCTTGATTGATGATGATCCGAAGGATTACAATGTCGCCGATGGCGGTGGACACGCAGATTGGATCTGGCGTATGTGTATGCTACGGGTGTTGTCTAGATCGGTTGTCTATTGTGTGAGATTGTAGATCTATTGTGTATGCGGGAGTCGTAGATCTGTCTATTGGATGAGTCGCGATGTCTATATCTATTGTGGTGTAGCATGTCTTCCTCGTTGGACCCTCCTAGCCTTTATATATGGGGAGGCTAGGTCTCAGGTACCAATACGAGTTGGTTACAAGTTAGATTCAAACTCTAGTATTGAGGCTTCCTTGTCTTGTGCGTTTGGGAGTCCATGTCCATATGGGCTTCATACCACTCGAACCGTCATGGGCGTCAGGGACCTTGTCTTGCTCCAACGATGAAACCATTCGAGGAGGAACTCAACTCGGGTCTTGAGTGTATGGCGTAGTCAGTTGTTTTGTCGAATCATGTTGGAGGACCAGATAGAATATCTCAATGCAGTCGACATCCTTATAAGCTGCATAAAGCATTAACAATTGTGAAGTACTTGTATCTTGTAAAAAATATTTGCATGTCTGTTTGCAAAGTAAAATTCTGGTGCCAATCGAGTCAACAATTTTGCACTGCATGCTAGGACTTTTCGTTAGCCTGATTGTTGAGGGGATACCCCCGGGTAGGGTCACGCCGGGGTATGGAGGCCGAGTTAGCCGAGGTATGGCAAGGTCAAAGCGAAAGCTGGCCAAGTCACCTCAAGGCAGGCCGACTTACGGAGTAACCCGAACTAGAGGATGTCCACCTGACTGTGTCCCGGACGACATATGTTGTATGCCGGAGGGCTTTTTGTAACTTGTATGCAGGTACCCACGGTGACGGGTTATACCAGGCTTGCAAGAGAAGGAAGGTATCTCGCTGGTCAAAAGGTGGTCTCTGTGCGCTGGAGCGTGAGTGAAGCGAACAGAGGGAGGGACCAGCAGGGCGTGACCGATAAAGGTGACGTAGCCTATGTCGGATGACGCTGGCGCCGCAGAGGGTTACGTAGCCTCTGTATGGCTTACGAAGGGAAAAGGAGACCCAGTTGGTTTGCTATTTTGGGAGAGGCATATTCCCAGGAATATGCCTCCACGTATGCCCTAGCTGGCAACCTAGCCTCCCCTTTATAAGGAGCGCTAGGACCTCTGTAGAAGGGGCTGGCTAAAACGAGAGTAGTTGGTTCCTTGGGTGAAAAATGGTGGTGAGAGTAAGAGAGCTCCTTCTTCCTCCTCTCCCCAATACAGCTCAAGGAGCATCTGTAAACTCAGGGAACTTGGAGAATAGAAAGCATCTGTGTGTGGAATCACCACACTATCCCTCCCTGGATTCCTCTAGTGCATATTGGCCCCACCTTTAGCCTATCCATGACATCTGCCGTGACACCACCACGACAGTTGGTGCCCACCTTGGGGCTAGCGGTGCTAGCATGAGTGAAGATCCGGACGGGAAACATCGTCGGCAACGGCGAGCGCATCGTCTCTGGGCTCGTTCAGCGCTTTGAAGCACTGGACTATGTCAGCGACAATGCTGGTAGCTTCGGCAAGCGACCTCCACCGTGCAATGGCCTCTCCGTCAAGCTTGGCGCCCACAGGATCTACGTCGGCGTCGATGTGTCATGCGTTCACCCGTAGCACGTCGTCGAAGGAGGCGAGCCACCCCTTAGCGCGGCTTACGGGGCGTGTATCACTCGCTCTCCTAACTGCGCTAAGGTGATGACGACAGCGCCTGGCATTGGCGCGAGCAAGGACCTGACACCAGATTCGGAGGTAACACCCAAGGCACCGAGGAAAGTAGAGGTCCTCCGCTAGAGAGGCCAGAAAATGTGCTGCAACAGGCGATAGATAGCTTGGCAAGCCCCATAGCACATGTGGTAGATCCGGCTCAAGCACAGGCCGAGTTAGAAGA
The DNA here is from genome assembly GCA_910589775.1 of Avena eriantha. Lineage (NCBI taxonomy): Eukaryota > Viridiplantae > Streptophyta > Magnoliopsida > Poales > Poaceae > Avena > Avena eriantha. The sequence goes on along the minus strand of OU342746.1, from coordinate 281,639,736 downwards.
AACTAGGCAGAAAATACTAGAGGGTGCGAAAAAGGTAGCCACGGCTCAGCAGTCGTTAAACATAACGATATGCGAGTACGCAAGAGCAAATAAGGTAGATGCTGTAAAATTAAAAGGGAGAAACCTCATTAGTGAAATGAACAAAGAGGGTGAGACTAGAGTTGAGGAATCAGAGAACCTGTTGTCCATGGGGCTGCCGAAGTACAGCACCCCTGCAAAGAACCTCAGAGCAGCGGATGCGGCTGCATCCGAACTAGAAGGTTTGACGGGTGAAGCCCTACAAAGACAGCATGAGAGGGTCAACGAGTTAGTTCGGATCACTAACAGACAGAATGAAGAGTTGCTTAGGGCTAACCCAGCAAGAGCTGGGGTTTCCAAGGTCGTTTATTCGGCAGTGGGTAACCCGGAGAAATCTGTTGGAGCTGCATCATCCCCTCATGATGGCCCTAGAAGAGAGGAAGTGGTAACCTCGGCAAGGAGAAACAAACAGATAGTCCCGTATCACCCGGCAAGGGCAGGGATAGGAAAAGCAGTGCAGGGAAATGAGGATCGACAAAGTGTCAGTCGAGGTGAAGCTGGCCGAGGTAATCGCGACCAAGGCAATGCCGGCCAGAGAAATGCTGAAAACGGAAATGCTAGACAGCGTAACTCGGCGGGTGCGGGGCAAAACCTACCTCGGCAACAACAACAGCAGAATGTACCTCGGCAAGAGCAGAATGCCGGCCAGGGTAGGTGGCAAAATTGTGCTCAACAAGAGCAAGACAGATACAACGACGGTGATTCGGAAATGGTGAATGCAGGATACCATAGGCCAGACCATCATGTGATAGGATCAAGGTTGGGAAGCAGGAACTTGCTGCCTGATGACGCCAGGTTAAAGCTGGATCGGTTCTATAGGTCGGAGCTAATTGAGGGGCAAGGTCCTCCGGGTCCAGCGTGCTTTGCACCTCGGATCATGAAAGAGCCTCCGGTACCTAACTTCCAGTTACCTAGAGGTACGAAAACATATGACGGTAGCACCAAGCCGGAGGATTGGTTAATCAACTACGCAACAACAGTGAAAATTGCGACAGGCAACTTGAGATGGGCAGTGAGATACGTACCTCAGATGCTGGAGGGGCCAGCGAGGGTATGGTTAAACAATTTACCACCTGGTAGTATCAACAGCTGGATCGATTTTGAGGAAATGTTCGTCAGTAACTTCTCGAGCACTTATCAGAGGCCGAATAGGCCACATACATTAGCAATGTGAAAGCAGAGACCAAATGAAACAGACCGGGAGTTCCTAACTCGCTGGTGCAACATGAGAAATTCATGTGAAGGCGTGATTGAATCTCAGGCCATAGCGTGGTTTGCACAAGGGTGTAGATATGCAAGCATGCTATGGCAAAGGTTACAAAGGGATATGCCAACTACACTGGCAGAGACAATCCGGATTGCTGATTCCTAAGCTTTGGGTGATCCGACTCAATCCCGGCTAATGTCAAACGAGTCAAATGAGGAGTACTACTAGCGAGATGGAGCCGGATCATCCCGGCGAAATGATTATCGGAGTAAGAGAAGAGATGATAGACCGGACTACATGTACAGTTTGCAACAAGTTGCGGCTATAAATCAAGATCGACCCAGAGCAGGGAGTAATCAGTGTCAGAAAACTGGAGGGCAATAGTGGACTCCAAGAAATGATGGCAAGAAAACTTGGACGCCCGAGCAAAAGAGACAGTGGCAAGAAAAGAAAGACCGGCCAAGGTATACGTATGAGGCAATGCTGGATCAGCCGTGCAAATTTCACATGCCCAACCCGAGTAACCCGGTGGGTCATACAACTCGGTAATGTGAGTGGATGAGGAAGATAGAGCTAGGTGGCCCGGGGAATGCTCAGGCACCTCAGAACGATCAACCTTAGGAGGAGTTACCTTGGCAGCAACTGCTCTCCAGAACAAATACGCAACAGTTAATGCTACCACCACCTCCGCCGAGGTATGAGAATCATGAGAGAAGGGATACAATGCATCAGGTGGAAACCAGCATCAACCAGATCAAAGGTATCCCGGCAATGAGGGGAGAAATGAATAAAGAGAGCATCATCAGAGTTACTGTGTGTTTACCATGGAGGAAACGGATAGAAAGAGCATGCAACGCCGTCATATGGAGGTGAATGCAGTTATGCCGGCGGTGACGAGGTATATGCCTTGGTCGGATCAGGAAATTACCTGGAGTATCAAGGACCATACCAAGCTCATGCCGAGTACTGGTTCGTATGCACTAGTGTTGGACCCAACGTTCATCGGGCCAAATATCAATGTGAGGTTCTCCAAGGTGCTGATCGACAATGGCAGCAGCATCAATATCATGTACGTGGATACAATGCGCAAGTTGGGTATCTTAGAGAACATGCTCCAAGCTACAAGGACAACTTTCCATGGCATTGTGCATGGTATCTCCTGTGAACCCATTGGCAAAGTCTAGGTTGACGTGTTATCCGGCACAAGAGCTAACTGCCGAACTGAGAATTTGGAGTTTGGGGTTGTGAACTTAGAAAGCGCATATCACGCGTTACTCGGCAGGCCAGCCCTAAACAAATTCATGGCAAGTACTCACATCAGCTACCTGAAGATGAAGTTGCCTGGGCCAAATGGACTAATTACCATAGCTGGGGATTTTCGACGTTCCATTGAGTGTGCATCGGCCAGGTCTAACCTTGCCGAGTCACTTGTGATTGCACAAGAAAAGAGAAAGATCCGGGAAGTAGCGGCATTGGCTCAGTCCGGCGCTGAGTAACCCGCATGGAAGTGTCTCGTTTCAAGCAACAAAGGATACAAAGAAAGTGCCCGTTGATGATCTGTTCCCAAAGCACACCGTAACAATTGGTGCCGGGTTAACTGAGAAATAGGAAAGCGAGCTCGTCAATTTCCTCCGTGAGAATCGGGATATCTTTGCTTGGTCCACACAGGACTTGCAAGGTGTTCCGAGGGAATTGGCCGAGCACTCTTTGAATGTGAGACCCAGAGCAAAGCCGGTGAAGAAACCTCTCCGCCGCTTCGCCGAAGATAGGAGAAAAATCATTGGAGATGAGATAGCTCGGCTCCTAGCAGCCGGGTTCATCATGGAAGTGCTTTACCCGGACTAGCTATCTAATCTGGTGCTGGTGGAAAACAAGAAAGATGATCCGAATGTAGCAGTGGTTTGGCGTATGTGCATCGATCACATGAACCTGAACAAGGCGTGCCCAAAAGATCCATTCCAGCTACCCAGGATAGATCAGGTCATAGATTCTACTGCTGGGTGTGAACTGTTGTCATTCATAGACGCGTATTCCGGTTTCCACCAGATACCTCTGAACCCAGATGATCAAATAAAGACTGCATTTATCACCCCGTACGGGGCTTATTACTATCGCACTATGCCTTTTGGTTTACGTAATGCAGGGGCAACGTATCAAAGATGTATGCAAAAATGCTTACACGATCAAATTGGTCGAAATGTGCAAGTGTATGTTGACGATGTGGTTATAAAAACCAAGGAAAGCAAAACGCTCCTTGATGATATCAGGCAAACATTCACGAACCTAAGGAGGTTCCGAATGAAGCTTAACCCGGAGAAGTGTACCTTCGGTGTCCCGGCTGGAAAATTACTCGGATTTCTTGTCTCTAGCAGAGGTATCGAAGCTAACCCAACTAAAATCCGAGCCATAGAGCGAATGGAATTGCCGAAGTGTCTTAACGATGTCCAGAAGTTCACTGGTTGCCTAGCATCCTTAAGTCGGTTTGTATGTCGGTTGGGAGAAAAGGCACTGCCTCTCTATCAACTAATGAAAAAGCCGGACAAGTTCATATGGACGCCGCAGGCCAATGAAGCCTTCATCGATTTAAAGAAAATGCTAGCTACTGCACCGGTGTTATCTTCTCCACTATCAAAAGAGCCAATGTTGCTCTACATAGCCGCAACCAACCGAGTTGTAAGTGTTGTGATAGTGGTAGAGCGCGACGAAGAGGGTAAGTCGGTGCAAAGGCCAGTCTACTACCTAAGCGAAGTACTATCAGTGTCAAAGCAAAACTATCCTCACTATCAGAAGATGGCATATGGTGTGTATATGGCGGCTAAGAAGCTAAAGCATTATTTTGAAGAGCACCCCATTAAGGTGATATGTGAAGACCCCATATCTGAAATAATGAGCAACAAGGATGCAAGTGGACGGATTGCAAAATGGGCAATTGAGCTAGCCCCTTATGCTCCACAATTTGACAGGAGGGATGCAATCAAGTCTCAGGCTATGGCCGAATTTTTCGTAGATTGGGCTGAAATGCAATACGAGCCACCGTTGCCACATCCGAATTACTGGAGAATGCATTTTGACAGATCAAAGATGAAGACCGGGTTAGGCGCCGGAGTTGTGCTTACCTCCCCTAAGAAAGATCAGCTGAAGTATGTGTTGCAGATCCACTTCACCGCATCAAACAATGTTGCCGAATATGAAGCACTTGTGCATGGACTCAAAGTAGCAAAACAAATTGGAATACGTCGAATCTAATGCTTCGTTGACTCGGATTTGGTAGTTCAGCAAGTTTCAGGGCAATGGGATGCTCTGGATGCAAACATGGCATTGTATAGATTTCATGTGCAGAAGATATCAGGATACTTCGAGGGATGCGAATTTCACCATGTACCTCGGCTAGAAAATGAGGCTGCCAACGTACTGTCGAAGCTCGGATCAACTCGACAAGCGATCCCACCGGGTGTAGCACTAGAGCACCTCAGAAAGCCATCTATCAGGCCATCCCCAGAGTCCGAGTCAATCTATATATCGGCTGATCCGGAGTCCGGAGCTGTGCCCATGGACATTGATGAGGGGAGTGGTTCAGGAAACCCGGGGACTGCGTCGGCAAACCCGGGGACTACTTCGCCGAACCCAGGGACTGCGCAGCATGATCCGGCAGAGGTTATGTCGGCGGATCAAATGGAAATTCATGAGGATGTGTTTCCGGTGCGAGCCATACCAGCTTGGGCACTGCACATATTCCAGTTCCTGAAGGATGGATCTTTACCCAATGAAGAAGTGCTTTCAAGGAAAATTCAGAGGTGCGCAAAGGCATACACGATTATCAATGCCGAGCTATACAAGAGGAGTATCAGGAATGTCCTCCAACGACGTGTTGACCCGGAAGAAGGACTTGACATCCTCCGAGATATACATCAAGGGGAATGTGGGCATCATGCCTCATCCAGAGCCTTAGTAGCAAAAGCTTTCCGGCATGGGTTTTACTGGCCAAGTGCCTTGGAGCAAGCAGAGGATCTAGTAAGAAAATGCAATGGTTGTCAGAGGTATGCTACCAAGACACACATACCAATGTCGGAGCTCAAGACCATACCAATTACCTGGCCATTTGCCGTATGGTGTTTGGATATGGTTGGCCCATTTAAGTCGGCAAAAGGAAACATGACCCATATCTTGGTTATGGTTGATAAGTTTACAAAATGGATTGAAGTAAAGCCGATAAGAAAATGTGATGGAGCTACAGCCATGTCATTCCTCAAAGATATCATCTTGAGATATGGCTACCCTCACAGTATCACAACAGATAATGGCACTAATTTTGCTGAAGGAGCATTTGCGCGATTCTGCTGGGATAAGAAGATCCGTCTGGACGTTGCTTCAGTAGCCCACCCCGCATCGAACGGACAAGTGGAAAGATCCAACGGATTAGTATTATCCGGGATAAAACCCCGACTCATTGAGCCGCTGCAAAGATCAGCGGGGTGCTGGATAGAAGAACTACTAGCGGTACTGTGGAGTTTAAGAACAACTCTGAATCGATCAACGGGCTATACGACATTTTTTCTGGTATATGGGGCATAAACTGTATTACCAGCCGACTTAGAGCATGATTCTCCTAGGGTCACCCAATACACAGAAGCCGAAGTGCGAGAAGCCCGACAAAATGATGTTGATTTGCTGGAAGAAGCGAGAGAATTAGCATTGTCCAGATCCGCCATATATCAGCAAAATCTCTGACGCTATCATAGCCGAAAAGTAAACCCTCGAGTCTTCTGGGAAGGTGATCTGGTACTTCGGTTGGTGCAACGTACTGCTGGCATGCATAAGTTATCCCCCCCATGGGAAGGGCCATTCATTGTAAGCAAAGCATTGCACAATGACTCTTATTATCTCATTGATGCACAACCGCAGTAGAAGAACAAGGCGGACAGGTCTGGCAAGGAATCTAAGTGTCCGTGGAATGTAGCCCTACTTCGTCCATTCTACACTTAACAAAGAAGTGTGTGTATTCGAGTTTCTCATATGTCGGTATGTATGCCGGCAATGAGTTTATCAATGAAATCTTGGCACCTCGAGCAGTAACTTGGGGACTGCCTTAGTGATATTTGTTGTCCTCTGTATTTGTTATTTTTATGTCGGCTAGCTTAAGTTGCTTCTACCTAAGCCGGATTAGTAGTGTGTGAGCACCAAAAACTCAACTCTTCGACTTGCTGCTGTCCAACAAGAATTGGCTTCATGGCAAGTAAGAGAACAAGTTTGGAAATGCGTAGCACATGAAAAACGACTAAGGAAAGGAACGCAATCGAGCCGACATTTATTGTTCAGACTAACCCTATGCTTACTTTACCTTTACTATGCTGGATTATTTTGAGCTAATCCTAAAGTTTCCAAGTATTGTTAAGTCAATTTTTGAAACTCGGACTCGTAAGTCATAAAACCGAATCAAGGTACACGCGAGCTGAGCCATGAAATTGAAGAAACAAGAAAATGAAACTCGGGGACTACGCCTAAGTTAATCTGGCGTGAATAACTTAGTAGCAAAATATAATCAGTATGATTGATACATCTGCACCCGGCATACCGGGGATCTGATAAATTTCAAAGTGTTTTTTGGTGCTCAAGGAGCAGTAGCAGGAGGGGGTAACTCAGCGCTAGCGGGTGGACCAGCGGCTTCAGCCTTGTCGTCGTCTTCATTCTCTTCGAGATCTGAGGCTTTGTCCTCTTCCTCGTCATCCGACCATCTTCGATGTATTCGTCGTCAACAGCGCCGAGGAAGCTTGGTCCTTCGTTCCATTAATGGACAGGGGCAAATTGGACAAGGTTGTGGGCACAAGCCTTGCGCCGAGTAACCCAATCCGGATCATTCGACCACTTGGACCCGGTACGCAAGCGCTCGAGGAGCTTCAAGTCCAGTTTTTCATACCAACTAAGCACGAAATGGAGGACAGTATCAGCTCCAGCACAAGCGACAGATTCCCTCCACAGGTCAAGCTAGGTCTCGCAATCCATAAGCTTGTTGATCAAAGCAGTGGATCCCTCCGGAGGATCCTCACCAGGCCAAAGTGCACAGAAGATCCGGATGGCTGAATCCAGGAGACCCGAACCATAGTTCCTCACAATTTCAATCCGGGACGATAGGCTAACTAGTAGATCCTCCATGTCATAAGGAATGGGTTCAGCGCCAGGATTAGTTGGGGTACCCCTCTGCCGGCGGAACTTAGCAACGGCATTAGCCGCAACGGCATCGCCCTCTGGGAATTTTCCTGAAAACAAAACAAGTGAAATAAGTAAAGGAGTTTAACCCAGAGAAATACACGTCGGTGGAAGGAAAAGAGCTTACGGGAATATGACTATGGATCCGGGTCAGCTCTTTGGTGCAATCAGCACGCCTCTTTCGGAGCTGCTCAAGTTCGGCATTAGCCGAGTCAAGCTTGACGTCGGCCTCCTTCAGCAACTTTTGATCTTTTGCAAGTTGAAGACTAAGACGTTCTCGCTCTTCGGTGAAATCTTGGCCAGCCTTGTCCATCTCAATCTTGTGGAGCTCTTTGAGCTTTTTCATCTCAGCCTTGAGCTTGGCAACTTCATCATCCTTGGCTCAGAGTTTGGCAAGTTCGTCATCCTTCTTCTTGAGCTCGGCCTGATGTTGCCCTGCTTGTTCGAGAAAATCCAGCATCATATCAGGCATGGGCACACTATCTTCAAGGGATGTTGCAACATTTTGTTGACCCGACAGAGCCGAGGTATGAATATCTGCCGAGGCCAGGAGGAAGGAGAGAAAGCACGGAAAATGAGTGACCAAAGCGAATTACCTTTTATCTCGTCCAAGTTTTTTCTCATAATTGTATTTTCGGCCTCCACTCCAGCTGTACAATCCGAATGACAGATTAATTCGGTGGGAAAAGACAAAGAAAGATGGGGGAGAGGTCGAAGAGAAAACCTACCCTTTTTCTCGCACTCAGCAAGAAGAGCAGCATGTTTCGAGCGCAACACCTTGTTGAGTCCAAAAGGCGCTGAAATTCAGTAGTCCGACTATTGGTAGTGATCTGAAAGGAGCAAAGTCGGCTCAACTATATGCATATTCAAAGTGTACAAAATCCGGGCCAAGCAGAACTTAACCTGGCTCTAGGTGTGTGCATATTCAAAGTGTACAAAATCCGGGCCAAGTGGAACTTAACCCGGCTCTAGGTGTGTGCATATTCGAAGTGTACAAAATCCGGGCCAAGTGGAACTTAACTCAGCTCTAGGTGTGTGCATATTCTAAGCTACTAAGGAGCTACGCTAGTTCTCTAAGGAGCATCCGGCGGAGTAACAAGTTACTCCCCGGAGGCTCGGGGACTAATGGAGATATCTCTAAGCACTTGTGCATATTAAGGAAAAGACAAAGTAGCATACCTCCATCATTCGGCCAACAATGTTGATAGCCTTGGATGCCGTGTTCATCTGTGCGCTGAACTTGGCAGGCCCAAAGTTCTTCGGGAAATCGTCGTTTGGATCAACAAATTCTGCTCTGTTCCAATTATCGACATATTCGATCAAAGCCAGAGGATAGCTCTCTCCACAAAGCATGTGGGGCGCGACCAAGCCTTTGGCGTGGGCCTCTCTCCTCGCAACTAGGGCGGCAGCAGGGCTGGTATGCAGTGCAAGTTGTTTGCTGCCAGCTAACCCAGAGGAGGCATCTTTCTTCGGCAGCATGGAAGCAAGGGTACGATGTCCAGCCTCAATAGATGATGCTTTAGTGGCACCAGAGCTTTTCTTGGCCTTGGGCTGCTGTTGGGAGGTTGAGGCTTGAGCTACAGATTTGGACTTGGGCGCTGCCTTAGTGCTAGTTGGGTCTTCTCGCCGAGTCTTAGAAGACTCGGACGAGACAGGAGGAGTTGGTGCTTGTGCTGGTGCTTGTGTTGCTTTTGCTGCTGCTGATGTTGTTGGTGCTGCTGGTGGTATGGGTGCTGGTGCTTGTGCTGGTGCTAGTGCTGGTGTGGTGCTGGTGCTGCTACTGCTATTGCTATTTCAGGGGCGACGGGTTGCGGCTGAGCCGATGAGGAGCAGGGAGCATCCGACCTTGGCTTGTCCTCGGCGGCACCACTTCCCCCTACACCGAAGTTGCCCTCCTCTGGGCGAGGTGGACTAAGATCCGGTGTAGCCACTGAGCCTTCCTGAATAGGGCTCAGTGGGCGCATGTTATCGTCGCGAGGGGGAGATGGGGTACGCCGGAAAGAAGAAGCAATGCTGGAGCCGCTCTGGGGAACCTCCACGGCAGCCCTATCAAATTAAACAACGAATAACAAATTAACAGAGAGAGAGGTGTGAAGACAAAGAAACTTGAAGCGGAAAATGGTACAAGGAAAAAGAAACTCACTCATCAGAGGTCGGAGGCTCCTTGGGCTTCCGAGCTCTCCGAACTATGGCTTTAGTCGGAGGTTTGCTGGCAACCTTGTCAACAGACTTCTTCCGCCTTTTGGTTGTTTGGCGTGGCTCGGAAGAAGCAGCTGAAGTGGCAGCCCGCTTCTTAGACACGGATGGGGCCGGCTCACTCGTAACAAGAGGGGGATCTTCATGGATCTGCCCAGCCGGGTGAGGTGAAGCCGGAAACGCGTAAGAAAGGGGCACCGGATCAAATACCTCCACCACCTCAATGTCGGAATCATCCTCATCGTCAGGCCAATTCCTTAAGGAAGAGAAGTTACCAGAGGGTCGCTTGGATGCGTCTGGGGTAGGCAAGAACATTTCCTGATCTGGCTCATCCTCATCTGGAACAAGTCGATCCTTCCCCCATTTGAGGGAAGGCTCGGTGCCATCTTCAATGGTCTGCTAAAGAAACAACTAAAGGGAAAATGCAAAGGGATCAAATAAACAACATGCTCCAACATAGGATATAACTCAGAGAAGGATTGGGTAATGAGATTTACCGCATGAGGAGGCTTATCTCGACAGTAATGCTCCAACCCCCACTCCCACTCAGCAGTGAAGTCCTTATCGGTCGTGAAGAGGGCCTTGACCCGGCGGAAGATCTCAATGTTGTTCAACTCGAAGGAGGAGGTCTGGTTGGGGTCAAATCGCTAGCTCATATGGCAGAGTTTGTGTGTGCGCTGCTGTAGGGGGGAAATCCGGCTACAGATGAATGTGATCATCACATCCTCGTTGCGCAGCCCCAGATCCTTCAGTTCCTTGAACCGCTTATTGACCTGATTCGCCAAGGCAGTTGGTTTCTTCGGAACCCGGTCCCACAGAGCCGGATTAGGAGGACCCATCGCGAAGGGGCGCAGCCGGATCAGATCCTCATCCGAGCCATTCCTCACATAAAAGAAGGTCCGGGCCCAGCCCTTGCATGATTCAAGCCCCATGACTCGGGGGAAGACAGATTGTTTCCCGGGAGAGATGGAGGCCGCACCACATTGGTTCAGGTGCTTGTCCTCCAGGGCACACTCCTTATCCGGAACCACATTCCTCCGCAGACCGAAGAACCAGATCCAGAGCTCTTTACTGGGCCACAAACCGAGGTATCCTTCTATGGCGGATGCGAAGGAGGAGAGGGATATAATGGCATTCACCGAAAGATGATGAGGTTGGAGTTTGTAGGTATTGACAAAATCATGGAAGAAGTCACTCACTGGCAGGCCGAAGCCACGCTGTAAGTGAGAGAGGAAGACGACGAACTCACCCGGATTGGGTGAGGGAGCGAGCTCCTCGGAGGCAAGGCGAGAAATTACGCCTTCGGGGATGCGGCGGGTGCAGTAGATCCAATCGAGATTGTCTTGGCACATCCAAGAACTAGCACAGGCACCGCGCTCTAGGGTTTTGCCCTCCTCCTCCATCTCTTCTTCCCCGATGACGGCGAGCTCCTCCTCAGTCATCTCCAGATCACTGTCCTCACCGGCCCGATCAGAGGTGGGGGACAGAGGCTTGGATTGGCGCGGACCCATGATGTTGAAGCAGCACGGGAGCGGCAGCGAGGCCAACACAAGGAAATGAGAAGAAGTGAGGCACGACGGTGATGCTGTGGAGTAGAAGCGACGACGGCGGCGCTGTCGCAAGGAAGAAGAAGGAGCAGAAAGGCTGGGGGTGCGAGAAGGGGAAAAACACCCAAGGGATGCGCTCCCTCTCTTATTTAACAGCGCCCTTGCAGTAGATAGTGGGATCGGGCAGTGCCCTGAGGCCACACGATGTGGCCGTGTATCTGCCGGATCAGCCAATCAGAGGCAAGCCACAGGAAGGGCCACAGGAAACAGGGGATCCCATGACGTGACGTGGTGATGCAGTTAACGAGGAGGCAGCTGCGACGCGATGTTTGCAGCAGTAACATCTGACAATAAGTGCAGTAACGGGAACATGCCCTTAAAATGAGGCAAGGTGATGATTACCCTCCACGTAGGACATGGGAAAGCGTATGAGAGAAGGAAGGATAACACAAAAAACTGAAGGGTGACCCGGCCAGCAAGTGAAAACTCGGAATGTGCCAAGGGAAGGCTAGGCCACGAAATCCGAGCTACAAGGTAGTTCGGAAAAGGGAGAAAAAATCTCAGTAGATTAAACCTGTCGTGGCCTTAGCAGCTAAAATTGCTAAGACCGCACCAGCTTCGGGGACTAATGTTGGGGGGATACCCCCGGGTAGGGTCACGCCGGGGTATGGAGGCCGAGGTATGGCAAGGTTAAAGCGAAAGCTGGCCGGGTCACCTCAAGGCAGGCCGACTTACGGAGTAACCCAGACCGGAGGATGTCCACCTGACTATGTCCCGGACGATGTATGTCGTATGCCGGCAGATTTTTGTAACTTGTATGCAGGTACCTATGGTGCCGGGTTATACCAGGCTTGCAAGAGTAGGAAGGTATCTCGCTAGTCAAAAGGTGGTCTCTGTGCGCTAGAGCGTGAGCGAAGCGAACAGAGGGAGGGACCAGCAGGGCGTGGCCGACAAAGGTGACGTAGCCTATGTCGGCTGACGCTGGCGCCGTAGAGGGTTACGTAGCCTCTGCATGGCTTACAAAGGGAAAAGGAGACCCGATCGGTTTGTTATTTTGGGAGAGGCATATTCCCAGGAATATGCCTCCACGTATGCCCTAGCTAGCAACCTAACCTCCCCTTTATAAGGAGTGCTAGGACCTCTATAGAAGGGGCTGGCTAAAACGAGAGTAGTTGGTTCCTTGGGTGAAAACGGTGGTGAGAGTAAGAGAGCTCATTCTTGCTTCTCTCCCCAATACAGCTCAAGGAGCATCTATAAACTTAGGGAACTTGGAGAATAGAAAGAATTTGTGTGTGGAATCACCACACTATCCCTCCCTGGATTCCTCTAGTGCATATTGGCCCCACCTTTAGCCTATCCATGACATCTGCCGTGACACCACCACAACACTGATTACCCTTAGTCTCAGTACCTTGCCGAGGTACTCGGAGTTCAAGGATTCAACGATCAGGCAGAATCAGCTACTCGGGCTATCGCGTATGAGGTGCTCGAGTGCATGGAGTCGATGACACATTAGGTTACTCAAAGAGGGCGCAGCCCCCGAGTGTTTAGAGTGCGGGTTAAAAATGAATCAGCTCTGAGTAGAGGGAAACTTAGCTTTATTGGTAGACAACGAGATGAACAGGTCATGGGAGCCGATGCGACCATCAGATCGTGGGATCCATTGTGACCGGCAGGTCGTGGTCGAGGGAGTCGAAGATTGTAGAGGGTCAACAGTCAAAGACCATAGCAGATCATCGGAGCCGATGGAAGCAGCGGGTCTCCGGAATCAAAGGCCTCAGCATGTCATCAGAGTCGAAGACCAAAGCGGATCTTTGGAGCCGAGGGAGCCCCTGAGTGTGGAGCTAAAGATTGCAGCGGGTCTCCGGAGTCGAAGACCACATCGGGTCATCCAAGTTGAAGACTGTGGCCGAAGATCGTAGCGAATCGCTGGAGTCAAAGATTGTAGCAGGTCACGAGATTGACACCGGATGAGTAGTCAACGTGGCGGTTGAGAGTTGTGTAGCGGTCATGTAGTTGACGTAGCAGCGGGTCACTCGGCGGACATAGTCGATGCGGCAGCGGGTCACTCGGCAGACATAGTCCAATGATGGCAACGGTTTGCCACAACCAAAGATTGTGGCGGGTCGCTGGAGCAACGAGCCCCCGAGTCGCCGAAGCAGAAGACCGCAACGGATCACTGAAGTCGATGCAACCTGCGAGTCGTGGGAGTCGATGCAACCTGCGGGTCGCCGAGCTTAGAGCGATGGCGGGGCACGATCGAGAGTCGTGCGGTGGATATGTAGTTGACATGGCAGTAGGTCACGCAGCGGACGTAGTCGACGCGGCGGACTGACGTGGTGATGAAGAGTTTTCGCATCCGAAGATCTCATCGGTCACAACAGTTGAAGACCGCTCTGGGTCGTGCAGCGAAGTCGGTGGAACCCCTGTGTGTAGACTCGACGTAGCAGGCGGAATTGACGGAGCGACGGGTCGCCGTCGGACGAGAGTTGACACGGCGAATGGGTAGCCAACCGTGTGTCCGGATGCTCATGTCGGCCGTTCCTTGGATTGTTGATAGCAACCAGACTCCCATCATACTTGCACATATAAACGATTAATACATGATAAAATATATTAATTAAGATAAGTTAATGGAAATAATTTGCTTTTTTTAATCCCATGCATGTGTCGCCTCGTGGAACCACTTATTTTGCCTCGAGGCTTGATGAAGGTCGGCCCAATGGTCTATTTTGGTGGAGCTATCCATCGTACACGGCAAGGTCACGTGTAAATTAATTCCTTCTCTTTTAATCTGACTCGGGTTGCAATTTGTTACGAACTTCTCCGACGAAATCGGCCGATAGAACGGGTTGTGCGAGCGTCCAATCTTGCAAGACATGAATTAATCGTCCACTCGTTACGTACAATCAATATGTACGTATGTGTCAGATCCAAATAGAATAATCAACTGCTAAGATAATCAATAAGAGATGGTATTGAAAAACTCGGCTGCTATGTAGAACATGTCATGCGCGTTCGGCTGCCCATGATTTTTTTAGAGCGATGTGCATCGAGCTGGGCAAAGATTGGACGGAACCGGTTTCAGACCGTAGGTCACCGAATAGCAGTTCTTGGATGTCACACGAGTGCATAAGGTGATCGCTCATGTTGAGCTCCCGATCGCATGTTTGGTAAAGATGAAGTCGATGGTAATGACGCAGATTTGTTGATGAAGGATCTGAATGCGTCGACACAGACGAATCGACCCGATGCGATCCGACCGTCGTTGGCTATGAGGTAGTCGAAGTAGATCTTCTCGCCGGAAGCCTATGAATCGTAGATTGCTGATGATGGAGCCGTCGAGATCGCGACATCAGCGCACCAGGTTCCCACAAACGGCGCAATATTGACGAGGGTTTAACTCATCAATGTCCATTGTTATGGATTTGGGTTTTGGAGGAGGGAGCGCTAGAAGTCTCGATCGGCTAGCAAACAAGCACACAGGTGACACGAGGTTTACCCAGATTCAGGCCTTGTAGAGGATCCTACTCCTGCTTGTCTGCTCTTGATTAATGATGATCCGAAGGATTACAATATCGTCGATGGCGGTGGATGTGCAGATTAGATGTGGCGTATGTGTATGCTACAGGTGTTGTCTAGATCTGTTGTCTATTGTGGGAGATTGTAGATCTATTGTGTATGTGGAAGTCGTAGATCTGTCTATTGGATGAATCGCGATGTCTATATCTATTGTGGCGTAGCGTTTCCTCCTCGTTGACCCTCATAGCCTTTATATATGGGGAGGCTAGGTCTCAGGTACCAATACGAGTTGGTTACAAGTTAAATTCAAACTCTAGTATTGATACTTTCTTATCTTGTACGTTTGGGAGTCCGTGTCCATATGGGCTTCATACCACTCGAACCGTCATGGGCGTCAGGGACCTTGGCAAGTCGTCAAGTTGGCCTTTCGTCGAGCCGCACCAGGTAGGCTATAGTTGGGTGCCTGTTGGGCATACCCATGTCACATGCTAATAGCAATGTTATTAATATGAATTCTTTGAACACCATTATTGTTAATTCTATGGAAAAGTCTAAGCTTGGGGAAGTTGGTTTTGATGAGCATGATATTTTAGTTCCCCAAGCACGGAGGAGAAAATGTACTTTGATGATACTATACCTCCAATATATGATGATTACAATGATGAATATGATATTTTTAGTCCACCTACTATTAAGGAGAAAATTAATTATGATTACAATATACCTCCTATATTTGATGATTATGGTGATGAGAATAATAATTATAGCTATTTTGTTGAATTTCCTCCCACTATAATTAATAAGAATGACTATGTTTATGTGAAGAGTATTAATTCTTTTATGCATGTGGCTCATGATAAGAATGTTTTATGTGATAGTTATATTGTTAATTTTATTCATGATGCTACTGAAAGTTATTATGAGAGAGGGAAACATGGTTTTATGTATCTCAACAATATTAAGTTTCCCGTCTTTATGTTGAAAATTTTGAAGTTGCACTTGTTTTGCTTTCCTATGCTTGTTGCTTTGTGATTTTATGACTTGTTTCTTTACAAGATTATTTTTCGTAGGAAGTGGTCTAGACTTAAATTTGTTCTATATTTGCTTCTTGATTCTCTCTTTTACTTCAACTCATATTTCTTATGTAGCATCATCGAAATTATCATGTCTATCTTAATAGCTACAAAGAAAGAGCTTTTGGGAGACAACCCATTATATTTTTACTTTCAGTTTATTTTTGTTTTGTTGAGTCTTGGAAGTTATTACCTCAGTAATAACCTCTCCTTATTCTTTTTGTTTGGTTTTTGTGCCAAGAATAACCTCTAATGAGAGAGAAGTAAGGTTTAGGAAAGTTGCTGTCCCGAAACAGATTTTTGTACTTCACTGTAAACATTCGTGAAAAATCTCTGTATGTTGGATTGAGCTGTAATTGTTTGTGCTTCTGACCCAGATTATTATGTAACTTTCGTTAGTTTATCACTTTTCGATTTGAGAAACATAAGGTCTTCGAAAAAATCGGTTTTTACCTGTTGGTCTGTTTTGACAGATTTCTGCCATTATTTGCATTTGCCTCTTAATCTCTTTCTCTTTGAGTTATCTTTGATCACTTGAGCTTTTAGAAGGAATTGCTACAGTAGCTTGTGTTTTAATGAAAGTTTTACTTGTGTTAAAACTAAACCCAAAAGATTTATTATCTTGAATACACTAATGTTGCTAATGAAGATTGTGTGAAGTTTTGTATGAAGGAAATTTTCAAGTGTAGGGGGAGAATGATGTGATGAGATGAAGTACGGATAAAAGTTCAAGTTTGGGGATGCCACCCGTGTCACCCCAAGAAACATTCAATAAGTACAAGCATCAAATCTTGGGGATGCCCAAGGCATCCCCTTTTTCATCAATAAAAATCTCATGTTTTCTTCCAAACGATTCATTTATCGTTTCATGCGCAATTGTGTTGTTCTTGGAGCGTCTTCATTTTGTTTTTAGTTTTCTTTTGTTTGGTTTGCTTAAATAAGTTGGTTGGATCCCAACACACTTCTTTTGGAGAGAGACACACCCCGTTATTCATTGCCTAGAACACTCTAGTTTTCACTCTTATTGTTCTGTGAGTGTTTTCCTTCGCTAGCATTGCGTTTAGCATTAGTTTTCGATTGGTGTTGGGAAAGAGTAGTAAATTTCATACTTATAGTGGTACAAAAGGAAGCTTGTTTTGACTGTGACTTAGACTTTATCATGCATGTTTAATATTGCTTTGACTTTATGCTCAGTGATTATTGTTGTAGCATGACTTGTTTCAAACAATTGAGATTGCTTAATGTGCCTTGAAAGAATCATGCGTTGTTTTAGCATACAAAAGCATAATATTGTGGTATTCTCCTTTGATGCTTTATTTGGGTTGACTTGGCGCATGCTCACACCATGTTAAGACTATACCAAGTCACCATAGCCTCTATGATCATTAAGTTTTCGACTTGTAATATCACTTTATGCTTTAATTAATAATGTTTTGTCGCTTTGCATGATTATGGCAATTATTGCTCTCTTAGTTGGTCGCTCCCAGTCTTTTGCTAGCCTTCACATATACCAAGTATGAGTTCCACTCATGCATCCAACTCCAAATAAAACCAAGTTATTCCAAAGAGTTCACCATACCTACCTATTAGCATTATTGCTATTCAAAGTATATTCATGTTTTTATCTACCTTCCGAATTAAACTTGTTATGTGAAAATTAGTGATTAAATCTCTCACAAACTTGATGGCACACTTTACTTTCTTGCACTTAATAAACTTGAACCATTGTGCCCATCTATGTTGCGTATATGCTTGCGCTTTGTAAGTTATGAATTAGCAGAACCATGTTACCATGGGGAACGCTTTCAACATTGCACTTTATTTAGTTGATATCATGTTCTTTTGCTTATGGATCTCGGCGGTATGAAATAAAAGGGGAGCTTGTAAGCTCATGGAGTTTGTATATGTGTTAGAGAAATGCCTGGGCAGCTAGCCTAAGACATGCCTAATCATGGTGGAAACTTGCAGCATAACCATAGTGAGCAATCTATGAAGCATCCTCAATATAAAAAGGAAGAGAAAAGAAAAAAATAGAAAGAAAGAAAAGCCTATGCAAATAGAAAATAAAAGGATCACTGAGATGCTCATTGTCTATTTCCTTGTCATTGTGATATGGGAAGACTGCTGTATCATGGGGCAAGGGGTACCCCATTGGCGATTCTCTATGATACACATGTACTTACAATGACAAGAACTTACTTGTGACTAAAGTTGAGTAGCATGAGGTTCGGTACTCGTAAGCAAGGGGCATGAGATTTTCAACTTATAACTTGTCCAACATATCCTCATATTTGTTCACTTTAACCTTAATCACCTAAAGATGCTTATGATAGGGGCAATGAGAGCTGAAAGCTAATAAGTACCATAATATTTGGAAGCTCTTTATGAAACTTGAATCCCTGCTTCCTTATATGAAGGGCCTTTCTTTTACTTTTATGTTGAGTCTCCATCTTCTATCTTGATGCACCTATTGAGAGAGCATAGTGGTCATTCTTAGTTTAATGTCCATTGTCCCAAAACTTGTTGATTGATTCATAACTTTGATATTGCTTGTTCTTAAACTATTTGTATCTAGTCACCCTTATGAACTTTGAAGGTGTCCTATGCATTTATGTTTTGCTATACCATGAGAGACAAGCTGAATACCATTCTCATTATGTTTTCTACATGTGAAACAAACAAACGTCTTTCAAAACATTGTTATTCATGAATCTTTTGTTTGTACCTTTTCATATTACAACATAGTTGCTATGTCTTATTTTTAGAACTATATCTTTCATGCTATGTTAAAGTACTATGATCCCAGCTATCAATGTTTTACAAATACCTTGATGAAGATTGTGATGGTGCATATCACCTAAAACATTATTCTTTTTTATCACTTACCTACTCGAGGACGAGCAGGAGTTAAGCTTGGGGATGTTGATACGTCGTAAACATATCTATAATTTCTGATGTTCCATGCTTGTTTTATATCAACTATCTTATGTTTTGTCTATATTTTGAGATACTTTTATGCATTTTCTAGAACTAACCTATTAACAAGATGCCACAGTGCTAGTTGCCTATTTTCTGCTGTTTTTGGTTTCATAAAAGCTCGTAAAGAAATATTCTCGGAATTGGACGGGACAAAATCCAAGTTCCTATTTTACCAGAAGACTCACGGAGCCAAAAGACGAGACGGAGATGGGCCACGAGGGGCCCCACACCACCTGGTGGCGCAGGCCAGGCCAGGCCGTGATACAATGCAAATGTATCTATAATTTTTGATGTTCCATGCTTGGTTTTATCTAATTTCTTGTGTTCTGTCCATACTTTGTAGTACTTTTCATATGATTTCTTGGACTAACCTATTAACAAGAGCCATAGTGCCAGCTGCCTGTTTTCTGCTGTTTTTGGTTTCAGGAAGTCAGAAAATGAATATTCTCAGAATTGGATAGGACAAAAGCCTTATTATTTTACCGGGGGACACTTGGAGCTAGAATATGAGACGGAGAGGGCCTGGGGCCTAGGCACACCACCTGGCCGCGCGGCTAGGCCTGGCCCGCGCCAGGGGCTGGTCTGGCCGCCCCAGGCACCCCCTCGGCCTCTCCTTCCGTCTATATATTGCCTCTGATACGGAAACCCTAAGTACCTGATCAAAAATCCACGAAAGAGTCTATAGCCGCCGTCATCTCCATCCCTCGATCGGGAGGGATCTGAAGCTCTTCCCGGCACCCTGTCGGAGAGGGGAATTCACCCTGGAGGCCTTCTTCGTCATCGTGCAATCCTCCGGTGTGATGCGTGAGTAGTTCATCTCTGGACTACGGGTCCATGTAGTAGCTAGATGGCTGGTTCTCCTCCTTTGTGCTATCATGTTTAGATCTTGTGAGCTCCATTCATGATCAAGATCATCTATTTGTAATTCTGCATGTTGTGTTTGCGGGGATCCTATGGATATTGAGATCCTATTTCAGATTGATTATTGATTCTATCATGTCTTTGTTATTTGTGAGCTTGCATGCTTTCCGTTGTTAGTAGCTATCTTGGCCAAGTAGATGCTAGCAACTCCAAGAGTTAGTATTTATGCTCGATAGTGGGTTCATGCCTCTGGTAATCTGGGGAAGTGACAGAAATCTCTAAGGTACTAGATGTGCTGTTGCTACTACGGAGAAAACAACAATCCTTTGTTCATAGAACAATCGTATTGTTTACTTTACACGCAATTCGTAAAGCAATAATCTGTTGCCTGCAACTTAATACTGGAGGGGATTTAGATGATAACATGCAGGTGAATTATTAGTCATAGATGCAGTTGGATAGCGGTCGATGTATAATGTTGTAATGCCCAATCAAGTCTCAAAGGAGTCAAGATGATTAGTATATGCTTGTATGCTTTCTCGATGTTTGTCAATTGCCCCGCTGTAATTTGTTCACCCAGCATGTTATCTATCTTAAGGAGAGCCACCTCTAGTGAACTATGGACCCTGGTCATTTCTTCTACCATCAATCTACAATCAAACTGTTTACTGCTTTGTGTTTACTTTCTGCAAACTATTACTTCCTTCCATTCGATACGTTTAATCCTTTGTTTTTAGCAAAACCGGTGAGATTGACAACCTCATCGCAAGTTGGGGACAGAGTTATATGGTTGTGTTGTGTAGGTCTCCATGTTGCTACTAGCACCGCTAGTGCGCCCTGCCAAGGCTTAGCTAGCAACACCTTTGGGGTGTTTCTTTGCTCCTACTGGATTGATAACCTTGGTTTCGTACTGAGGGAAAACTTGCTGCTATGCTCATTATACCTTCCTCTTGGGGTTCCCCAACAAGCTCGATATATTTTGGGCCATCAAGCATATTTTCTGGCGCTGTTCCTGGGGAGTAAAGGACATCTTCACAAGGGGAGTCCCTCATAACCAATCTCTTTACTTTGTTATTTTTTGTTTTGCTTAGTTTACTTGTTTCTTCATCAAAAACACAAAAAAATTAGTTTTACAAGTTTGTTTTCTTTATTAAAAACACAAAAAATGACTACTCTGGAAAACACTAAGTTGTGTGACTTCACTAGCACCACACAACAATGATTTTATGAGCACATATATTGCTCCACCTGTTCCTGAAGCTACTTTCTTTGAGATAAAACCTGCTTTACTCAATCTTGTTATGAGAGAACAATTTTCTGGTATTGGTAATGAAGATGCTGCTGCCCATCTAAATAACTTTGTTGAACTTTGTGAGATGCAAAAGCATAGGGATATAGATGGAGATATTATTAAGCTAAAATAGTTTCCTTTCTCTTTGAGAGGAAAAGCTAAAGAATGGTTGAATTCCTTAACTAGGAATAGTATTGATTCTTGGACTAAATGCAAAGATGCTTTCATTGGAAAATACTATCCTCCTGCTAAGATTATATCTATGAGAAGTGAAATAATGAAGTTTAAACAATTTGATAATGAACATGTTGCTCAAGCTTGGGAAAGAATGAAATCTTTGGTAAATAATTGTCCCACTCTTGGACTGACTGCTTGGATGATCATCCAAACCTTTTATGCATGATTGAACTATTCTTCAAGGAACCTATTGGACTCTGGTGCTGGAGGTACCTTTATGACCATTACTTTGGGTGCTGCAACAAAGCTTCTAGATAATATGATGGTTAACTATTCTGAATGGCATACTGAAAGAGCTCCACAAGGTAAGAAGGTAAATTCTATTGAGGAAACCTCCTCCTTGAGTGATAAGATCGATGTTATTATGTCTATGCTTGTCAATGGGAAAACCCACATTGATCCAAATAATGTTCCCTTAGCCTCTTTGGTTGCTCAAGAAGAGCAAGTTGATGTGAACTTTATAAGAAATAATAATTTTAGCAACAATGCCTACAGGAATAATTTTGGTAACAACAATTATAAGCCATATCCTCCCAACAATGGTAATGCTTATGGAAATTCCTACAACAACAATAGGAGTGCTCCCTCTGAACTTGAAGTTATGCTTAAAGAATTTATTAGTAAACAAACTGCTTTCAGTAAAACTTTTGAGGAAAAACTCTCTAATGCTGAAAGAAATATAGCAACTTTGGCTGAAGCTCAATCTTCTTTGAATAAAATGGCTGCTAAACCTGAAACTATTGATAATCCTTTTGCAGCTACTAATGCTATACAAGTAAGAATTGATGAAAATGTTAGACTTTTAGCTGAATTACATGCTAAGTGGGAAAGAGAAGATGAAATTGCTAGAAACATTAGTGTTTCTACTATCACTACCACTAGTGTTGAGGCTAGTAATAGTTCTACTACTTTAGATGATAAATTTGATTTTGATCTTGATGGTTGCAATATCTCTGAAGTTATTAAGTTCCTACAAAATCTTGCTGAAAGTCCTAATGCTAGTGCTATGAATATGACCTTTACAAAACACATTACTGATGCTCTCATAAAGATTAAAGAAGAAAATATGAAACATAAAGCTTCTATTCCTATAAAACATGAAGATGGTTGGGAACCCATCATTAATATGAAAGTGAATGATTTTGATTTCAAAGCTTTATGTGATCTTGATAGTAGTGTTTCTACTATGCCTAGAAGGATTTATGATATGCTTGATTTGCCACCACTTGAAGATTGTTATTTGAATGTACCACTTGATGATAATGCTAAAAAGAAACTCATGGGGAGTATTAATGATGTTCTTATTATGGTTAACAATGCCTATGTCCCTGTTGATTTCTATGTTTTGGATGTTGAATGCAATGCTTCTTGTCCTATTACTTTGGGAAGACCTTTTCTTAGAACTGTTCGTGCCATTATTGATATGAAAGAAGGCACCATTAAATATCAACTACCACTAAAGAAAGGTATAGAACACTTCCCTAATAAGAGAGAGCAGATTTCTTTTGCCTCTCCTATTAAAACAAAAATTGCTCTTAATGCTTCTTCATTTGAGAACACTTGATTTTTTCTTGCTTCTTATGCCTAACTTAAAGGCGTTAAAGAAAAGTACTTATTGGGAGATAAGCCAAAAGTTTTAGATGAGTCTTAGAAGTTATTACTTCAGTAATAACCGCTCCTTATCTTTTTTATTCGCTTTTTGTGCCAAGATTAACCTCTAATGAGAGAGAAGTAATGATTGGGAAAGTTGCTATCCCGAAACAGATTTATGTGCTTCACCATAAAAATCCGTGTAAAATCTTTGTACGTCGTTTTGAGGCGTGAATTTTTGTGTTTCTGCCCCAGGTTGTTATCTAACTTCCTTTATCTCAACACTTTTCGATTTGAGCAACAGAAGGTCTTTGAAAAAATTGGTTTTTACCTGCTGGTCTGTTTTGACAGATTTCTGCCATTATTTGCATTTGCTTCTTGTTGGTTCCTTTTTGAGTTCTTTTGGGGAATTGAGCTTTTTGAGGGAAGTGCTTCAGTAGCTTGTGTTTTAATGGAAGTTTTATTGGTATTGAAACTGAACCTAAAGACTTATTATCTTGAGTGCACTAATGTTGCTAATAAAGATTGTGTGAACTTTTGTATGAAGGAAAAATTTCAGGTGTATGGAAGGAATGAGTAATGAGATGAAGGATGGACTAAAGCTCAAGCTTGGGGATGCCACGCATGTCACCCCAAGAAATATCTAAGAAGTACAAGCGTCAAAGCTTGGGGATGCCCAAGGCATCCCCTCTTCATCAATAAAATCCTAGGTTTCTTCCAAACGCTTCATTTTTACTGTTTCATGCACATTAGTGTTGTTCTTGGAGCGTCTTCTTTTTCGTTTTTGTTTTGGTTTTTAGTTTGATTTGGTTTGCTTAGTTTTCTGAAGAAATTTGTTGGACCCCCCTCTTTCATGCATTGGTATTCAAATAGTTTGGTTTGGATTGGAAAAGAGTAGGAAAGTTCATGCTTAAGTGGTAAAGAGAGCTTGTTTTTGACTGTGGCCTATGCTTCGTCATTCCATCCTTGATATTGTTTGGCTTTATGCTTAGTATTCTTTGCTGTAGCATGACTTATTATAAACAATTGAGATTGCTTAATGTGCCTTGGATGAATCATGCGTTGTTTTAGCATATTAAAGCACAGTATTGTGGTATTCTCCTTTGATGCTTTATTTGGGTTGACTTGGCGCATGCTCACACCATGTTATGACTATCCCAAGTCACCATAAGCCTTTATGATCCTTTAGTTTTCAACTTGTAGTATCACTTTATGCTTTGAACAATGATGTTTTGTCGCTCTGCATGATTATGGCCATTATTGCTCTCTTAGTTTGTCGCTCCCAGTCTTTTGCTAGCCTCCGCAACCAAGTATGAGTTCCACTCATGCATCTAACTCCTTAAACCAAGTTATTCCAAATATTCCACCATACCTACCTATTAGCTTATGCTATTCCAAGTATATTCATGTTTTTGTTTACCTTCCAAATTAAACTTGTTATGAGAAAACTAGTGATTAAAGCTCTCACGAACTTGATGGCACACTTTACTTTTCCTGCCCTTAATAAACTTGAACCATTGTGTCGTCTATGTTGTATATGCTTGCGCTTTATAAGTTGAAGTTAGGAGAACCATGTTGTCTTGAGGAACGCTTTCAACATTGCACTGGTACTTTGTACCTAGTTGATATCATGCTCTTTTGTCTATGGATGTCGTCGATGTGAAATGAAAGGGGAGCTTGTAAGTCCATGAAGTTATGTATATGTGTTACAGAAACGCCTGGGCCGCTGGTCTAATCCATGCTGAC
Organism: Avena eriantha; assembly: GCA_910589775.1. Classification (NCBI taxonomy): domain Eukaryota; kingdom Viridiplantae; phylum Streptophyta; class Magnoliopsida; order Poales; family Poaceae; genus Avena; species Avena eriantha. Next base: position 281,615,205 of record OU342746.1, on the reverse strand, counting down.
ATGGTGGAAACCTGCAGCGTAACCATAATGAGCTGTCTATGAAGCATTCTTCTTATAAAAAAAGAGTCCTATATTGAGAAAAAAGAGAAAAAGAAAAAAAGATATTATGAAAAGAGGAAAGAGAGAAAAGGCACCATATTCCCATGGTAAATAAGAAGATTGCTGAGATGCTCGTTGTCTGCTTGCCTTGTCATTTTGATATGGAGATTCTTCCGTATCATGGATGAGGGGTACCCCGTTGGCAGTTCTCTATGATACACATGTACTTATGATGACAAGAACTTACCGGTGACTAAACTTGAGTAGCATGAGGAGCGGCAATCGTATTCAAGGGACATGAGATTTCTAACTTATACTTCGTCAAGCATGTACACCATAGTTTGTTCACTTTAACCCTAATCACTTCAAGATGCTTATGATAGGGGCAATGAGAGATGAAAGCTATAAGTACCATAATTTTTGGCAGCTCTTTATGAAACTTCAATCTCTGTTTCCTTCTATGAAGGCCTTTCTTCCACCATTATATTGAGTCTCCACCTTCTACCTTTATGCACCTACTTTGAGAGCATAGTGGCCATTCTTAGTTCTATGTGCATTGTCCCAAGACTAGTTGATTGATGCATATCTTGATATTGCTTGTTTTAAACTACTTGTATCTAGTCACTCTTATGAACTTTGAAGGTGTCATATGCATTTATGTTTTCTACTCTATGAGGGACAAGTTTAATGCTACTATGCTATGTTTTCTTTAGGTGAAACAAACAAACGTCTTACAAAGCATTGTTATTCATGAATCTTTTGTTTGTGCCTTTTCATGTTGCAACATAGTTTCTTTGTCTTATTGCTAGAACTTTGTCGTTCATGTTATGATTGAAGTACTATGATCCCAGCTTTAAATGTTTTACAAATACTTTGATCAAGTTTATCATGGTGCATGTCACCTCAAAAATTATTTCTTTCTTTTTATCACTTATCTACTCGAGGACAAGCAGGAGTTAAGCTTGGGGATGTTGATACATTGCAAATGTATCTATAATTTTTGATGTTCCATGCTTGGTTTTATCTACTTTCTTGTGTTTTGTCCACACTTTGTAGTACTTTTCATATGATTTCTTGTACTAACATATTAACAAGAGCCACAGTGCCAGCTGCCTATTTTCTGCTGTTTTTGGTTTCAGGAAGTCGGAAAATGAATATTCTCAGAATTGGACGTGACAAAAGCCAAAGTTATTATTTTACCGGGGGACACTTGGAGCCAGAATACGAGACGGAGAGGGGCTGGGGGTGGTCTGGCCGCCCCAGGCACCCCCTCGGCTTCTCCTTCCGCCTATATATTGCCTCTGATACGGAAACCCTAAGTACCCGATCAAAAATCCACGAAAGAGTCTGTACCCGCCGTCATCTCCATCCCTAAATCAGGAGGGATCTGAAGCTCTTCCCGGCACCCTGCCAGAGAGGGGAATTCACCCTGGAGGCCTTCTTCATCATCATGCAAGCCTCAGGTGTGATGCGTGAATAGTTCATCTCTGGACTACGGGTCCATGTAGTAGCTAGATGGCTGGTTCTCCTCCTTTGTGCTATCATGTTTAGATCTTGTGAGCTCCGTTCATGATCAAGATCATCTATTTGTAATTCTGCATGTTGTGTTTGCAGGGATCCGATGGATATTGAGATGCTATTTCAGATTGATTATTGATTCTATCATGTCTTTGTTATTTGTTATCTTGCATGCTTTCCGTTGTTAGTAGTTATCTTGGCCAAGTAGATGCTAGCAACTCCAATAGTTAGTATTTATGCTCGATAGTGGGTTCATGCCTCTGGTAATCTGGGGAAGTGACAGAAATCTCTAGGGTACTAGATGTGCGGTTGCTACTAGGGAGAAAACAACAATCCTTTGTTCATAGAACAATCGTATTGTTTACTTTACAAACAATTCGTAAAGCAATAATCTGTTGCTTGCAACTTAATACTGGAGGGGGTTCGGATGATAACCTGAAGGTGGATTATTAGTCATAGATGCAGTTGGATGGCCGTCGATGTATAATGTTGTAATGCCCAATCAAGTCTCAAAGGAGTCAAGATGATTAGTATATGCTTGTATGCTTTCTCGATGTTTGTCAATTGCCCCGCTGTAATTTGTTCACCCAGCATGTTATCTATCTTAAGGAGAGCCACTCTAGTGAACTATGGACCCCGGTCCTTTCTTCTACCATCAATATACAATCAAACTATTTACTACTTTGTGTTTACTTTCTGCAAACTATTAATTCCTTCCATTCGATACGTTTAATCCTTCGTTTTCAGCAAAACCGGTGAGATTGACAACCTCATCGCAAGTTGGGGACAGAGTTATGTGGTTGTTTGTGCAGGTCTCCACGTTTCTACTAGCACCGGTAGTGCGCCCTGCCAAGGCTCAGCTAGCAACACCTTTGGGGTGTTTCCTTGCTCCTACTGGATTGGTAACCTTGGTTTCGTACTGAGGGAAAACTTGCTGCTGTGCTCATCATACCTTCCTCTTGGGGTTCCCCAACGAGCTCGATATATTTTGGGCCATCAGGTCGCGACAGGGGGTGGTGTGGCCGCCTCAGGTGCCCACCGCCATCTCCATTGCCGTTGCGGACTCCCATGATGAGGAGGGAGTAGTCCTCTCTCGAGACTAAGGGCTCTACAAGTAGCTATGTGTTCATCTCTCTCTCTATGCATGATCTTATTGAGATCATGAGCTTTGTAATCTAGATCTATTCTGCTACTCAAGTGCTTTAATTAATCTCTGCTTATCCCCACGTGTGTGAAGTTGACAGTGTGCACACCATGTGGCACTGTGGCTAAGGTTACATAAATACTTATCATGAGTATAATTTGAGTTGGATGTATCTATGAGATTGTGGTGTTTGTTGGAACCATCTAGCGCTTAAGGTGATAGTGAGGGGTTATCTAGATGGGGAATGCGAACTTTAATGTGTGCTGTTATAGCCCTACATCGTCCAACCGGAGAGTAGTTCAGGGTAGCATCATGAAGAGAAGATATTTATATGAGAGTGTCCACTAGTGGAAGTATGATCCCTAGGCCTTGTTTCTAAGCATTGAAACACCGTTTACAATTAGTCATGTTACATGTTTGCTTGCTGCCACTCTTATTTCAGATTGCAATTACCACTTATAATCATCCATATTTCTTGTATTTCACTATCTCTTTGTCGAACTAGTGCACCTATACACCTGACAGGTGTATTGGGTGTGTTGGTGACACACGAGACTTCTTGTATCTTGATTGCAGGTTGCTTGAGAGGGATACCTTTGACCACTTCCTCCCTGAGTTTTATAAACCTTGGATGATCCACTTAAGGGAAACTTAATGTTGTTCTACAAACCTCTGTACTTGGAGGCCCAACACTGTCTACAAGAATAGAAGCGTGCATAGACATCATCGCCCTTCACCATTGTAGTGATGGAAGCTTCTAGGTTAGGGTTTCATGTGTCATAGTAGGGACTGGGGAGTCGATAGCGGTGGGTAAGAAGGGTCCTCATTTAAGAAACAAGGGGTTGTGTAGGTACTGGTGACTAGCGACTTTCCATCTCCCTAGTCACTGACGTGCGGGCAGTTCGCGTCCACCAGAAAGCCAACCCAAATTTGGGATGGTAATGGGGGACAGACACATCCACGGGCACGGTCCGTTTGCGGTGCCCTATTGGGCCTTGGCCTCTGTTCGTGAGGACAAATTCAGGCAACCTTGATCAGTTTGTGGGGCAACGCTGAAGTTGTCCTAAGGTTTGTTTGTCCATTAGGAAGATCCGACGTAGGAGTCAACGAGGAGTAATAGGCATTATAGGGTACGAAGGCTGATCCTAGAAAATGGTCTAGCCCGCATAGTAATCGCTTTTGCAATTTCTGTGCAAAAAAAGTGTCGTGTAGATACCGGGAAATCAACCGGTTCAGATTTTTTTGGGAGTGGGAAATTCCGTGCGAAACCTGGATATAGTCTGGATGGTGGCTTGGATATCCCGCTCCCTCGATCTAGTATAGATGGTTGGAGAACCAAAATTTTAGCATCTCTTTTGCCCCACTACCGATCTCTCTCCCCCGACCCTTGTAGCCTTTCCGTGCCACCCAATTGCCGCCATGGACACACCCGAGCAACCGCCCGTCCGATCTGGGGTCTCACATCAGCAAATTGCGCATCCCCGAGGTCCCACGACTCTCATCAGTGATGTTGTGGCTCCTGCGCCTCCCAATCATGCCACTATCGGTTCAAAATAGAAGCGGCCGGGCAACCACATCATGCAAGGTTCCGGTTCCGCGAGCTGCATGCCTACTCCCGGAAAAGCGACGGTGGTGGGATACATGGTCGGGAAAGCGGTGTTGTCCAGGGGCCGCCCAAAATTATTGCCTTCCACCGGACCGAAGAAGGACAAGAAGATGTCCCATCAAGTACCAAATCCTCCTCCATCGGCTGCCATGGCGGCTCCAACATGTTCGAGGGAACACCAGAGAGGTAGAAATTATCCTCTTTTTGGCTGAACTTGTGTCGAAATAGTCATATAGCTTAGTTGTTTGAGTTTTCCCAATATGTACCTACAATTTAAATCATGTTCCTACCTTGTGTGTTGATATGTTAACGGACAATGAGGTCAATATTGGTAGCATACCAATTAACCACTTAGATGCCTACATGGATTTTGGGAATGAGGTGGGTGGGAATGAGAATGGGGAGGGTGGCAATGATTTGTAGGAGATTGAGGAGGGGGTTCTTGAGGCTATACTCCATTCATGAAAGGAAAAGCAATAAGAAGTGCCAATTTACACGGAGATGGAGGACATGTGCTTGGTGATGGAATGGGAGCAAGTATCACTCGATGCAGTGGCCAACAATGATCAAACCAACAAAAAATTGAGGACAGGTTTCACCGGATCTTGCTTTCCCCATGTACCGACACATTGGGACCATTTCAAGGCTATTATGATGTGATCAAGGCATGTTGCGACCGTTTGAGTGCTTGTTTTGTCCGAGCTTTTCACCCTTGGAAACTGCTTACGCATAGTGAGATGTAAAAATTGAAGGATCAAAGCGCTCCACCTAAGAAAGGTGCTCTTGTTACGTTGGATGATGAGATGATAGTGATGAGCCACCCAAGGGTGGCCCCATAAAAAACATGGATTCCGATGAATCCGTTCGTCAGAAGCAAGCCTGCTTAATGAATTTGAATCACTGCACTCACATTGAGCCTCTGAAAAACTTGCCCGTAGCCGTAGATAGGCGCAACCCATATCGTGCGCAAGATTCATAAATTTCCTACACGCAATTCCAAATCAACCTACCCTGTCCAACTTGGTATAGGAAGAAGGTTGGATCCATCAATCTCTTATTCCATAACTTGTCATACAACGATATTAATAACGGACTTAATTAATTACAAGTTTACAGTTAGTTGGCCAAATTTACCAAATTAATAGACCCCTGAGAAAAGTTGATGATCAAACAGTACGGTCGGAGCAGGCTACGGGGACTGGAAGCATGCCTCGCTCTCGATGATGGCCGCCTTGAGCTCCCGCTGTATGGCCGCCCGCACCGGCGACGCCACCAGCTCCTCCCACACCGACCCCGCGCCGCCCGTGGGGTGGCCGTCCGGGTACAGCTCGTGCACGCAGTCGGCCTCCTCGTTGATGCTGCTCACCCGGTCCAGCAGCCCGATCTCCTCCAAGTCCACCAGCAGCCTGCTGTCCCCGTCCTTCCAAGCTATCAGCTGCACAAACAAATCTCTCGATCATCGCCGAGCCTGATGATCACTATTGGAGAAGAAGAAGAAAAACGATCTCGTGTGTTACGTACCTTTGCGCCGCCGATGGTGTTGGTGCTGTAGAGCCTGGCGTTGTCGACGAGGTCGCAGTACATCCTGAAGTTGCCGGCGAACCGCTTGTGGGACTTGAGCTGCGAGTTCACCCGCACGGCCCTCCCGGATATGATAGCTCGCCTGCAATGCAAGCATGCATATGATCACAGACGACGATTTTGGTCGTGTACGTGCACACCCGTGCCTGCTATAGCTCGTTACCTGATGCCCCTGATGACGGCGAGGTAGGCGTCGCAGATGACGCCTACGAGCTCGATGCGGTAGGGCTTCATCCTGCAGCAGGGCCCGACGCTCTGGTCCTCCACGGGATCCCAGTACTGCTCGATGGTCGTCCCGTCGTCGGCGACCCTGTACCCGATCCCCATGCGGTACCGCTGCAGGTGCACCGACCGCGCCATGGCGATCGTCTGCATCACGAATGGCTCCCACGAGAGCGTGCCGTCCATGATCACGTCCCGCCCCTCGTTCAGCGCCGTCACCAGCACCGAAGCCGCCGCGTCCGTCGACGACTGGTGCACCTGCATTATGCACGCGCGCGCGCATTCAGTTCGCTCTGGAACCCGTACGTCTCGTGTACTCGATCGTCTGTGTACTTACCAGCTCGGCGGTCTGCAGCATGTCGTCATGGTGACCGCGGGAGGCGATGGCCTGGTAGATGACGTCCGACTCCTTGAACGCGTCGGCCTCCACCACCACCGCGTGCGCAGCCACGCCGGACCAGAACACCCTGCACACATTAATCAGCGTCAGTTCCACGCTTGATTTTGAGCACGCGGTGTTCTTTTCTTTCCGGCGACTCGACGAGCGAGACTCACTCCTTCATGATCTGCTTGAGCGCGGTGCTCTTGCCGGCGCCCATGCCACCGCCCATCAGGAGCAGCACGGGGCTGCGGGTGCTGTGCGCCGCCGGGACCATCACCTCGGTGGTCGGGCAGCGTGGCTGGTAAAAATCGTGGGAGCTTATCCCGATCACCTTCAACTCATCCATCAGCGTCGAGAAGAGCCGAGTCACCTTCAGCTCTCTCGTCACCCGCTCGAACCTCATCTTCCTGATTTGCCAAGACATTTATTTCTTCGGTCAGAATTGCACTATTTATACATGAGCACATTAAGAAAGTTAATTACCTCGTGGCCTCTAATACCATGCTCTTGAGCTTTCCTCTAGGATGCTCTGCTGTTAGAACCTAATTAGCAAGTGAGAATTGTATACGAACAAGTCAATGACGGAGCTGTAATTAATTTTGTTAGAAAAAGATCTCAGTTCTTCAGTGTGCACCTCTCCCTCTCTTTTGATACCTATATATACGTACCTGCGTGATCACCTGAGTTGCAGATTTCCAATGGAAGGAGAAGTAGCTGAGTATGCATCTGTCCAGCTCCTCGATCAGCTTGACGATCATGGCGTCCGGGTTCACGTTGTTATGGAAGAACGCGAGTAGATTCTGGTCATAGCCCTGGGTCTTCTTTAGATAATCGCAGGCCATGGTACAAAGGTGGGGGCACTCATTAGGATCATCGAACCCGATGTGCTTAGCTGAAATTAACAGTATGAATAATATTTCAGACAAATGCTGAACTGACATTACGTTCCTCCTCTGCATTACTTATCTTACTCGATCGAGAGATGAATAATGTGAATAACAACGGTTAGCAAGAACATTGATGATGCATATATGTAGAAGGAATGTGTTAACTAAAACTGTAATAGTATCAGAGTACTATTCAAATGCACAATGTTGTTTCCCATCTCTAGATCACTGTAGGCTACACAGAAAATGCTGCATTACACGATTCCTTTTTTCAGGTATAAAAAAAAATCTGGGTATGTCTCGTAAATGCAGGCCTGAGTACCATGATCGACCTGATCCCCGTGCATGAGAACAGAATAATGCGCATGCACGGGACTAATTCAATTGGTTCTGCAGCAGAATTGCCTGCTCAAAGGGGGCCTAGATTTATTCTCAATCTCAATCGGATGGAAACAAGCTTCTTCGTACGTACCGACATAGTGCGGGAACATCTCGATCTCGTGGGCGCGGCCGCCGCGCGGCGCCACGAGCCGTGGCACCACCGTCGCGACGCCACCATTCTTCATCTTCTACCTACCTACCGTCCTGCCGGTAGGGATCGAAGAGAACAATAGCAACGCTGAGCAGGCACCTGCCCGTGCGCATCGATCACCAACAACTGCGTGGCATCGGGCTTGATCGAGGGAGCCAGAGGGGGAAGATCCAAGGTGCGCGGAGGACGAAACGAACGCATGCATGCGCCGGGCAGGCGGGGAAGCCAGAGGAAAAACGTATGCAGCGGCGGTCCCCGTTCAACGTCGTATTGGATGCTCCGTTGTCATACATATTGGCACCATGTGTGTGGTATTTTATTCCAGGATCTGCGGAGGTAGAGACGTATTTTTTCATTAATTAGATTAGTCATAGTGGCCAGTACCTTTCTACCTCCGAATAAGATTTATATTTTTTTCTGACAAGTCAAACTAAGTAAAATTTGACCAAGTTTTTAGAATAAATTATTAACATGTACAATACAAAAGCAATATTGATAGATAAATCATGAAATATATTTTCGTATGATATCTATATAATATCGTAGTTGTTAATAGCTTTTTTTATAAGTTTGGTCAAAGTTTACTTAGCTTGATTTTTTTTTAAATATAAGCCTTATTCATTGGAATGAGAGGGAGCCTTATAAGTAAGTGTGATAACATAGAGATTTGCATGTATTACTTTGTAGGATCTATAGTAGTAATTCAACCTTGTGATCTGTTTGTGGCATGTACCAATGTGAATTTCGCTTGAGGATGAATACATGAACACAAAATTGAATAAATCCATTATAAATAATAAAATGCCAATATAATATTATCAAAATATATAACATATATTTAGCATTACATGGATCAATACACGAAAATAACCCAAGCTAAACTTTTTCCAAATATGCTCAATCAAATAATTTTTTAGAGCTCTATGGGTTGGACAATCCCTTATTCTAGAATCTCTTTCAACCACCTCGGCAAATACAAGCATGTCCTCAAATCAGGCTTTCGCCCCGCTATATTAATATAGCCAACTACATGATACAATAAGAATGATGGGGCCATAGCACAACCAAGCGCAAAAGAAGAGAAAAGGAACAAAAGAGAAACATAAGCCAACATTGGTAGCTCAACGAAACGAAGACGGCTCTCAACCACTGTGCCCTTCGGAGAAGTCCCACCACTCTCCTAGCATTTCGAACCGCCGTGTACCAAACAACACCTTTTAGCAAGGGATGCGACGACGACGCCAATGCTGCTCGGATCAGTCCTAGGGTTTCCACACAGAAGGGGATGGAGAGGGGGGACTCGACTCCCTTCAGGAAGGGATGATGACACCCGCAGGCGTCATCGCGTCGGTGCCGGACAGGGCTGACAGGGATTTCGCCCACACCCCAAACAACCAACACCACGAACAGTCTGAAACGCTCCACCACACCCACCGCCAACCAGCACACGCCACCATGGAAAAGGAGCCAACTTCATCATCTCACTGAAGATCTCGGCGCAAGGTCTCGAGGCACAAGCGAAGGTGGCAATGGTCACAAGGGGTAGTAACATCGTAGTTGCGCGGGAGGGAACTACCTCCACGGCCATGGCAGTAGCCGAACAGACGCAACAACAGGAGCACACCAGGTCTCGGCCCCGGCCGGGCCTAGATGGGCCCACAAAGCCCCGTCGCCACGATGCAGCAAGGGCAGGCGCAACGCGGCCACCACCCCAGAACCTCCGTCGCCCCTCCTCCACCTCCAGAGAGCCTCAAGGGCGAGCATAGGAGGCCAGCCCCGCCCCAACCTAGATGGGGCCCGATTGGGCCCAGATCTGGGCCGAGTAGGGCATAGCCGGCTGCCATGGCTGCACCTCCTAGCCCTGCCGCCAACGCCGGTGCCGCCACGCTCCATTCCACCCAGCATGCGGGTTCCACGTCGCCATGTAAGCTGCTCCGCCGCCCTTCGGGGTCCCCGCCTCCCTCCAAGCACACGGGAAAAGGCTAGCCCACCGCCGCGAGCACCGCGAGGGAGACTCCCAGCAGCCCACGCCGGCGGCGACGGCGGAGGAGAAGGGGACGAGGTTGGGGCGGCGCCCGCCCGTCGCTCACGCAGGGAGGGGGGGAGCGGGTCAGTAGAAGAGAGGGCGCTAGTGTGGTTCTTTCTCCCAAATACAAGCATGTCACCGTGGATTAATAGCAATGGGAAAAACAATAGATGTGCTGGCTTCCTCATTCATAAGAATATTTGCCCATCTCATCTTATTCATCTTCGACTATAATATATGGATATCGCACCGGTCATATGAACGTGCCAGAAGGCGCAAAATAGACCATCGTGTCTTCATGCATTGGCAGAGGTCGGAAGTTATAAGGATGCATTGGCAGCAATTGTCCAAAACGTAGCAAGCCATCGGGTGCAGGGGCATACCTTGGCCTCCTGTTACAAATAGGCTAGTTAACTAGTACTGTACAAGCTCGGGGCAGAAGCTAAATGCTAATTAAGGGCCACATTTTTTGGCCAACGAGTAGGCTAGTTACAGTTTTCAGGTCACCAAAAGTTGATGTATGCAATCAGTCAAACAAGAACCTGCACATGAGCTCATTGCACAGAAACACTCTTGCTTCGGTACCCCCCCCCCCCCCCCCCCACCCCAACAGCGCTAGCGGGTTTTGGGTTCCTGCTCCGGGTGGAGACGGGTGGATATGGAGACCGTGCTAGCTACGTATACGACAGCGGCATACGTGGTCGGACGGGATTGTAATAATCTGTAGCGAGGAGGGCATACGAGGAGGTCGGGATTGTGTGAGGGTACATGACCGTGTGGAGCGTACGTGACCGCGCAGATCGCGTCGGCCTGGATGTAGGTGTGGACGGCTGTCGTGGAGGAGGAGCGAGGGAAGGTGGAGGAACGCGTGAGGGCGGCGTCGATCTGCTCTCTGTCCAGCGATGGCGGCCGTCGTGAATTACGCGGTCACGTACGCTCGCAACTGATCGCGATCTCCTCGCATGCCCTCCTCACAACCGATCAATTACAATCCCTCCTGATCACGTATGCCGCTGTCGTTTATGTAGCAAGTACGAGCACGGACCCGAAATCCGGTAGCTGAATTTCTTTGGGGGAGGGGGGTACCGAAGCAAGGCTCGCACAGAAATGGAATTATGGAGAAACGACATTTCGTTATCAATATCATAATCTGACACTACAGAGATATGTACATATTTTATCAATTTATATATTTTATTTAACTTAGAAATCAAACTCACAAGTCACTTGGTAAACATCTAATAGTAAGGAGGCAGAGACAAGAATGATGCCTATTTTCAGTTTTAGGTTACCTTAGCAAATTCGATACTACCAGATTTACTTGCACACATACTGATTCAGCTTTTAGTCTAATTTCAGTTTCTGGTTATCTTAGCAAACTCAGTACTAGCAGATGCCAACTATTTATGCAAAGCCAGGTTATGTAGGAGTGCATGGTTAGCTACACAATAATCTGCAGTGTATATGTGCTTGCTAACTGAATATATCTGTGTACATATTTGAACTAAGTAACATGTTGAGTATTTCTTGTTCTTCATAGCCTGCAACAAGTAAGTATGCCTTGCTTAGAGTGGAGATTTTTGGCTCCCGAGTGCTCCTGCTATTTCGAAAAATCGAAAATCATATTTGTAAGTTCTAAAATTCTTGAAAAAAATATCCGGATGTAGCCAATGATTTTTCTCACAAACGTGTATCAATTTTGAATAATTTATATTTTATCCTACACAAAAATGACAAAAGTGTGGATCTATACATTCATTTTTCAAACCCCAAACTTTATCAAATTTTGTCATTTTTCTATAGCCCACAATAGTAAGAGTTTGGTGTTGCGGTTTTGCATGTTTGTGGGATATGTCTAAAATTATTTTAATTTATTTTTTGAAAATTATAAATATGATTTTTATTTATATTTTAAATGAAAGGAGTACTGGTGCTCGGGAGCCAAAGACACTTTCCTGTGCTTGTCACAAAAACTAACTAAACTGAATTTTACTAATTATAAAGCCCAACATCTGTTCCTCACACCTTACTTTTCTTATTCATTGAAGTAGTACTGCTACTGTAGTATAGTTTCAGATTTTGGCAAACAGACCTGATGTTGTACCATCAGGAATCCTGAATCAGGTGGATTTTATCTTTACTCATATTGTTAAATACTCCACTCAATAATGATGTGCCCTTTTCGGGTGGATTTTATCTTTATTTGAACTGAGCCACAAGCACTAAACATTCATTTTATTCTATGAAATTATAGTTAACAATATGAGTTGTACAATTCTGTACTATTCTGGTAGTAACTTCCTATTTACAAATAGGATTTCTACATAATAGCCTATTCCATCGTAAAATAGCATCATGTACTAGTGTCTAGTACAAACTGATCACTCTCTCAATATACCATGGTGAATCTATCACTACATCAAAGATGGTCAAAAATTGAAAACCTAGTACCAATGGGAGAAGAGCCTGTGAACTTGATTAAAGTACAGCCCATCCGGGTGAGATACCAAATGCCACTGCGACCCACTGGGGCTATTGCCCTATTGCCTAGTTCTGCAAGGATGGTGAAAATAGCAATGTAGCCTGACCAACAGTAATGCTTTGCAGCACTGGTAATTCCGGATAAAATGGCTGGCGAGACAGAAATTTCAAGATTATGGTACTTCCATCAAATGCTGTCGTGCTGATTCTTTCCATTTTGGAAACGAAGTAGTTCTCTTTCTCTTAACTTCTTGCTAAGTTCTTCTTTTGATGGTAGTTTCCAGCCACCCTTCTTTTCAGCAGACCACCATGCCTTCAGCTCATCCTGGAGAACATAACAAAATCAGTCATCTACATAAATTGCTACTGCTGAATGACGAGACCAAAATCATTAGGTAGCAGTGGAGATTAGTAAGTAAGAACCGTAGGAAAAGCCAAGTAGAACACTCTTTTATACGGGCAAAATGAAAGCAAAGAAAATAAGATAGGTCTTCCTTAATGATGTAATTCTTGGGAGACTGGCTCTTTCCCTCTAATCTTTTTGTATTAGTTGAGACTTGAGAGACCTGCTCTTATGAAAAAAGAGACTTATCACTATGCTCTAATACTTATTCAAGAGCTAGATCATTCAGATTTCATTCAGCATGACACTTTCCTTTGTTTACACAAGGTAATAAAAAATTGTTATGGCTAATAATCTAGAACGAACAAGGAGCATAAGGCCCTCAGCAAACAGAAGCACATATTGGCATATCATTTAAGAGCTGGATCATTCATATTTCATTCAGCGTGACACTTCCCTTTGTTTACACAAGGTAAGAAAGATTTGTTATGGTTAATAATCTAGAATGAACAAGGAGCATAAGGCCCTCTGCAAAAACAGAAGCACATATTGGCATATTATTTAAGAGCTAGATCATTCAGATTTCATTCAGCGTGACACTTTCCTTCATCACAAGGTAAGAAAAATTTGTTGTGGTTAATAATCTAACATGAACAAGGAGCATAAGACCCTCTGCAGACAGAAGCACATATTGGCATCTGAATTTTCAATAGTAGCAGAACACATCTGAATCCTATGAAATATGAATACAAATACAATGCTTATATGCAGTTCAACATCCAGATTCAATCAAATCAACATAATTTTGGACAATATAATTTGGTAAAAAATTGAAGCAACTCTATATGTAATCTGGTTGTGATGCTTTCTCCAGATGAAGGAAGCACGAAAGAGTATAGGCCCAAGGAAGAACTAGTGGAAACCAGACTCCGTATCTCCCTTTACAGTCACATGGACAAGACAGCAAAACATTAAATATTTCTCTTAGTCCGTTCATCGCCACGAACTTGCTCAACTAACAATAAGCTGATTTTATCAAAGCTGGCTTAAATTTTTAATGGGTTGCCTGTAGAGTGTTCTCCAATAGCCATACAACTTAAACTTCGGGTAGCAAGAGAAGTCAAAACATGGCATTATTCTCCTTAACAAAGTTGATAAGAGAACTGCCTTTTCATATGTTACCTCATGGAACTCATGATTGGATACGAAGCGAGAATCTACTTGGCAAGTTGAGTTCCTGATTGTTACAGAAAGGCGATTCCTATCCAGTACTCCTGTAAGAGAAGTCCATATCAATTCCCATCCTTTTTTTTAGCTTCTTAAATAAACTTAAATAAAAAAACAAGTCACTCAGCAACCTGAGCATTTTATGTAGCCAGTCACCAAATTAGACATAGTTGTATAGCCACTTACCATTTATACGTGCGACATGGTATCCTGTGCCACCCAATGCTTCCTCCCATTTGCCAAATCGTAGACGCAAAAAAAATCCATCTAAGGTAGTGTGCATTATTGGTGACATTAACCATCTGTCAAGGATCACCATTATAAATAAACATCAGCTCTTCAGTTCTCAGTGTCTTCTCTAATCTAAACACAACTTTCCAATTCAACAACACTGAGAGATATCCTTTGGGTGCAACAATATGATCAAGGAATAGAGCTCTAGGGTCCACACATAGTATATAAACCAATGTTAATGTCAATGCTACAGTAAACTATAAGCAGAAAAATGATGAATAGTATTTGTGATATCTTTAGTATATCAAAGTAAGCACATTTTGGCATATAAGAGGTGGATAGCATAGTTTTCTTTCATAAAAAGAAACCAGTAGGGGCCTCCACTGAGTTTTTTAATAGTAAGAACCAAATCCGCATCCGTGAGGACTTTGAACCCGGGTGGCTCGGTTGTACATTCCCTCCCCTAACATAGATAGCATAGGTTCAGACTGTAATACAAGTAAACATTTTATGTATTCTGTAGCTAAGACGTGTCATTTTTAGTACTCCCTCCGACCCATATTATTTGATTTAGATTCATGTAGAGACGAATGTATCTAGTCAAGTTTTAGTGCTAGATACATCCGTATCTAGACAAATTTGAGTCAACTAATATGGGACGGAGGGAGTAATAAGAACCAAATTTGCATCCATGAAGACTTGAACCCGGGTGGCCGGGTTGTACATCCCCCTCCCGTAACATAGGTAGCATAGGTTCAGCTTGTAATACAAGGAAACATTTTTTTATCTATTCTGTAGCTAAGAGAGTCATATGTAAACTCCCACCTCTGAGGAAGCTAAAAAGAGCACACAACCCATAGGAAGCTATAAAGCCATATAATTTGTCCAATAAAATCTTCTTAGACATGTTATGCAATCATGCATGCCATGGATAGCAGGTAGAAAGAGAAATGTTCCAAACACAAGTAAGTACCTTATGATATCTGATCGAGACAAACGAAGCCTCTGCAAGGCTCCAAAAATAATACTTGATTGATCACATACATCACTGGGGGTGATACCATAGGGTACAATTTGCTTGTTGTGTCGCAGACTATCCATGGAATCTAAACCCACTTCCTTAATTTTTAATCCTCTTCTACCAATATATTCAGCAGATGTGTTTGCTTCTAAATTATCATGAGCTACAGCCTTTCCAGCGATGCTCCCTCCACAATGCTGATCTTCACCTTTAGATAACATGTTTCCTCTTGATTCCTCGTCACTGCCAGGACATAATTGCTCCTTACCTTTATCACCTAGCCATAAAACTAGCCTTCCGTGTCCACTAGAAGATTTTTGAGTTTCTTGTCCTGCCTCTAGTCCATCATGGCTGCTGTAATTAATAACAAAAGGACTCTTTCTCTGATTATGCTCTTCAGATATTTCGTGATCACATGAGATAGCCAACCTTACTGCTGAGGTCTTTGCATGTCTAAGCGCATCCAATCTCTTTGCGAGAATGGAAGCCATAGTTTCTGACTGCTTATGTTCTTCTTGAGGAATCACTGGACATTTGCTACTTGTTGTCCCATTGTCACTTCCTGTGGTAGTAAAGTATTGTGAATTCTGGAATTCCTTCTCCGCATTAAACTTCTGCTGAGATGAAGGATGCAACCTATCACCTGCACCCTTTGGAATGACAGTACAAAAATCACCGTTTACATTGCAGGGTGTTGCATCCATCAATTTCATTGATGTTTTTGGCAAAAGCCGACTTACCCACAAGCTTTCTGTGAATCCACCTTTATTTCCCGTTGCAGCATTCAAAGAGATGGCATGGCACTCATTTTTCTTTTCTACGGGAGTTCTAGAACACGACTTAATGGAGTTGGGCATCTTGAAGTTTCTTCCGGCTCCCAAAGGGAAAACTCCAATTTGATTTCTATAATTTCCTTTACCGCTACCTGAATCCTCTTGAAGGCTGTCAGAAGCTAAATCCTGAATAGCCACATCAAGAGTTCCTCTGCCCATACCAATATTTTTGCCGAGCATAGAATCACTACCATTTAAATCCAGCACTGGTATGTCAGCTTCATGCTCAGGGCAATCCATTTCTGACTGATGACAGGTATCTCTTGAAGCTGTCATAACGTTACGACAATAAAGAGATTGAAAAAGAGAATTGAAGCCAACAGACTGCAGAGGAACTCTGATGTTTTTTTGTAGCTCCACTGAATGTTCTGCTAGTTCATGTCCTGTAGCCTCTGAACACTTCTGATCAAGTGAAACAACAGTGGTGCTTCTGTCAAGCACGGTTGATCTATTAGTCAGAGATGACATCCAGTTAAAGAAAGAGCTACCATTTCTGGGCAACAATCCTGAGCAAGAACTCTCATTGTATTCCCTTCTACATCTTTTATTTCGAGAAGACATCTCGCATGTGGAGTATTGCGCATGCTCTCGCTTTGGAGCTTTCATACTTGGGCAGCTCTCCATACTCTCATTGCTATCATCACCCTGTTTTGTGTTGCTAACACAATTGCTCCGGTCGTGCATTACCTTTTCTTTGCCCTTCTCAAGCTTTGTCGGATTAACATCCGTTGTTGACTCATATCTTGTCACAGGATTAACACCAGATGCTGAGTCACATTTTGAAACAGCGTTAACACCAGATGTTGACTCACATCTGGCAAGAATAGGCTCATACTTATGATGCTCCAGCTTAACCTGATCTTGGGAATTATCATCATGGTTTTCCTGCATTACCTGATCTTGGTGATTATTATTATGGTTCCCCTGCATAACCTGATCTTGGTGATTATCACTTTTGTTATCTAGAAAACCTGACAACTTTCCTGAGACCTTTCTAGTATTAGCAAAAGGTGACTGTGCATTCAATGAATTGCTCGGCAAAACATAGTCCCTCTGACTAATTGCTTTTACTAATCGAGCACGCCAGGTATTATCTGCCCAGGATCTTCCATTATGGACAGTGACCTGTTTTTCTGAAATACTATGCAGGGCACTATTTTTGGAAGCCACACCTGTAAAATGCCATGCAATTTTTTATTGTTGAGAACAAAAAAGGATAAGGGTAGTTTTAACAATTGCCCTAAAGATGGTATATTACTGCGAGAAGCGTCCTTGCAGGATCTTGTGGGAGAACTACGCACTTTCTCTTTATCCGGATTATCTGCACAGCGGTTGTCAGACAAGTCTTTCCCTTTGTCCATCAAATTGATCCCTCCACAGCATTCTACAAGCATTAATCATTAAATAAGATAAGTTAATCATCAACATACCGACAACCAGATGATAAAATATCAATTTCATTAGGTTATCTATTCTATTTTGACTATGAAGTAAGTTTAGAAGATTATGCAGTAGATGAAATACACTGCTTGAAGTTATGCAGTAACTAACACACATTAGGGAAACGGCATTTTCTATGTTTGAGAGATTTTAAATTTGTGCCAGTTATGTTCATACACAGTTTGGACTCTACTGGCAGGCTAAGCAGTTATCTAGACTAATTGTTGCTACATGCAGATCTCTAAGCTAAAATTCAAGCATCAATCGTGTTTGGACTACTCGAACTCAGTGAATTGGATTTTGTGTCTTCTAAACTTACTTGAATCTTGTTCCTGTGATGTTATAGAAGTGGATTGTTGCGCAGCAAGGTTTCGTGTTCTATTTGGACTAGCCATGGATACTCTCACTGAAGTGTCACTGCGAGTTCGTAGCTGTGACGGCATTTCTCCTGCACCCCTTAGGGTGGTGGCATCTACGTTATCACCACTCTTGCCGCCGCCACCACTTTGCTGAGGCGAAGATATCACTATGTTCAAAGTATCTGCATTCCAGCGAAGAGAGGCTTTTCTTGTGCTTAGGCTGGAGGCTGCGATTTTAATGCTGAGACCATCATCCGGGGACCAGACCAGCTCGGACAGAGGGCTCATGCCCGGAAATTTCGATTGCATTTACACCTGCACCTGAATGTCCACCATATGCCTTTCAGCAAGACTATAAGATAAGAGGATGTTTGCAAGAAATAGAGCTACTGTAGATGCAGAAACAAACTATTATATAGCTATAATGAACGAACTAAAACCAAGCCATAGCCAATGAACGCACAGATTAATTTATAATATTATTATGTTGCTGCTGTTTTCAAATAAATTTTTTTTTTTTTTTTGCAAATATTCCCCCTATTTTTCCATTGACCCTTCCAAGAAACTTGGGGTCAAGCGAGCCTAGAAACCCAAACAAATTGATTCATTTCTACATATGGATCAAGGCAATAACAACTACTTACCCGAATTAGAAAAAAAAAAGTACACATCTACACCGAAGTTGCGCGATTTGTCGTTAATATTAAATCAAAAGCTGCGGAAGCAGAATAAGAATAAACAACATAAAGGACAGCAGCATCGGCGAGAAAAAGCGAGCACAGATAAATAAAACAAGTACAGAACAGCGATCGCTGATGCAACAGCCGACCTCTTGGGGCAGCGAGCCACTACCATCTCATCTCACAGCATTGCTCCCCGCGGCCACGGTCGGTCCTCGGACAACAGCACGCGCCGGCGCTCCACTACGCGCAGGAGGAGGATGACGGGGGGGATTTATCGGCAGGCGGCGGCGGGAGGCCAGGGCACCTGGTCAGCGGCGCCGGTGGGCTGGCTAGTTGGGCGGAGAGGAGAATTTGGGAGCGGTCTAGGATGGCAGCATCGCCGCGGTGGGGAGGGGGAGGGAGATGCTTTTGTTTGTGCCCGTGTGTGCGCTGCATGCGGCGGTGGAGTGCCGGAATGCGAGGCGTGGGTTGAGCCACGTAGAGGCCGCCTGAGACACATGGCTAGTTCGGGGGACTTTCTCTCCCTGCCTCTGCGTCGCTGCGTACGGTTACGGGAAACCACACGCTTAGGACGGAGACGATGCTGGCGATCCGACGGCTGTTGCTCGTGGAGCCGCGGAAGCGGAGGAGTGAGCACCGTTGGATGAGGCGCGTCCCGGGTGGGCTTCGTGAACCGATGACGGGAGCTGTCCGTCTCGTGGTAGGACAGCATCACCTGTAGGTGACAGGGATGGAGATAAGCGAGAGATAGGTGTGACCAGCTTGCCGGTTGAGGAGTGAGCTACACAGGAGCACGGAGATAAGCGGAATCCCCGGGGGCATGACATGAAGATAAGTAGATTCTCCGTTTATGTCAAAAAAGAAGGTGAATCTTCCATCAATTTTTATTTTAGAAAAAACATGGATATCACACTATAGTGTGCAGTTGGAGTATTAAGCAATTTCCGGATGGGTTTAAACAAAATCACATATGTGCACTAACAAATCTAAGGGGTTTGATCCAGTACTACCCCTCCCGCTAAACTCGTACAAACTCGTATAAAGTCAAACATAAGAACGGCTCAGATTGCTTGATACCCCTTCGTAACTAGCTTATACACATAGATGTAAGCATGTACAAAACCCGTATAACTCAGCTAAATACTACGTTTTTCTAGCCATACCTATACTAGCACGATCTCTACACTAAGAAAAAAGAATGGCCGCACGCCGGATCATAGCCGGCGACGGTCATGTCCGCGCGCGGTGGTAGTGGTGGCGGTTGGATCCGGCGAGCCGGTGACTCGGCCTGGCCGACGCACGCCTCGGCTTTCTTGTATGTATGTGTTGGCAGGGCTGGTACGGTGGCAACGGCGGCGCCCGGAGGTGGCGGCGCGGTGGAGGCAGCAGCGGCGCCGCGCGGAGGCGGAGGCAGCGTGGAAGAGCCTGGCGGCGGCGGCAGCTGGATAGTCTGGCAACTTGTCCGGTGGCTGGTTGGACAGTCCGGCAACTTGTCCGGCGGCTGGTCGGACAGTCCGGTGGCACTGGTACGGTGGTCGCGACGATGGCCAGCAGCGGCAGCAGTCGGTGATGGACTGTGGTGGGCAGGCTGGATTGTATACGTGCAGGAATGCCGTATATCTACAGGTCCCGATCCGTATGTCCCTATAGGGGTAATATTCGGTTTAAATACAGATTCAGATATATATATATGTGGACATATTTATACGAGTTTAGGGGCGAAGGGGTAGTACCGGATCAAAACCCCCAAATCTAATCACATGCAAGAAACTAGACATGTGTGTCTCTGTGTATGAACAAGTGCGAAGTGAGATTCGTAAGATTATATCTTAAAGTGTTGTTGGCTAGCTAGGCTTTCGATACACTTTCGAGTGTTGTATTATCATACCTTGGTCGAATGGACATATCATGGAAGACATGTTTAAGTTGGTGAAGATGAAGAATTCCACTCCTTGGCTACCGTTCATGGTTATGAATTTTCCTATCGAGGATTTGAACAGTACTTCGCTCCCCTAGTGATGAAGAAGTTGGAGACTCTCAACATGATGGCGGCTCCGGATGATCCTTGGGATGGTCCTTACTCTCTTTACCCTTTTTGGTACTCCCTCCAATCTAAATTAACTGCTTCGATTTGTCTAGATTCGAATGTATCAAGACATATTTTAGTGTTAGATATATCCGAATGTAGTCAAATCTAAGTTAATTAATTTGGGTCTGAGGGAGTACTTGTTTAAAGAGGGAGAAGTAGTATATTAGATTGATTGCGGGGGCATAAGGGGGTTGAAAGTTGCATGCATTGCTCTTTCTTTGGTTCTTACGGGCATGTGAAACTTGTTTATTTAAACTTGTTTATTTATTTCTTATTGATTAAGACTATGTTCTAATTGGATATCATGCTATTTAGACCTTATTATTGTCTATGATGGATGTGAGAATTACTTGCTTATGTTCTGTGTTAAATTGTTTATCTCTTATCCATACCTTGATACCTCGTATGCAATGCCTTTGTTCATGTCTACCTTGTTACATTGCATTGGTTCTATGATTTAGGATAGGGTGCTTCCTCTCCAGTTAACGACGTGTATGTGTGTAAGATCGAGATATGACGACTAGATGGGAGTGAATAGGAATTATCAAAAAAATAGTGTCATCCTAAAATATATTGCAACTGAAATAAACAGTTGGTTGACAGATAGTCTCACGACAAATGCTGCGCTTGAGGCAGGGGCGGAGCTAGGCCTGGTGCTACCCGTCTAGTAGTTCTAAACAAAGACACTAATCACTGAAATCTGGGTGGACATCCACAAGTGCACGAGTAAACCCAGGGGTGGAGGCAGGATTGAGAATTAAGGGGACCAAACATGCTTAATCTTTTGTTAGAGGGGGGCAAACATGTAATTTTCTACTAAATCCCACCTAATCTAGCTTTATAGGCTTAAAAATCGCTTACAATACCATGCATAGGGGGGTCTAGGGCACCTGCTGGTCCGGTAACCACTCAGCACAAACTAAGCAATACCAATTTCACCTAGAGAGTTCATTGATTATGTTGTTTTCAATTTTTCACAAAACATATACTTTTAAAACATACTTTATCATGATGTAATACCACTCTCGTATAAATAGCACAACTAAGCACATCTATCATACGGTAGCTCACCTAACAAAGAGTACTACGACAATAATAGGATATAGCATAACATAATATTTCTACACATGCAACTACAAAAATATAGCTATAATGCATAGGGAAAATACGTATGACATTTATATAGAACCACTTTTCTTGGTTGTAGGAGTCAAAAGCACCGTCCTGACAGTCGCAGGGATTACACCCCTCACAATCTACATGAATTCAACGAGGTGAACAACAACACATAGAGATCAATACAAAAGCAACAAATGCATGCGTGACACGTTCATAAAAGTTTTAGTAGAGTATTTAAGTTATCTGATCATTATACTTACAGATGACATGCATGAAAAACCTTTTAATACATCAAAACCATTTATTGCATTAGTTAGATACATTTAATAGGCTTTATTCAATTTAATTTAGCCTCTATTGTAAACATTATGATAAATTCTTGGTAAAAATACTCCTTCATAGGTATTTTGATTTAGAACTAGGAGAAAAAGATTCATGTCAAAATAGTGTACAGATCATTTTATAGAATTAAAATACTACAATATGTCTTTTAGTATGTCTGAAAATATATGTACTTTAAACATATAATTTTATTCTAGAATCAAATACTACTAATTTTTCTGAATACAACGACATATTATTTGCATTTTCCAATGATTTGATCTTTTTCTATGAATTTTTTAAGTTAGATCTATTTTTTGACTATTTTAAATCAATTTTAATAACTAATAGAATACTCCCTCGAACGCAATGCTGACACGGCATCCGGCGTGGCCGACATGCAGGCGCCACACGGCTTCCACGCGGAGTGCTAGGACTGGCTGATACCGGTTCACGTTCAGATCTAATAGCGAGCGCCTGTTTTGGATCGGACGGCCAGGAGCAAAAGGTTCCAAGGCTCACCGGTGACGAGAAAGGTGATAGTGGCACGGGCTCAAGAGGTGTCAATGCTGGTGTCCTTGTCCTTTGGCATGTCGGGGTGGTCGGCGAGGTGCGGCAGCGAGCGAAGGTCACAGAGGTGGTCTTGGCATCGCCTCGTACTTCACCGAGCAATGGCACGGTGCCGCTAGAGATGTGCGGTGACAGAGAGGCTCCGGCAACTCCTCCTGACAGCTATGGTGCCTTACAGAGGAGGGAAAAGGTCATGGCAATGCGGCGTGAGGAGGTGGAGATCTTAGAGACAAAAGAAAGGGACGGGGTGGTCGGACGGCGTCGGGGTCGAGTTTGTATCGAGCTCGGGTGACGGCGGCGATGAGTAGCTCTGGTGAGCAATTTTGGCAGCCTGTCAGCGTTACCTCTAGGGTTTCTAGGGGGGTTTCGAAGAGGAGGAGGTGGGTATTATATGGGGAGAAGATTAGGGTAAGGGGCGCTCGGATTCAAACAAAATCGGCGATTTCCGCGTGGCCGTTGCGGGAGAGGGGAGGGGAGCAGGCTACGCGCTGCTCTGTCCGCTAGCTAGCCCGCTGGCGGGCCGTTGGTGTTGTTGTTGCGTTGTGGTTGCTGCCACGCGCGCGATGGTAGGGACGGGCTAGCCCAGTGGCTGGTCCGGTAGGTTAGTTAGCCCTTTTTTATATTTTGTTTTATTCTTTTTCCTTTTCCTAAATTGTTCATATATATTTTTAAACAACTCCAAAGGAAGTGAATTTTCTTTCTAAAATTTTCTAAAATCCAGGGGATCATCTTATGATCCTTTTAGTCAATGATTTTACTATTTATAAAAATTGATTTCACAAATCCATGTAATTCCGTTTGTAGAAGCATTTTAGTGGTTCAAATTAGGGTTTTGCAATTCAAAAAGTTTATGAATGAAAAAGATGGCATGCCAATGCAATGCAGATGCAAAAAAATTGTAACCCCAATTTCTAAAATCTTGGGATGTTACAAATTTGTACTTTTTATTTCTTTTGATTCTTTGACAGCAAATTTTTTTCTTTTGTTTCATCGACAAAATTGTATCATGTCGATATCCTTTTTGGCTCTTATTTTAAAACAATAACTATAACATGCTATCAAAAAAATCTCATAACTTATCTATACGTACTGGTGTGTGGAAGTCCCTAAAATCATAACAGTGGTACAAGTATCACAAAACTCAACTGAATTCATACATCTAATACAATAATCATAAACCGAAATTACTTCGAATATCATAAAGTCTCAAACTCATCGGATATAATTCTTTCCTTAGACCAAGGAAGCTGATAATGCAACTAATGAAAGCTCTGGAATTTAAAGCCTAACATGCGTGCAAGAGGTTAAACATACTGAAAGTGGAAGATATATTACAAGGTGTTATAGATCACCCCAACCTTGGAATTAAGCCGGTGGGATCAAATAATTCCTCGTGATTATTCGATACCGTGATGTCCTTTAGGGTGGAGACAAAGTGTTGGATACAGCCGCACAGAGCTACTTGTTTGTTTTCTCCAAAGGAGATATACGGCGAAGGCACTTCTGCAGATCATAGTGTATGAAGTACATTGCATCTGCAACCTTACCAAGCATCTCATTGAGTTCCTTCTTGCCCTCTAGATCATCATGTGGCTTCACACTCATGTGGGCATTCACGGTGATCTTCTTTGTTGTGGACGTGCGTGATGTGGTTTCCTGCTAAGTTACTACATCAAGTCGGTTAATTTTCTTACGTTTGGACGAAGAGTAGTTGGTGGCGATGAATTGGAGCGACTCCGTGCATCCCTTTCCATGTGGATTCCTCGCTTCATCTTCATCTTCAGGCATCACCATAGCAAGGTAGTCTAGTTGCCTCCAACCTCTAGCCGTTTGCTCCATGAAGGTCTCGAATTCCTCATTATTGGAGTCGAAGGAGACCCCTTTGTTCTTTATTCTAAGGCCTTGCACTTCACGGAATCGGCTTCAATGGAATAAATCTGAAAACTATCCCATGAAGGAGCCATGAGACCTAAAGGTTTGTCTTTGCTTCGAACTGGGTGGCGCATCAAGGAGATTGGGTATGTTTAAATAAGAAGAAGATAGGCCTTTGGGAAGACTTATAAAGGGTTAGTAGCATGGAAAAATCCGTACAAGAAGTAAAATGGGCGGCCAAGAAAAGAATCACAACAAAATAGGAGAAAAAGAAGAGTTTGAGGCGGTAACGACCAGCGGTTCGAGCGTCGCCTGTATGGTGCGCCCGTATCCGATATACTTCCAAAAACCATGCCTACCGAAGTTGGTACGAATCTTTCCAAATAATTGGTACGGGCAGACAGTATTGCCTGCCTGTACTGGCAGTTGTCGAACTTTTTACGACGTAATTATTATTATTATTTTAAAGACCAAATCAATCAACAAACACTAAACAAAGGTTACTAAAGGTTTAACGACATGTCGTGCGGCAGGAGTGACCGTACGGTCCAGTCATATTGTTCCGTAGAAACGAACAAAAAATGAGAAGGGGTTCTGCAAGCTTAACGACCTCCGGTACAGGCGGGTGCGGTCGTACCGTCCGCCCATGTAAGGTTCGATAAACTGGCAACAAACTCAGAAAAATGCAAGGAATTCAAAAATGCAAATGGCAATAGCAAAACAATAATGAAAACACATAATAGCAAAGCTAGGATTACCTCACTTGGTGAAAATGAAGTTTGTGTTGACATTTTTATTCTCTTCAACTTTTGGATTATCTTATTCTTTCCGTTGAATATGGTTGGTCATAAGAAAATTGCCAAAACTATTAAAAAGAGAAACATAAAAATTTATTTCGGAGCAAATAGTGCCTGGAAGTATGCATATTGATGACACTCCTTGTGGTCTCATCTCTTCAATATACATCGGTGTGTCAACCTGTTACTCTTATCTTTGTAAGATCTGTAAGTCAAACTCTTGCAAAAATAAATTTCAACTGATCATTCTTTCCTTATGTCAGTTCTTTCAAGAATTTCCTTGAAACTATTGCGATCAGTATGCACTCTAACTTTTGAGTCAATTATATAGGATCTAAATTTATCATAAGAGAATACAACATCGAAGCATTCTTTTTCTGCCATCGGGTAGTTATTTTGAGCACCGTTCAAAGTACGACTAGCGTGATGAATGATATTAAGTTTATCACCATCACACTGACAGAGAACAGCTCCCACTGCTTCATAACTGGCTTCACAAAACAAATCAAAGGCTTTTTTCCATTTTGGTGGTTTAATGATAGGAGCATTAAGAAGGGCTTATTTTAATATGGTGAAATAAGTAAGACAGTTTTCATCAAAATTAAAAGTAGCATCCTTTTGTAAATAGTTAGTTAATGGTCTTGCAACTTTAGAGAAGTTTTTAATGAACCATCTATAAAATCCTACATTACCTACGAAACCTATTATACCTTTTACTTCTCAAGGAGGCAGTAGCCTCTCTATTGCTTCTATTTTTGTTTTATCGACTTCTATGCCCTTACCTGAGATCTTGTGACAAAGTACTATACATTCTTGAACCATGAAGTGGCACTTCTCCCAATTCAAAGCCGAATCTTGTCTTACTCACTATCGTTTTTCACATAGAAAAACGTCCGGGCCCAACCCTTGCAAGACTCAAGGCCGGTGACTCGGGGGAAAACAGAGTTTTTCCGAGGAGAGGTAGAGGCCGCCCCGCACTGAGTTAGGTATTTGTCGGCAGGGGCAAGCAGAGGATCCAGGATAACTTTGGCCTGGAAGCAGAAGAATTTGTACCAGAGTTGGACAGTGGGCCAGAGGCCGAGGTAACCCTCAACCCCGGAAGCAAAGGAGGAGAGGGAGGTAATGGCATTCACCGGTAGATGATGTGGTTGAAGCTCAAAGGTGTTGATGAATTCATGAAAGAAATCACTAACTGGAAGGCCGGAGCCGTGCTGAAAATGAGAGAGGAATACCATGAACTCACCTCGCAGGGGAGCCGGTATGAGACTCCAGCGGGTCCGGTACAGCTAGTCAATATCATCCTGGCAGACCCAGGAACCGGCCCAAGATCCTCGCTCATGGGCCTCGCCGCCCTCCTCGTGTTCGTCAACGATGACGACCTCCGCCATCTCCAAGTCCCTGCACTTGTAGACCCAATCTGTGATGGGGGCAGAGGCCTAGATTGACAAGGCCCCATGGCAGCATGGCTACGTAGAAGCGGCGGCGCTGCTACGGTGAAGAAACACAACGGAGGAGCGTAGCGGTGGCGGCGTGGCGTCTGAGCGAAGCTGCGGTGGCGGCGGTGCTCTAGCACAGATGCGGAAGAAGAAGAAGAGGTAATTCATGCGAGGGTGGGGGAAATGACCAAGGGGCGTCCCTCACCCTCTATTTAGCCATGCCACTAAGTGGGGTACTAGGATCTGGCGGTGCAACGAAGCCACACAATGTGGCCGTGTACCCACCGGATTGACCAATCAGAAGCAAGCCACAGGAAAGACCACAGGGTGCTGCGGATCCCATGATGCGACGTGGTGTTACGGTTAACGAGGAGACAGCCACGACATAACGTTTGCAGCAGTTATTCCTGACAATGAATACAGTAACTGGCGAGAGCCCTTAAAATGAGGCAAAACAATGATTACCCTCCATGTAGAACATGGGGAAGCGTACGAGAGAAGGAAAGGATCCAAGTGGGTAACCTGGATCTGAGGTAATAACCCTGCTAGCAAGAAATACCTCAGAATGAGTCAAGGGAATGTCAGGTTATAAAAACAACGTGAACAGTAAACAAGCCGAATTAATGCATAACTCGGCAAGAAGAGCAAATAACTAGGTAGGTTAAACCTATTGTGGCCTTATTAGCTGAAGTTGCTAAGACTGCACCAGCTTCGGGGACTAATATTAGGGGGATAACACTGGGTAGGGTCACGCCAAGGTATAATGGCCATGCTAGCCGAGGTACGGCAAGGTCAAAGCGCAAGCTGGCCGAGTCACCTCAAGGCGGGCCAACTTACGGTAAGACCTGTCCAGAAGGATATCCGTCTAACGCTATCCCGGCCGACATATGGCGTATGTCAGCTAGCCTATTGTAACTTGTTTGCAGGTACCCACATGACCGAGTTAACCAGGCCTGAGCAGGGTTATCACTTGGCTTACAAGGGAAGGAAGGAATCTTCTTGGTCGAAGGTTTTCTCTCTCCACTATAGCGTGATCTCAGCGGACAGAGGGATGAACCAGCGAGTACGGGCCGACAAAGGTGACATTGCCTATGTCGGGTGATGTTGGCTATGTCGGCTGACGTAGCGCCACGGAGGGGCTCAGTGAGGCTTACGCCCTAAGTCCGGATTAGCTTAGACAGAGAAAAGAGGAGCACCGCTTTGCTATTTTGGGAGAGGCATATTCGAAGAATATACCTTTCACGTATGCCCTAACTTGTAACCTAGCCCCCATATATAAGCAGGGGCAGGATCTCCATAGAGAGGGTCGGTCATTTTTACTAAGGGAAAATCCTAGAGAGAGAATTGTGGGTAGTAAGAGCAGTAGTCCCCTTCCCACGAACAGCTCGAGGAGCCCTTGTAATCCACCATTGATAAGAGAGAAATACAAACATCTGTGTGTGGAATTACCACACTATCCCTCCCTAGATACCTCTAGTGCTTATTGGCCCCATCTTTAGCCTATACATGGCATCTATTGTGCCACCACCACGACAGTATTGGATAAATTCAAATGAATTTGATTTAACTGTGCTGAATGTCTAGTGGATTTAAAACTAGTAAGTGATATGTTGCAAACGTATCTATAATTTTTGATGCTCCATGCTTGTTTTATATCTACTTTCTTATGTTTTATCTACATTTTGAGATCTTTTATACATTTTCTAGAACTAACCTATTAACAAGATGTCACAGTGCCAGTTGCCTGTTTTCTGCTGTTTTTGGTTTCGGAAAAGCTAAAAAATTGAATATTCTCGGAATTGGATGGGACAAAAGCCAATATGCCTATTTTCCTGGAGCAACACGGAAACACGAAGCAGAGACGGAGTAGGGCACCAGGATGGGCACACCCTATGGTGGCGCGGGCTAGCCCTGGTGACGCCACCAGGTGGTGTGGTCCCCCTGGTTGCCTCCTCACCTTGCCTCTTCGCCTATAAGAAGCCTCCCGATGAGAAAACCCTAAATCATCAAGCGTCTAGCCACGAAAAGTTCCGCAACGCCGCCGCCACCGAAGTGGAGATTCGGGGACAGAGAGTCTCTGTTCCAGCACCCTGCCGGGACGGGGAAGTGCCCCTGGAGCCATCTCCATCGATCTCTACCACCATCTCCATCGCCATTGCTAGTTCCCATGATGAGGAGGGAATAGTTCTTTCTCGAGGCTAAGGGTTCTACGGTAGCTATATGTTCATCTCTCTCTCTCTATGCATGATCATATTGTGATCATGAGATTTGTAATCAAGTAGATCTACATTACTACTCAAGTGCTTTAATAGATCTCTGCTCTTCCCATGTGTGTGAAAGTGATAGCATACACACCATGGTGGCACTTAGGCTAGAGATTACAAATACTTGTTATGAGTTATATTTGGAGTTGGATGTTTCTATGAAATTGTGGTGTTTGTTGGAACCATCTAGAGCTCAAGGTGACAGTGTGGGGTTATCTAGATGGGGAAAGGCTTACTTTGAGGTGTGTTGTTATAACCCTACCATGAATTAGAGTGTCCAACCTGAGAGTAGTATCGTGAAGATAATATATTTATATGAGAGTGTTCATTAGCGAAAGTATGATCCATAGGCCTTGTTTCTAAGCATTGAAACACAGTTTGCAACTAGATCTATTACATGTTTGCTTGCTGCCATCTTTATTTCAGTTTGCCTTTAGTCTCTTCCACGACATCAAGGTATTTTCTGGCACCATTCTCTTTTATCCATACCACTTGTATTTCACTATCTGTTTGCCGAACTAGTGCACATATACACCTGACAAGTGTATTGGGTGTGTTGGGGACAGAAGAGACTTCTTGTATCTTGATTGTAGGGTTACTTGAGAGGGGATACCTTTGACCACTTCCTTCCTGAGTTCAATAAACCTTGGGTAATCCACTTAAGGGAAACTTGCTGATGTTCTACAAACCTCTGCACTTGAAGGCCCAACAACTATCTACAAGAATAGAAGTGTGTAGACATCAAGCTATTTTCTAGCGCCATCGCCGGAGAGGTAAGGTAAAAGGTACTCACATCCTCCGGTGTGAGTGCTCGAAGTTATTTCCTTTAGATTCTGCAATTTTGTCTTTTTGTTTCTTGTTTTCACTAGTTAGGCTTAATGGGAAATAACAAAATTAGAGACATTTATAGTATTTATCTTGAGTTAGGACATGAAGTCTTTGAAGAGAAAATTAAAAAACCTATGGACTCTATTTGCATGCTAATAGCAATGTTGTTATTATGAATTCTTTGGACACCATTATTGCTAATGCTATGGAAAAGTCTAAGCTTGGGGAAGCTAGTTTTTATGAAAATGATCTTTTCAGTTCCCCAACTTTGGAAAATAGCTATTCTATTGCTTATGATGATACCAAACCTCCAATATATGATGATTATAATGATGAATATGGTATTTTCAGTCCACCTACTATGGAGGGGGAAATTAATTATGATTACAATATGCCTCCTATATTTGATGATTATGATGATGAGAATAATAATGATAGCTATTTTGTTAAATTTGCTCCCACTATAATTAATAGAATGACTATGCTTATGTGGAGAGTAATAATTATTATATGCATATGGATCATGATAAGAATGTTTTATGTGATAGTTATATTGTTAATTTTATTCATGATGCTACTGAAAGTTATTATGAGAGATGGAAACATGGTTTTATGCATCTCAATAATACTAGGTTTCCCCTCTTTATGTTGAAAGTCTTGAAGTTTCACTTGTTTTGCTTTACTATGCTTGTTGCTTTATGCTTTCATGACTTGTTTCTTTATAAGATTCCTATGCATGGGAAGTGGGATAGACTTAAATATGCTTTGAATTTGCTCCTTCATGCTCTCTTTTACTTCAATTCATATTTCTTACGTGAGCATCTTCTCAAACTATCATGCCTAACGTAAAGGCGTTAACGGAAAGTACTTATTGGAAGATAACCCAAAAGTTTTAGATGAGTCATGGAAGTTATTACTTCAGTAATAACCACTCCTTATCCTTTTTATTTGCTTTTTGTGCCAAGAATAACCTCTAATGAGAGAGAAGTAATGGTTGCGAAAGTTGCTGTCCCGAAACAGATTTTTGTGCTTCGCTGTAAAAATCCGTGTACAATCTCTGTACGTCGTTTTAAGGCGTGAATTTTTGTGCTTCTGCCCCAGGTTGTCATCTAATTTCGTTAGTTCAACACTTTTCGATTTGAGCAACAGAAAGTCTTCGAAAGAATTGGTTTTTACCTACTCGTCTGTTTTGACAGATTTCTGCAATTATTTGCATTTTCTTCTTGTTGATTCCTTTTTGAGTTCTTTTTAGGGAATTAAGCTTTTCAAGGGAAGTGCTACAGTAGCTTGTGTTTTAGTAGAAGTTTTATTGGTGTTGAAACTGAACCCAAAGACTTATTATCTTGAGTGCACTAATGTTGCTAATAAAGATTGTGTGGAGTTTTGTATGAAGGAAAAATTTCAGGGGTATAGAGAGAATGATGTAATGAGATGAAGAATGGACTAAAGATCAAGTTTGGGGATGCCACGCATGTCACCCCAAGGAATATCCAAGAAGTACAAGCGTCAAAGCTTGGGGATGCCCAAGGCATCCCCTTCTTCATCAATAAAATCCACAGGTTTCTTCCAAACACTTCATTTTTATTGTTTCTTGCACAGTTGTGTTGTTCTTGGAGCGTCTTCGTTTTTTGTTTTTGTTTTTTGTTTGCTTGGTTTTCTTATTTTACTTGAATAAATTGGTTTGACCCCCTCATTCATGCATTCGTTTTCAAATAAGTTGGTTTGGATTGGAAAAGAGTAGGAAAAGTTCATGCTTAAGTGGTAAAAAGGAGCTTGTTTTTGACGGTGGCCTATGCTTTGTCATGTCATGCTTGATATTGTTTTGGCTTTATGCTTAGTGATTTTTGTTGTAGCATGACATGTTATAAACAATTGAGATTGCTTAATGTGCCTTAAAAGAATCATGCGTTGTTTTAGCATATTAAAGCATAGTATTGTGGTATTTTCCTTTTATGCTTTATTTGGGTTGACTTGGCGCATGCTCACACCATGTTATGACTATCCAAAGTCACCATAGCCTCTACGATCCTTTAGTTTTCGACTTGTAATATCACTTTATGCTTTAATTAATGATATTTTGTCACTTTGCATGATTATGGCCATTATTTCTCTCTTAGTCGGTCACTCCCAGTCTTTTGCTAGCCTCCATAACCAAGTATGAGTTCCACTCATGCATCCAACTCCAAATAAAACCAAGTTATTCCAAAGAGTCCACCATACCTACCTATTAGAATTTGCTCTTCCAAGTATATTCATGTTTTTATCTACCTTCCAAATTAAACTTGTTATGAGAAAACTAGTGATTAAAGCTCTAACGAACTTGATGGCACACTTTACTTTTTTTGCCCCTAATAAACTTGAATCATTGTGCCATCTATGTCGTATATTCTTGCACTTATATGTTGGGGATTAGCAGAATCATGCTGTCATGGGGAACGCTTTCAACATTGCACTTGTACATTGTACCTAGATGATATCATGCTCTTTTGTCTATGGATGTCGTTGGTGTGAAATGAAAGGGGATCTTGTAAGTCCATGGAGTTATGTATGTGTGTTAGAGAAACGCCTGGGCCACCGGTCTAATCCATGCTGTCATGGTGGAAACCTGTAGCGTAACCATAATGAGCTGTCTATGAAGCATTCTTCTTATAAAAAAGTCAGATATTGAGAAAAAAAGAGAAAAAAAAGAGATATGAGAAAAGAGGAAAGAGACAAAAAAGCACCATTTTCCCATGGTAAATAAGAAGATTGATGAGATGCTCGTTGTCTGCTTGCCTTGTCATTTTGATATGGGGATTCTTCCGTATCATCGGGCAAGGGGTACCTCGTTGGCGGTTCTCTATGATACACATGTACTTACTATGACAAGAACTTACCGGTACATAAACTTGAGTAGCATGAGGAGCAGCTCTCATATTCAAGGGACATGAGATTTCCAACTTATACTTTGTCAAGCATATACTCCAAAGTTTGCTCACTTTAACCTTAATCGATTCAAGATGCTTATGATAGGGGCAATGAGAGCTGAAAGCTAATAAGTACCATAATTTTTGGAAGCTCTTTATGAGACTTGAATCCCTGCTTCCTTCTATGAAGGCCTTTCTTTTACTTTTATGTTGAGTCTTCACCTTCTATATTTATGCACCTATTTTGAGAGCATAGTGGCCATTCTTAGTTCTATGTGCATTGTCCCAAGACTTGTTGATTGATGCATAACTTTGATATTGCTTGTTCTTAAACTATTTGTATCTAGTCACTCTTATGAACTTTGAAGGTGTCCTATGCATCTATGTTTGTTACTCTATGAGGGACAAGCTGAATGCCACTATGCTATATTTTCTTTATGTGAAAAAAACAAACGTCTTGCAAAGCATTGTTATTCATGAATCTTTTGTTTGTGCCTTTTCATGTTGCAACATAGTTGCTATGTCTTATTTCTAGAACTTTATCTTTCATGCTATGTTTAAGTACTATGATCCTAGTTATTAATGTTTTACAAATACTTTGATCAAGTTTATGATGGTGCATGTCACCTCAAAAATTATTCTTTCTTTTTATCACTTACCTACTCGAGGACGAGCATGAGTTAAGCTTGGGGATGTTGATACGTTGCAAACATATCTATAATTTTTTATGTTCCATGCTTGCTTTATATCTACTTTCTTATGTTTTGTCTACATTTTGAGATACTTTTATACATTTTCTGGAACTAACCTATTAACAAGATGCCATAGTGCCATTTGCCTGTTTTCTGCTATTTTTAGTTTCTGAAAAGCTAAAAAATGAATATTCTCGGAATTAGACGAGACAAAACCAATATGCCTATTTTTCCCGGAGCAACACGGAAACACGAAGCAGAGACGGAGTAGGGCACCAGGGTGGGCACACCCTATGGTGGCGCGGGCTAGCCCTGGTGGCACCACCAGCTGGTGTGGGCCCCCTAGTTGCCTCCTCGCCTGGCCTCTTCGCCTATAAGAAGCCTCGCGATGAGAAAACCCTAAATCAGGAAGCCTCTAGCCACGAAAAGTTCCGCAACACCGCCGCCACCGAAGGGGAGATTCGGGGGACAGAATGTCTCTGTTTCGGCACCCTGCCGGGACGGGGAAGTGCCCCCGAATCCATCTCCAT
Organism: Avena eriantha; assembly: GCA_910589775.1. Classification (NCBI taxonomy): domain Eukaryota; kingdom Viridiplantae; phylum Streptophyta; class Magnoliopsida; order Poales; family Poaceae; genus Avena; species Avena eriantha. The sequence goes on along the minus strand of OU342746.1, from coordinate 281,581,223 downwards.
AGATCTCTGATGTCTACGCACTTCTATTCTTGTAGACAGTTGTTGGGCCTCCAAGTGCAGAGGTTTGTAGAACAGCAGCAAGTTTTCCCTTAAGTGGATCACCCAAGGTTTATCGAACTCAGGGAGGAAGTGGTCAAAGGTATCCCCACTCAAGCAACCCTGCAATCAAGATACAAGAAGTCTCTTGTGTCCCCAACACACCCAATACACTTGTCAGATGTATAGGTGCACTAGTTCGGCGAAGAGATAGTGAAATACAAGTGGTATGGATAATTATAAGTGGTAACGGTGATAGAAGATAACTTGATGGCGTGGAAAAGACTAAAGTAAAACTGAAATAAAGATAGCAGCAAGCAAACATGTAACAGATCTAATAGCAAACAGTGTTTCAATGCTTAGAAACAAGTCCTAGGGATCATACTTTCACCAGTGAACACTCTCATATAAATATATTCTCTTTATGATACTACTCTTAACTACTCTCCGGTTGAACACTCTAATCGATGGTAGGGCTATAACAGCACACCTCAAAGTAAGCCTTCCCATCTAAAAAACCCCACACTATCACCTTGAGTACTAGATGAGTCCAACAAACACCACAATTTCATAGAGACATCCAACTCCAAATATAACTCATAATAAGTATTTGTAATCTCTAGCCTAAGTTCCACCATGGTGTGCACGTTGTCACTTTCACACGCATGGGGAGAGCAGAGATATATTAAGCACTTGAGTATCAAGGTAGATCTATAGATTACAAGCTCATGATCTCAATAAGATCATGCATAGAGAGAGATAGAGAGATGAACACATAGCTACCGGTAGAACCCTTAGCCTCGAGAGAGAACTACTCCCTCCTCATCATGGGAATCAACAATGGTGATGGAGATGGTGGTGGAGATCGATGGAGATGGCTCCGGGGGCACTTCCCCGTCCCGATAGGGTGCTGGAACAGAGACTTTCTGTCCCCGAATCTCCCCTTCAGTGGCGGCGGCGCTGCGGAACTTTTCGTGGCGGGAGGCTTGACGATCTAGGGTTTATGCCTCGGGAGGCTTCTTATAGGCCAGACGGCACGGTCGGTGGGTGGCCAGGGGGCCCACACCATGCCCTGGCGTTGTCTGGGGGGACCCGCGCCATGGGGTGGTGTGGCCACCCTATGGCCCCTCTCCGACTCTCCTTTTGGCTCCGTGAGTCTTCCGGGAAAATATCAACTTTGGCTTTTCTCCTGTCCAATTCCGAGAATATTGATTTTCTGACTTTCCTAGAACCAAAAACAGCAGAAAACAGGCAACTGGCACTGTGGCATCTTGTTAATAGGTTAGTTCTAGAATTCATATGAAAAGTACTCCAAAGTGTGAACAAAACATAAGAAAGTAGATAAAACCAAGCATGGAACATCAAAAATTATAGATACATTTGCAATGCATCAACATCCCCAAGCTTAACTCCTGCTCGTCCTCGAGAAGGTAAGTGATAAAAAGAAAGAATAATTTTTGAGGTGACATGCACCATCAAAGACTTGATCAAAGTATTTGTAAAACATTCAAAGCTGGGATCATAGTACTTCAATCATAACATGAAAGACAAAGATCTAGCAATAAGCAAAGAAACTATGTTGCAACATGAAAAGGCACAAACAAAAGATTCATGAATAACAATGCTTTGCAAGATGTTTGTTTGTTTCACATAAAGAAAACATAGCATACTAGTATTCAGCTTGTCCCTCAATAGAGTAGCAAATATAAATGCATATGACACCTTCAAAGTTCATAAGAGTGACTAGATACAATAGTTTAAAACAAGCAATATCAAAGTATGCATCAATCAACTAGACTTGGGACAATGCACATAGAACTAAGAATGGCCACTATGCTCTCAAAGTAAGTGCATAAAGATAGAAGGTGGAGACTCAATATAATGGTGGAAGAAAGGCCTTTGTAAAAGGAAGTAGGGATTCAAGTCTCATAAAGACCTTCCAAAAATTATGGTACTTATAGCTTTCAGCTCTCATTGCCCCTATCATAAGCATCTTGAAGTGATTAAGGTTAAAGTGAACAAACTATGGTGTACATGCTTAACGAAGTATAAGTCAGAAATCTCATGTCCCTTGTATACGAGGGCCGCTCCTCATGCTACTCAAATTTAGTCATCAGTAAGTTCTTGTCATCGTAAGTACATGTGTATCATAGAGAACCGCCAACGGGGTACCCCTTGCCCAATGATACGGAAGAATCCCCATATCAAAATGACAAGGCAAGTAGACAACGAGCATCTCAGCATTCTTCTTATTTACCATGGGAATATGGTGCTTTTTCTCTCTTTCCTCTTTTCATAGTATCTCTTTTTTCTCAATATAGGACTCTTTTTTTATAAGAAGAATGCTTCATAGACAGCTCATTATGGTTACGCTGCAGGTTTCCACCATGTCAGCATGGATTAGACCAGCGGCCCAGACATTTCTCTAACACATATGCATAACTCCATGGACTTACAAGCTGCCCTTTCATTTCACACCGACGACATCCATATACAAAAGAGCATGATATCAACTAGGTACAAGTACCAAGTGCAATGTTGAAAGCGTTCCCCATGAAAGCATGGTTCTGCTAATTCCCAACAAATAAGTGCAAGCATATACAACATAGAAGACACAATGGTTCAAGTTTATTAAGGGCAAGAAAAGTAAAGTGCGGCATCAAGTTCGTGAGAGCTTTAATCACTAGTTTTCGCATAACAAGTTTAATTTGGAAGGTAAACAAAAGCATGAATATACTTGGAATAGCATAAGCTAGTAGGTAGGTATGGTGGACTCTTTGGAATAACTTGGTTTAGGGAGTTGGATGCATGAGTGGAACTCATACTTGGTGGTGGAGGCTAGCAAAAGACTGGGAGCGACAAACTAAGAGAGCAATAATGGCCATAATCATGCAGAGCAACAAAACATCATTGATCAAAGCGTAAAGTGATACTACAAGTTGAAAACTAAAGGATCATAAAGGCTATGGTGACTTGAGATAGTCATAACATGGTGTGAGCATGCGCCAAGTTAACCGAAATAAAGCATCAAAGGAGAATACCACTATACTATGCTTTAATATGCTAAAACAACGCATGATTCATACAAGGCACATTAAGCAATCTCAATTGTTTATAACAAGTCATGCTACAGCAAAGAATACTAAGCATAAAGCCAAAACAATATCAAGCATGGCATGATAGAGCATAGGCCACAGTCAAAAACGAGTTCTTTTTACCACATAAGCATGAACTTTCCTAATTTTTTCCAAACCAAACCAAACTATTTGCAAACCAATGTATGAAAGAGGGGGTCCAACCAATTTATTCAGCAAACTAAGCAAACTAAAAACCAAAACAAAAACGAAAAAGAAGACGCTCCAAGAAAAACACAACTGTACATGAAACAATAAAAATGAAGCGTTTGGAAGAAACCTGGGATTTTTATTGATGAAGAAGGGGATGCCCAAGGCATCCCCAAGCTTTGACGCTTGTACTTCTTGGATATTTCTTGAGGTGACACGCGTGGCATCCCCAATCTTGAGATTTAGTCCATCCTTTATCTCATTACTCATTCCTTCCATACACCTGAAATTTTTCCTTCATACAAAACTTCACACAATCTTTATTAGCAACATTAGTGCACTCAAGATAATAAGTCTTTAGGTTCAGTTTCAACACCAATAAAACTTCCATTAAAACACAAGCTACTGTAGCACTTCCCTCAAAAAGCTCAATTCCCCAAAATAACTCAAAAAGGAACCAACAAGAAGCAAATGCAGAAAATGGCAGAAATCTGTCAAAACAGACCAGCAGGTAAAGACGAATTTGTTCGAAGACCTTCTGTTGCTCAAATCAAAAAGTGTTGAACTAATGAAAGTTAGATAACAACCTGGGGCAGAAGCACAAAAATTCACGCCTCAAAAATACGTACAGCGAGTTTACACGAATTTTTACGGTGAAGCACAGAAATCTGTTTCGGGATAGCAACTTTCCCAATCATTATTTCTCTCTCATTAGAGGTTACTCTTGGCACAAAAAGCAAATAAAAAGGATAAGGAGTGGTTATTACTGAAGTAATAACTTCCAAGACTCATCTAAAACTTTTAGGTTATCTCCCAATAAGTACTTTTCTTTAATGCCTTTAAGTTAGGCATGATAGTTTGAGAAGATGCTCACATAAGAAATATTACTTGAAGTAAAAGAGAGCATCAAGAAGCAAATTCAAAACACATTTAAGTATAACCTACTTCCTATGCATAGGAATCTTGTAAATAAACAAGTCATGAAAGCACAAAGCAACAAGCATATGAAAGCAAAACAAGTGCAACTTCAAGACTTTCAACATAAAGAGGGGAAACTTAATATTATTGAGATGCATAAAACCATGTTTCCCTCTCTCATAATAACCTTCAGTAGCATCATGAATAAAATTAACAATATAACTATCAGATAAAACATTCTTATCATGAGCCACATGCATATTCATAATTACTCTCCACATAAGCATAGTCATTCTTATTAATCGTGGTGGGAGCAAATTCAACAAAATAACTATCATTATTATTCTCATCACCATAGTCATCAAATATAGGAGGCATATTGTAATCATAATTAATTTTCTCCTCAATAGTAGGTGGACTGAAAATATCATACTCATCATTGTAATCATCATATATTGGAGGTTTGGTATCATCATAAGCAATAGAATAGCTATCTTCCAAAGTTGGGGAGCTAAAAAGATCATTTTCATAAAAACTAGCTTCCCCAAGCTTAGACTTTTCCATAGCATTAGCAATAATGGTGTCCAAAGAATTCATACTAACAACATTGCTATTAGCATGCAAATAAAGTTCCATAGGTTTCTTAATTTTCTCTTCAAACACTTCATGTCCTAACTCAAGATAAATACTATAAAGCTCTCTAATTTTGTTGTTGTTTTCCATTAAGCCTAACTAGTGAAAACAAGAAACAAAAAGACAAAATTGCAGAATCTAAAGGAAATAACTTCGAGCACTCACACCGGAGGATGTGAGTACCTTTTACCTTACCTCCCCGGCAACGGCGCCAGAAAATAGGCATTTGCCGTGGGAGGTTCTTCTTCTTTAATCCTCCGGTGTGAATACCTTTTACCTTTCCTCCCCGGCAACGGCGCCAGAAAATAGGCGTTTGCTGTGGGAGGTTCTTCTTCTTTAATCCCCCGGTGTGAATACCTCCCCGGCAACGGCGCCAGAAAATAGCTTGATGTCTACGCACTTCTCTTCTTGTAGACAACTGTTGGGCCTCCAAGTGCAGAGGTTTGTAGAACAGCAGCAAGTTTTCCCTTAAGTGGATCACCCAAGGTTTATCGAACTCAGGGAGGAAGTGGTCAAAGGTATCCCCTCTCAAGCAACCCTGCAATCAAGATACAAGAAGTCTCTTGTGTCCCCAACACACCCAATACACTTGTCAGGTGTATAGGTGCACTAGTTCGGCGAAGAGATAGTGAAATACAAGTGGTATGGATAATTATAAGTGGTAACGGTGATAGAAGATAACTTGATGGCGTGGAAAAGACTAAAGTAAAACTGAAATAAAGATAGCAGCAAGCAAACATGTAACAGATCTAATATCAAACGGTGTTTCAATGCTTAGAAACAAGGCCTAGGGATCATACTTTCACCAGTGAACACTCTCATATAAATATATTCTCTTTATGATACTACTCTTAACTACTCTCCTGTTGAACACTCTAATCGATGGTAGGGCTATAACAGCACACCTCAAAGTAAGCCTTTCGCATCTAGAAAACCCCACACTGTCACCTTGAGTACTAGATGAGTCCAACAAACACCACAATTTCATAGAGACATCCAACTCCAAATATAACTCATAATAAGTATTTGTAATCTCTAGCCTAAGTGCCACCATGGTGTGCACGCTGTCACTTTCACACACATGGGGAGAGAAGAGATATATTAAGCACTTGAGTAGCAAGGTAGATCTATAGATTACAAGCTCATGATCTCAATAAGATCATGCATAGAGAGAGAGATGAACACATAGATACCGGTAGAACCCTTAGCCTCGAGAGAGAACTACTCCCTCCTCATCATGGGAATCAACAATGGTGATGGAGATGGTGGTGGAGATCGATGGAGATGGCTCCGGGGGCACTTCCCCGTCCCGATAGGGTGCTGGAACAGAGACTTTCTGTCCCCGAATCTCCCCTTCAGTGGCGGCGGCGCTGCGGAACTTTTCGTGGCTGGAGGCTTGACGATCTAGGGTTTATGCCTCAGGAGGCTTCTTATAGGCCAGAGGGCAAGGTCGGTGGGCGGCCAGGGGCCCACACCATGCCCTGGCGCGGCCTGGGGGGACCCGTGCCATGGGATGGTGTGGCCACCCTGTGGCCCCTCTCCGACTCTCCTTATGGCTCCGTGAGTCTTCCGGGAAAATATCAACTTTGGCTTTTGTCCAATCCAATTCCGAGAATATTGATTTTCTGACGTTCCTGGAACCAAAAACAGCAGAAAACGGGCAACTGGCACTGTGGCATCTTGTTAATAGGTTAGCCAAAATTCAAATGAAAAGTACTCCAAAATGTGAACAAAACATAAGAAAGTAGATAAAACCAAGCATGGAACATCAAAAATTATAGATACATTTGCAATGTATCAATCTCCACCACCATCTCCATCGCCATTGCTGGTTCCCATGATGAGGAGGGAATAGTTCTTTCTCGAGGCTAAGGGTTCTATCGGTAGCTATATGTTCATCTCTCTCTCTATGCATGATCATATTGTGATCATGAGATTTGTAATCAAGTAGATCTACCTTGCTACTCAAGTGCTTTAATAGATCTCTGCTCTTCCCATGTGTGTGAAAGTGACAGCATACACACCATGGCTAGAGATTACAAATACTTGTTATGAGTTATATTTGGAGTTGGATGTTTCTATGAAATTGTGGTGTTTGTTGGAACCATCTAAAGCTCAAGGTGATAGTGTGGGGTTATCTAGATGGGGAAAGGCTTACTTTGAGGTGTGTTGTTATAGCCCTACCATGGATTAGAGTGTTCAACCGGAGAGTAGTTCAGAGTAGTATCATGAAGATAATATATTTATATGAGAGTGTTCATTAGCAAAAGTATGATCCCTAGGCCTTGTTTCTAAGCATTGAAACACCGTTTGCAACTAGATATGTTACATGTTTGCTTGTTGCCATCTTTATTTCAGTTTTCCTTTAGTCTCTTCCACGCCATCAAGCTATTTTCTGGCACCATTGTCTTTTATCCATTCCACTTGTATTTCACTATCTCTTCGCTGAACTAGTGCACCTATACACATGACAAGTGTATTGGGTGTGTTGGTGACACAAGAGACTTCTTGTATCTTGATTGCAGGGTTGCTTGAGAGGGTATACGTTTGACCACTTCCTCCCTGAGTTCGATAAACCTTGGGTAATCCACTTAAGGGAAACTTGTTGCTGTTCTACAAACCTCTGCACTTGGAGGCACAACAACTGTCTACAAGAATAGAAGTGCGTAGACATCAGTAAGGCACTAGTATCTCATAGTAAATCTCTCAGTTTGATAATTTATCAAAGGATTTTGAGGTTGTTCAAAATAGTGAGTGGATATGCAATTTGCATGAAATTGAGTGGGAGCTGTGAAAGTCTTCCTAAAACAATATGTGAATGACATATTTTATGAGTGAGAGCAAAATAAGTCTCAGATTCAAGTAGGTAGGAACGTATTTTGAGTAGGAGTAATGACTCATACTCAAATATGTTGGGAACATATTTTGAGTGGGAGCTTAAAAGAGTGATTCTTAAGTGTGTGTACGACACATTAAGAATAAAAGCGCAAGTACAAATAAATAAAGATTTATAGTGATCAGAAGTTGATAGTAAATATATTACAATATTATGGAGTATGCCTAAAGGGATTCTGAAAAGAGTTTCAGAATAGAAGTTAATTAAGGACTAGTTCTTAGTCAACTCAAATTAGGAAGAGCATTAAGTCTAACATTGATGGTTGAAAGAAAGAAAAGGATGATCATCATCCACTATGTTGAGACATAGATTCTATCTTAGAAAACCATGATGATAATTTAACATAATATATGATCCAAGAAGGAATGTTTGAAAAGTGATTAAGTATGAATCACGGAATGTTGAGCTGAGTTAGTCCACAATGTCTAATTGAGAACTGTAGACATGTTTCCAAATCCATAAAGGATGACATATCTTAAAGCATAAAGGGTTATGTTATAAGGGAATATGTTGGAAACTCCTGTATCGATAATACTGACTAAAGTCAAGTAGGAAGCGAGGTGAACAAAATATCGAAAGTTGCACAGGGTGCACTAGTGTTTCGATAAATACATTTATAATAAAATATAAGGGTATCATCTAAAGAGATGTATACTGTTATGGCAGGACTAGTTCGTCTTTAACGTAGAATGATTATGTCCCAGGGCACAGTGCCCATGAGAAAGCCCATGAGGTTGATCTAAAGTCATTATAGGCTCCTGAAAACTGGCCTCGTTCTGCTGCCATAACTATGATGCATACACAAAGATGTTGTCATGTGATGATAAAGTATTAATGCCAATCAAGGTGACATTAGTAAGTTGCAAAGGATTTGGGACTATAAAGTACAGGCCCAAGACTCAACCTCTTCCATGAGCAAGATTTTTCAAGGTACCGGGATATATGGTGCCAATGATTAAGAATAAATACAGCTAGTTTATTTGTACTCTAGTGCAAGTGGTAGACTGCTGCAAATATGCCCTAGAGACAAATAATAATAAGGATTGTTATCATATTTCATAAAGTTTATCATTAAGTTTTATATCATTCTATAACTATATTGAAAGGAAACGTCAATACACGTGTGATATATAAACAACCAGGGGTTCCCAGTGATACTCTAGTCATTGGTTCATTGGTCAACAAATGATCAAGGTTTCCTGATCATGTGGCATTTATGCCAGTTGGAAATGGAGTCATGTCATCTGAGAATGAGATGATGAACTAATACCCAACCTAAACATAATGACCCGGTCATGTCACGAAGTTCAAGTTACGATGATTAAAATATACCTTGTGAACTATTTCTTAGACCGTGAGGCTATATCAATCATTGTCTCCTGAGGCTACTTTGATAGCATCAAATGTCACACGGTTAAACGGTGATCATAAAGGTGTGTTTAGGTATTCGGAGGAACAATAGAGGCATTTATGTCAAGTGCGGGATTTGTCCATCCGCGTGACGGAAATATACTCGAGGGCCCACTCGGAGAAGTTATATCCAATAGTTGCGCATCGTGTGATTTGATCACAGGGATATCACTTGTCGGAACGAGTCAAGTAGCATTTGTCGGTAATAAGATTAAACCCGACATGGTGATGGCATTGATCAGATCTCAGGCAATGCAAGTATCAAGAGACAAAAGGAATACGACACAACGTTCATGGTTCAAACGACGAAAGATTTTGTGGAATGCACAGGGGTCACATGGCCATCTAGGTCCCTCTATTTATCATTGGTCCGGGAGTGTCCCGACCATGTCTAGAGTGTTCCTGAACCGTGGGGTATCACGCTTAATGGCTTGGTGATGCTTAGAGAGTGTTTATAGGACCGGTAGAATCACCGAAGAATAGAAAGAGAGAAAACCAGAAGGGTTTCGTTAAGTCCGGAGGATGTCCGGAATGGAGGTGGAAGGTGTTCCATAGCCATGGAGATTGAATAATATGCGAATGAATGTTAAATATTGATTTAATCATTTATTCATAATTATTTAATAAAAGAGAAAATCAATTAAATGGTCAAAAGGCTTAATGGGCCAAATCCCAGAGGGGAAAGCCCTAATGGGCTAGCCTCCCACGTGGGGCCCATGGTGGGATGGCTGGCGGCGCCTCCCCCCACCTCCTCCCATGATTAGTCCCAACCTGGGACTTTGAGGGAGGGAGTACCTCCCCTTCCCCCTATATATGGTGGGGTATTTTGACCAAATAATACACACAATATTCAATAAAGGTTTCCTCACTTTTGGGGAGACCTCCAATTGACATTCTCTCTCTCTCCTGTGACCGTGGTCCCAAGTCCAGACTCCACGAACGAGAGACATCTTCACTGCGGAGCGCCATTGCGCTGCGGGATTCGGATCCAGGAGCTCTACTTCCGCAACTGCTACTGGATCGGGGAAGCGGGAGTCATCGCCAGGCACCGGATGCATGTAACTCCCTGCAAGGTGTCACATTTGAGGCACTACAAGTCGTTGGAGCCACAGGAGCACAAGGACTTAATCACGACCTTGAGTTCGGTTGCGGCTCGTCTACATCAACCACGCTCTCCCGAGCGTTGACAACGCTTTTCGGTCTTCAAGGGTAAGTTCGCGAAAATCCCCTCCCGTCACTTCATTGCTAATAGATAGGTACTGGCAACAAAGGGGTTCAGGGGCGTAGGGTAAAAAATTATTGTTTTCGTACGCGAACCCCCACATTTCTTTCAAAAAAAATGACAGAAAACACCTACCTGGATAGTCACTTAGCAATTATGCATGGGATTCATGACCGCCTTGTGCATGATGTGGACTAGTAGATGACAGACAGATTTGTGATAGACGAGGTGTTACACTCGCTTCCTCTCAGCTACAAAAATGTCGTCAAGGGCTACAACATGAGAGAGGAATCGTTCACTTTTCATGAGTCCATATATCAACTGGGAACTATAAAGGTAGAAACAATTGCAGGAGGGAACAGGCATGTATGGCCTGGGGGTGGGCCGTGCCACCTGGGCCCATTTGAGTCTCCTAGCTCCCCTCCAGTGATACAAGTGCTCTAGCTCATTGTCTTTGCAAAAAATAGTCCTAAAAATCCCAGCTATTCCATTTATGTACTTGAAAGGTAAAAACACGCAAAATAGGGTTTTCCTATCCTACAGAGTTATAAACCAAATAAATGGGATCATTGGGAAATCCCCATTAATCAATGTAAAACATGGATATAACATTTTATGTGATGCAAATGTGTGGGAATATGTGATAATAAACTATAAAATTCATGTATGCATTTTACATGCATCAACATCCCCAAGCTTAACCTATGACCGTCCTTTAGCATAAAGGTGATAAAAGTAAACATGAACTTTGGAGTTTGTTGTTATGTTAAACATATCAAGTCATGATCATTGCTACATAAAGTTAAATAGTCCATGTTTTTAAAGAATGAAGACAATCAAATAACTTATAAAGGGTATCTCTTATAAACTTCATCCATGCTTAACAATATGTCAATATTGTATTAAAAAATGCACAAAGTACTATGAATAATTAAGCATGAAAAATACAAGTGAAAGTGCATTGTCTATTTTCCTACTTTGGTCTTAGAATCTTATTTGTATTTTATGTGTGTGGACTCTTTGAAGTAATAGAAAGTAAGCAAGGAAATAGATGTGCTAAACCTTTGAGAAAATAAAATAAACATAAGAGATGCAAAATATTGGTACTTTGGGATATGTAGCTCATGTCAACCGTAATCATAAATTTTTGGCTTTGGGCATTGTGATTATGGTTAAAGTGAAAGTAAATATACTCCTTATATGCTTGACATGTTCTGAGTTAAGCGTCTCATGCATGTTGACCATAATTGCCAAGTTTGCATGCTACTCAACTTAGGACTACAAATAACTTTGTCATTATATGTATACACTTCCAAACGAGGTGCACCAAGGTACCTCTTTCCCCATTGTACGAGAATTCTTTTGGGACTATCCAGACTCAGATCACAAGACAAAAACCAATGTGTGCCCTTGGTGTTTGTTTTTATTTACCATTTGCATAGATTTTCATTTAAAACACTTAATTGAATGTCCATTATGTAAATTTCCACCATGATAGATGTAGCATGGCTTAGATTAGAGGCTCTATGCTTCCTCTGACACATATGCATATTCCAAAAACTTTGATTATACCCAACTTATTGCACACCATCTGACAGCCACAACCAAAAGATAAGCAGATGTTGCCCGAATTGAAAATGTCCCCCATGATACACAGTTCTACTAACAATCAACCTTTAACATGTCATGCATACAACTAACATATTTCTATCCACAATGGATCAAGTTCCATTATTATTCTGCATTGTTTTTAGCAGTTGTGCACATTTGGGTACACCCCGCATCTTACTTCCATGAGATTTAAACTGAACAAAAGGGATGGTTTTGAAATATTCAAAGATATAACACGTATAATACACTTAGAATAGCATTTTCTATATAGGTAGATATGATGGACACTACTGAAATAACTGGGTTTTAAGGGATTATGGATGCACATGTCTTTTATTGCTTAATTACTTAGGCTAGCAAGAGGGAGATAGTTGACCATCTACAAGCATGTAAATTATCCATAGTACTAGTAATTTATTAGTAGACAATATTAACTTAAAGTTAACCATACATGCTATAAATAAAACCTATCACTAAATAAGACACTTGGAAATTGTCACTCATTAAAACAAATGAATCAAACAACAAGGTGTGACAACATGCATAACTTGTAATGCAACTATTCTTTCCCTTTCCCATTTTTATTAGCATCCAACTTTAACTTTTATTTTATTCTTATAGCTCTTTCATATTCATTAAACACATATTCATATGATGTTATTTTTATTCCAAATATAAAAATGCAAAGGTAAACATAAAAAATAGATACAAAAGATCCAAGTTTACGCAAAAGAAGAATGATGTCTGAAAAACAAAGTTAGAAGGTGTGCAAACCGAGAGTTTGATTGATCCAGTCGGGTTCTATGGGCATACCCAAGCTTATGTTTTTCACCATTTCTTGAATGACTCTTTGTTTGATGGTCCCTCCTTCCTTGTGAAAAAACTTCACCACAAAACTCTTGATCATTTTGTTTCTATGGGGGTAACATTAGTGGACATAAAGATATAATGCTATCTACCATAAAGTCTCCAAATTTTTTGTTTGAAGTGTCCAGAGGTATATTAAGTCGCCAACATTAATAAAATATCAAAATATTCAAAAAGAATCAAGTTGAAACTTAAAACAATTGCTTAAGAAACTAAAGATAGAATCTATCCAGAAAAAGCAGCAGCAAAATGTAATTAATTCGCCCATTCAGACTTGTCAAGAATTTTTCTGATTTTTGTACATATAGAGGATGAAATGTTGTAACTATAGTAGAAAATTGAGCATAATCGGAGTTACAGAAAAAAGTAGATAATTTGTCCCCTAAACAAGAGCATGCAGGAATTTGTAACTCCTAATAGTTCTATTAACTTTAATTCATCCAAATTGGTAAAACTTGGTACTTTGTTTAAAAACTACAAGAAGTAAACTAAAAGAAACTTATATTACTATATCAAGAGTGCAAAAATAAAAACCACAATGTTGCCTCATGAAAAGTGCTTTCTTTTTAGCCATATAGCTAGACTTAGTTACTTTTGTTTAATATGGGTGGAGATCATGTGGTAAATTCTACCTTAGTGACATCTCCTTATTCCTTGGAAAGTATTCCATTGCACAATACCAGGGTCACATGGTGTGCTCAAACAAATCAAAATAATAATCAAGTTGAAACATGCTAGAAATCAACACAAAGTATAAAACCAATAGTAACGAAGTCTAACTTTCTTCCTATGCATTGGCATTTTGTATATGATAAATCATAACAAACAGAGGTATAGCAATGCATGACTGCTGAGAATATTCCCTACAGGCAAATAAATGTTTATTGATATACTCTTATTCATAATTGTAGTTTATTCTTTATGCTGCAATTGTTATGTGTCTTGATTGTGAAAATAAAAGGAAAACTTAGTAGCATGTGTATATATATAAACACCAAGTGTTCCTGGTCACATGAGCATGACTATGTCGTTGTCAAAGATGATAAAGTTTCCTAGATCATGGTATAGTTATTGTAATGAGGATACCATTTGATAATGAGGGCATATTGTTATGCCTTAACAAGGATGCTGAACCGACCCAAGTCAAAATGATCTACTAAAAGATAAACACCATCATTCAGTTAACCTTGTTAAGATACAAGTATCAGATGATCTTACATGTGCTTTTTTGCTCTGAAACTGAAACATGTTTGCATTTGTTCTTTGAATGCACAATTGCTAAAGTGGTTTGGGAAGAACTAGGGAAAATAACTGGCATTTGCTTTGATCCTGTTACTTTTGAATCCATTGCTGGCTTGTGGCTATGTGAGAAATCACGGGTAGTTAATAATGTTGTTAATGTTGTGGCTATGTGGGTTATCTTGAATACCAGGATTGACATTTACTTTAATTGATCACCTTGGATCTTCTTGAAGATAATAGTGAGAAAGATGGCCTTTATGCTATCCAAGTGGAAGGTCTTGTTATTAGGAGATGCAAGAGGGAGGCCGGACAATGTGACTGGGAGGATAGATCAATTAGCTCGAGATCCTCCTCGTTTGTTTTGGTCCGATCCTGGCTAAACCCGAAAACTCTAATTGGAACAAAACTAGAGCTGGCCCAAGATGCTCATATGGAAGAGGTTGATGAAGCACTGGAGTCGAAGATATCTACGGAAGGACTAGCAAAATGACTGGAAGAAAACTCACTCAAGTTGGTAGAAGATGGATTCATGTTGAAGGTTGCGGACGAGGACGGATTCTCATGTTGCAGCTGATCAAACGATAGCTTGTGGTGGTGTTTCTTAGATAGTCTGTTGCTTGTCGTTAGTAGTGGTAGATGGCTAAACTTGTTCTTTTGATTACTATGTCGCCTCCCGAATGTTGTAATAACGATGTGACGTTGGTTTCTTTAATGGAACCGGGGAGTGGACCTTTTCCTCTAAAAAGAATATTTCATGTTAGAAGAGACATCAATGGAGAAGCTCACTCATGTGCACATCGGGCAAAACGATCGGGCAGATCGGAGCATAGTTGTTCTTGTAGGAACATAAATCACAACACATCTTCATGTCGAGTCTCTGCTGCTGTTCTTCGCATGCAGCATCTAGGATTTGTAATTGTCTCTATACAATGCTTCAGAGATGAATGAAAAAATAGGGTGCTCTGTAGCCTTCTCTGTTCAAAAAAAAGAAAGATTTTCCAGGTTCTATATTGGCTCGATACATTAGGCACAACGAGTGATGTGTTCAGGCACATGATGCCATTTGTAATTAGAATTTTTTTGGTACCTCCAATCTTTTATGTTTGGTACCTTTCGCTACTTTGCATGTACGAATAAAAACTAACAAGTACATTTTTAGTAGACCTTCCTCCATATAAGATGGAGGACATCATTTTTCTCTCAAATTTTGTGCTTATGAAAGGACTAGTTCAATAAGGGTCCTAAGATCATGATGTACAAATGTGCAAGATAAATGCTTTGGCTAATGATCATAAGTAAATTAATACTAATATCTTTTTGTGATAAATTTAAAGTACATATAGTCCCCAAGTTTGGTAATAACTGAAAATTACGATAGACTGACGGTTGTAATGAGCTATATACACGGACGAATGTTCCATAGTTTATATGCCATGGAAATCAAGATTTGTATTGATATCAGGAGTTATAACACGAATACACATTATGATCAGAAATGCATCGCTTGTTTCTTGTCTAGACACGGGTGATAGTTGAGTGGCGGAAGATATATGTATTTGCAGTTGGCACATTAACTTAATGCTTGAGCATCTAATCGCAACCTATAGTCAGTGTGGTCCGTGACCCAATGTGGAGCTGGTCAGACATAGTGATAATCTTTTTTTTTCAAATGGTCAAATGGGCTAGCTCACGCGCACACACACACACAAAATTCAGACCAGCTGCAGTACGCCACCGCAGTCCACCCGGGACAGCGTAGCCGCCCGGAGAGGAGGATCTGGTCATCCGGAAGCTTGGACAGTCAGACTCGCTCTCAGTACCGGCATCATCCATCCATTCCAATCCATTATTGATTCCTCCATTCACGTCAGGGCGTCGTTTTCCGCGGGCCAAAGCTAGCAACCCGATCTACTCAGCAGCACTAAACCAAACCATTAACAGACGGAAGAAGAGCTCAACCACCGCACGCCTTTCGGCCGTCTCGCGTCGGCGTCGCTGTCCAGGTCCAGCGGAGAGGCCGCCTTTCTCTCTTTCGGTAGGCCGCCCCGCCGTGGCGTCGCCACCGGCCACCACCGGCCACCGCCCACTTGCTCCCTCCCGCTTTCGGTTTTGGCTCGTTTCGCCGGTGGGAAAAGAAAAGAGAATAACTAACTATATTGTTCCCCCGCTGCCACCTTTTTCCGCCTAATCATCTGCTCCTCCCGTCCGCTGCTAGCCTTAAGCCTGTCCGCCAGCCCCCTTTTTGGCGTCTGCTCCGACCATCTTACGTGCCGCGATCGCAGATCGGGATCTCGCGAGGCGTGCTGGTTCTTCGATCGAGAGCCAGGTTCTGATCCTATCTTTGGTTTGCCTTCAATTCCTATTTTCTGGCTAACTCTGTAGCTCATGATCTGAGCTTAATTTGCTTCCCGGGAGAGTATCAGTTATGAAGCAGTTCTGTTGACTCTGTTGCTCTTTGTTTTTACCAATGGCTACTTGCTTGATTCTGAGATCATCATAGTAATCGCTTGGGGATACGGTGCTTAATTTTATGGGGAATTTGAGCTGATATGATTTCATCCGCCTGTGACTGTGAGGCTACTCCTGCTAGAATCCATGATGCTGGCTATAATCAGATAACAGTTTTAGCTTTGTATAATCTTGTTCTTGTTAATTGCCGCAACTTGTGTGCTACGAGTTTCACCTCACTCTTGCGATTAAGGACTGTCCTGCTCCTGCATAATCGTTCTCTAGCTTCTTCGAATTTTGTTTATCCTGAAAAACTTTTTTGTTGTTTGTATTTTATTCCAGTTCATGTGAGATGACATTTTTTACTACTTAGAAATAAATCCTTCATTCTCTTGGTCCTGCTCTGTGTGTATCTGTCGATAGCCAATTAGCCATTATAGTTGGTGCCGGACACGTCATATCTCTGTTACCTAGTGTTTTTCCAACCTGGTATTCTGGCTTTCTGTCTTTTCCCCAGCTAAGCTTGGCTTTAGTTCACCAAACATACCTGTATCGTTGCAGTGACACTCCCAGCATTATTTACTCGTCCATCTTCTCAATGATAGGGCAAAGGTCTTAATCGTACTGAATTCTGATGTCTCTTTCTGTAGCTCCGATGAAAAATTCTTAATTTTATCGTGAAGCAGGTTATTTCTACCGTAACATTAAAGTGAACTCGCATTTTGCTGATTAACTTTCCTCTGATTACTTGTAGCAATTCTACCTCAACAACAGCCACCTTTGACCAATCTAAATAGCTTTGGAGCAACTGCTGCACGGTTGGACCATGGGAACAAGGATGACAGTCCTACGGCGGTTCCCAGTCACGCTGTCCTCAGCATTGCTCGAGTGGATCTTGATGCTTCTGCTATTCATCGATGCAGTTTATTCCTTCCTGATCACAAGATTTGCCCGGCTCTGTAAACTACCGGTCCCTTGTCCGTTCTGCTCAAGGCTAGATCATGTTCTTGGTAATGAGGAACCATGCTTCTACAGGGAATTGATCTGCAAAACTCACAAGTCAGAGATCTCGTCTTTGGCCTTCTGCCGCCTCCACCAGAAACTTGCAAGCGCGGAAACCATGTGTGATGGATGCAGCAGTAGCTCACTTGCTCCAAACGAGAAACCAAACAGTAATGACAGCAAAGATGAACCCATGGTGGATGTCGATATATTCAATGGTAGTCTAGGAGATGATGATGTGTTGCATTCCCCTCTTGCCAGAATTTGTTCATGTTGCGCACATCAGTTTAAGCGACGAGACATATCATTGTTTTCTCAAGAAAGCAGAGAGCTCAAACCTGCTAACTCACCAAAGATCTGCACAGATTATTCTGTGGCATGGCAAGTGGATGAATCTTTGGAAACCAAAGACATTTACCACCAGAGTGATCGCACATCTCATGAGAGATATAGTCCTCTACAGATGACATCTGACTCCGAGGCTGAGGTTCCTTGTGATGATGATGGCAGAGATTCTCGCCATCATGGAGCCTATGATATGGAAAAAGACTTGCAGGAAGATGCAGTTGTTAAGATACCAGTAGTTCCACCCCCTGAGGTGGTCAAGCCTTCTGAAATGAATGTTCAGAAAGAACAAAAGTTGACTGACTCTGGGGATATATCTTCGGCATATCCTGTTCTGGATGATCATCCTGGCAATTTGATTAGTGGGAGCCAAATAGAAGCAAATGATATCTCGTCCAGAAGACAGGCATCGCAGCATGACCCTACAATTGCCATCAAAGAGTTATGTCTAGAAGGTAAAACTCAATTTCCCAAACAGGGATAACTCCCACTACTTCCACTTCTCTTGAGTCAACAGATCCTCTAATAGCATGGATGATTGTGCAGATACCACTGCTTCCCAAATTCCAGTTGCGTCAACTGGTGAGTTACCTAAGATTCTTTGTGAAACTGAATCATGTCAGAGGACAAGTGACAGCAGCATCAGTCCATATACATCTCAATTCACAATATTAGAACAACACTATGATGTCTCGGGGGACAAAGATATAAAAGGTATAATATCCTGATAATAATCCATAACCAAATGATTATGAATGACAAGTTTCTTTCTATTCTTCTAACAATGATATAAGAAAATTGTTAGATAATCCAGAAGAAGCTAATGATGAAGTTACAAGTGAACCAGTAGCCAAAGACTCTCAGTATGTTGCCTCAGAAGATACACATCCCAAAGGTTAGTTTTGACTCCTTACTGTACCATTAGCATTCCTATCTTAGCTGAACCTCATGATTCTTTTGTGCTCTCTTTAGGTAATTTTGCAGATATCAACGTTTCAAAGGGTAGTGCCAATTCAGAAACTCTTGCTGAAGTTGAAGATGATCCTAAGAAAGTTGAACCCATTGGTGAAATGGGAATAGACAAACTGATATCCCAAGATCGTTCAAATTCAGCTTTCAAAGGTTTGTTCATCTGTACCTTCCATCCATCACAGTGATTTAAAATGGGGTCCTTAATTTAGTCAATTTGATTAGGTTTTGTGGAAGAGGCTCATATTCTGCCAGTTCCTGTTAGATCAAGTGGTGAAGTATCTCAGGGTCTTGATGCCATTGAAGAACATCCCCAAACAAGTGAAACCGTTGGTGAAAGGAGACCATCTCTTAGCACTCAGATTAGCATGAACGAAGCCTACAATATAGCCATTGGTATGAATAGTAGTTTCCCATCCCCAACCTTGACTGATGTGATTCTTGGGAAGGGCTCTTCGTCTAATGTAAATGGAGAATTAAGGCTATTGTTGTCACAGCTCTCAGCTTCCAGGGGGCTTGAGGCAACTTGGCTTGACCCAGGCCCTAGCCCACGAGCGTATGGGCGTGGTGATGATTTGATAGTGCAGAACATAACAAAAAGAATTTCGATCGAGAGAAATGTTTCTGGTTTGGAATCGCTGGACGGAAGCATTATTAGTGAGATAGAAGGTGAAAGCTCCATTGACCGGTTAAGACGACAGATTGATCTAGACCGGAAATCCATACACCTCCTCTGCAGGGAGCTGGAAGAAGAGAGGAATGCTGCTGCGATTGCTGCAAGTCAAGCGTTGGCTATGATCACAAGGCTGCAGGATGAGAAGGCTGCAATGCAGATGGAAGCTTCGCATTACCAGCGAATGATGGAAGAACAAGCAGAGTACGACAGTGAGGCACTTGCAGAAGCTAACGAGCTGCTTGTTCAAAGAGAACAACAAGTAGAGGAATTGGAAGCTGAGCTTGAAAACTACAGGACACAATTTAGAGGC
The DNA here is from genome assembly GCA_910589775.1 of Avena eriantha. NCBI lineage: Eukaryota > Viridiplantae > Streptophyta > Magnoliopsida > Poales > Poaceae > Avena > Avena eriantha. The sequence goes on along the minus strand of OU342746.1, from coordinate 281,561,354 downwards.
AGAGGGCCAACAGAGAAACAAGACAATCAGCTCCCGTTTGAAGGACAAAATACCACAACTTTGCTTGAAGATGAAAGGGCATACATATCAGAATGTTTGAGGAAGCTGGAGAAGAAGCTTCACTTGTACTCCAACAACAGTACTACAGATTTATCAAATTCAGATGCTATAGAGGATGACCCTTCCAACATAATGCCCATTTCAGACGATGACTCCCGACATTGTCAACAAAGCTCAAGGAAGACACATGAGCTTATTCTCTTGGCTAAGGAAGGTCAGTCTTCAACAATGAAGGGAGTGGTTGATGTATCCACATTTCAAGAGGAAATCTCAAATTTGCATAAAAGATTGAAGATTCTAGAAGGAGACCGTGATTTTCTTGAGCACAGTGTAAACTCGCTAAAGAATGACAAAGAAGGTGCACAGTTCATAAGGGAAATTGCTTGCAACCTCAGAGAACTCCGAGCTATTGCCATGAACAACAAATAGCATGCCCCAACTTGAATTTAAGCTCTTCATGCAAAACATCTATGTGCAGCAGGTTCCCACGGTCCCACCCAACTTGTAAATTGTATATTTTTGTAACCTTAAAAGGAAAGAAATTGTTGTCAGGCCGCCACATCTAGGAACTTTGTATTTAGCTCCCAAGGGAGGTTTTACACAAAAGCAAGTATACAAGGCATGCTTTACGAGAGGAGTCGGTTAGTCCTAGATAAGATAGTAGTGAGTAACACCAAGTGATCAATATATTTTTTGATAAACAAGTGATCAGTACTTGTAAGTGAAGGGGAACTGTGTGGACATTTACCTGATTGGAAATTGTGACATGAGAATTCTACAGTATCGGCAATTACTCCAAGATCCATCACCCTTCCTTCTGCAGGCTTCATTACCCTGGTGCTCAGTAATCCAACAGGTGCTGCAAAATCACATCACTTATTTTACTTCATTACTAACAGCTCTCTGCCAATGACAAATACCAAGAGCGTCCAGCCTAGCTTTACAAGCGGGGTCTAAAATCCCCACCAACTAGATGGGGTAATCAGCCGTATACCCCCCCTGCATGTTTGATTTCTCACCTGCATTTCTATATACACTAAACACAGCAAAAGAAAAATAACAAAGAAGATAGAAGCACACAGCGAGTAATTAACAGCCTAACTGCAACACTTTACACAATGTATCATTTCTTTTCCCCTTTCGAAATGAGAAGTTACAACTGAAGGCCATGGTAAAACATTTTGACCTGGCACCATGGCCTATTACAACTTACAAGCAGCAGCATTATGAACTGTGTACAAGCATCACCATCGACCGTCAGCACGGCGATACAGGTGTTCTTCATTCACCCTCCCACTCGCATAATTGGTGAAGTCCCCCATCTGCTGTGAAAATCCATTCGAGTTAACTCCAGGATTCACCATTGGATTAGGATAGCTATATAGCCAAGGCTTAGATGAAATAGAATCCACCCTTCCATTGGAATAAGCATTCAATGTGGAAAATTGCCCTTCTCTCGCCCTGTGTAAAGCATTTGGTCTGTCATAGGACCCTGGGTAACCCTCATCATAGTAATGGTTGGTCAAGTTCAACCGGCCAGAATTACTTAAAGAAGCCATGTCAGCCTCTACTAAGTTGCCACTTGGAGAAAATGGCAAGCCAAATGTACGGTGGAGGGGAGGCTCTATCATGCTCATATTGCTTTGTTCCTCCTCAAGCAAGTCATTGATGATGTCAAGATGTGGGAATTCTTCACCCACTGAACCCTGAAGCTGGTGTGAGACAAAATTTGTAGGTATCTCCCTCTGGAACTGCCTATGCTGAATTCCCCCAAATCTGCCGTGTTCTTCTGTTCCTCTGTTGCTTGCTTGCTGATACGAATTATCATTCCATGGGCGTATGTGTGCATCACCATTGGTCATCTGTTGGTATGGAGTATCATCCCTCCACATGTGTTTGTTAGCATCACAGTCACCTTTCCACGGGTGCCAGTTATCAAGAGTTTCCGACTTGCCATGCCCAGACATGAATCCTTGATTACCAGGCAACTGGCCATTCCTTCCAACAGGAGGCAACATGACAGATGTCGCCGATGCATATGCTGATAGTGGCTGTGAAAGTGTATTTTGGCCTAGAGAAGTTACCTTGTCATGACTTGACAGGGTTGTATCAACACTACCATTACCAATGATGGCATTTCGGTAGGTCTGCGGTACATAACTTGGGACAGGAGGGGAGGGCTCGTTGCTGGCTAGCCTAGACACAGTCAACGAACATGACTGCAATGTGGGAACTTGAACTGCAGGTGTAGGAGATAAAGTTGGCCTTGGTGCCTGGAACAGAGGAGCACTTAAAGGCCTTGATGCTGCAGGAGTTCGCGGAACAGAAGTAACAACAATCTTTGTAGGAACTGTGATTTTACAAGCTTCCGAATTAGACAGTGAGGGCAACTGCCTTGGTACTGTGTTAAGTGACACAGCCTTACCAACCTGAGGTGCAGGTGATTTTGGCAGAACTGGAATAGCTTTAGCAATTTTTTCAACATGTAGTGCAGGTGACTTTGGGGGAACTGGAGTAGCTTTAGTAACCTCGTCAGTCTGAGGTGCAGATGATTTTGGGGGACCTGGAATAGGTATAGCGGCCTTAGCAACCCGTGCTGTAGGTGATTTGGAGGGAGCAGGAATAGCTTTGTTAACTAGTGACGAGCTTGAAGTAAGTGCAGCAGTTTTATCAACTGACGGCGATCTCGAGGTGACTGGAGTAGCTCTATCAATTTTCAGCTTTGAACTTAAAACATGCTCTTTGCACAAAGCTGGTATGACCTTATTTGGAGTGGGGGCAGCAATAGGTCCAGACTCTGTGCTTATTCTGGTCTTTGGCTTTGCTGGAACAGCTCCATTTGCAGCAGCGGTGGCTACAGGTTGAGACTTACGAGGTGGTGCATACGTACATGCATCAGGATTAATTACTGAATATTGCTCTGGGTTTTTCAAAACACCAGGGGTCTTTTCCAAAGAACTGGATGATGACGATGAGGATGCTGCTTCAGCTGCTGCTTTCTTTTCCAAATGAGCCTTGAGTAGTTTCCGGCCCTCAATTTCCTTCTGAAACATGCATAAAAGGAAAAAGACTCAAAAACCTTTTGCGGTACGAAACAAAGTAAACAAACAAGTGCACAGATAGTGGACGTGTTACAGCAAAAACAATGGTTAAATACGTTAGTTTTACTATGAAGTGACAGAAAAACTAAAACGGAATTCTGACTCAACAGGTGAATCCTAGCATAGTACTCCTTACAAAGAATTGCAAAAAATATAAGCCTTATATTTGAAATGGAGTACATTTTCAACGTGCTTAACCTCTACTAAATGTACATAGTAAGAAAAAGGAAGAAGCGCGGATATGGTCATCAAAGATATGGATCAGATAAATACATAAAATAATATGGTGTGGTATCCAACTATATTTATGTCAACAATCTAAGGACTTCAGAGATCCGGAGCATCCTGAACCTCCATCTTTTTCATTGGACGCTAAAATATGAAGTTAAACCCTCTCACATTTCAAGGATCAAGCCTTGTTTTCAGTCCTTAACTAGCAAAATCTATTTCCACCTGCGGCAGATTAATTATGTTTGAATGTTCAACATATCTATTGTATTTAGTAGTTTGTTGAGTAAAAGTAGTTGTCTTAACAGATTCTGTATTTTTTCGTGACATGAACTTAACATGCACACTGAGTAGTTTTATTACAAAAATATGGACGCAGTCCATGCTATCCATGCATACAGAGAAAAGAGGAGGTTCCAAGAGTGTTACAAGCCTGGCCAAAATTACAAGTTTACAATAACCCATCTGTTTCATCAAAACTAGGGATAATGACGGAATGATTAAGATGACTATTTGCACAAATGGATTAGGTCAATGAATCCTAAAAAAGGATCACAAAGTAATGCCCAACACCATATGAAAGAGTAAACTGACCTCATGTAAACGTTGCCCAAGCTTCTGAAGCCTATCTTTTAAGGTGAGTAGAACAGTCTCCTGGTCAAGCTTTGGTGCTGGTCCACAGCCAGATGTATTGCGATCTGAACCACTAGCAGTGCTTGAGGGAAGATCGTCCTCATGTTTGGCACTGTCCATGCTACTCATGTCCCTGGTGCGCTGAGTTTTCCCTCTGTACAAATATACAATTAAAGACGTCACAGATGCCATGCCAAGAGAAACGATGAAAAACTGACACAATGCTAACCAACCTGAGACAAGGTGATATCTGACTCGAACTGTCTAGCAAGTTATCTCTTTTGCTTTGCATAATGTTCATAGTAGCAGATTCCCGTGAACATGACGATAACTTGCTCTCCACAATACAGTTATTCCCAGTAGACATATTTTTTGTCTCAATACCAACAGCATTCATCCCATCCAAAGGTTGAAATTTTTTGTCACCTGCATCAGTTTGACATACCTCAGCTGATCCATCAAAATTGTCTGACATGTCTGAAGCACCTTCTTCGGAGGTATCAACTTTCATGGCTACTTGTCCTGCCTGCTTAGAATCCTCCATATCATGAATAGTGCTATCATCTTTATCCTTTTCTGGAAAAGGTGAATCAAACTTTTCCACTCTATCCTTGTCTTTAACCTTCCGATTGTTCTTCTTTTGTTTGGCCTGAGGATCAAAATTCAAGATCACGTAATTGAAAAAGACTAAATAAAGAAGAGATGAGGTAACATGTAGTATGTCATAAATAAGAATACTAACACTAAAGCAAAAAAAACTCAAAAGGTTATCAAGCTCAACCAAATATGGTACTACTATAAATGGTGATCCTGACATGCAACCCATCTAGCAATATGCACTTGACAGTGCACATTATAAGTGACTGAATAGTAAGAGAGACTTGCTCAGTATATACTATTAAAGTATAACGGAAATGAACAGAAATCAACTAATCCCTACGATCCATAATAAGTGTCGCTAATTTAGTACAAAGTTGTAGTACTAAATCAATGACACTTATTATGGATCGGAGGGAGTACATACTAACTGAGAGGAGGTACTAATTCTTATCCTAATAACTTATTCACAACAAGAACAGTTACCTTTGCAGCTTGAATATCTCAACTAAAAGTGGAAGAAAATCCAGAAGTAAATAGCACAATGGCATTAGATGGTCAAAACCAAATAAGAGGGAGTTATTAGTCACACTGGATCAAGCTTAACTCAGTCAATTATACATAAATTGATGACAGAATTAAGATGTGCTTAAAACAGACATGTGTATCAGCTCACAGTGACGATTTAATGTTGTGTGGTTTTAAAAAGGAAAATAGGCACACACAAAAAACAGAAGGCAGCAAATTTAAACTAAGAAATTGGGGTAACTTGTTCTTTTCATTAGTTTCATATTCCAGTGAGAACATCTTGTTGGTATGGATCAGTTCCTACCAGGAAGCACTACTGGTCGCTCATCAGTAACAGGGTAGGATAGGATGGTGAGCCCAACCAAAGCTCAGAACTAACTGGAATTACCATACAGCAAGCCAACCAAAAAGGTTACACTAGTGAATAACAGTAAAGTCAAAGAACAATCATTCAAAGAATCCTAACACTAGTGAATAACAGTAAATTCAAAGAACAATCATTCAAAGAATCCTAACACTAGTGAATAACAGTAAATTCAAAGAACAGTCATTCAAAGAATCCTAACACTAGTGAATAAAAGTAATTCAAAGAATCCTAACAGTAAATTCCCATTCAATATATCCAAGTAGTTAGTTGGACATTTTTCCAAGTCAAACTTATTCAAGCTAACTAAAACTAGAGGAAAGCTGTCATCATCTCACCCTGCTGCAAGCTACAGGCCATTTGATGCAAGGATTCTTTTGAACCAATAACCCAATGAATTAAAAAGAAAGGAGAGGTGTCCTGAACCAAATTAAGAACGCGACCTGTTTTTTCTTTGCACGCTTCTCCTTTTCAGTGATACTGCGCTTCCCCTTCATCTCATTTTCAAGGAGCCCAGCTTCTTCCTCTTCACGAATCAGCTCTTCTTGCCTCTTCAAAGCAACAGCTTCTTGATAAGCGACCTCAATCCCACTAATACAAAAAAAAACAGAACATAAGCAATAAAAACATGCAAAACTGATTATCTAGCAAAAATATCAAGGATAACAGTACATACCATTATATTTATAAGCAAAAATGAAGGACAAGCTCAAATTTCGTGTAAAAAACGACTTCCATTTCCTTTAGATGGATTTTAAAGGTATGCATTTCAATATAAAGCAGGAAATCATCAAACAATTTCATGATTACTCAGTGATCAAATGACTTTAGGGTACATGCTCAATGCAAAACAGCAGGAAATCAATTGAACAGTTCCAAAGTTACTCGGCAATTAAAATCCTTAATGCAGGAACCACATGAATCACCCGGTTGACCAAGGACTACACAGATGATGGTTACTAAAAGATCGCAGATAAGAAAATGTGGCACAGGCCATAAATGGTTGGCCAAATTAATGATAGATGAAGATATATAGAGTTTTTACCTAAATATATGAGATAGAACAAAAGTTTCAAGCATCTTCTGACCAAACTCAGTTAAGCGCTTTTCTTCATGCTCAACTGAAACTTTAACTTCTCCAGAAGTACCATCCTAGAAAGATGATAACAATGAAAACTTAGCAGCACAATTATATACTGCAAATATAATAGTCCTTCCGTCTCAAAATAGATGTCACAAATTTGTCAAAATTTGAATGTATCTATATACTAAATAGTGTCTAGATTCATCCAAATTTAGACAAATTTCCGACATATATTTCGAGACAGAGGGAGTAAATGTAATGCTTGCAAGTTGCAACCATACGACTCAATACGACTATTTAGCACACCAATGAGCTCGTATGTCTGAATGAACAATCTTGCGCTCGTTTCAACTGCCAGGAAACCCAGAAAACTTAATTGGTAACACAATAACAAATAAGGATATATTGAAGTAGTCTCTATCTCTACACTTCAAAAGTGACAGAATGCATTCAAATTCAACAGTTTGGGGCTTAATAATCGAACCAAATAATTGCACTTTGCTATTACCAAACTGAAGTATGCTGAAATACCGAACTGGATTTTTCAAAATAAAGACCACTGACAGCAGCATGAGGTTATCTGGCTTGCTAAACAAACTTAGTGTATAAGATCAGATAGCATTAGAAGATTCAAGAAAATAAACTCTGCATGGGAAACCCATTATGCAAAACACAACAACCAAATATGATGTAGAGGGCATCATAGTAGAATTCGATGCGGGGGGAGAAAGGGAGCAATAGGACAATATTACCAAAAATAAAAACTGAAATAATTAGTCATACACTAATAAGTACCTTAGTGCGGCTCTGGGAACATTTATCATCCTTTGGAGACAGAGGTTGACAAGGCAAGGGTTCTAAAGCCATCCTCTCAAGCAAAGCTAGGACATCACCAGCTAAAACAAACATGTCCATTTCAACATGGACAATAGGTGCTGGTGACTCCCCTGAGTCCATTAATTTTCCTCTACCTTTCTTTCCCCTGCACTGGTGCTCAAGTGCCTTCAGCCCCGTATGCAGGGAGTCCATAACTAGTGTTGAAGTGACTTCTTTCTCTACAAAGAAATGCTTCACAATTATTTTCAATATGACATCACTCTTCTCTCTGGACATGCTACGTCTTGTGATTGGGTCAATTGCAAGCCAGAAAGCACGAAAACTGCAACACCAAGGAAGACATGCATTGTAATTAGAAGTAAAAATAATTAACTATCCACGGGATGACATCACAGCACATTCAAAAACTAACTGACTACCTGGACCATCTCATCTTGTCCTCAGTGAGCTTGGTAAGTTTACTTCTGTGTTCTTCAACAAAGCGACGATAAATTTGCTCTATATTTGTCATATAAACACGGAGTAGCTCTCGTCGATAAGGGCGGTCAAGGCAAGGAAACGGGCGGTCCACTTTCTCCCTCCAATATTGAAAAAATACATAGACAAATGACAGTTACTTAATGTTTTGTGGTCAGCTAATAAGCATTAAGTAACAAGGAAAATAGAGGCAATGACTAGAGTATGATCTCAAATACATCCAAATACCCCGAGTATAAAATAGGTGGTGTGCATTGAACATACTAAAGACAGATAGCTAAATTTAAACAATATAGAAGTGACAGCGGCCTGAACATAAGAAGGAACTCTGGATGTTGCAATCAGAAACAGTCCAAAGAAGGTTTTACATGCATGAGTAATATGCAACTACAGCTTGCAAGAGGATAAGGATAAACTATGTGCAATCGCAAGGTAAGATTAAAATATTATTATCAAGTATAACATAAAATACTAAAAAAAACTCAAGTGTGTAATGTGAACAATCAATTTAAAGACCTTTGGCTCTACAGAAGGAATGGAGGTTATCTATAAACCATAGGGAGCCTAGAGGCATTAAAAAAACTTCAAAATGTCAATCCTGAAACTCAGTAATACCTAATAACTTGAACTTGAGCTATGATTTCAAGGACATCATCAACAAGAAAACCATCTTGAATCTTTGACAACTCCATGAACTTCTTCCATCCCCAGTCATGCTCCTTCTTCCAGAATTTGTGCAAGGTGTCTACAAAATTACTTAGTTAACTTCAATTGGCTTTTTAGCTCGATGGTGAAAACTTCCAATTGATTTTTACCAGAATATTTAACTTTCTTAGGATCAAGATTGCCGACGGCTATGGTGAACTGTGCAAACTGGCTCCATCCTGAAAAGTGTCAAGTGCTATTGAAGAATAATTTTGGAGACACAATATTATTTAAGCGAAAAATGCAGCACGCTAGCACCAAACCTGGAAGGTGTTTGTCATGATTGGCAACACACAGAAACAACGACAAGTGATTGGAGACATCACATCCTTGAGGGTAAACTAGAATGTACCTGCAAAATAAAAATATTGCAGATGGCCAACGTATCAACAAATGATCACAATATAGCATGTCATGAGGGAAATAAAACTAGTTTGCAACTTTGCATTGGTTAACTGGCTCAATGGTCTTGGAAGCATAAAAGGAGCTACAGTACAGAAGAAATTTTTGTCTACTAGTATCCTCCAAGGACCAACTTATGTTTGGAAAAGGTGAAATACAATGAACAACACTTGTAAAATAATTGCACTGGGCAGTAGTAGGTTAGGCCCATTGGGTACATCAATCAGTGTCATGCCTAATGACAGCAAGGATGCATGGCAACTCAAAGAAATTGAACAAATTGGAACAATGTGAAACACAGGAAAGCTTTTTGCACATTACAGAGATATTCAAGTTATAGATCTATCTTCTTTGTACATCAGTAATTAAAAGCTTCAAGCCTTCTACTACGTACAGCCAGTTCCTTACAGAGACACAAAGCTTTCTTTTCAGGACTCGGTGAAAAAGACAGCACGTGTACAATTGACATGAAGAATCTAGCATCAAACTTCAATATAGTAATAAAGACTAACCCATCTATTCAACAATTAAATTTGAATATATTAGGAAAGCGCACATGCATTTACCACTAACAACGAGGGAAATAGAGTTTAACACCATTATGAAAGATTTGACAGCCTACAGGCTCTCTTACTTGCAACACTGCCAAACAAAATAGAGAGAAAACATGAGCTGGAAAACATAGTACACCAGCAATCATTCAAGTTAAGATAGTCCAATTAGAACAGGAATGCTTGTCAATCCATAATATCGCACAAAAAGAAATACTAAACCAGGAATATTTCCAGCTTGGTTCATCACCAGACCAAAAAATGCGGAAAAGGGAAAGGTACCAAACACCATTCTTTGAGTTATTCATCAGGCACCCTACCACTTAAAACCACCAGCTTCAAATGGTTCACTTTTCATTTCTCTTTTCTTCTCCTTTGAAAAGTTCTCAATTCGCCAAGTGTGTCGCCCGAATAAACTTGAAGGACCGGGCCCTGAGATAACAACAGACAAAGATTAACTAACTGAAACATAGCCACAACTACCACTGAACAAAATTATATCAGAAGTGTCTGTAAGGAAGAAAAAACACATTAATTTGGAGATGCTTGACTATAACCGATAAAAATGTCAAGATCTGCACTGAAACAAGTGACCGTGTTTATTCCTTCAGTCAACCATAACCGATGACACAAAAATTTAAAATATGTAAGTAACAGAAGACATGATGAATGCGTACTATCCAATTCAAAATTCAAAACTATATGAGAATCAAGACAACAGAGTGAAGAATTACATTTTACAAGGATAGATAATCAGATTGTACACAGGAAAACAATAACTTGGAATAGAAGTTTACATGGTGAGCTACTGGCAGTAACGAAATACAGTACAGTGCATAGGGTGCAAAAATATAGTAAACACCGGATATTTCATTTTGGTTGTAATCGTGACTCATCCAGTGCATATGGTGATGACCTAGAAATATAGCACCAGTGTCTGTTCCAAGGTCCAAGATTAAGCCGACTAACGTGTGAGGGTAATAAGCTAAGCCACCAATATTAACCCTCCTGAGTTCTCCTCTTCAACTGTTAACCCAGCTAAACAACCTAATCGAGCCAAACAGTATTGCATACTAACTATCTTTGCTGCCGATGCCAAAAAGGAGTTAAGTAACTCAGTTATTTTAACACATAGTAAAGCACAGCTTTAAAGGTAGACAGTACAGGAACCCAAAAGTGCAATATTCAGCAGAAGAACTATTATCATGTTAACTTACTAAGAAGCTAATGATAGTGCTTGGTCAAGAAAAGGTTATTTGCTTTTCTTTCCTCAAAGGCTATCTAGTTTTTAAACACTGGCACTATCCTTTGAAGTCAGATTCATTGTACTAAGAAAGTCAAGTTGCGCACCAGGATCATCATCTTCGCCATCCGTATCCCAGAAGGGAGGGGACGTAGAGGGGCTCCCATTATCGACCTGGTCGCAGGACCGCCATTCAGACAAGGAATCACCAGACACACTGCGATCCTCATCCCCCAACTCAGCTGTGCTTCCAACAGAGTCGTCAGTTAGCATACCTCGAAACCTCAACCAGTCGATAAAGTGGTCGAACCTCCACACGGGTTCAGCTGTGCAACAGAAACAATAGAAGGATAAATTGGCTCAGAACTCAGCACGATCAATAACTTGAAACGACAAATTCTAACGAAACGTGTACTAAACCCTCAAAGCCCCTGCTACAGGCTACAGCATGAGTCCCATTTTCAGGGGGCACCGTCCACGGAAATTTCACTGACAGACAAACAGACAGACAGACAGACAGGTGGAAGGTAAAAGCGAGTATGGAAGACCTAACACGTATTCCACCAGCCAACGTAGAATCCATTCACAGCTCGTAACCCTCAATCACCGACAGAATAAGGCCAGAACCTAACCCTCAAACCCTAGACCCGCAGTCCGCACGAGCACACGCCGCAAACATCGCAGCTGCGCGGAGGCAACCGGCGGGCGCGGGCCACCCGATCCAGTGGCCTCCGGGAGAGCCTAGACCTTTTACCTGCGTCGGCAGCGGCAGCTGGCGGCAACGGCGACCTGAGAGAGTGCTGTGGCGGCGGCGGCTGCGAGGCGAAATGGGCAGACAGGAGAGGGGAGAGAGAGAAAAGAGAAAGTGGCGAGAATATTTGGATTGGGGAATTTATATCACCGAAGAGAGATGAGATGTGTGATGTGTTTCGTTCTTCCTCGCAAAGGTGTCTGGTACAAAAACGATTTCCAAAGAGGAAAAAAAAATGCCAGGTACACTTTTCTGACCCGAGATGCGCGCACCCGTGCGGCGGACCACGGATGGATGGGGCATTTTTGGGGACCGGGAAGGAGTGGAAGCCGGAGAAAACCGGAGGGGGCAAGCTGAACTTTCAGATCACATCTAAGGAAACTCTGAACACAAGTGCATATGTGCCGTGAAAAGCCATTAGAAACTTTGGATCAACACTTCAAAGAATTCTAGAAATGATTGTACGTACCTTTTTCTTCCGCGCGACGGTGATACGGGGTGACATGTGGATCGGGGCACGAAGTTGTCTGCTCGTCGCCTTGCTTTAATTTGCGGCGGAACACATCGAGGGCATGCCATAGTGGCGGCGTCATAGGTGGTCGAGACCGTCGGTGGCGGAATTACCTCGATGTCTTGAGGTATCGAGGTTGTGGCCTGGCGATAGATCTAGGTTTTGTGTGCTTTGGGATGCTAGGTTTCGGTGGGGTGAGATCTAGCGGCGGCGTGGGAGTTGGGGCAGTTGTGGCGGCGGAATATTTGCAGATCTAATCGTCGGCGGGATAAATAGATATGAAGGGTCTGGATGGAGCGGGCATTTCAATTGGTCTGGTATAAAGAGCGGCGACATCGCCATTCATTTAAAGAGCATTTATTGATGGTGAATCAAGTAAGATATGATGTATTAATTTTCAAATAACATTAATATTTATATTGTGAAATGACATAAACTAGCAACGGCTATGTTCGTAGCTTCTTTTTAGGGAGGAGAGATGTCATCTTAGCCAGACCTCGTCAATGGAAGGACATATGCGCTAGAAAATCCATTCAAAACTTTGGATCAACACTTCAAGGAATTTCCAAAAACGGCTGTGCAGGTGCGTGAGATGAATATTTTATCAAATTTTGAATGGATTGTACATTTTTTCTACGCGATACGGGGTGACATGAGTATTAGGGCATAAATATCACGGTAACGAGTTAAGTAGGCTTATCGGTAACTAGATTAGTGTTGAGATCAAATCTCGGATAAGTCATGTATCAAAGAAACAAAAGAAATTAGACATTAAGTTTGTGATTCAAATGACAGAGTTTCGTGAAATGCATGGGGGTCATTATGGGTATTCCGGTCCCGCTATTGATCATTGAAATCTCGATTATGTCTATGTCATTTTCGAACCGTAGGGTAACACACTTAAGGGTCTTACAACGTTTTGAGAATGTTATAGAAGCGAAGGCATCACCGATGAGAAAGAGATAATTGGAATCATTCTAAAGAGATATTATTGCAATAGTTCCGAAGAGGATCCGAATATGTTCGGAGCTGGAATAAGCCGAAAGGTGTTTCGGATTAATGAGGATTTTATAATATGCATTTATATATTAATTATGAATTAATATATTAAATACATATTTTAAAATTAATATTTATGGGGCAACTTCCTCAATTGGGACAAATCCGCGGAGGGATATGGCCTAGAGGGAAGCCACCCCAAAAAGGGCAACCGTAGCTGCTTCTAGCCCCGCTGGCTGGCCCATGTGGGCATGCACATGCAAGCGCGCGCGAGGGCAATAGTGAGTGGGCAGTGGCAGGCCAGCGGGCAGGCTTGGCCTACCCGCGGGTGGGGGTAAGCACCACACTCTTGCGGGCATGCTAGCAAGCTAGCCCATGCGGGAGATAGTGCTGCAGGCGAGCGGGGCGCAGGTGGGCCGCGAGGCCAAGGCCCACGCAACCAGCCGCCGATGCCGCGTAGGCTGCTGCTGGGCCGCAGGCGTGAGGCTGGCGCGAGGAGCCCACCCAATCACCGCCTTAGCCCAGCCGCCTGCCTCCCTCTTGCCTTTTTTCCTTTAGTTCAACCCCGGGACATTAGGGGTGGGAGTCCTCTCTTTTCCCCTATATAAAGAGGACTATATTGATGAGAAAAAGACATAACAAAATAAAAGGGAATTTTTTTCTCTCTCTTTGTAGGGGTTCCGCGTATGAAAACAATAAAATTTTATCCTACGCCCCTGAACCCCTGATGTTGCCAGGACCTATCTATTAGTAATGTAGTAATGGGAGGGGCTTTTCGCGAACTTACCCTTGAAGACCCAATAAAATTATCTCTCTTTCAGGAGAGTGTGGTTGATGTAGACGAGCCGAAGCCGACCTCAAGATCATGATGAAGTCCTTGCGCTCCTGAGGCTCCAACGACTTGAGTGCCTCAAGTGTGACACCTCGCAGGGAGTTACACACGTCCGGTGTCTGACGATGACTCCCACTTCCCCGATCCAGCAGCAGTTGCGGAAGTAGAGCTCCTGGATCCGAATCCCGCAGCGTGACGACGCTCCATGGTGAATATGGCTCTCGTTCGCACAATCCGAACTTGAGACCATGGTCACGAGAGAGAGAGAGAGAGAGAGAGAGAGAATATCAATTGGAGGTCTCCCCAAAAGTAAGGAAACCTTTATTGCATATAATGTGTATTTATCTAGCCAAATACCCCCACTATATATAGGGGGAGGGGAGGTACTACCTCCCTCTAAGTCCTGGGGTGAGACTAAAGGAGAGGAGAGGGGGAGGGGGAGGAGCCGCCGGCCACCCCATGGTCCCCACGCAGGGGGGCTAGCCCACTAGGGCGCCGGTCATCCCCTTGGCCCTTTCTCCTCTTGCCTTTCCCTAATGGGCCCTCTTCCCTCCGAAATTGTCCCATTAAGCCTTTTGACATTTAAATTAATTTTTTCTTTTATTAAATAATTATGAATAATGATTAAATCAATATTTAACATTCATTCACATATTATTCAATCTCCGTGGCTATGGAACACCTTCCATCTCCACTCCGGACATCCTCTGGACTTACCGAAACCATTCTGGTTTTCTCTCTTCTATTCTTTGGTGATTCTACCGATCCTAAAAACACTCTCTAAGCATCATCAAACCCTCAAGCGTGATACCTCATGGTTCGGGAACACTCCAGACATGGTCGGGACATTCCCGGACCAATGATCGATAGAGGGACCTAGATGGCCATGTGACCCCTGTGCATTCCATGAAGATCTTTCGTCGTTTGAACCGGGACAGTCATGTCGTATTCCCTTTGTATCTCGATACTCGCATTGCTCGAGATCTGATCAATGACATCACCATGTCGTGTTCAATCTCATTACGAACAATGCTACTTGACTCGTTCGACAAGTGATATCTGTATGATCAAATCACACGCTGCACAGCTATTGGATATAACTTCTCCGAGTGGGCCCTTGAGTATCTTTCCGTCACGTGGACGGACAAATCCTGCTCTTGGCATATATTGCCTCTACGGTTCCTCTAAACACCTGAACACACCTTTATTGTCACTGTATTACCAAGTGACGTTTGATGCTATCTAAGCATTCTCGGGAGACAGTGATTGATATAGCCTCACGGTCTAAAGAATAGTCTACGAGGATCCATTTCTAATCATCGTAACTTGAACTTCGTGACATGATTGGGTCACAATGTTTAGGTTGGGTATTGGTTCATCATCTCATTCTCAGAATGAGTTGACTCCATTTCCAACTAGCATAAATGCCACATGATCAGGAAACCTTGATCATCTGTTGACCAATGAACCAGTGATTAGAGTTTCACTGAGAACCCCTGGTTGTTTATATATCATACGTGTATTGATGTTTCCTCTCAATACAGTTATAGCATGATATAAAACTTAATCATAAACTTTATGAAATATGATAATAATCCTTATTATTATTTGTCTCTAGAGCATATTTCTAATAGTCTCTTACTTGCACTAGAGTACAAATAAACTAGCTGCATTTGTTCTTAATCATTGGCACCATATATCCGGTACCCTGAAAATACTTGCTCATGGAAGAGGTTGAGTCTTGGGCTTGTACTTTACAGTCCCAAATCCTTTGCAACTTACTAATGTCACCTTGATTAACATTAATACTTTATCATCACATGATAACATCTTTGTGCATGCATCGTCGCTATGGTAGCAGAACGAGGCCGAATTCCAGGAGCCTACAGTGACTTTAGATCAACCTCGAGGGCTTTCTCATGGGCATTGTGCCCTGGGACACATCATTCTACGTTAAAAGCGAACTAGCCCTGCCATAACATTATACAACACTTTAGATGGTACCCTTATCTATTATTATAAATGTAATCATCAAAATACGAGTGCACCCTGTGCAACTTTCGATGTTTTGTTCACCTTGTTTCCTACTTGACTTTAGTCGATATTACAGGAGTTTTCAACATATAACCTTACAACATAACTCTTTATGCTTTAAGATATGCCATCCTTTATGGATTTGGAAAACATGTCTACAGTTCTCTAACAGACACTGCGGACAAACTTAGCTCAACATTCCGTGATTCGACCTTAATCACTTTTCAAACCTTTCTTATTGGATCATATATTATGTTAAGTTATCATCATGGTTTTCTAAGATAGAACCTATGTCTCAACATAGTGGATGATGATCATACTTTTCTTTCTTTCAACCATTGATGTTAAACTTAATACTATTCCTAACTTGAGTTATTAAGGACCAGCTCCTTAATTAACTTCTATTTTGAAACCCTTTTTAGAATCCTTTAAGGAACACTACATAATATCGTAATACACTTGTTATCAACTTCTACCCCTTATAAATCATTATTTATTGGTACTTGCGCTTTTATTCTTAACACACTTAAGAATCACTCCTATAAGCTCCCACTCAAAATATGTTCCTACATATTTGGGTATGAGTCACTACTCTTACTCAAACTATGTTCCTACATATTTGAATTTGAGACTTATACTGCTACCACTCAAAAATATGTCATTCACATATTGTTTTAGGAAGACTTTTATAGCTTCCACTCAATTTCATGCAAATTGCATATCTACTCACTATTTTGAACGATTTCAAAATCCTTTGATCAAACATCAAACTTGGAGATTTACTATGAGATAATAGTACTTTTACTAGTTTTAAATCCACTAGACATTCGGCACACTTGAATCAAATTCATTTGAATTCGTCCAATACTTGACAAATTGTGCTTTTGTCATTCACCCCCTTTTTCCACATGGCTCTGCAGTCATTTAGGAAAATTCAAGTAACTCCTTTTACTTGTAAGATTCAGCAACGATTGCTTTCTAATCTCAAGTGAATTTTACTATGGGATTTCTCATAACTTTAGCTTACCATTATTTCCTTAATAGTTCGTAGGTATGTCATATTCTAGTAATCATGACAAATGATTCACAAATGTCTCCATACAAGATATGGGCTACATTTTGAATCCTACTTTATGTAATGAAAACACTAGTGGGGAAAACACAATGATCATTATCATTGATTCTTTCTTTTGTGAAGAGAATCGTTCAGGAACGTTTTCCGTTGCGCTTCTCAACACTCTGATGTAGGGTTTTGAATCCTCATCGTGTTTTTCACACTATCTTCCATTTGCTTCATAATCGAGAAATATCACTAAAAGCGATCTTTCTCAAGAATGCACCAAAATCCAAGCACTACAAGTTTTCCTTTCCTTTTGGTTTCAGCTATGGATTTTGTATTCAAAGTTTCCAATGAATACTCTACAAGGACTTATTCGCTATTTTTTGGTTATATCGTATAACCCCAAAACTTTTACGACGATCCATACTAGACATGGAGCCGATCTCACGAATCCACATGGTTCACTATATGTTTTAATTGAGTGCTAACTATTTCTAACTAATGGTCTCTACATCTACACTACAACGATTTATTTGGCGCCTTCTATTCACCCACTTTGATATCTAATATCATATTGTGATGCTTTGCATTTTGACGTTTCAAAACACTTTGCATTCCACAATTCTTTTTATACCATTCTTATAAAGTCTAATTTCATTACTATTGATCAAATCATAGTAATTAGATTATCATTTATCTTTAATACCATCTGTTGATGAAATAATTTGATCATATCAAATAGTTTCATATTCATGTTTCCTTTAGTAAACTTATTTACACATTTAAACAAACATATAATGATAATTACCATTTTGTTAAAACACAATACATCGAATATGTATTTACTTTCAACAATTCATTAAACACTTTGTATTCAAGTAATACCCAGTGTTTAAGTTATATTGCCGAACTTAGGCATGATTTACATGTGACGATAAATCGAATGACTTTCATATATTATCACATAACTTTTGAATTCAAACAATGGTTTCATTCATTAATGAACATATCATTAAGTTGGGTATTTTAAGGCATTTCAATATTTTACAAATGTTCATGTATTATCAATTAGTTTCAAACAACAAGGATAATTCACATATAATCAAACAAGACATGAACACAAATAGAAATCATTCATAAAAGTGGAACAACTGTTTGTTACAAGTTGATATGAATAACCGTCTCACAAAGTGTGAGACACACTAAAGAAGTTCACAGTCTTTTGATTACAATAACTATCCAAAACATAAACTAAGTGATAAATGGCGAGGGAGAGTGTCGTTTGGCCATCATCATCATGCTCGCCATCAACACGCAACCTCACCTCCTCTTCAGCAAGCACCTCTATGCAGAAGGACCTGTTTTTAGTAAAACAGAACAAGTATCAAATATACTTAACACTGCAAATGTGTTTGCAAGATTATAACATTTATAAAATTGTATATCAAATATACCTTTGTCATTGATGACCTCAGCGACAACGGGTTCAACCATCACATCTCTAAAATGTGATGTGAACTCGTGGAAATCCTGTGTTTCCGTGTCGCCTCTCATAATACAAGTCCCGACTTGTGCTTGGTAGCTTGGTGGCAGCGACTGTAGCACAATGCCATTTGTAAAAGATCCCGTCATCGAGCTATTCAGGAAGTATGCAGGCCTCATGTACGCATCATGCATGCGCTCCAAGTGGTCGTTAAGTGATGAGTTCTCCTCCATCTTAATGGAGAGGAAGTCTCCCATCAGCTCATGCTCCCATATGCGTGCTTGTTCCACGAAATGTGTCCTAAGCTGTATCATTACCGTACGAGGGTCAAGATTACCCACGAGTGAGCACAACTCATCAACTATCTCATAGCACATTATAACTGATATGAAGGTGGACATCTCACGATGGTAATAGCGGTCTTTCAGTTGCTTTGGGTCTCATAGAAACAGGGCTGCTCCAAATCCATCTCGTCGAGTATGTAGTTGACCAGGTTATTCTCGCTTAGGAGAACATGGAGATGCGCAACCCATATAGAGAAGTTTGATCCATCTAGCCTGAGCTTCTCTCCTTCTAACCAATCGTCAACAGGAAAGGTAGCATCGTGGAAAACCATTTTCTACATTTATAATTGCAAAAGAAATTTATACTAAGTTTATAATTAAATGAGTTAATAATAACTCCACTCAGAAACACCTATCTCCTGAAGGGTTCTAGTGATAACACGACCCCTTTCCCCCACATTGCCCCTGATTATCACGGCCATCAATGTGGGTTCTAGGGTGGATGCTAAACATCGGTCACATCATTCATGCGACTCGTGCTCGATCTTTCGACCATCCACATTCCGAGGCCATGTATCTGACGTGCTAGGCTTGCCAACTCAACCTTAGTGTATTCGATGTGCAACATGCTTACACCCACTGTATGCGAACATAGATATGTCTGACACCCGCTCATCACAGCATGCCTCATACCTAAGAACTTTCTTGGTGGTGCACACTAAGGGGGAATACAATCATTGGTAATTTTAAACAGGGATCATCTTATTAGGCTACCGTCGAGTATCTTATACTAGCACACAATAAGATATACAAACAATAATATTGAATGTAAATGCGATGTGATATGGTCCTTCATGTCATGATCTCTATCCGTCGTCACCATATTCGGGCGCCAGGGTTTCGGTGTTGTAGACACCAGGGTACCGGTGTCTTGCCGGCGTGGTAGTCCATCACCTCCGTGACTAACTACTACTACGTAACACAAGGTAATCACTTTACCTTTGCCACAACCATATCCCAAAGCAACGCCCCCTGCAAAACAAAGTTAGACGCCTCTACTTTATCTTTGCATATTTTATGTGGCTGAATGGGGTTTCGCACAAGAACCGTTCTTACCTACAAACTTTCACCACAACATTGATCAAGTAGTTGTCTATACTACACCCCTTTTGGGCCCTCCGATGCAAATGGCATACCAACTAATGCGAGAGAGACATACACCCCCCAAAGCCACTTTATACGGTACAAGCCGTATGTCAAGTGTGGACCAGTCTCGCGAATGAACACGTAAAGTCGGTTGGGGGCGCTTCATCAAGCATTGTTGCGGTATACACAAGTACACGTGGGAGGGTAACAACTAAAAGATCAACGCCCACACGCTACATCTCATGTGTTCTGCCCATACTATCATTACTATGCATAGATCTAGCTCTGATACCACTGTAGGGGTTCTGTGTATGAAAACAATAAAAAAAATTACCCTACGCCCCTGAACCCCTGATGTTGCCAGGACCTATCTATTAGTAATGCAGTAACGGGAGGGGATTTTCACGAACTTACTCTTGAAGACCGAAAAGCATTGTTAATGCTCAGGAGAACGTGGTTGATGTAGATGAGCCGAAGCCGACCTCAAGGTTGTGATGAAGTCCTTGCGCTCCTGTGGCTCCAACAACTTGAGTGCCTCAAGTGTGACACCTCACGGGGAGTTACACACGTCTGGTGCCTGACGATGACTCCCGCATCCCCGATCCAGCAGCAGTTACGGAAGTAGAGCTCCTGGATCTGAATCTCGCAGCACGACGGCGCTCCGCGATGAAGATGTCTCTCGTCCGCGCAGTCCGAACTTGGGACCACGGTCACGAGAGAGAGAGAGAGAGAGAGAGAGAGAGAGAGAGAGAGAGTATCAATTCAAGGTTTCCCCAAAAGTGAGGAAACCTTTATTGAATATCGTGTGTATTTATCTGGACAAATACCCCCACTATATATAGGGAGAGGGGAGGTACTACTTCCCTCAAAGTCCCGGGGTGGGACTAAAGGAGAGGAGAGGGGGAGGCGCTGCCGGCCACCTCCATGGGCCCTGCACGGGGGGGGGGGGGAGGGGGGGCTCGCTCACTGGGGCGTCGGCCACCCCCTTGGCCCCTTTCTCCTCTTGCCTTTCCCTAATGGGCCCTCTTCCCTCCGGAATTGGCCCATTAAGCCTTTTGACCTTTAAATTAATTTTCTCTTTTATTAAATAATTATGAATAAATGATTAAATCAATATTTAACATTCATTCACATATTATTCAATCTCCGTGGCTATGGAACACCTTCTACCTCCACTCCGGACATCCTCTGGACTTACCGAAACCCTTCCAGTTTTCTCTCTTCTATTCTTTGGTGATTCTACCGATCCTATAAACACTCTCTAAGAATCATCAAACCCTTAAGCATGATACCCCACGGTTCGGGAAAACTCCATACATGGTCGGGACACTCCCAGACCAATGATCGATAGAGGGACTTGGATGGCCATGTGACCCCTGTGCATTCCACGAAGATCTTTCGTCGTTTGAACCGGGACAGTCGTGTCTTATTCCCTTTGTCTCTCGATACTCGTATTGCCCGAGACCTAATCAATGACATCACCATGTCGTGTTCAATCTCGTTACCGAACAATGCTACTTGACTCGTTCGACAAGTGATATCCCTGTGATTAAATCACAAGTTGCGCAGCTATTGGATATAACGTCTCCGAGTGGGCCCTTGAGTATCTTTCCGTCACGTGGATGGACAAATCCCTCCCTTGGCATATATTGCCTCTACGGTTCCTCCGAACACCTGAACACGCCTTTATTGTCACTGTATTACCAAGTGACGTTTGATGCTATCTGAGCATACTCGGGAGACAGTGATTGATATAGCCTCACGGTCTAAGAATAGTCTACGAGTATCCATTTCTAATCATCGTAACTTGAACTTCATGACATGATTGGGTCACGATGTTTAGGTTGGGTATTGGTTCATCATCTCATTCTCATAATGAGTTGACTCCATTTCCAACTAGCATAAATGCCACATGATCAGGAAACCTTGATCATATATTAACCAATGAACCAATGACTAGAGTTTCAATGGGAACCCCTGGTTGTTTATATATCACACGTGTATTAATGTTTCCTCTCAATATAGTTATAGCATGATATAAAGCTTAATCATAAACTTTATGAAATATAATAATAATCCTTATTATTATTTGTCTCTAGGGCATATTTCCAACACTCTTCATCTGTTGAATCTCGTGAGTGCAGTCCCACGAAGGATTGTGCACGTGGGAGACAACACCACCAGCACGCTGTCGCATTGCTGGATCCAACTTCCAAAGGGTCTATTTCCGCATCCCGGTTGGATCAAGGAGAACGGGAGTCGTCGTCGGACACCATACGTGTGCGATACCTTAGGGGCGCTACCACTTGTGGCGCCAGGATGTCTTATAATTACAAGGAGGTGACATGCGAGGAGCAACACAATCGACTATATCACCAACGTTCCCCGCGAAACATACCACTTTTGGTCTACAAGGGCATGTCACCGAAACTCCATCCCCGTTGTTGCGTGAACTCGTAGATAGATCTTAGCATCGGGTGTTGCGCTAGCTAGGATTTTTGTGTTTTCTTCTACGAACCCCTTCTATGGTATCAGAGTTGATCTATGCGTATTTATGCTAGCATGAGTAGAACACTTATTGAATGTGGGCATGATCGCCTAGTTGTTACTATCCTATATGTACTTGTTCATATTGCGGCACTGTGAGATGAAGCAGCCCATGCCAACTTTACGTGTAATCTTACACGAGACTGGTTCCACGCTTAACATACGGCTTGTACCGTATACGTGGTCAGTGGGTGTGTGTCTCTCACAGTATTTAATATGGTATTTAGAACAGAGGGCCCTGAGAGGGACGTAGTAGAGACAACTATTTTAACAATGTTGTGGTTGATATTCGTAGGTATGAACGGTTTTATCTCGAAAGCCCTAATAGCCATGTAAAATCTACAACTAATAAAGTAGGGGCATCTAACTTTATGTTGCGGTGAGGGGCTAGTAATATGATGAGGTTATATTCATAAATCCTTATAGGCTTCGTGTAAAACAACCATTGAGTGACGCCAGACCATTGTATCGCTTTGGTGGTGCATTATGGGGATCATGGCGTAGCACATGATGGAGATAATGGTGCATAACATTAAGGACCGCATCATATTACACTTAAGAAAATTACATATGATGTTAATTTTGTGCATCTTGTTGTGCTTAGTTGTATTAGATATGCGGCGATAGTTACAACATGATCCCTAATATACTACCAACTTTAGTGTTCTCCCTAAAGTGTGTACCACCAAGAAAGTCCATCGTTATGAAGCAGGCTATGAAGATTGGGTGCTAGACATATCGACGTTTACATACGATGGGTGCAAGTCATGTATGCACTAGGAATACACTTAGGTTGAATTGGCGATCCTAGCATGTACATACACGTCCTCGGAACACAAGAAGATCGAAAGGTCGAGCATGAGTCACATGTATGATGTGATCGATGGATCTAGTCCACCCTGGCAGTTGTATCAAAGGCTGTGAGGGATCGCGCGATCGCTAAAACCATCTTAGGGATGATGATTTTAGTGGGATCTCTAGTAATAATTTGATTATCAAACTTTAAATCCTATTATGAACTTAGTCTTATGTCTTTGCAACTCGTAAACCTTTATGTTTCAACCACGGTTCTCTTTTTCGTGATGAGTTGCTTAGAGTAGACGGGTCCAATTTCATAGACCGGTATCAACTCCTAAAGGGTGTCCTTCAAATGAATGACACATTATTAACTATACAAGAGCCACTTGGAGATGATCCCAATGGTGATGCAAGTCCTAAGGATTATAATGAGTCCCGCGAATGTCGTGAGAAATTCGTGCATACAGTTCAGCATGGAACCTGAATTGCGTGCGCATTTTATGCACACTAAATCTTTTGACATAATCATGGAGTTGAGGATAATGTTTGATGAACAAGTTAGTCTTATGAAGTTTGAGCTCCTTGATAAGTTTGTTTCATATAAGATGGAAGAAAACACGTGTTTGGATGACCACATGGAGATTATGCATGACTTGCATGAGTCCCTCGTATATGATGTGGATTAGTGGATGGATTAAAAATTGGCGATAGATGGGGTGTTGCGTTCGTTTCCTCCCAGCTAAAAAAATTTCGTCAAAGGATACGTCATGAGAAAGGAACAATTATCCTTCCATGAGTTCCTAGTGCAGTTGAGAACTATGAAGGTAGAACCCATTCGATGGGGGGGTATATATGATATACATTTTATAAATGTATTTCTCACAAAACACTATTATAGTTACATCAAGTATAATGATACTTGTTCTTGTTTTATGAAAACATGACCTTCTGCGAGGGCGTTGCGTGGAGAATACAAGGAGACTTGGCGTGTTGATGACATGCAAGATGTTGATGACGAACGACACCTCTCTGTTTGCATTTATCATCTAGATTAGTTTGAATAGATTTTGTAATTGTTTTGGTGTGTGAACTTATTAATGTGTCTTGCATCTTGCGAGACGGTTATTCATAATGAGTTTGTAACAAATCAGTTGTTATACTATTATCAATGATTTCTATTACAGTCACATTTTTTGATTATGAATGTGTTATTCTCACTTTAGTCCTGATGATAATGTGTTGTGCATTTATAAAGATCAAAGATAAAAGATATCCAAACTTAATGATGATTGACACTACAATTTAAGTCATAATAGTATTATATACATTTGTGTTTATGAAAACATGACGTCATGAGTTTTAACTCCTTAACGTCTACAATACTATGCCATTAAGGCAAAAGACGACTTAAACAAAATACGCTATAGTAAAACAGAATGTATGAATTGTTGAATACTGTACATAGTGATGTATTATTCATCAATATAGTAGAAATCATTATTTTAAAATGAATGATTGTAGAATAAAGTGAGTAAAAGGTATTCATGTTGATGAAGCAAGAATTTGAAACCATTTGAAGCGTGTGAATGTATTCAGCATAAAAGGATATGAGATTAACAAAGAATACAAGTCTCTATGATTCGATCAAACCGACTAGTATTTGAGTTAATATCTTAGCACATAAAAGGTATGTGAAAATCGTTTCAAAAATTGTGATGGTTAAATATATCAAAAGTCTTGATATGCCTTGACATCACAATTATAATGTATTAGATACACATTGTCTGAAAGAAAATCTATAAATGGATTATTATAGAACTAGAGGTATAAGTCATACAATCCACAAGCACTTAAGAAATAGGGAATCATCCATATTTGTGGAAACAACACCATAAAAGTTATGGCACGTTCAATTTTATAGAGACTTTGATAAAAGTCATTATAGATAGAACAAATCTTTGTAGAGATGTTCATAGGAAACTATGAGAATAAATCCTTCATACATAAGAAGGCAAACTAGATGTTGCCTAGTGAGCTATTATCAAGAAAAAATTCTCGATAGTAGTATGATGGAAGGAAGTAAAAGTTTGAAATTAAGATATTCGATCTTACCCCAAATGTCGAGTAGCACAACAAAATATGTTTCGTGAAACAAAACTTTGCAGATGAGGTGAAACTAATGATTATGATCACAAATTTTTGATTTAACAACTTTGCTAAAGTAAGTAGGATTCAATATTGCATTTCCAGCCTAGTGGAAATACATTGTTGATCCACTTGTCATAATAATTGAATATGACATACCTATAAACTACGAAGAAGCAATGATGGTCCTAATTACAAGAAATGATTTAATAATCATGAAATATTGTAGTAAGTTATGTTTAAGATTGGAAAGTAACCGTTGCTTAATATTATCAAAGTCAGTGGTTACTTGATCCTTCCTTCCTGAATAACTGTAGAGTTATAAGGAAGAAATGCAACTTTTAAAATAAAAGGACTTAAAAGCACGATTTATCATGAAGTTTGTCTCGACAAATTTAATGGTTACCTACAAAAGTGTAGCAATGGTTAAAGTCTTATGCATTTTCATTTAGCAGTCAAATGCTAATATCTCATAATGAAAAACCTCTTGATTTAATAAATGATCAAATAATTTTGGAATTGCCAAAGTATCGAGAAGGCCAATACTTGTGAAGTATTCAAGTGGGAGCAGAATGGCTTCTTGACCAAGTGTGTTAGTGACATATTTGAGTGGGTCCGCAAGGATAAACCAGAATGGCTCATATATGATATCATATTTGAGTGGGAGCATGACGGGCATCAGAATATATGTGCTTGACATATAATGGATTGTCTAATTGATATTAGTGATATTTAAGGGTTAAATATTCTGTGAGTGAAGTTGAACAAAATCTTGCATATTGAAATCCATTGAGATAGATCGACGTATTCAATAAACATTAAAGTTTAAATGTTTCTATTTGGATTCTGAAGAGGGTTCAAAATTCTAGATTGGATTCTGGAATGAGATCAGAATGGAACAAGCATAGAAGGTTGTTCTAGCTTGTTGATCTTGGTGAAACATTTGTATGAACAATGAATGTTGATAAGAAGAAAAGGGATGATCTGCATCCCATATGATTTGATCATATGCCTCTTCTACAAATCAACATGTTATATACATGGCTAAAAATGTGACACGCGTTCTTAAAAGAACAGGTTCTGAGGTGATTCACAAATCACTAAACAAAAATTAAGTATATCATCGGAAACTTAGAGAAGGATGTACATAGATATGAGAGTAGGTAACTACTTCAGGAATAGCAAGTATAACAAGGTTTGGTTAATGAAGTTTGACTTCAACTGAGTACATTTCTAGTATGATGACAACAGTGGAAGTTCTCATGACTGATCGACCGTCATTGAAAATACTTAGAAACAAAGTCTCACTTTGTCACCAAACAAATAATTTTAATAAATATGAGATAATGGCATAGTGTTAGGAGACACTTAATGGATCACCGAAGATATATAGATCTGGTAAAATAGATCAAAGACAAGATTTTTTCACTAGCATGCATGATCAAAACACATGGGTTTGTGATCAGTAATAAATGCAACTCAGCTTAGCACCACTTTCCCCTCGGGCCGCCTCATGCGCGGCTGCTCTGGGGGCTCCTAAACCCTAACAAAAAGAGGTGCCCTGATCTGGTCTCTCTGGCCGCTGCCGCCGTTGGGGCCGGTGGTGGAGGCCACGCTCGGCCGCCAAAGGCGGGGGCAACGGCGATGCACTCGGCAGGCCCTCCTTCACGCGGAGGCGCGACCTCATAGGGGTGGCGGCGGTGGAAAGTGGGTCCGGCGGCATGACCTGGGTGGCATCTGCTGGAGCATGGCGGGGGCACAGTGGTGTGGCGGGGCTCGGCAGGGAGTACATGATGGTGGCAATGATGGTGGGGCTTTGACAGTGTGAGCGAGATGCGGTGGCATGGGCCCAATTCGTCGAGGCGATGACGACGAGTGATACATTGCTAACGTATCTATAATTTTTGATGTTCCATGCTTGTTTTATATCTACTTTCTTATGTTTTGTCCACACTTTGGAGTATTTTTATACACTTTCTTGGACTAACCTATTAACAAGATGCTACAGTGCCAACTGCCTGTTTTCTGCTGTTTTTGGTTCCAGGAAAGTCAAAAAATGAATATTCTCGGAATTGGACGGGACAAAATCCAAATTCAATATTTCACCGAGGGGGACACGGAGCCAGAAGACGAGACGGAGAGGGTCCAGAGGCTAACCACGCCACCTGGTCGCGTGGGCAGGCCTGGCCCGCGCCAAGGAGTGGTGTGGCCGCCTAGGGCACCCCCTAGGCCTCCCCTTTTGCCTATAAGAAGCCTCCGATACAGAAACCCTAAGTACCCGATCAAAATTCCACGAAAGAGTCTGTAGCCGCCGTCATCTCCATCCCTAGATCGGGAGGGATCTGAAGCTCTTCCCGGCATCCTGCCGGAGGGGAGAATTCACCCTGGAGGCCTTCTTCATCACCATGACTGCCTCCGGTGTGATGCGTAAGTAGTTTATCCCTGGACTACGGGTCCATTTAGTAGCTAGATGGTTGGTTCTTCTCCTTTATGCTACCATGTTTAGATATTGTGAGCTCCGTTCATGATCAAGATCATCTATTTGTAATCATACATGTTGTGTTTGTGGGGATCCGATGGATATTGAGATGCTATTTCAGATTGATTATTGATTCTATCATGTCTTTGTTATTTGTGATCTTGCATGCTCTCTGTTGTTAGTAGCTATCTTGGTCGAGTAGATGCTAGCAACTCCAAGAGGGAGTATTTATGCTCGATAGTGGGTTCATGCCTCTAGGAATCTAGGGAAGTGACAGAAATCTCTAAGGTACAAGATGTGTTGTTGCTACTAGGGAGAAAACAACAATCCTTTGTTCATAGAACAATCGTATTTTTTACTTTACACGTAATGCTTAACGCAATTATCTATTGCTTGCAACTTAATACTGGAGGGGTTCGGATGATAACCTGAAGGTGGATTATTAGTCATAGATGCAGCTGGATTACGGTCTATGTATAATGTTGTAATGCCCAATCAAATCTCATAGGAGTCAAGATGATTAGTATATGCATGCATGCTTTCTCGGTGTCTGTCAGTTGCCCCGCTGTAATTTGTTCACCCAACATGTCATCTATCTTAAGGAGAATCACCACTAGTGAACTATGGACCCCAGTCCTTTCTTTTACTATCAATCTACAATGTGCTATTTACTATTTTCTGTTTACCTTCTGCAAGCAATTACTATCTTCCACACAATACGTTTAATCCTTTGTTTTTAGCAAAACCGGTGAGATTCACAACCTCACTGTAAGTTGGGGGCAAAGTTCTGTGGTTGTGTTGTGTAGGATTCCAAGTTGGAAACAACACCTTGGAGGTGTTTCCTTGCTCCTACTGGTTTGATAACCTTGGTTTCATAACTGAGGGAAAACTTGCTATTGTGCTCATCATACCTTCCTCTTGGGGTTCCCCAACGAGCTCGATATATTTTGAGCCATCAACGAGGCTCGGCCAGGAAGGTTCCTGGGGAGCAGCGGCCGACCATCTCTGTGCTGCGGGCACGCGGCGGCGCTATCCCGCAGCCTGCCAGCTCGGGAGAAGGAGGCGATGGGAGGGCTCGATCTGGGTCACCACGGGCCCGATCTGGGCTTTCTTTTCCTTATGGTGGTTGGTGGCTGCCCCCTGTCCGGGTTGGAGGAAGAGGATGGTGAAAGGATCGTATGGGCACCTAGAGGGGGGGTGAATAGGTGGTTCTTCAAATTTTACTCATTTTCAATTTAGGGTTTGACACAAAAGGTAAATTCTCTAGATTATGCAACTATGGTGAATTTACCTATATGTCAATCTAGCACATATACTAAGCAAGAACAAGATAAGTAAAAGTGCGGTAAAGGATAGAAGTAACCAAAGTGGAGCACGCAGAGACACAAGGATTTGTTTCCCGTAGTTCCTTCCTTTTGAGGGGAAGTATGTCTACGTTTGGAGAGGGGGTGGTTTCAAACCACCAACACCACGAGAGGCCTCCCTTATTCTCCAATGAACCTCACCCCAACGGGTTCGATTCACCTCTTCCACTATATGGCAACCTTCGAGGTGGAAGCCGGCACCTTTACAACAAGTTCGAGGCACACATCCATAACCTAATTGGAGGCTCCCAAATACAAGCTAGTTGTCAAACAATCAAAGACAAGCTAGTAAGAACCAAATCACAAGCTAGGGTTTCCAATGAAACACTAGAGCAAGGGCCCTCAAGTGAATGAGGGGGAAATGAAGATCTCTCTTGGTGAAGCTATAGATCAAGGCCTCCTCCTTCGAGATGGTTGAGTGAAGAGATCTTGTGGATTTGGTGGCTCAAATGATGTTGGAGTTCTTGAGGTAGACGAGCAGCATCCAAGGTAGAAGAAGGGGCCTTTATATAGGGCCCCTGGACTTAGAGCTGTTGGGAGCCACTTACCCCGGACAGTCCGGCCAACACCATCTGGACAGTCCGCCGCTGCCGGACACTCCGGGCGAGACCAACCGGACACTCCGGCATGGACAAGTTTTCGGCTAGTGTCCGAAGTGGCACACAGAACATCCGAGCAGGTCGCCCACTTCCTAGGGGCGGATAGTCCAGCCGAAACCAACCGGATAGTCCAGGCGGGCCGGACACTCCGACGCGAGCCAGCTGGACAGTCCGGCATGGACTTCTTCCTGCACATACATAATCCTGGGACAACCCTATTTCTTTAGTGCACAAAACTCTCGAGTATCTGATATCTCCTGCAACATTTAACAACAGATTAAACTATCCAAGTGTTGTCAACAAACATCAAAATCATAGGAATGGCATAAATGCCCTTTTAATCTCCCCCTTTTTGGTGTTTGATGACAACCCACAGATTTGCATATAGGATAGATAATAATTTTGACAATAGAAGATTTACAAAATATAGTAAGGCTCCCCTAGATGTGTGACCATTTTTAGCTTTGCATTTGAATACAAGATCACACATCCTAGGATCATATCCTCACTAAATTTTGAAGCTAACGAGTTATGACATGATATAATAACAACTAGATCGATAAACTAGGCATAACATAGTTATTTAACATAACCGGGTAACATAAGCATGCCACCACACACATAACGGAGTTCCACACAACATAGTACTCAAACAAGTAGTCAAAGAAGTAGGATAAAGACACGTGGCTTCAAAGAGGCAAATCGAAATAACGTGAAGCTCGTGCACCCATGCAAATCCCTGGTAGCAACCTAATAAAGGGGCTACTTATCCCCTTTGGCATCGAGACACCAAAAAGGAAAAAGAGCACAACTAAAACGTCTCAATGCCATCTCTAGCCATTGTAGTCGTCCTCCTCCTCCTCCTCCTCCTCATCCTCTCCCTCATCCCCATCGCCATCCTCATCATCCTGATCCTCCTGAGTAGAGCTCTGGCCATGAGGGCAAGAAGAAGAAGACACATCCTCAAACATGGACCAGTCCACACGTCCCTGACTCCAGTGACCATAGGAAAGAGTGCCATCTGACGCCTGTTGCTAAGTAGGATCAACATCCATGGGCTGGTTGATCCACTTAAGTTCCTTCATGACATTCATGTTTGCCTTATAGGCATCATACTAACCATGGCGAATATCAATGTTCTGGCATAGGAGAAGCTTCTTCCACCAGGAGGCCTTCTTCACCTTCTTGTGCACTTCCTCCTTGGAGGAGGTGAAGCGATATGCATTGCTAGCATGCTTCATGCGAGGGCCACGAGTCATAGCCTCGGGTACCTCCTCAGACCCGCCATCACTGTCAGAAGCGTCAGCATCCATCTCATCATCCTCAAATATGTCCTGAGTAGAGGGGTAGCCACGAGGTGCCTTGGTGGTGGGGGCAGCTTTCCTCTGTAGCTTGGCAGGAAGGTGTGCAATAAGGTCAGTGTAGAGTAGTGGAGTGACTAGAGCCTGAGCATCAATGAGCCTCATCACATAGGGAGCAAATAGAGGACACTTCTTGTCAGTGATACACTTGTACATGTCCTGGTAGATGAAATCCATGACATCTATGGAACCACCAGGATGGTTTGGACCGTGATCATACACTGAGTGAGCATGGGCCATAAGATTGATCTCTGCACCTCTCATCTCATCCTTGTTACCCGCCTTGGGAGTGAGAGTGTGGCGAAACATGTGAAATAGAATGTTGTAGATGAGCATGATGTTGGTGGTTTGGCCAACCACACCATTATGAGAGTAGATTGGGGCCAACAACTTCTTGTCATATGCTTGACCATGTACATGCATCCGGTGACTGAAGGGGATCCGCAGCAGAAAACAAAAAAATTCCTATGTTGGAACCCCGAAACTGCCTAGGATCTATCTATATAGTAATGCGGTAACGACCGATACGTAGAGAATACATACCCTTGTAGACCGTACGCGGTTAACGTTCCGCGGGGAACGTGGTTGAAGTAGTCATACTCGTAGCCGACCTCAAGGTCGTGAAGCTCCTCGCAGGTCACCCCTTGCTCCTTCTTCATCTTCATCGTGCAGCAGCTCCGGCTCACGACATTTAAGCACCCCAAGTGTTGCGCCTCGTGTCTTCGTACACATCCGGTGCATGATGAGACCTCCGTCTCCCCGATCCCGCCGGGAGTGCGGAAGTTGATATCCGGCTAGGAATCCCTACAGTGCAACGACGTGCTGCATGTGTGCCTTGATCGCACAACCCAGACTTGGGGCCATGGTCACAAGGTATAGAGAGAGGGAGGGAGAAAGTAAACCAAAGGACTTCTCAAAATTGTTGGTTTAATCCCACCCATGGGCACCCCTTTATCTACTAAAAGGAAAAACCAGGGATTTTTGTCCCCAACCGGATGGGCCGAATCTGGGCAGCCCAAACAGCAAGAGGGAGGCAGCACACAGCAGCCTGGGAGGAGGGGCGGCCGAGTGGGCCTTGGCGTGGCCCATCTCGCGCCTGCCAGCCACCTGCCCGCGGCAGTGATACATTGCAAATGTATCTATAATTTTTGATGTTCCATGCTTGGTTTTATCTATTTCTTATGTTTTGTTCCAACTTTGGAGTACTTTTCATATGATTTCTTAAACTAACCTATTAACAAGATGCCACAGTGCCAGTTGCCTGTTTTCTGCTGTTTTTGGTTCTAGGAAAGTCAGAAAATCAATATTCTCGGAATTGGACCGGACAAAAGCCAAAGTCGATATTTTACCGGAAGACTCACGGAGCCAGAGGACGAGATGGAGAGGGGCCAGGGGTGGGCCACACCACCTGGTGGCGCGGGCCAGTCCAGGCCGCGCCAGGGGTGGTGTGGGCCCCTCCGGCACCCCCTCGGTCTCCCCTCTCGCCTATAAGAGCCTCCCGATGCAAAAACCCTAAATCATCAAGCCTCCAGCCACGAAAATTTCCGAAGCGCCACCGCCACTGAAAGGGAGATTCGAGGGACAGAAAGTCTCTATTCCGGCACCCTGTCGGAACGGGGAAGTTCCTCGGAGCCATATCCATCGATCTCCACCACCATCGCCATCACCATTGCTGATTCCCATGATGAGGAGGGAGTAATTCTCTCTCGAGGCTAAGGGTTCTACCGATAGCTATGTGTTCATCTATCTCTATGCATGATCATATTGTGATCATGAGCTTTGTAATCAAGTAAATCTACCTTGCTACTCAAGTGCTTTAATTGATCTCTGCTCTCCCCATGTGTGTGAAAGTGACAGCGTGCACACCATGGTGGCACTTAGGCTAGATATTACAAATACTTGTTATGAGTTATATTTGGAGTTGGATGTCTTTATGAAATTGTGGTGTTTGTTGGAACCATCTAGTGCTCAAGGTGACAGTGTGGGGTTATCTAGATAGGAAAGACTTACTTTGAGGTGTGCTGTTATAGCCCTACTGTGGATTAGAGTGTCCAACCGAAGAGTAGTTAAGAGTAGTATCATAAAGAGAAGATATTTATATGAGAGTGTTCACTAGTGAAAGTATGATCCCTAGGCCTTGTTTCTAAACATTGAAACACCATTTGCAATTAGATCTGTTAAATGTTTGCTTGCTTTCATCTTTATTTCAGTTTACCTTTAGTTTTTTCCCACGCCAACCACACACCAGCAAGCTATTTTCTATCACCGTTACCACTTATAATTATCTATACCACTTGTATTTCACTATCTCTTCACCGAACTAGTGTATTTCACTATCCAAGATTGCTTGGCTTGGGCTTTCGAGTACATTTTCCTTTACCACTCCTCTAAAGAACCAATCATTATTCTGAAATTGGATTTTGCTAAAGCATTTGATATGGTGGAACATGAAGCAATCTTACAGATTATGCGCCACAAGGGATTTAATGACAAATGGCTCAGTTGGATTAGAGCAATCTTGTCCTCAGGTACTTCTGCGATTCTACTGAATGGCATCCCAGGTAAACAGTTTCATTGTAAAAGGGGTGTTCGGCAAGGCGATCCACTTTCGCCACTACTGTATACTTTCAGCTCTGATTTATTACACTCTGAGGTGAATGAAGCGATGATAAGAGGAGAGATTAGCAAACCAATTCATACCAACGAGGAGGATTTTTCGATAATACAATACGTAGATGATACATTGATGGTTATGCCCGCTGATATAGAGTAGTTGAGAGCACTCAAACGTCTACTTCATAGTTTCTCTTTATCTACGGGATTGAAAGTGAACTATGCCAAGTCTCAAATGATGTCTATTAATACACTTGCCGGTGATATGAGGATCTTATCAGAGGACTTTGGCTGCCAGTGGGAAATATGCCTTTCACTTATTTGGGGTTGCCGCTGGGGACTACTAGACCGACAATTAGTGAGTTAATGCCACTGGTTTATCGGTTAGAAAGGAAGTTAACATCAAGTTCTAGCTTTTATCTCAGGGGGCAAGATTACAACTAATTAATTCGGCTTTGTCATCAATGCCATTACATTTTCTGTGCACCTTGCAGCTGGCTAAAGGTCTCACGATACAATTGGATAGGATTCTTAGACAATGTCTATGGAGAGACCAATCGGGTGAACCAAAATAGTCTCTCGCTGCCTGGGAATCGGTATGCTTGCCCAAGGATAAAGGAGGATTAGGTGTGGTGGATTTCCAGAAAAAAAATGCTGCGTTATTGATTAAATTTCTTGACAAGTTCTATAATAAAAAGGATGTACCGTGGGTGCAGCTGGTGTGGAGTGCATACTATGGCAACAAAATTCCACATGCTCAAAATTTGTGTGGATCCTTTTGGTGGCGCGATGTACTAAAACAAGTGGACAACTTCAGAGGTGTGGCTGCTGTTAAACATGGGAAGGGAGATACCTTCCTTTTTTGGTCAGATAATTGGTCCCTCCAGGAAGTATGCATGCTATTAAAAATAGGTTTCCTCGCCTATTCTCTTTTGTGCTAAATGAAAATATGTCTGCTAAAAGAGTCTACTTGGAGACGAATATACTTTCACTTTTGTACCTACATCTTTCAACTGGGGCTTACCAAGAACTAAATCAGTTACAGTCTATTATGGAGTCGAATCCCCTTTTTGATGAGAATGATAGATGGTCATATTGTTGGGGAGAGGGATATTCTCCTGGAGAATTTTATAAGATAATCCATCAGCATATTTCAGCCCCTATTATGTACTCTTGGATATGGAGATCAAGTTGTATGATGAAGATGAAGGTGTTTGCTTGGCTACTCGTGTGAGATAGACTGAATACGCGAGACCTGTTACAGAGACGACATTGGAAGGTGTCTGATGACACACATTGTGAGATGTGCCCCACACGTGCATATGAAAACATTCTTCCAGTGCAACTTCAGTGCCCGAGTTTGGAACTATTTGTAGATTACATGGTATAACAATGACGATATTCAGCAGTCTATGACATGGGCAAGGAGAGAATTCGCACAGCCATTTTTTATGGAAGTGGTAATTTTGGCCTGCTGGAATATTTGGTTACTCAGAAATGGCAAAATTTTTAGGCAGGAAAAGCCTTCTTTTGCGAAATGGAAAGCACAGTTTCTACATGACATATCTTTACTGCAGCATCGAATTAAAACAAAGCACAGAGTTGCTATGTTGGCATGGATTGCAAACCTACCATAGGTCACAGGCTTGTTTTGTTTGTCTTTGTATATCCGGTCCTGTACATACTGTACATACAGTTCGTTGTCACAGGTAGTTTTTTTGTTGTTAGTATTTTTGTTTTCTCTCACTTTGTGTAATTGGTTTGATGTTTTATGAGCAATAAAATTGTTGTGGGGCAGTTGCCCCACAGTTTCAGGTAAAAAAAAAACTAGTGCACCTATACACCTGACAAGTTTATTGGGTGTGTTGGGGACATAAGAGACTTTTTGTATCTTGATTGCAGGGTTGCTTGAGAGGGGATACCTTTGACCACTTCCTCCCTAAGTTCGATAAACCTTGGGTGATCCACTTAAGGGAAAACTTGTTGCTGTTCTACAAACCTCTGCACTTGGAGGCCCAATAACTGTCTACAGGAATAGAACTGCGTAAACATAAGACGGCAGCGACCAATGCTCCGCGCTAGGCTGGCGCTCGCCCGTGCAGCTTTCCTGGCAGTCGGCGCCTTGCCTGGCCCGTGCAGCTTGCCTGGCAGTCGGCGCCTTGCCTGGCCCGTCCAGCGCCCCGGGTGGGCCGCCGCCACTCTCCCCCGGCCCGTTGGCCAGCGCCCGGGTGGGCTGCTGTCGACGTGACCCGGGTGGGCCGGCTGACCCTGCGGCCCAGCCAGGCCAGCTCCCTCGCGAGCTCCTTGGGCCGGGGTCGAGCTGGGCCCAGCTGTGGCAAGCGCAGGCAGCTATTTTTCTTTTTCTTTTTCTTTTTCCCTTTATTTTTTCTGCAGCTTTTATTCTAGGCTATTTCCCTCCGGGATTTGGCCTAATATAAAATTTTCCTTTATAAATCTTAATCTAAATATTATTTAGAATATATTAATTCACAATTAACATATAATAAATATATATTTAAATTCCCATTTATCCGAAAACACTTTTCTGGGTCTTTTCCTTTATTCTTTCTCCGAATAACTTTGGATCTCTCTGCGGAACGATTCTGGCTTTCTCTTTCTCTACTGTGATTCGTCTTACGAATGATCGCTCTCATCGTACCCTTAAGTGTATCCTCTCATGGCTCGGGAATGCTCTAGACATGATCTGTATCAATGATCAACAGAGGGACCAGGGATATCCATGTGACCCCTATGCATTCCTGATGACAATGTCGTTTGAATCACCGAATGTTGCATCCTTGGCCTTTTGTTTCTCGATACAACTTGTCCGAGATCCGATCATTGGTATCCCATACCTTGTTCAATATCGTTCACAACAAGTTATGTTTTCTTGTTACCGTGATATTACATCCCCGTGACCTAGTCACATGTTGCAACACTTATGGATGTAATCTCACCAAGCCGGC
The DNA here is from genome assembly GCA_910589775.1 of Avena eriantha. NCBI lineage: Eukaryota > Viridiplantae > Streptophyta > Magnoliopsida > Poales > Poaceae > Avena > Avena eriantha. Next base: position 281,524,572 of record OU342746.1, on the reverse strand, counting down.
CTATGTAACTTTACCCGTCATGTGGGTGAACAAATCCCGGTCTTGCAGTCACATGTCATCTACTGTTCTTCAGAATACCCAACATACACCTTTATAACCACTATTGTCAACACCCGGATTTTTAATCCCAGATGCTTGTTATGTCATTCATCGCAATCCCAGGATTACCATTTTCCGAGACATAACAGATTGGATATCACAGTACATCATCCATTACGAACCATACATAAGGTCTTACACAAATAAGGATCTCATGATCCAGTCTTAATACAACAAGCAGCGGAATAAAAGATAAGCGTAGCGGTGGGGTCCATCTTCAGGGGCACAGGCAATGCCGACGAAGGCAGATAGTCCTAGTTATCATAGCCGTCCTGCTGGCCATCATCTTGGTAGTCTCCTTCATAGTCTGCCATGAGAATATCTAGGGACAAAAGCCATGAGTACTCTTTAAGTACTCGCAAACTACCACTAACAAGTAGTATAGTTCTACAGTAAAGTGCTAACTCTAAGTTAATTATAAAGTTAAGTTTGAAACCTAAGCTGAGTTTAGAAGCAAAGAAAGATAAAATAAAGTTCTAGAATCACTTAAGTTGGGAAGCTAGTGTCATAGTCACAACCCTGTTGTGGTCAAGTCAAGGTTCATCATTTCTTTCATAAGTTATTTTGAAAATATCTGACAACGAAACAGTATGGCCATTCCAACTGTCCATAACCGCGGACGTGGCTATTCGAATAGTTTGACACTCTATAGAGGTGGTACACTTTCACCATAAGATTCAATACATCTATCAAGGATAACCCTGAATCATCATACTTAGTATGCAGATAATCAAACATAACCTTTCCTTTACACACCCTAGTATAAGCACCTCTCCTATGAGCATGGCCTCCCAACCATGACCATTTGTCATCTTGGGCACTGCATAGGTGGACAACATTGAGAGGTATCCTCAGTTCAAACCTCTCCCGCGAGGGAACTAATACTAATGCATATAAATTTCCAGCTAAGCCTTACCCAATTCAGGTATTGTGGTTGTACGGTAAAATTGGAATGGTATCGCATCCGAATCCAACCATCAGTTTTTGTAAAAGGGTTAAGGCTCATGCCTCAACATTTTTGCCATCATAAACCATTTGTGTTCTTCAACACATGTCAAAACATCTCAATAGAATGACTCATCATTCCAAGGTTTTCATAATTCATTTTCACCAAGTATTCCCATCTAGAGTGACTCAAGTTTTTGATCTACTCTAAACTACTTGTTGGGGGAATAACCCCAGATACCCCAGAGTTGATGAGTAATGAGACCTCTATAATGTATGGGACAACTTCTATAAAGTGCCTATGAAGAGAGAAGACGTTTAAAATAAGAAAGGAAGATAAGAGATAAAAGAAAAGAGGAATAAAAAGGAATAAGGGCCGAGTTATGGGTAACTCGGCCTAGTGAAAGCAATTCCAGGCGGACTATACCCCTTGTGGACCAGCATGAACTGGCCTGAGCCGAGTTGCACCTTAGTCTGGCTGGGTGGGATCCTCTCTACCTCACCAGCAAAGTGACCCGCTCCCAGGTGCGCCGGCACTGGCCAAACCCGGCCCACTGGTGCCATCCTCCCCGACGCCAGCTTCCCGGCAACCTCATCGCCGAGCTTCCCGCCTCGTCGTCCAGCACGCTCGTGCCGCTTCGCCCGTCTCGTCCCCCGGGTGGGCCGGTAAGGAGCAATCTAGCCCACCATGGGGCCACGCCTCAACGCCTGCCCGCTTCCGCACTTCACCGTAGAAACCCCGGGTGGGCCGACTCGGTGGACACCTCGGCCCATCCCGGGCCACCTCCTACCTCCACCGGGTCCCGCCAGGTGGGCTGCTCCGGATCGCGTCCCTTGGGCCAAGGCGAGAAGACCCCGACTAGGCCGCCCCAGGCCGGATCAACTTCTACCTCGGCTGGGCCGCCCAGGCCGAATCGACTTCCACCCCGGCTGGGCCTGCTTCATCCCCCACCTGGGCCGAATTACCTTATAGTCCGGCAGGGAGGAAAATAATCCGGATGGGGCACTGTTCACCGCCTAGGTAGGCCCCATCTTGTCCCCGGGCTGAGTTATTTTCCTCCTTGGCCGAATTTCACTTCCCCAGGCCGAATTACTTCGTCCCGAACGTCATTTCTCTCGTATCTGGACCCACCAGTGATCTCTACGTCGACGCGCTGCCAAGTCAAGTCAAGCCTACGTCAGGTGCCAGTCTTGGGACGCCTCTGGCTCAGACTGGCCCATTTGGTCCAAGATGCTAAGGAATATGCTGGGCATCTTGGGAGATGCTAGGGAATATGCTAAGAATCTCCTAAGATGCTAAGCAATATGCTGAAGGGATAAGACCAATGACTCAACAAAGGACAAGCTGACTAGGCAAACCCCACAAGATAGCTCATAGGAGTACTTTAGATGACATACCTTGTACCCTGGGCTCCCCTTTATAAGGAGCACCAGGGGTAACGTTACATGGGAGGCCCCCGAAGGGCTCCTCTCCTTCTGCTCACTAGGAGCATGGTTTCTTCTTCCTCTGCTCTCTCCATGAGAGGCATAAGAGTACAGCTCAAGGAGCACCATTGTAGCCACAAGCATGGCAAGATATATGAGATTAGATGCAGGAGTAGAGGTGTTATCTCACTAGGATAACCTCGAACCTGGGTATATCGTGTCTCTCTGAGTTCTTCCGTATGAGGTCTTCACTTCATCATCCCTCCCCGGATTCGTCCATCGTCCATTCAGCCCCAACTTTAGCCTATACCAGGCATCTGCCGTGACACCACGACGACACTACTAAGTTAAGAGTGTTCACTAAGGTGAAAAGATGGGGTCAATTTCATGCCATAGAATGACATCTAAAGTTATCTAAATAGGTCAAGTTTTATACTCTTTATGCTACCTTTAGAACAAGTAAAAGACTTTGGGTAAAGTAAAGGAAGTAAAGCTTTGAAAATAACACTTGGGGTAAGTAATGGTCAAAGTGGTATAGCCAAAGAATGCCTAAAGCATCTACTTAGATTATCTAGCTTGCATTGTTAATGGTGGCTTGCCTTGTGTAGTGCAGTGGTTGAAGTTTTCTTCCTCCTCTTGATATAACTCCTCCTCCTCGAAAGCTTGGTCGGTACTATCGTCTATAAATACATATGGAGTACACAATCACCAAACAATACTTAACTAGTCTAATTAGCACTCTAAGGCACACATTTGATGATCTATTATCATCACAAGCATCACAAGTTTTATTAACTAGTTTCATTCTTTTTATTTAAGAAAAGTAATTTCTACTCATTGAAATTAACTAAGATTTAATATTCACCACTTAAAATATGGGATCATGTAGACACGTGTCATCACCACATATTCTAACATGTGGGAATGTGATTTAAAGGTTGGATCATAATTACTTTGGTTTAAGTTCATTATTTAATGATTTAAAGTGACTAGAAATGCCTATATAGCATTATTTTGGTGCTAGTCCAAAGTCACTGCATGTAAACCCTAATATTATTACATATTTAGATAGGTATGGTTAAATGTGATTTTTGAGAGTTGGAATCAACTCAAAAGCTATCATGGTTGATTTTACAAAAATGTTTGAATGTGCAAAATCTTTTGTCTTGTTATTTTTACTAGGAGAGATCTCTAACTCTAATTGAATTAAATCCAACGGGATTGGGTAGATCTTTTTAGTAGATTTCTAACAAAATTGGAATCACTCCATTTGGATTTGTAAAACTCTCTGAATTTTCAAACTAAGGAACATAACTAGGTTTAAACTAAATAGAAAAATCCTAATGTGAATTAAATGGGTCGTGCGGGAAAGCTGACGGGCCAGCCCAGTGACACTCCTCGGCGCGGGGCACAACTGACATGGGGGGTCTACTGGTCAGCGGCTCTTAACACGCAAAGTGGTACGGGGCGATGTGGGCTGTTAGATTAGAACTAGGATCTACGGCTGGGTTCGTCGTCGATGACAGACAGGTCGCCGGCGAGGTCTAACCCTAGCGGCTCGGTAGGGGTGCTCTAGGGGTGTACCAGAGCTCCAGCGACGACAGCGAGGTGGGCAAACGAACTGGTAGACGACGCCGAACTCAGGGGTGGTCGCGCCAGCTCCTAGGATGGACGAAATCGATGTTGCCTTCTCCTCCTCTGTAGCGGGCTCCTCCGGCGAAATTCCGGTGAACCAGTGCTCGAGCTGCTCCGGCTAGAGGTGGGGAAGGACCAGTGAGGTGAGGGGAGTGGAATGGTGTGAGTGGTTTCTGCTGGGGTGGCCTCTATTTATAGCTCGACGAGGCGACCGAGAGGGATGGGCGGGCGACTCCGGCGAGGGCTGCACATCCTGCTAGCGGCGTGGCTCGTGGTAGGGGACGGTGGCCTGCCTCCTGGAGGTGTGCTACAGCTTAAATGCTGGGCTAGGGGCGGTGGCAAACGGTCGGGCGGTGCTCACGCTCTAAGCGGCAGAGGCGGCGGTCTTCACGACGTGCGGTGGCTGTGGTTCAAATGGCGGCAAACGGGCATGTCCGGGCGGTTCTGGGATCGTGGCGGAGCGGCGAGGGCGGGCTACGGTCGGGGCGTGGCGTGTGCACGCTTGTTGGGCGCGGTGCTCTGTCGCGTGCTCAGCATGGCGCGGACACTCTGGGCGCGGCACGCTATGGGTGGTCCACGGCTCGGGTTTCCTCGAGGAGGGGACAGAGGGTGGCGATGTGGTCTGGGCTAGCTCCTAGACATGGCGAGAGAGAGGGGCGGTCTGCTGCTGTGATGGCAAGGTTGACCGGCGATCATGGTGCTCAGGGTGGCGTGGCACTATTGCTAGGGGATAGGGGATGGGGTGCTTATGGCCTGGTTAGATCAATTGGAGACAGAGGGAGTAAATGGAGATCAAATGGGGGCAAAACCCTATAGAAAACACTGAGCTAGGATTAGAGTTTGATTCCTGCCTGCCAAGTGTTTGTAAAAATGGCCGCAAGAAATTTAGTTTTGAATTTTGAAAATATTTTTGGTGGGTGTGTGAGTAATAAGCTTGAGACTCTGTGGTTGCTTGGGTTTTGAAATTAAAGCTCATTTGAGTGGTTTTTGAAATAGGGTGATCTTGAGACATACACTAGATTCAATTTTCAAATGCCATTTAAATTTAGTGTTTGAAAGTTTTTGACAGATCACAAAGTGGGCCTTGGTACACTACTACATGTACTAGCAAGGGGTGCAAATATCCAAACTTGTCTCTGTTAAGAATTGAGTCCTAGGAATAGCCAAAGTAGGCATGTTGATTAAAATGGCACAAATGACCATTCTCTTCTTTTATTCATTTTGATTTGTTTTTCTTTGGGATTTGTTTGGGAAAGATCTAGATGATGTTTATTTTACCTAAGAATCAGTTTACAAGCAATGGATCACTTAAACAAGGCAATTCAAATCAACTCCTATTTTAAATGCACACACATATGAATGCGTTAATAATTTAAATTGGAAAAGTTTTTGTTAACCCTAATTTTGATGATTTGGATCTTAATAAACTTGGATTAAAGTTTTGGGATGTTACAAACTTCCCCCCTTAAACAAAATCTTGTCCCGAGATTTACAAAAGAAAACTAGGAACTAAAGAGATCTGGGAACTCTGTCCTAATGTAATCTTCTCGCTCCCAGGTGGCTTCTTCCTCGGTATGGTTGCTCCATTGAATCTTGAGAAACTTGATACTCCTGGTCCTGGTGGTTCTGTAAGCTTCTTCTAGGATACGAATGGGCACTTCACGATACGTCAGATCATTGTTGATCTCTACAGCTCTGTGATCGATGTTCTTAAAAACTTCAATCTTCTCTGGCACTTCCAGGCATTTTTGAAGTAGCGAGATATGGAACACATTATGGACGGCTGACATCTCTTCTAGCAATTCTAGTTGATACGATACTTCTCCTCGACGGTTCAGAATCTTGAATGGTCCGATATATCTAGGGGCTAACTTTCCTTTCAGACTAAAGCGTTGCGTTCCCTTCAGTGGTGAAACCTTGAGATATACAAAATCTCCGACATTGAAAGTCAGGTCTCTCCTTCTCTTGTCAGCATAACTCTTCTGTCTGGATTGGGCGGTCTTGAGGTGCTCACGGACTTTGTGAACCTTCTCTTCGGCTTCTCGAAGAATGTCGGGTCCAAAGATCTGACTCTCTCCTACTTGCGACCAATTCAAAGGGGTACGCCACTTTCTTCCGTATAGGAACTCAAATGGTGCCATCTGCAAACTAGCTTGATAACTGTTGTTATATGAGAATTCTGCGAAAGGCAAGCAGTCTTCCCATTTTGATCCGTACTCCAAAACACAAGCTCTTAACATATCCTCTAGGATCTGGTTGACTCTCTCAGTCTGTCCATCGGTTTGCGGGTGATAAGCTGTGCTGAAGTTCAACTTGGTTCCCAATCCTTCCTGAACTTTCTGCCAAAATCTCGAGGTAAACTGGGTTCCTCGATCTGATACTATGGTCTTGGGAGTTCCATGCAGACTAACAATCCTAGGAATATACAGTTCTGCTAGCTTCGAACTCTGGTAGGTAGTCTTGACCGGAATAAAGTGAGCTACCTTGGACAGTCTATCAACTATGACCCAGATTGAGTCATTTCCCCTACTGGAAGTAGGCAAACCGGTGATAAAGTCCATTCCGACGGAATCCCATTTCCATTCTGTAATCCGCAATGGTTGCACCCGGCCTGCGGGTCTCTGATGCTCGGCTTTCACTCTTTGACAGATGTCACACTTGGCGATGTAGCTTCCAATTTCTCTCTTCATCTTGTGCCACCAAAATTGCTCTTTCAAATCCTGACACATCTTCGTTCCTCCGGGATGGATAGAATAAAGAGTATCATGAGCTTCCTACATGATAACTTGTTTCAGCTCCGAATCTGCTGGCACACAAATACGTCCTTTGTACCATAGAACTCCTTCTTCATCTTCAGTGAATCCAGGTACCTTTCCTGTAGCAATACGACGTTTGATCCCGTCGATACTTTCATTTCCCTTCCGTGCTTCCTTGATTTGGCTAATCAAAGTGGGCTGAAGTTCAATGCTAGCTAAGAATCCTTTGCTAACTAAGTCAGTTCTGAACTACTCCAACTCTTCATACAAACTTGGCTGCTTCTCCTTGATCATGGTGTTTAACCTACACGGCAGTCTGCTAAGAGCATTTGCTACCACATTGGCTTTGCCGGGGTGATAGTGAATGTCAAGGTCATAATCCTTGATTAACTCTATCCATCTCCTTTGCCTCATATTCAGCTCCTTCTGAGTGAAAATATATTTCAAGTGTAGGGGTTCCGCGCATAAAAACAATAAATTTTATTCTACGCCCCTGAACCCCTGAAGCTGCCAGGACCTATCTATTAGTAATACAGTAACGGGAGGGGCTTTTCGTGAACTTACCCTCGAAGACCGAAAAGCGTTGTCAACGCTCAGGAGAGTGTGGTTGATGTAGACGAGCCGAAGTCGACCTCAAGGTCGTGATGAAGTCCTTGCGCTCCTTCTGGCTCCAACGACTTGAGTGCCTCAAGTGTGCCACCTCGTGGGTGTTACACACGTCCGGTGCCTGACGATGACTCCCGCTTCCCTGATCCAGCAGCAGTTGCGGAAGTAGAGCTCCCGGATCCGAATTCCGCAGCGCGACGGCGCTCCGCGGTGAAGATGTCTCTCGTTCGCGCAGTCTAGACTTGGGACCACGGTCACGAGAGAGAGAGGGGGAGAGAGAAAATATGAATTAGAGGTCCTCCCAAAAGTGGGGAGACCTTTATTGATTATTGGGTGTATTTTCTAGGCCAATATACCCCACTATATATAGGGGGAGGGGAGGTACAACCTCCCCTCAAGTCCCGGGGTGGGACTAAAGGAGAGGAGGGGGGAGGAGGTGGCCGCGAGCCACTAGTGGGCCCCGCGTGGGGGGCTTGGCCCAGCCGGCCTCCCCTTGCCCCTTCTCCCCTTTCTCCTTTTCCCTCATGGGCCCTTTCCCTCCGGAAATTGGCCCATTAAGCCTTTTTACCTTTAATTTGATTTTCTCTTTATTAAGTAATTATGAATAAATGATTAAATCAATATTTAACATTTATTCACATATCATTTAATCTCCGTGGCCATGGAACACCTTCCACCTCCACTCCGGACATCCTCCGGAATTACCGAAACCCTTCCGGTTTTCTCCCTTCTTTTCTTCGGTGATTCTACCGATCCCATAAACACTCTCTAAGCATCATCAAGCCCTTAAGTGTGATACCCTACGGTTCGGGAACACTCCAGACATGGTCGGGACACTCCCGTACCAATGATCAACAGAGGGACCTGGATGGCCATGTGACCCCTGTGCGTTCCACGAAGATCTTTTGTCGTTTGAACCGGTGACAGTCGTGTCTTATTCCCTTTGCCATTCGATACTTGCATTGCCCGAGACCTGATCAATGACATCTTCATGTTGAGTTCAATATCATTACTGAACAATGCTATTTGACTCGTTCCGACAAGTGATATCCCCGTGATCTAATCACACGCTGCGCAGCTATTGGATATAACTTCTCCGAGTGGGCCCTTGAGTATCTTCCCGTCGCATGGACGGACAAATCCCGCTCTTGACATATATTGCCTCTAGGTTTCCTCCGAATACCTGAACACACCTTTATAACCACTGTTTTACCAGATGGCGTTTGATGCTATCTAAGCACTCTCGGGAGACAGTGATTGATATAGCCTCACGGTCTAAGGAATAGTCTATGAGGATCCTTTTCTAATCATCGTAACTTGAACTTCGTGACATGATCGAATCACGATGTTTAGGTTGGGTATTGGTTCATCATCTCATTCTGGCATAAATGCCACATGATCAGGAAACATGATCATCTGTTGACCAATGAACCAGTGACTAGAGTTTCACTGGAAACCCCTGGTTTGTTTATATATCACACGTGTATTGATGTTTCCACTCAACACAGTTATAACATGATATAAAACTTAATCATAAACTATATGAAATATGATAATAGTCCTTACTACTATTTGTCTCTAGGGAATATTTCCAACAGTCTCCCACTTGCACTAGAGTACAAATACACTAGCTGCATTTGTTCTTAATTATTGGCACCATATAACCGGTACCTAGAACATGCTTGCTCATGGAAAAGGTTGAGTCTTGGGTCTGTACTTTACAGTCCCAGTTCCTTTGCAACTTATTAATGTCATTATGATTGACATTAATATTCTATCATCGTATGAAAGCATCTGTGTGTATGCATCGTTGCTATGGCAGCAGAACGAGGCCTGATTCCAGGAGCCTACAGTGGCGTTAGATCAACCTCGAGGGCTTTCTCATGGGCACTGTGCCTTGGGACACATCATCCTACGTTAAAAGCGAATTAGCCCCGCCATAACATTATACAACACTTTAGATGGTACCCTTATCTATTATTATAAATGTATTCATCGAAACACTAGTGCACTCGGTGCAACTTTCGATGTTTTTGTTCACCTCGCTTCCTATTTGACTTTAATTGGTATCTACAGGAGTTTCCAACATATTCCCTTATAACATAACTCTTTATGCTTTAAGATATGTCATCCCTTATGGATTTGGAAAATATGTCTATAGTTCTCTACTTAGGCACTGCGGACAAAACTTAGCTCAACGTTCCGTGATTCGGACTTGATCACTTTCAAACGTTCCTTATTTGGATTACATATTATGCTAAGTTATCATCATGGTTTTCTAAGATAGAACCTATGTCTTAACATAATGGATGATGATCATCCTTTTCTTTCTTTCAACCATTGATGTTAAACTTAATGCTATTCCTAATTTGAGTTATTAAGGACTGGTTCCTTAATCAACTTCTATCCTGAAACCCTTTTCAAAATCCCTTAAAGAATACTACATAATATCATAATACATCTATTATCAACTTCTACATCTTATAAATCATTATTTATAAGTATTTGCGCTTTCATCCTTAACTTGCTTTAAGAATTACTCCTATAAGCTTCCACTCAAAATATGTTGCTAACATATTTGGGTATGAGTCAGTACTCTTACTCAAACTATGTTCCTACATATTTGAATTTGAGTCTTATACTGCTCCCACTTAAAAATATGTCAATCACATATTGATTTAGGAAGACTTTCATAGCTCCCACTCAATTTTATGCAAATTGCATATCTCCTTAATATTTTGAATAACATCAAAATCCTTTGATCCAATATCAAACTTGGAGATCTATTATGAGATACTAGTACTTTACTAGTTTTAAATCCACTAGACATTCAGCACACATCAATCAAATTCATTTGAATTTGTCCAATACTTGACAAATTATGCTTTTGTCATTTTACCCCTTTTTCCTATTATGACTTTACAGTCATTTGGGAAACTTCAAGTAAACCCTTTTACTTGTGAGATTCAGCAACAAATTGCTTTCTAATCTCAAGGGAAGTTTGCTTCTAGGATTTCTCATAATTCTAGTTTACCATTATTTCCTTTGTAGTTCGTAGGTATGTCATGTTCCAAAAATCATGACAAGTGATTCACAAATGTTTCCATACAAGATATGGATTTACATTTTGAATCCTACTTCATATAGTGAAAACAATAGTGGAGGGAAAAACACAATGATCAAAATCATTGATTCTTTCCTTCTATGAAGAGAATCGTTCAGGAATGCTGTCCGTTGCACTTCTCAACACTCTGATGCAAGGTTTTGAATCCTCATCGTGTTTTACACTAATTTCCATTTGCTCCATATTTGAGAAATGTCACGAGAAATGAGATTTCTCAAGAATGTACCAAAATCCAAGCAATACGAATCTTGCTTTCCTTTTGGTTTGAGCTATGGGTTTCGTATTCAAAGTTTCCAATGAATACTCTACAAGGACTTATTCGCTATTATTTTGGTTATATCGAATAACCCCAAAACTTTCACGAATTCAAATGGTTCACTAATTCTAATTGAGTGCTAACTATTTCTAAACTAATGGTCTCTACATATACTCTACAATGATTTGTTTGGTGCCTTTTATTCAACCTCTTTTTGATATCTTATATCATATTGTGATGCTTTGTATTTTGATGTTTCAAAACACTTTGCATTCCACAATTTCTTTCATGCCATTCTTATAAAGTTGAATTTCATCACTATTGATCAAATCATAGATATTGGATTCTCTTTTATATTTATACCCTTTGTTGATGAAACACTTTGATCAAATCAAATAGTTTCATATTCATGTTTCTTTGGTAAACTTACTTTACACATTTAAACACTCATACAATGATAATTACCATTTTCGTTAAAACGCAATACATCGAATATGTATTTACTTTTAACAATTCATTAAACACTTTGTATTCAAGTAATACATGGTGTTCAAGCTATTTTGCCGAACTTAGGCATGACTTATATGTGATAAGAAATCGAATGACTTTCACATATTATCACATAACTATTGGAAATATGCCCTAGAGACAAATAGTAGTAAGGACTATTATCATATTTCATATAGTTTATGATTAAGTTTTATATCATGCTATAACGGTGTTGAGTGGAAACATCAATACACATGTGATATACAAACAAACTAGGGGTTCCCAGTGAAACTCTAGTAACTGGTTCATTGGTCAACAGATGATCATGTTTCCTGATCATGTGGCATTTATGCCAGTTGGAAATGAGGTCATCTCATTCTGAGAATGAGATGATGAACCAATACCCAACCTAAACATCGTGATTCGATCATGTCACGAAGTTCAAGTTACGATGCTTAGAAAAGGATCCTCGTAGACTATTCCTTAGACCGTGAGGCTATATCAATCACTGTCTCCCCGAGAGTGCTTAGATAGCATCAAACGCCATCTGGTAAAATGGTGGTTATAAAGGTGCGTTTAGGTATTCGGAGGAAACCGTAGAGGCAATATATGTCAAGAGCGGGATTTGTCCGTCCATGTGACGGAAATATACTCAAGGGCCCACTCGGAGAAGTTATATCCAATAGTTGTGCAGCGTGTGATTAGATCACGGGGATATCACTTGTCGGAACGAGTCAAATAGTATTGTTCAGTAACGAGATTGAACTCGACATGAAGATGTCATTGATCAGGTCTCGGGCAATACAAGTATCGAATGACAAAGGGAATAAGACACGACTGTCACCGGTTGAAACGACGAAAGATCTTCGTGGAATGCACAGGGGTCACATGGCCATCCAGGTCCCTCTGTTGATCATTGGTACGGGAGTGTCCCGACCATGTCTAGAGTGTTCCCGAACCGTAGGGTATCACGCTTAAGGGCTTGATGATGCTTAGAGAGCATTTATAAGATCGGTAGAATCACCGAAGAAAAGAAGGGAGAAAACCGGAAGGGTTTCGGTAAGTCCGGAGGATGTCCGGAGTGGAGGTGGCAGATGTTCCATGGCCACGGAGATTAAATGATATGTGAGTGAATGTTAAATATTGATTTGATCATTTATTCATAATTATTTAATAAAGAGAAAATCAATTAAAAGGTCAAAAGGCTTAATGGGCCAATTCCCGAAGGGGAGAGGGCCCATTAGGGAAAGGCAAGAGGGGAGAGGGGCCAAGGGGTGGCCGGCGGCCCTATTGGGCCAGCCCCCCACGTGGGGCCCATGAGGGGGTGGCCGCCGGCGCCTCCCCCCACCTCCTCCTCTCCTTTAGTCCTACCCCGGGACTTGAGGGGAGGTAGTACCTCCCCTCCCCCTATATATAGTGGGGTATATTGGCCTAAAAACTACAACCCAATAATCAATAAAGGTCTCCCTACTTTTGGGAGGACCTCTAATTGATATTTTCTCTCTCTCTCTCGTGACCGTGGTCCCAAGTCTGGACTGCGCGAGCGAGGGACATCTTCACCGCGGAGCGCCGTCGCGCTACGGGATTCGGATCCGGGAGCTCTACTTCCACAACTGCTGCTGGATCAGGGAAGCGGGAGTCATCATCAGGCACCGGATGTGTGTAACTCCCACGAGGTGTCACACTTGAGGCACTCAAGTCGTTGGAGCCAGAAGGAGCGCAAGGACTTCATCACGACCTTGAGGTCGGCTTCGGCTCGTCTACATCAACCACGCTCTCCTGAGCGTTGACAATGCTTTTCGGTCTTGAAGGGAAAGTTCGCGAAAATCCCCTCCCGTTATTGTATTACTAATAGATAGGTCCTGGCAGCTTCAGGGGTTCAGGGGCGTAGAGTAAAATTTATTATTTTTATGCGCAGAACCCCTACAGTGGTATCAGAGCTAGATCTATGCGTAGTAATGCTAGTACAGGTAGAACACACGAGATGCAGCGTGTGGGCGTTGATCTTTTAGTTGTTACCCTCCCACGTGTACTTGTGTATACCGCAGTAATGCTTGATGAAGTGGCCCCCAACCGACTTTACGCGTTCATTCGCGAGACTGGTCCACGCTTGATATACGGCTTGTACCGTATAAAGTGGCTTAGGGGGGTGTTTGTCTCTCTCGCATTAGTTGGTATACCATTTGCAACGGAGGGCCCCGAAAGGGGTGTAGTAGAGACAACTACTTGATCAACGTTGTGCTGAAAGTTCGTAGGTAAGAACGATTCTCATACGAAAGCCCATTCAGCCACGTAAAACATGCAAAGATAAAGTAGAAGCGTCTAACTTTGTTTTGCAGGGGGCGTTGCTTTGTGATATGGTTGTGGCAAAGGTAAAGTAATTACCATTTGTTGCATAGTAGTAGATAGTCACGAAGGTGACGAACTACCACGCTGGAATGACACTGGTACCCTAGTGTCTACGGCGCCGAAACCCTGGCGCCAAAACCCGGTAACGACGGATGGAGATCACGACGTGAAGGACCATATCACATAGCATTTACATTCAATGTTATTGTTTGTATGTCTTATTGTGTGCTAGTATTAGATACTCGACGGTAGCCTAATAAGAAGACCCCTGTTAAAATAACCAACAATTGCGTTCCCCCTTTGTGTGCACCACCAAGAAAGTTCTTCGGTATGAGGCGATCCAGGGTGACAGGCCTGGGTGTGAGACATAGCTACGTTCACATACAGTGGGTGTAAGCCATGTTGCACAGGGAATACACTAAGGTTGAGTTGGCAAGCCTAGCATGCTTGAGAAGCGTGGCCTCGGAACACGGATGGTCGAAAGATCGAGCACGAGTCGCATGAATGATGTGACCGACATTTAGCGTCCACCCTTGAACCCACATTGATGGCCGTGACGATCGGGAGAGATGTGGCTGATAGGGGCCGTGTTATCACTAGGAACCCTCACTGGGGATAGGTGGTTCTGAGTGGAGTTATTATTAACTCATTTAATTATAAACTTAGTCTAAATTCCTTTTGCAATTATAAATGTGGATGGCTCACCATGAAGCTTACTTTGAGATTGAGGATTGGGTAAAGGGTGAGAAACTTAGACTTGATGGTTCCAACTTCCCTAGTTGGCTTGTGCGCCTAGATGATCTCCTTACTAGGAATCATGTGGTAGACTACATACACCGCACGATGGATTTGACTGAGCCAGACTACTATGAGACCCCACAAGAGCTGGCAGACCGCTACTATCACCAAGAGATGTCCACCTACATTCAGATAATAATGCGTTACGGGATGGTGGATGAACTACATCCGCTCATGGGTGATCTTGACCCATATTCGATGGTGGATCAGCTGAGAGCAGAGTTCATAGGCCATGTGCGCATGTGGAAGCACGAGTTGCTTGGAGAGTTCCTTTCCATACAGATGGAGGAACATACGTGTTTGAAGAGTCACTTGGAGCGCATGCTTGATGCACACACAAGACTGGTTCACTTCGTGGATTACTGGATGGCTGATTCATTTGCGATAGACGTACTGCTTCGGTCATTGCCTCCCAGCTACAAAGGACATGTCCAGAGTAGCATCATGAGTGGTGATACGGAAGCATTGGATTTCCATGAGTTCATATTACGTTTTCAGAACGTAAAGGTTGAACCAATCGCCGGAGAGGTCATTGATGACCAAGGTATATATTTGATATACAGTTTTATAAATGTTATAATCTTGCAAACACATGGCAGTGTTAAAGTATATCTGATACTTGTTCTGTTTTACTGAAAACAGGTCCTTCTGCATAGAGGTGCTTGCTAGAGAGGAGGTGACGTTGCGTGTTGATGGCGAGCATGATGATGACGGCCAACGACACTCTCCCTCGACATTTATCACTTAGTTTATGTTTTAGGATGATTTTTGTAATCAAGAGATTTTGAACTTCTTTAGTTTGTCTCACACTTTGTGAGACAGTTATTCATATCAGTTTGTAACAAACAGTTGTTCCACTTTTATGAATGATTTCTATTCGTGTTCATATCTTGTTTGATTATGTGTGAATTATCCTTATTGTTTGAAACTAATTGATAATGTATGAACATTTGTAAAACATTAAAATTCCTTGTTTAAAAATACCCAATTTAATGATATTTCATTAATGAATGAAACCATTGTCTAAATTCAAAGTTATGTGATAATATGTGAAAGTCATTCGATTTCTTCTCACATATAAATCATGCCTAAGTTCGGCAAAATAACTTGAACACCGTGTATTACTTGAATACAAAGTGTTTAAAGAATTGTTAAAAGTATATACATATTCGATGTATTGCTTTTTAGCGAAAAATGGTAATTATCATTAAATGATTGTTCAAATGTGTAAAGTAGTTTACCAAAGGAAACTACTATATGAAATATTTGATTTGATCAAATTGTTTCATCAACAAAGGGTATAAATATAAAAGAGAATCAAATTACTATGATTCGATCAATAGTAATGAAGTTCGAATTTATAAGAATGGCATAAAAGTGATTGTGAAATGCAAAGTGTTTTGAAACGTCAAAATACAAAGCATCACAATGTGATATTAGATATCAAAGGGGTTTGAATAGAAGGCACCAATAAAATCGTTGTAGTATATATGTAGATACCATTAGTTAGAAATAGTTAGCACTCAATTAGAATTGGTAAACCATTTGAATTCGTGAAAGTTTTGGGGTTATTCGATATAACCAAAACAATAACGAATAAGTCCTTGTAGAGTATTCATTGGAAACTTTGAATATGAAACCCATAGCTCAAACCAAAAGGAAAGCAAAACTTGTATTGCTTGGATTTTGGTACATTCTTGAGAAAGCTCACTTCAGTGATATTTCTCAATTATGGAGAAAATGGAAAATAGTGTGAAACACGATGAGGATTCAAAACCCTGCATCAGAGTGTTAAGAAGCGCAACGGACAGCATTCCTGAATGATTCTCTTAACGGAAGGAAAAAATCAATGATTTTGATCATTGTGTTTTCCCTCCACTATTGTTTTTCACTATATGAAGTAGGATTCAAAATGTAAATCCATATCTTGTATGGAAACATTTGTGAATCATTTATCATGATTCTTAGAATGTGACATACCTACGAACTACAAAGGAAATGATGGTAAACTAGAATTATGAGAAATCCTAGAAGCAAACTTCCCTTGAGATTAGAAAGCAATTCATTGCTGAATCTCACAAGTAAAGGAGTTACTTGGAATTTTCCCAAATGACTGCAGAGCCATAGTAGGAAAAATGGGGTGAATGACAAAAGCACAATTTGTCAAGTATTGGACAAATTCAAATGAATTTGATTCATGTGTGCTAAATGTCTAAGTGGATTTAAAAGTAGTAATAGTACTAGTATCTCATAATAACTCTCCAAGTTTGATATTTGATCAAAAGATTTTGAAGTTGTTCAAAATAGTAAAGGAGATATGCAATTTGCATAAAATTGAGTGAGAGCTATGTAAGTCTTCCTAAAACAATATGTGATTGACATATTTTTAAGTGGGAGCAATATAAGACTCAAATTCAAATATGAAGGAACATTGTTTGAGTAAGAGTACTGACTCATACCCAAATATGTTAGCAACATATTTTGAGTGGGATCTTATAGGAGTAATTCTTAAAGCAAGTTAAGGATGAAAGCACAAATACTTATAAATAATGATTTATAAGATGTAGAAGTTGATAATATATGTATTATGATATTATGTAGTATTCTTTAAGGGATTCTGAAAAGGTTTCAGGATAGAAGTTGATTAAGGAACCAGTCCTTAATAACTCAAATTAGGAATAGCATTAAGTTTAACATCAATGGTTGAAAGAAAGAAAAGGATGATCATCATCCACTATGTTAAGACATAGGTTCTATCTTAGTAAACCATGATGATAACTTAGCATAATAAGTGATCCAAATAAGGAACGTTTGAAAGTGATTAAGTCCAAATCACAGAACGTTGAGCTAAGTTTGTCCGCAGTGTCTAGTAGAGAACTGTAGACACATTTTCCAAATCCATAAAGGATAACATATCTTAAAGCATAAAGAGTTATGTTATAAGGGAATATGTTGGAAACTCCTGTAGATACCAATTAAAGTCAAGAAGGAAGCAAGGTGAACAAAACATCGAAAGTTGCACATAGTGCACTAGTGTTTCGATGAATACATTTATAATAATAGATAAGGGTACCATCTAAAGTGTTGTATAATGTTATGGTGGGTCTAATTCGCTTTTAATGTAGAATGATGTGTCCCAGGGCACAGTGCCCATGAGAAAGCCCTCGAGGTTGATCTAACGTCACTGTAGGCTACTGGAATTAGGCCTCGTTCTGCTGCCATAGCGCGATGCATACACACAGATGCTATCATATGATGATAGAATATTAATGTCAATCAAAGTGACATTAATAAGTTGCAAAGGAACTGGGACTGTAAAGTACAGACCCAAGACTCAACCTCTTCCATGAGCAAGCATGTTCTAGGCACCAGTTATATGGTGCCAATAATTAAGAACAAATGCAGCTAGTGTATTTGTACTCTAGTGCAAGTGGGAGACTGTTGGAAATATGCCCTAGAGACAAATAGTAGTAAGGACTATTATCATATTTCATATAGTTTATGATTAAGTTTTATATCATGCTATAACTGTGTTGAGTGGAAACATCAATACACGTGTGATATACAAACAAACTAGGGGTTCTAGTGAAACTCTAGTCACTGGTTCATTGGTCAACAGATGATCATGTTTCCTGATCATGTGGCATTTATGCCAGTTGGAAATGAGGTCATCTCATTCTGAGAATGAGATGATGAACCAATACCCAACCTAAACATCGTGATTCGATCATGTCACGAAGTTCAAGTTACGATGATTAGAAAAGGATCCTCGTAGACTATTCCTTAGACCGTGAGGCTATATCAATCACTGTCTCCCGAGAGTGCTTAGATAGCATCAAACGCCATTTGGTAAAACGGTGGTTAAAAGGTGTGTTCAGGTATTCGGAGGAAACCGTAGAGGCAATATATGTCAAGAGCGGGATTTGTCCGTCCATGTGACGGAAAGATACTCAAGGGCCCACTCGGAGAAGTTATATCCAATAGTTGCGCAGCGTGTGATTAGATCACGAGGATATCACTTGTTGGAACGAGTCAAATAGTATTGTTCACTAACGAGATTGAACTCGACATGAAGATGTCATTGATCAGGTCTCGGGCAATACAAGTATCGAATGACAAAGGGAATAAGACACGACTATCACCGGTTCAAACGATGAAAGATCTTCGTGGAATGCACAGGGGTCACATGGCCATCCAGGTCCCTCTGTTGATCATTGGTACGGGAGTGTCCCGACCATGTCTGGAGTGTTCCCGAACCGTAGGGTATCACGCTTAAGGGCTTGATGATGCTTAGAGACAACTACTTGATCAACGTTGATCAAGGGGTGTATTAGAGACAACTACTTGATCAACGTTGTACTTCTTTCAGCCTAACCACAGCTTTAAACTCTAAGACCCTTACGTCCCTTGTGCAATGGTTTCCTAATGGGGGTTTAGGTTTCTGTCACTCCGGCAACCCCTACGATTAGTAGCCAAATACACAATGCATTCCCCTAGGCCCATATAGGTGAAGTGTCATGTAGTCGACGTTCACATGACACCACCAGAAGAAGTACACCACAACTTAAATAACAATCTATTGAAACTTTCTCAACGCAACTCCACTACTAACAACAAGACTTCTCCCATGTCCTCAAGAACAAAACAAACTACTCACAAGACATCATATGGACCATGATCAGAGATGGAATAATGATGTATAACAATCTGAACATAAACAATAATTTAATGGTTCACTCAATAGCATCAACTACAAAGAGTAATCAACACCGGGAAAGTTTCCCCTATGAACTATAGCAAGATTCAACCAATTATTACAGCAATATGGAGATGGTGATGAGGGTGCTGATGGTGATGATGGTGGTGATGATGATGATGATCCCGATGAAGTCCAGCTTGATGGTGGTGTTGATGGCGACGATCCCCCCTCTCCGGGAAGGAATTCCACGGCAGAAATCTGTCTGCCAGAGAGATCTTTCTCTCTCGGTGTTTTCCGCCCCGCAGAGGCGGCGGAATCTTTCTGTGGTCGCTCCCCAAGTCTTAGGGTTTCAGGAGGTTGATATACGCCAGAGGGGAGAGGCTGGAGTGGGCCAGGGCGGCCACATCACTCCCTAGTGCGACCTAGGCTTGCCCGCGCCATGGGGTGGTGTGGGCCCCCTGTGGCCCACCTCCTCTCCATCTTCTGGCATCCTGAGTCTTCTGGAAAAATAGGATTTTCCGTATATTTTCTCGGATTTTCTGATCTTCGCGAATTTTGCCTCCAAACAACACCTTTTCCATCAGAATCCTGATTGCAGCGGTCCATGCTCCAAAAGTCATCAACCATGCAAAAACAGATGAAATAACATAAGTATCACCTCTCAATACGAAATATATCAATGAATAATAGTGAATTAAGACATAGAATAGTGATGCAAAATGGACGTATCAACTCCCCCCAAGCTTAGACTTCGCTTGTCCCCAAGCGAAACTGAGCTCAATAAACATGACCTCAGGTTTATGGAGTGAAAAGTCGATAAAATAATACGGACAAGAAGCATCACATTCATCAAATACATAGATCATAATAGAAGACAACTCACTATTATATAACTCAACTTGCAGTGAGTAAAGGAAACACAATAAAGATACATAAAGTGAATCATAATTGGCAATGGCAAACTTAGCTCTTGGTCGAAGAATAGTTGATAATTTGCTAGAGTTCACAAATAGCTGGTTTTTCAATGATAGCTTTCAAAGTAGTAAACATCAAGATAAGAGCAATGTGCAAAGCAAGGAACATAAGAAACATGATTGGATAAATCATCACATGAATGAATGAAACACAACAACTCAAAATACTTGCTGAGATAGAAGGGAGTAGGTTTACTGACTGAACTAGAAAGTAAAAGAAAGGCCCTTCGCAGAGGGAAGCATGGATTGCAAGTCTCATAAAGAGCTCCCAAAAATTATGATACTTACTAGCTTTCAGCTCTCATTGCCCCTATCATAGGCATCTTTAAGTGATTAAGGTTAAAGTGACACAACTAAGAGGACATGCTTGACAAGTTATAAGTTGAAATCTCATGCCCCTTACTTATGAGTACTGATCCTCATGCTACTCAACTTCAGTCACGAGCAAGCTCTTGTCATTGTAAATACGTGCGTATCATTGAGAACTGCCAACGGGGTACCCCTTGCACATGACACAGGAGCTATCCCATAATCAAAATGACAAGGCAAGCAGACAGTGAGCATCTCAGCGATATTTTTATTTGCTATTTGCATAGGTTTTTATTGAGGATGCTTCATAGAATGCTCACTATAGTTATGCTGCAAGTTTCCACCATGATTAGGCATGGCTTAGGCTAGCGGCCCAGGCATTTCTCTAACACACATATAAACTCCATGATCCTACAAGTTCCACTTTTATTTCACACCGCCGGGATCCATAAGCAAAAGAACATGATATCAACTAGGTACAAAGTACCAAATGAAGTGTTGAAAGCGGTCCCCATGATACATGGTTCAGCTAACTTCAACTCATAAAGCGCAAGCATATACGCAACAAAGAAGGACCTAGTGGTTCAAGTTTATTAAATGCAAGAAAGTAAAGTGTGCCATCAAGTTCGTGAGAGCTTTAATCACTAATTTTCGCATAACAAGTTTAATTTGGGAGGTAGACAAAACAAGAATTTACTTGGAATAGCAATAATGCTACTAGGTAGGTATGGTGGACACAAATGGCAAAGGTTTTGGTTTGAGGGAGATGGATGCACGAGAAGAATTCCCTCTCAGTACAGGTTTTTGGCTAGCAAGACTGGGTAGCAAGTATAAGAGTTGAAGGAAACAAACAAACATACAAATGATAAAGACAAACATGCAATCTTCCTTGGAAGCACAAAAGAACTTAACTAGAGAATACTAAACTTATGAGCAAATCAAGAAAGAAAGATGATGAAATTATTTTTCTCTCGAGTACTTCTATCTTTTTCTTTTCAACTCTCAAAAAGGGTGTTGCTACTGACCGAGCCAGGTTTGCCAAAACCAACTAAATTAACTCAATGATCCCAGAGTGCTACCAATACTAACAACAAGATCAATCATATAACCACGAATTGAAAACTAACATAAGCTATGCAAAAGAGTGAATGATAGAACTTCTCATTAGTATTCCATAACGACAACTCACACCAAGGGATACATATCTAACGACAGAGGGGACACTTCCATAATGCAAACCATACTACATAATAACTCCTCTATTCATGATATGACTCTACTAATAAGGTAAAAATAATGGAAGATAGTGATATGATACCGCGGCACTCCCCCAAGCTTGGAACAAACCAAGGGGATGCCAAACCTGATGACGAATCACTCCTTTGGTAGTGGTGGTATACTCTCCTCTTCGTCCGTCTTCCAGGGTAAAGGCTTCCCATCAGCAAAAGACATCGTGGTTTCCAACATCCTGAAACTTGCAGCAGCACTTATGCGTTTAAATCTAGCCTCATACTCACATTTTTGATTTTGAACATCATAGAACTGTGCTTGCAGTTTGTTGGTTGTTTGGTAGAGTGAGGAGACTTCATCTTTGAGTTCAGCAGTCTCCTTTTGGTGCTCGGCGATGAGTTCGGAACAAATCTTATGGATGATGTCCACTTCGCGCTCCGCCATCTTCCTGTACCTAAAGACTTCTTGCTCCAGTGCTTCCATCCTGTCCTCCAGACTTCCTTCACCTTTAGGGCCTTGAACCTCCTTAATCCGGACCTCCCCACCTTCGAGCAACAACTCCTTGGGATGAATCTTCAATTCTCTCATGTATGGGTTGATGATATCCTCTAAAGAATCTCCTTTGGATGATCCATAGGAAGACATTGTGGCTCCAAATCTGGGATTCTACCTGGTAGAAACAGATCGAAACAAAAACACAACGGAAAAACGATAAACGAACCTCGGAAGATCCGGGGGGTTATATATTACGAAGTTTCATATCAAAAGGAAGGTACTGTGAGAAAACGGGTCGGAGACGGAGTCCTGTGTGGCCTCACCACCTGGTGGCGCGACCAAGGGTGGGCCCGCGCCATGGGGTGGTGTGGGCCACCCTGGCTCCGGCTCCGTCCCTTTTTCGCTTCGTAGCTTTCCTTATTGACTGAAAACTGCAAAAATATAGTTGGATTGTGTTTTCGCGAAACTTTTCTTACCAGAACTGTTACCTAGTTGGAAACGGACTCTACAGGTCTCTGAATTTGGTCCTCAATGAATTTCTCTGGAGTTATAACTTGAAAGGCATCAACATCTTCATCTTCATATACTTATTACTTGAGTCATAAAACCTCTTTCTTCCTTATTACACCATTATCTCCACTTCCTGGAAATTTCTTTCACACAAAACTTCACACAGTTCTTATTAGCAACATTAGTATAAGTGAAGTGATAAAACCTTTTGAGTCCAACTTCAACTAAAAACCATAAAAACATAAGATACTATAGCAACTCATTCCGAAATCCCAAAAAGAATTCAAAAAGGAAATCGAATAAAGAAGCAAATACAAGAGTGGCAAAATTTGTCAAAACAGACCAGCAGGTAAAGATCAATTTTTTTGAAAATCTTCTGTTGCTCAAATCAAAAAGTGCAAAACTAACGGAAGTTAAATAACAACCTGGGGCAGAAGCACAAAAAATTACAGCTCAATCGGACATACAGAGATCTCTCACGAATTTTTACGGTGAAGCACAAAAATCTGTTTCGGGACAGCAACTTCCCCAAATCTTACTTCTCTCTCATTAGAGGTTGATCTTGACACAAAAACCAAACAAAACGGATAAGGAGCGGTTATTACCAAAGTAATAACTTCCAAGACTCAAAGAAACAAAAACAAACTAAAAACAAAAACAAATTGGGTTGTCTCCCATAAAGCTCTTTCTTTATAGCCATTAAGATGGGCATGATAATTTTGAAGAAGCTCTCATAGGGATATGAATTGAAGTGAAAGAGAGAATTAAGAAGCAAGAACACACACACATTTAAGTCTAGCCCACTTCCTATGCAAGGGGATTTTGTAAACAAACAAGTTATTGAGACCAAAGACAACTTGCATAAGAAAGCAAAAGAAGTGCAACATAAAAACTTTCAGCATAAAACGAGGAAACTTGATATTATTGAGATACATAAGAATACTTTTCCCTCTCTCATAATAACTTTCAGTATCATGCATAAACTTAACAATATAACTATCACAAGGGCCATCATAACAATGATCACTTATCCTAACAGAAAACACAGGAATACTAGCTCTCATAGCACTACTATGTGAAACAATATTAGAGGTATCCTTACAAAGGATAGTGTGTCCCTCTTCCTCATACTTAGTGACAAAGTCTTTCACATTTGCTATTATAGGTTCATCAACCATTTGTTTATCAGGTTCAACAGCTTTACTTGTACTTTCATTAACCATACTAGCTATCATAGAATGCTCCTTTACCTTAACTGGAAAAGGCATTTTCTCAATATAAGGTTTAGGTAAAACATGATTAGCAGTATAAACTTCAGTATTTCTTGCAGGAACACTCTTAGCAACATCTTTATAAGGTTCATGATACTTATTCCACTTCTTTTTAGGCACTTCAATGTAGGAAGCAAAAGCCTTAAAATAAGAAGCAATAGCTTGAGAGTCTAGACCATAAGCATTTTTAATATTTTGAAAGTCATCAGTTCCCATAAAAGATTCAATGCAATCATAATCATAATTTATACCTGACTTTCTACCTTTGTCATTCTCCCAAGCTTCAGCATTGTCTTGAATATGGTCCAGAAGATCCCATTTAACTTCTTCTTCCATGCGAGTGAATGATCCAACACAAGAAGCATCCAATAAATCTTTATCATGTAGAGGGAGCCTTGCATAAAAGTTATTGATAATAATATTGTTGGGAGCTCATGAATGGGACATTTGAGCATTAGTAACTTCAATCTCCCCCAAGCTTGAGCTGTACTCTCTCCATCAAGAGGCCAAAAGTTGTATATTTGATTCCGATCTTTATGAATCTCACTAGGAGGATAAAATTTTGAATAAAAGAGAGGCACAATTTCCTCCCATTCTAGAGCTTGACCATTCTTCAGCAGCTTATAGCATTCCTCAGCTCTTACTTTCAGTGATAATGAGAATAACTTCTTCTTAACTTGATCTGTAGTAATACCTGCACACTTGAACAACCCGCATAATTCGTGTATAAAGAGTAAATGATCACCGGGATGGACAGTTCCATCCCCAACATAGTAGTTATCCATAACACGATCAATAATTCTTGTAGGTATTTTGAAAACATCTTTCTCAGTAGGTGGTGGCTTATCTACTACCTTAGCAGTGGTAGCAGCATTACCAAATAAGAAACTCAGCGAATTATCCATAACGAAAATAAAGCAACTAGTAGAAGTAAACAATACTCATAGTAGAAGTTTCCTTTACCAGTTCCACTCTCCAATAGCGCTTCACTCCCCGGCAACGGCGCCAGAAAATAGTCTTGATGACCCACAAGTATAGGGGGTGTATCGCAGTATTTTCGATAAGTAAGAGTGTCGAACCCAACGAGGAGCAGAAGGTGCTGGCTAGTGGTATGGATCAGGAATTCTCTGCAAATACTTAGCAAACAAATTTTTAGGGGTTTTCGATAAAGCAAGTAAACAAAGTACGAGTAAATAAAAGATAGTAAGAATGAATGCAGCAAGTGGCCCAATCCTTTATGCAACAAAGGACAAGCCGGTTGTATTTCGATAGATGACCAAACGTTCTCGAGGACACATGGGAAGACTGTCAAGTGCTTTCGCTTCATATAGTCGATTAATCTTCTCTAGCTTGCTAAGTGTTCCGTGGGTGAACCTGTGCTAATGTATCGCCCCATCCAAGACTTAATCATACTTGTGATTAAACCCCCTTGCAAACATCCGTAAGAACAAGAGAGTAATTAAGGTAGAAACCTAACCACAACTTTAAACTCTAAGACCCTTTCGTCCCTTGTGCAATGGTTTCCTAATGGGGGTTTAGGTTTCTGTCACTCCGGCAACCCCTACGATTAGTAGCCAAATACACAATGCATTCCCCTAGGCCCATATAGGTGAAGTGTCATGTAGTCGACGTTCACATGACACCACTAGAAGAAGTACACCACAAATTAAATAACAATCTATTGAATCTTTCTCAACGCAACTCCACTACTAACAACAAGACTTCTCCCATGTCCTCAAGAACAAAACAAACTACTCACAAGACATCATATGGATCATGATCAGAGATGGAATAATGATGTATAACAATCTGAACATAAACAATAATCCAATGGTTCACTCAATAGCATCAACTACAAAGAGTAATCAACACCGGGAAAGTTTCCCCTATGAACTATAACAAGATTCAACCAATTATTACAGCAATATGGAGATGGTGATGAGGGTGCTGATGGTGATGATGGTGGTGATGATGATGATGATCCCGATGAAGTCCAGCTTGATGGTGGTGTTGATGGCGACGATCTCCCCTCTCTAGGAAGGAATTCCCCCAGCAGAAATATGTCTGCCAGAGAGATCTTTCTCTCTCGGTGTTTTCCGCCCCGTAGAGGCGGCGGAATCTTTCTGTGGTCGCTCCCGAGTCTTAGGGTTTCGGGAGGTTGATATACGCCAGATGTAACACCCTCGAATCGGCCCTATGCAAGTTTTAGCCCTTTCCACCAAACCCGCATAGAAACGATTCAAGGACGCCCACCAGGCACTTTCGTGTGGGTGGAAAAACAAAGTAATATTATTACACAACAGTCCTCGATGGGACCCACAGAACATATATGTACAACAACGACTCCATGAGTCAAGAATACAGATATACAATACAAAGGTCCAAATCACCTCGAAAACGATAAAGCGTCCGACTACGGACAAGATGCAAATGGGGCTAAGAGCCCTGAAGAATAACCAATGGCGTCTATAACCCTGCCCAGGCCAAGCCGGAAGGGTAACCCCGCTAACGACGTCGAACTCGTACCTGCTAAACAAAAGGGGTGCCGACAAAGGGCAAAGGAAAAAGAGGAGCGTCAGTACTGAGGCCAGTACACGGCGAGGCTAGAATTCGGCGGCTCTCGCCTACATAGGTATGGTGGATTGAAGCAGCAGCGCAGCAACACTAAACAACCTATAGAGACTCAGTAAAACTGGCGGCTATTAGAGAGGGATAAGAAAGACCTATTCGGATCCAACCTGATAGTAACACCAAACATACCCATCCTGGTATTCCCCCTCGAGACCAAACGAGGAAGTCAAACCGAGGAACTCACACAGTTGGCAGTTTTTATTCATTCCATTATAGTTGAAGCACTTACTAGTCAGACATAGATAGCATGAGTCATCCTGATAGCAGAAGTAGTGGGCAGTTTTAATAACCATTCCGTTGTAGTTGGAACATTTACTAGTCAGATAGAATTGTCCTGAGGAATTCCAAAACCTGGCAGTTGTTGGCACTTCTATCACATTCCATTGGAGTTGCAATACTTACTAGGCAGATATAACAAAACAACCCAGGTCCACCAGTGGTTGGCATTTTTAATATCCATTCCGTTATAGTGGAGCTGATTACTAGTCAGATATACTAAGTCAAATTTATAGCACTACTTTAGTTATGCTTGTCTATGATCGAGATACTGTGCTCCAAGTCATCCATAACCGCGGACACGGCTTTCAGAAAGTTTTACCCTACAGGGCTGCACAAATAGCAACACACACTCGATCAACCTTGGAAAAACCAACTCAAATCCCAACGAGGCATTCACGACAAAGCGATCACAGGATTCATAAAATATTTCAGGGGGCCACCCCACTAAGCTACCCGCAACGAAGTTGGCCGGCTCCGGAATGGACCCAGGGTTTGTGTGGACGGCTGTAAACGACTGGGAACCCGAAAGTGTGACTGGGCTTGTCGATACAGCGAAAACGTGTCACGATCCTAAACAGTACAGGTGCTCCACGCACAATCGTAAATAAAGCAGTAAAGCATGGCATATGTACAGGATAGTAATAAAACCCCAAACTAGTTTGTGGCCCCAAGAAATAGAAATGAATCAAGCTCTGGCTCAGGGGGTCCATAAGGCCTCCCGGATGTGGATAGTGCGAAAAATCAAGGAACAGGTATCAAGTACTCGGGGTCCTACGAGACACAAGTGAGCGTGGAAGAACCAAATAACATCTATTGCCCAGCGATGCCTCTACATTAGTTATATCTAGCACTTTAATAGTTGTATTTAAAGTCATGATTCTCTCCACCAAAAACATCTGGCAGCATTCCAACAACTGTGGTACTTGACAACACGAGATCGGACCTGAGCAAGCAACTACGACTTCGCAAGGCCAGCTATCTACCAAGCACAGGTAATAGGAGGTGTCCAAGGCAATATAGAGGCTGCACGGGATATAACTGGTGTACGGAAACTAAAGCATCGCGACACGGATAGCAATAGATCAACATGAGGAAATAAAGACTACAAATGCAAAATAGGTAGAAGGGGAAGAGATGCTCGCCTGGGAAGCACTGCCTAAGGTTCATATCCAGAGAACTTGTCGATACTCGCATCAACTCAACGGTCAAATCCGCGAAGAAGCAGACACTAGAAGAAACACCAGATGCAATATTTAATACTATGGCAGAAGATCCGGCATGCTTATGATATGATGCATGACATGACACAGATGCGATGCAATTAGGCGGTATTAAGCGGAACCGGGGTCCCGACAATTAATTAAAAGGTTCATGTTGTTTAGCTACCCCGCAAATTAAATGTTGTATTAACAAGACAAAACATGGCATCGGTTCGCTACACAAATTTAAATGGAGTCCGGAATAAGACAAAGATATCCCGCATAAACACTCCATATTTAGTTATGAGGTGAATCGGCATAATGCCCCCAAACCTATGATAGGTATGCATGCATGAACAATTTAATATGCGACAGTTGATAATGTCATATTATAAAAATAGAGGCTTAGGGTCACACATCTGGGTTCGGAAGATCTTGGGTTCCGGGGGTCTGGGGTTCGGTCTCAGGGTTCGACGGGGATCGAGAAACGGGATCGTTCTCGGATAACAGCAGGAGAGCTTGGCGTTCCGGGAAGAAGGCCTTTGTGTCCGGGAAGGAGAACTTGGCGGGACGCTGGGTTCGGTCTTCGGGTACCGTGGTCTTCGGCGCTATGTCGGCGTACTCGACGAACTTGGTGTTCCGGGCATCATCGGGTCGAGGATCTTGGCGTCCATGAACAAGCTCCTGTCGATCCCCAGGGTACGGTCTTCGGGGTTTCGGCGTCAGGAAGGAGATCTTGTCGTTCGGGTTCCGGGTTGGAGAACTTGCCGTTCGAAGGACCGGTCTTCGGATCCGGAAGGAGAACTTGGGGTTCCGCGTTCGGGTTCTGTCTTCGTGTAGGGGTTCTTGGTGCTCCTGGATGGAGTTCTCCGAGTAATTGTGCAAAAGTGGCTTCAAGCCCCAAGTCAAAGATCTTGTCAGAGGTTGGTACGAACACTGTGTAGATGGACGAGGGCGATGGCACGTGAAACGGAAGCCACGGTGAGGACGAGCACACGGCATCGACACGCTGTCTGACAAAAGCAGAGGACGGTCGCGGGGTGAGCTGGGAGACGAGGAAGCTTGGAAACAAAAAAAACAAGGCGACAGCGACGCGGCGAGTTAGAGGAAGGCCGTAGGGAGGCGTCTCGGGAATGGAGGAGCTGTGGGCTTGTGCAGCAAGGTGATATGGCGGCGGGAACCTGCAGAGGAGCCGGGAGGCGCCAAGTCGAGGAAGAAGGGAACTGCGGTGGCGGTACCCGCCACAAGAGGAGACGGAGGCGAGCGTGGGGCCGAAGTTGCGTGGCATGGCAGAGGGGCACGGTGGTGACCGAGCTTGCTGGAGGCGAGGGCGGCGCGACGAGGGGGCGGGCTCGCGGCTGCAGAGGCAAGCGAAGGGCCCCAACGGCAGGGATCCGCGAGGTGGCGGCGGGGCTCGGTCGCGCTCGAGCGGCGGCGGCGGCCGCAGAGGAGGTCGCAAGGAGAGGCTGCAGGGACGTCCGCGGGGAGGCGAGGAGGAGAGGAGATGGCCGACGATGGCGTGGCAGTCCGGGACGGGGTTGCTAGAGGCGACGGGGGACGAGGCGGGGAACCACATCGACGGGGAGGGAGGAGGGGAGGTGGAGCTCCGGTCGGCAAGCGCGGCGGTGGAGAAGAGGGTGCGAGGGAGAGAGAGGGCGGAAGGGAAGCGGTGCCGACGTGGGGAAAGAGATAGAGGGGGCATCGCTCGTGGGGCGTGCCGACAAGGTGGGACTAGGGAGGGGCTGGTGGCGATGGGAATCCTGGGGTGGTCGGGGGTGGGGCCAGGCGACGACGCGTGCTGGGGTGGAGGCAGGACGCGTGCGCATGCATGTGGGTGAGTTGGGTGTGGCGGCGGGGCAAGGAGTAGGGTTTGGGGATAGGGAGAGTGGCCGGCTGCGGTAGGTAGAATTAGGGTTGGGGTGGCCCGGCTAGCTGGCCTCAGGCCTGGCCGGCTGGGTTGCCCCCTAAAAAAACAAAACTTGTAATTTATGTTTTAAAAAGGCTTTTGTAAACTGTTTTTAGACAAAACAAAATAATCCGGAAGACCGGGATTTTAATTTGAAATAAAGACGGGGCGTTTGGAAAACAAAACCAGTCTTTCGGAAAATAGTTTTCACACAATCCATGCATGATGATGACGATGCTCAAATGCAATGTGGCATGCTGACATGAGCATGCAGTCATGATGATGCAATGCACAAAAACACATCGATTTTCTAGTAGTGGTTTTAGCAGGATGCCACACCAGAGGGGAGAGGCTGGAGTGGGCCAAGGCGGCCACACCACTCCCTGGCGCGGCCTAGGTTTGCCCACGCCATGGGGTGGTGTGGGCCCCCTGTGGCCCACCTCCACTCCATCTTCTGGCATCCCGAGTCTTCTGGAAAAATAGGATTTTTCGTATATTTTCCCGGATTTTCTGATCTTCGCGAATTTTGCCTCCAAACAACACCTTTTCCATCAAAATCCTGACCGCAGCAATCCATGCTCCAAAAGTCATCAACCATGCAAAAATAGATGAAATAACATAAGTATCACCTCTCAATACGAAATATATCAATGAATAATAGTGAATTAAGACATAGAATAGTGATGCAAAATGGACGTAATAGTGCATATCCTGGTGAGGGGTTGGGACAGTACTTTTGGTGACTGCTGGATCCAGATTGCTGCATCATACAATGTTTGCGGTTGTCGTTTGCCTGATTAATCTTCCCTTCCATCTGAATGGCAGAGTCGACTAGCTTTTCAAGATCCTGGAAGCGGATGTTGACGAGGACAGTCTGCATCTCGTCATGCAGTCAATTCAGGAATCTCTCCTTCTTCTTGGCCTCCGTGTTGATCTCATCAGGTGCATACCTTGCAAGCGACAGGAATCTGTCATGGTACTCCACCACAGTCATTCTTCCTTGCTTCAGTTCTCGAAATTCATCCCTCATTCTGGTGACTAGACCCTGTGGCACGTGGGTGCGACTGAATTTGATTTTGAAGGCTTCCCATGTCATCACTTGACCATGGTTGATGGTGCGGATACCGTTCCACCATGCTCTTGCATCTCCTGCCAGATAGTGGGTGGCAAAAAGGACTTTCTTGTTGTCATCAACCCTTGCAACTTCTAAGTTGCTTTCCATTGTCTGCAACTAGTCATCAGCATCTAGTGGGTTCTCTAAAGTACTAAAGATTGGGGGATTGGTATTCTAGAAGTTTTTGAGTTTGGATCCATGGTGATCCTGGTTTCCATGCCCTTGGTTGTTTTAGGCCATCTGAGCTATCTGCTGCAATGTTGCTAAGTTGGCCTGGCGTTCTGCCCTGCTTGCTTCACGGTCTGCAACTAACATCTGCATAACCTGCAGCATTGGGTCTTGCAACGAGCTACTCCTTCCTTGGTTTCCACGAGTCATCTGAAGATTGAGGTAGATAAGGGGGTAAGAGGGAAAGTTCTAAGGTTCATGGTTTTGGTTTCAAAGCTAAAACTTGGAGTTTGACTCTGGTTTTTGCAACTAACTCTGTCGTTGTATTGGGAATGGCAGTACCTGAAGAGGTTAAATAAAGGTGTGGGGACTAGCAGGGAAGCTATCGACGGCGTCCGCAGGCGGGATTGGATACGAGCAAGCGTAGCTGGACGCAGGAAGTACCCAGGTTCCGAGCCCTTATGATGAGATAAAGCTCCTACTCCTGCCAGATCTGACTATGTGGAATATACGAACTACAAGTGCTCCTTGAGCTGTATTCTCTAGCTACTTTCTTAAATGCAATGAGACCAACCCTTTCTACTAAGGCCTTGCCTCTCCTTATATATGCAGAGAGGCAACGGTCTCACTGGCCAGTCCGACTGGCGGGCCCCACATGCGGGTCCCAGCCGGCTGGTCATCTACAGTGCCTGGTATGGTATATCACCTCGGAGTACGAGCGGTATGGCTGTCGTAGACACAGTGGACGTCGTGCGAGCCTGTCGTCAGCACCGGGCCACTATTCCTGCGTCATCCCCGCAAAGTCTTCGGTATGGCCGAGTAGTTGCCGGTCTTGTCTTCGTATAGGGCGTACCATGCACTAATACGCACGTCGTCCAGTCTCACTGATTGGTTCCGGCTACGTCGCCGTAGCCGGCTACTCCTTGCTGATCTGGCTACCATGCGATAGCCGGCCTGTCTTGCCTTGTCCGGCTGCCTCTGGTCAGCCGGACGCGATCTGACTGCTCAGTTTCTTGTCTGGTTGGGGTACCTGGGGATCATCCCCTTAACACTAGCCCCCGAGCGCGTGTGGATTCCGCCCTCAGGCAAAATGTGCACGCGCTCCCTCCTGATTTTGAATTTGTGTCCGGCTGTTCCTGGCGGTTGCGCTATCGTGACGTCAGTGCTGACACCGGCCACGCGCGCACGCGCCATCATTGCACTGCGGCAGGCAGCGTAACGTCCCGTCGCACGTCGCCTCGGGAAGCCGTTGCCCGACGCTTCGGTTCTTGCACCGGGATCTTCTGCGCATTCCGCTTCAGCACATGGGATCTTGGCGGCAGTTGGGGTGAGGGTCGTCCGGATGCGCGCCACGTGGCGCCGTTGAAGGTTGCGCTTCCGGCCCTTTAAAGGGACGCCGCGGGGGAGGCAGTTCCCTTCCTTTGCTCCCCCGCTGCCAGTTGCCCCTTCCCTTCCGCGCCCCTGCCTTCTGTGCTCCCTCCTTCCTTCGCTATAGCCCGCTGCGCCGCCCGCTCGTCCTCATCGACGTTACGGGCCACCGCCACTCCTCCATCGCTGCTCCCCTATCAGCCGGAGATGGACGCTGACCGCGGGTCTTGGTGCGGCTCCTCTGTCACCGAAGACCAGATCCAGAAGTACCGCGCCACCCGCGTTCTCCCGTCGGCGAAGGAGGTGGCAGTGCGGTTAGCACCGGTGGGAGGGGTGTCGCCGCACCCGGCGGAGGGGGAGCGCATCATCTTCCTCTTGCACCTGTCGCGCGGGTTTGCGCTGCCGGTACACCCTTTCTTCCTCACCTTCTTGGCGTTCTTCGACCTCCGTCTCCACCACCTCGGCGCCAACGCAATCGGCACGTTGGCGCACTTCATGGCATTCTGCGAGAGCTACCTCGGGATCCAGCCGGATCTCAGGCTCTTCTGCCGGCTCTTCTGAATCCGGCCACTGGTGCAGTTCATGCAAGGGCCGCTAGTCGTTTGCGGCGGTGCCTCCATCTACTCCCGCTCGCAGATCGGCTACCCCAAGTTTCTCCTGCATGACACGGTACGGCTGTGGCAGCAGTCGTACTTCTATGTCAAGAACCTCACCAACGTCGACCGGATCAACCTTCCGGCCTTCCAGGATGTCGAGTCCAGCCGGCTGAACTAGGACTTGAAGATCCACGGCGACAAGGCAGAGTCGGATGAGATGCTGAAGCGCATGCGCTCCCTCGTCCACTGCTAGCTGACCGGCCTGGATGTCACCCTCAGCTAGATGTCCCGGCTGATGATGTCGTTGCAGCAGCGAGCGCACAAAATGTGCTATTACTCCGGCCGGCTGGACCAGACCCGGCTGTCGCGCCACGATCCCCGCTACCACAACCTGAAGGAGTGCGTGTGGACGATCACCAAGGAGCGGCTGCCGGAGGGCTGGAAGTTCAGTCTGGCGTCCTACAGTCGGGAGAACCGCGCGCCCTGGGTAGGTCACTTTATTCGGAGTTTTTCCTTCTTATTTCTTGCCTTTCTTTCTTGTTTCGTCTAGCTAATCTCTTGTATTCGGCAGATGTTCCCTTGCATCATTCGCGCTGACCACCGATCCGGCGCCACGCCCTGTGGTGGACGGCGAAGCTGGCGGGAGCGGCTCCCGCCGGTCTGCCGCAGAGGAGCTGGCTCCCAAGAGGAGCCGGACTAGCGCCCTGCCGCCGAGCCGCCTTGGCTGGAAGAAGGGGTCGCCTCCAGTTGTGCCAGGGTACGTCTCTCCTCCTTTTTCCTTCATCGTTTTCCGCCTACTTCCTTTTCTCCCTTTCTGCCTTTGGCTTATTTGCTTTTCTTTCTTCCCTTTCTTCTTCTGTCCTTTTAGCACGTTGGTTTCCTTTGGAGCCGCGAGCCCGGCACGAGCGCCGACCGGGTCGCCGCCCGCTGCTCTGGCTGCGCCTGCCAGCGCCCCTCCTTCATCCGAGGCGCCGCCTCCACCTCCGCCTCGAGCTGAACCGGCTGCCCCAGCCAGATCGGAGGGGCCCCAGCCAGAGGCGGAGTCTTCCCAGCCGGGTGGCTCTTCCGCGGGGGGCCGCTGCCGGCAAGGAGCTCATAGTTGTCGGTGATGACAACTCCGACGAGGAGCCGGGGGAGGAGTGGAGGACGGCGGTGGTTGCCGCGAAGGAATCCTTGGCCATCAACGCCGTGGATGACGACGCTTCCTTCGCCGCTTCACTGACAGACCTCGCCGCCACACTCGAGCTGGCGGTGAAGGAGATCCGGCTGCTGGAGGCCGCAGCCGGCAGGAACCGGTCCCTGGAGTAGAAGCTTGCTGCTGCCAACGGGACTTCCCAAAGTAAGTTCGCTTCACCCGTTTTGCTCTCTTTTTTTGCTGATAGCCGGTTTGTTGCAGCCATCCTCGTGTGCGCTCAGCGCAAGATCGATCGCTTGAAGAAAGCGAACAACCGGCTGAGCAAGTCCAACTCTAATCTACGGCTGCAGAATAAGGATTGACACGCGAGGGTAGATGGCTTGGAGGCCACCATCAAGGAGCGCGACGCCTCGCTCGCTAGCCAGATCGAAGCCTTCAACCTTCTCGAGGCCCAGAACAAGGACCAAGAGAAGGAGATCAAACGGCTGGCGACGAAGGAGAAGGCTCTGGTGGAGGAGCTGATGCAGGTCGGCCACACGGCTAAGGGTGAGTTCCCCTTTTCCGCCTTCTTTTATTTCTGGATCCGATAGCCGGATATGACTCTCTTTTCTGACAGCGTTTTATCCCGGCATAGACCTGCTGGCCTACAACCGGCTGCAGGAGAACTGGCCGGGAGCGCAGCCAATGGCCTAGGAGCTCGTTGTCCTTCTTGGCGAAGAAGCTCCCAAGCTTCGTCAAGCGGCACGGGACTTCTTCTCCTTCCTGTGGCCGGAGGCTCCGGTTCCGGAGACGATGGCGCAGCTGGCTGCGAAGGTGGGAGAGGTGCCGGCTGCGGTGGACCAGCTGCGGGACTTGGCAGCACGAGCCGGAGCGGAGATGGCTCTGGCCCTCATGCTTTCCTGGTACAAGGACGCCCGCGTCGAGAAGATCGAGGGAGGCTTCCGTGCCGACGCTGATCTTGCCGCCATCCGCCAAGCCCATCCGGAGCTCCGCGGATCCGCCATCAAGATCACTGACTACGTGGACCCCGACGAGGTGCTCACCGACTCGGAGTCCGTCGGTACTCCTGATGTGGAAGGCCCGCCGCCGCCGCCTACGCGCTGGAACCGGATCGAGCTCCGTGCCACCTCCTCCGCCTGAAACTTCTGCCAATCAAGATGCTCCTCACGGCAAGGGTCCTGCCGCTTAGTTACTGCCCCGGGATGCCGGGTGTATTTGTCTTGCGTCAGTTATGTGTGAAACTTGTCTGTCTGTACCGGTTGTCTCTGATGCCGGGTAAGTTATGGGAGCTTCGCCTCCTTTCTGTTTGTTAGTATTGAACTTGCTTGGGTTTCCTTCAACTTGTGTGCTTCGAATTTTCTTTCAATATTTCGCCGGTTAACTTTATCCGGCTTTAGCCGAAGGAACTACACCTCCAGTGGGGGCGCGCTAGCGCACCCACTGGGTGTAGCCCCCGAGATTCGTAGTAGCTGGCGTAGCCAGGTGCTTCGAATCTTCCCTCTTTTCCCAAATCTTCTATCTTTATCCGACTAGACTCGTCTTAGGCGGTTGCCTTCGCTGGCTGAACACCTTCAGCCGGGGGAGCTAACATTCTAGTGGGGGCACGCGAGCGCACCCACTAGGTGTAGCCCCCGAGATTCGGAGTAGCTGGCGTAGCCAGGTACTTCGAATCTTCCTTGCTTTCTTTTGCACCTGCCCTTGCCCTCACATGGGCTCCGAACGGCCGGCTAAACGCCTTTAGCCGGTCAGGAACTACAAGATTCCATTGGGGGCGCGTGAGCACACCCAGTGGGTGTAGCCCCCGAGATTTGAAGCGCTTGATGAAGGCAAGGACTTCGAATCTTCTTCACCTTTCCTTCCTGAATTCCGACTCAAGGTAGTCGGACAAGAATATACATACACATACACATATATCCTCACAGGTTAATAGGTTAGTCTGCCAAATTGTAGCCGAAAAACGACTTGTTTTTTCGAAAACTAGCTTGTGCCTCTCTAGACACTTGGTCGCTTTCCCGTGTGCTCTGCTATTTTCGTTGCGTCCTTGCCGGGCAGCCGGGTTGCGGTCTGCAGCCAGGATCGAAGGGAGCTGACAGTACATCGCGCACGGTACTAACGGCTTAGTGACCGGATTGGTTTAAGCTAGTTGCAAGGCCGGGACGCCCGGTCTGTCGCGTCTCCTCCCTGTTTTTCGTGTGGGATGCCTCAGGCTTTTTCCCTTGCTAGCCGGACAGCCGGGTTGCGGTCTGTAGCTGAGACGAAGAGTGAGCCTCTGACATCATCGCACACTACTCAGTCGGTTTGTTGACTTAGCAGGCCGGGCCAGCCGGCGAGCCCCCGGGTAGGGGTTGCCAGAGCCGGAAAATCAGAACCGGAAAAGCAGATGCAAAAACACATTTCTAGCAAGGAACCCCCAAGATTCTCGTAGGGGTCCGCATTTTCATTCATAGGGTTTGCGGGATACATACACTGTCTGGCGACTAGGTGTAAAACGGGCGCAATAGGGCCGCGTTCCAGGGGCGCTCGGTTTCCTCGTCTGATTTGTCCATCTTGTTCTTGTGCGGCTGCTGCGCGTCGATGAGGTAGTAGGAGTCATTGGGCAGCGCCCGGCTGATGATGAAGGGGCCCTCCCAGGGTGGCGATAACTTGTGCATGTCCTTCGTGTCTTGCACCATCTGGAGAACCAGGTCGGCCTCGCGGAATGCGACTGGGCGGATTCGGCTAGAATGGTAGCGACGTAGTCGCTGCTCGTACAGGGCTGACCTGGACAGAGCTAGCTCACGGGCCT
The DNA here is from genome assembly GCA_910589775.1 of Avena eriantha. Classification (NCBI taxonomy): domain Eukaryota; kingdom Viridiplantae; phylum Streptophyta; class Magnoliopsida; order Poales; family Poaceae; genus Avena; species Avena eriantha. Next base: position 281,487,421 of record OU342746.1, on the reverse strand, counting down.
CCTCCAGGAGGTCCACTCCGTCCTCCCGCGCCTCCTGGTTGGCCTTTTCGTCGTATAGGAGCTTGCGCGGTGAGTCGAACTCGATGTCCGCGGAGAGGACGGCTTCCAATCCATAGACCAGGAAGAATGGTGTGTAGCCGGTTGACCTATTCGGTGTGGTGCGGAGGCTCCACAGCACATCCGGAAGCTCCTCGATCCAGCATCCGGGTGACCGCTCCAATGGTTCAATGAGACACGGCTTGATACCGTCTAGTACCAAGCCATTTGCTCTTTCGACCTGCCCGTTGGACTACGGGTGCGCGACAGAGGCGAGGTCCAGCCAGATGCCTTTGTTGCTACAGAACCGGGCGAAGGCCCCCTTGGCTAAGTTCGTGCCGTTGTCGGTGATGATGCTGTTGGGGTAGCCGAATCGGTTGATGATGTCGGTGAAGAAGGTGACGACTGTCGCCCCGTCTAGCTTCCGGATGGGCTTGGCCTCGATCCACTTCGTGAATTTATCCACCGCCACCAGCAGATGGGTCATACCCGTGCATGCTCGCTTGAAGGGACCGACCATGTCGAGGCCCCAAACCGCGAAGGGCCAGGTGATTGGTATGGTCTTGAGTACTGAAGTTGGCATGTGCCTGAGCTACCTGAAACACTAGCACTCATTGCATGCGCGGACCAGCTTCTCAGCGTCCTCGAGGGCGGTGGGCCAATAGAAACCGTGGCGAAACGCCTTGGCGACTATTGCCCTTGACGAAGCGTGATGCCCGCACTCGCCCTGGTGGATGTCCTTGAGTAGCCGGTAGCCCGTGTCTACATCGACACATCTTTGAAAAATGCCGGATACGCTGCGCTTGTACAGTTCGCAGTTGATGATGGTGTATGTGTGCGCGCGGCGCCGGATTTGCTTGGCTTCCACCTCGTCATCCGGGAGTTCTCCGTTGGCGATGTAGTTCATGAAGGGCCATGCCCAAGATGGCACTTCCCGAATGACGAGGACGCTCCCGCCCTCCGGTTGACGGATGTCAGGGGGTCGCCCGGATGGCGTATCCGGGACGGCAGCCCCCGAGCTGCTGGATGAACTGGCAGCCCTCGGGTCTTACGAGCCGGAGGGCACTACTTTGCTGGAGTTGGTGCGGGTCTTCTTCTTTGGCGGCTCTGTTGCTCCGTCCGCTGGGGCGCTCCCTGCCCAGATGATGGAGTCCGATTCCGGTGACGGGTTGATGGAGGGCTTGCGTAGGTGCTCTAAGGAAACCCCTGGTGGGATCGCCTGCCTGGTGGATCCGATTCGGGCGAGCAAATCGGCGGCCTCGTTGTTGGCGCGGGGGACGTGATGGAATTCGCATCCGTCGAAGGAGGCGCTGAGCTTCTGGATGTGGAACCGGTAGAGGGCCATGTTTGCATCTCTGGCATCCCATTCTCCGGATACTTGCTAGACCACCAGATCCGAATCACCGAAGCACAGGATCTAGTTGACACCGATTTCCTTGGCCAGCCGGAGTCCGTGTGCCAGTGCCTCGTATTCGGCTATGTTGTTGGAGGCCTTGAAGTGGATCTACATCACATACTCCAGCCGGTCTCCCTTGGGCGAGGTGAGCATGACGCCGGCTCCCAAGCCCCCAAGCATCTTCGACCCGTAGAAGTGCATCTTCCAGTGGTCCTAATCCGGAACCGGTGGGAGATACTGGGTCTCAGCCCAGTCAACAAGGAAGTCCGCCAATGCCTGTGACTTGATCGTGAGCCAGGGCTCGTACTGGATGGAGTAGGCGGCTAGCTCGATGGCCCATTTGGCGACTCGGCCGATGGCGTCCTTGTTGCCGATGATTTCCGAAAGGGGTGCGGTGCACACGACGTTAATCGGATGCTCCTGGAAGTAGTGCTTGAGCTTCTTGCATGCCAGGTACACACCATAGCACATCTTCTGGTAGTGGGGGTAGTTCTGCTTGGAGAGGGAGAGAACCTCGCTGAGGTAGTAGATGGGTCTCTAAACCGGCTGAGCCTTGCCTTCCTCGGGGCGCTCCACCACCAGGACGACGCTGACGACCCGGCTGATGGATGCTATATAGAGCAACATCGGCTCCTTGCTAGCCGACGTGGCTAGAACCGGTGCTGTGGATATCATGCGCTTGAGGTCGTGAAATGCGGTGTCGTCTTGCGAAGTCCAGGAGAACTTGTCCGTCTTCTTCATCAGCTGGTACAGTGGGAGTGCCTTCTCCCCCAGTCGGCTGACGAAACGGCTGAGGGAGTCTAGGCATCCGGTGAACTTTTGGACTCCAAGTAGGCTCCTGGGCGGTTGCGTCCTCTCGATTACCGCGATCTTCTCCGGATTTGCCTCGATGCCTCGTTGTGATACGAGGAAACCGAGGAGCTGACTGGATGGCACTCCGAAGACGCACTTTTCCGGGTTCAGCTTCATCTGGTACTAGCGGAGGTTGCCAAATGTCTCTCCCAGATCTTCGAGGAGGGTGCACTTCTCTTTGGTCTTGATGACCACATCGTCCACATAAGCATGCATGTTTTGGCCTATCTGCGAGTGTAAGCACTTCTGCATGCAACACTGATAGGTAGCGCCTGCATTCTTTAGACCAAAAGGCACGGTTACGTAGCAGAAAGCCCCGTAGGGGGTGATAAATGATGTCTTAATCTGATCAGCCGGGTTTAACCGGATCTGATTGTACCTGGAATAGCAATCTAGAAAAGACAACAAATCACAGTCGGCCGTGGAATTGATAACTTGATCGATACGGGGCAAGGCGAAGGGGTCTTTCGGGCACGCCTTGTTCATGCTGGTGTAGTCGATACACATGCGCCAGGTCTTGTTCTTCTCCAGCACCAAGACTGGGTTCACCAACCAGTCCGGGTGGTACACTTCCATGATGAACCCGACTGCAAGGAGCCGGGTGATCTCGTCACCGATTATCTTCCTCTTCTCCTCCGCGAACCGACACAGAGGTTGCTTGACCGGCTTGGCATCCGGCCGCACATGAAGTGAGTGCTCGACGAACTCCCTCGGCACACCCGGCATGTCCTTGGGGGACCATGCAAAGATTTCCCGATTCTCACGGAGGAAGTCGATGAGCGCGCCTTCCTATTTGCTGTCCAAGCTGGCAGCAATGGTGATGAACTTAGTTGGGTCGGAGGGGTCGAGCAGGATCCTCTTCGTCTCCTTTGCTAGCTGGAAAGCTCCTTCTCCAGCCGGTTTGCTGCTAGCCGGCATGTCCTACTGGGCCATGGCCACATTGCACATGATCATGCACTTCTCCTCGGCTATGATGAGGGCCTCTGCCAGCTTGGAACCGGCTGAGGCGCACTCCATTGACCGCCTGAAGCAGCCGGCGACGATGATCACGCCATGGTGTCCCGGCATCTTCGTCTTGAGGAACGCGTAGTGGGGGATGGCCATGAACTTGGCGAGGGCGGGGCGCCCGAGGAGAGCGTGGTAGGAGCTCGTCAGGTTTACCACCTCGAACCAGATTGGTTCGTTGCAGAAGTTCTTCTCGGTCCCAAAGATGGCCCTGACAGTACGCCGTGGAGCGTCGTGGTAGTCGGGCGCAGGTTGCTTTCGCGAATGCCCAGCTTCTCCAGCGAGGACTGGTAGAGGAGGTTGAGACTGCTGCCTCTGTTGATGAGGACGCGCGAGAATCGGCAGGTACGTGCGTTGGAGACGATGAGGGGGTTGAGCACCATGGCATAGCCCCCGGGAGTCGGCAGATGCTCCGACTGGTCCGCGCGGCTCTAGGTGATGGGTGTTTCCGACCAGTTCAGGTACTGGGGGACCGGAGAGATGATGGCGTTGACCTCCTTGGAGCGCCGCCTGCGGTTGTGCTTGTCATCCTGCTCCGTCTCGAAGATGTGGTAGGCGGCGTGCGGCTGGGGGTTGCCGTTGTTGTTGTTGTTGCCGCCGTTACCATCATTGCCGGCTCCAATAGCCGGTGGTGGGGGTCCGCCAGGAGGAGTGGGGAGACGAGGCTGGTTACCCTGGTCTTTTAGCTGGCGGGTCCAGCTGCAATTCCGGGTGGTATGCGTGGCCGGTTTGAAGGGACCGCTATGCCACTTGTACGGGCCGTCAAACATCTGGTCGAAGGTGAGCCGGGGATTCTGCCTCCTTGCGTCGTTAGCCGGCACGTCGGGCGCGCCCTCCACAGCATTGAGCTGCCGCGCGTGGTAGCGGGGCTTCTGTTGTCCGGCCTGGCGGTCCCCGTGGAACCGGTTGCCGTTGCCGTGGCGTCTGGAGGATCCGGCTTCACCAGCCGGATTGCTCGGGCGGTCGTGATCCGACTCCATAGGAGTCGGACGCCCGTCTGCATTTACCCGGAGAGGCTTCTTCATGGCGGCATCCGCCATGGCGTACTGGTCTGCAACCTTCATGAGCTCCGCCATGGTTTTCGGCTCGTCACAAAGTAGTCGGTGGCGAAGCATGGTGCCTTCCCGGCACCCCTCGATGAAGAAGCTGATGGCTTGGCTCTCTAGGATGCCCTCGTAGGTGTTACGCAGCTCCGTCCACTTGGCGAGGTACTCGCGGTCAGTCTCGCGGTCACCCTGGACGCACAAGGTCAGGTCGCGTGGGCGCCCTGGACGCTTGTACGTGCCATTGAAGTTGCGGACGAACACCTTCTCGAAGTCTGGCCAGGCGTTGATGTTGTTGGGTGCGAGGCTGTTGAGCCACGTCCTTGCCGATCCGGTTAGCATAAGAGGGACGTAGCGCACGGCTGTGCGCTTATTCCCATGGGCGATGCTGACTGCTGTAGCAGAGTCGGTCAGCTAATCTTCCGGCTTCATGCTGCTGTCGTACTTGGGGGTGTCCCTGGGTAGGGAGAACTTATCCGGAAAAGGCTCGTTCCGGATACGGGGTCCAAAACAAACCGGGCCGGTAGAATCTTCCTCCTCCGTGACGCGCGCTTGAGCGAGGAGCTGGATGTGGTCACGGGCATCCGGACAATCCGGGTTGGGCGCTCCCACCCGGCCCGAGAGACAAGAACCAGCGGGTCTAGGCGCTCCGGTTGGTGGAGGGGGAGGCTGCGGGTTGCTGTTCACCGTCTGCTCCTGGCGCGGCTGGCCCCTGTTGCCAGAGCTGCGACGCCGGCTGTGGGCCTTAGCCGGCTGAGGGGAGGACGCCTGCTGGGTATCGCGCGACGCGCCCCTGCTGTTGGCAGGCAGCTTGCTCCCTCTGGAGTAGCTGGGGTCCTCCTGCATCTGCTGGTTGGCATCAGCCTGCTCGTCCGCGATGTGGAGGAGCTCCTGCACGTGAGCGTGCTGGCGGGCTCGCTCCTCGCCCTCCAGATTGGGCAGTTCCTCTGCCGTGGCTCACGCCGCGCGCAGGTTCTTAATGGGCGTGCTGTAGGTGGGCCGGATGAGGGCGGGTGCATGATCCGGCTCCCCATCCTTTTCCATCCTACCGCCTAGCTCACCGCCCCGGCGCCGTACATGGCCGCGCCGGCTCGGCTCCACGGTAGCCGAAGTGAAGCCGTGCACGCGGTCGTACTCGCGCCGGGTGATCTCGAGTTGCTTGCGGGTAGCCGCCAGTTCCATGGCCTCCTGGAGGAGGATCTGTCTCTCCATGGCAAAATTGGCCTCCGCCTCCTCCAGGTTATCCCCGAGGTTAACTGGCTCAGGAGCCGATCAATGGCATCCTCCACCGGATTCCGAAGATGTGGAGGGGCGGAAGTTCCGACCTCGTCCGCGCCTTGCTCCCGCGGCTGGCGGGGGTGAGAGCTGGAGCCGGCCATCATGACCTCCACGCCGCAGGATGCGACGGAGGCGCTACCGCCCGGATGCGGCAACTCTGCGACAGAGACGATTTCCCTAGGGAAACGCTCTGGAACGGTGGTGACGTAGACAGGGAGGTCGCCGAATAGCTGGACGGTGTTGTTCGCCGGGAAGGAGGTTTCGGCGAAGCAGGAAGCGTTGTCGATGACGCAGTCGAATTTTCCGAGCGCGAGCACCAGGCCGGAGGCCACGCGCTCACCGGCTGAAGTGCGGGGTCCCGTGTGGAACGTGACTCCGGTCAAAGCCATCGGCCCCACGGTGGGCGCCAACTGTCGTTGTATTGGGAACGATAGTACCTGAAGAGGTTAGATAAAGGTGTGGGGACTAGCAGGGAAGCTATCGACGACGTCCGCATGCGGGATTGGATACGAGCATGCGTAGCTGGACGCAGGAAGTACCCAAGTTCAGAGCCCTCGTGATGAGGTAAAGCTCCTACTCCTGCCGGATCTGACTATGTGGGATATACGAACTACAAGTGCTCCTTGAGCTGTATTCTCTAGCTACTGTCTTAAATGCAATGAGACCAACCCTTTCTACTGAGGCCTTGCCTCTCCTTATATAGGCAGATATGCAACGGTCTCACTGGCCAGTCCGACTGGCGGGCCCCACATGCGGGTCCTAGCCGGCTGGTCATCTACAGTGCCCGGTATGGTATATCACCTCGGAGTACGAGCGGTATGGCTGTCGTAGACACAGTGGACGCCGTGCGAGCCTGTCGTCAACACCGGGCCACTGTTCCTGCGTCATCCCTGCAAAGTCTTCGGTATGGCCGAGTAGTTGCCGGTCTTGTCGTCGTATAGGGCGTACCGTGCACTGATACGCACGTCATCCTATCTCACTGATTGGTTCCGGCTATGTCGCCGTAGCCGGCTACTTCTTGCTGATCCGGCTACCATGCGATAGCCGGCCTGTCTTGCCTTGTCCGGCTGCCTCTGGTCAGCCGGACGCGATCCGACTACTCAGTTTCTTGTCCGGTTGGGGTACGTGGGGATCATCCCCCTGACAAACTCCATTTCATTCACTCAAACAAGCACACGATACAAACACACACCACAATAATAAAGGAAAACAGATGATTTGAAGAACCATTCTACACCTACGATAAAGTGGGATCGATACATCTCATACTACGACAGTGCTCTAGTGCATCTACTCATCGTCGATGAAGTCGGAGTCCTCATCGTCAGTGTAGAAGTCCACCGCATCCTCCTCCGGAAAGTCATCATCATTGCTGAGGTAAGAATCCATGTCTCCCTGGATGTCTTGACCCTCCTCTTCTTCCTCCTTGGCTGCAAGCTGAGCTTCCTGCTCCTTGACGGTCTTCTCGAGGTCAGCCACCTTCTTGCGAATACGGACGATGGTGCGATCCTTCTTCTCGCGCTGGAGGCGAAGAGACTGACGATCCTTGACAAGCAGTGAGAAAGTCTGGGCCTTCTGGTCGGCAATGGCACGGTTGTGATTGGCAAACTCCCTAGCATTGTCCAATTCCTTCTAGCGATCATACCACAGGAAGTCGAGGTTCTCCACTTGGCGCTTCAGTTCTGGATGACTTGGCATCTCCATCGGCATTCCCATGAAGTCACGTCTTGCATAGTGAGCAAAACGGGTTCCTTGGATTTGGTTGACGCTGAGGGCACATAGACGTGCGAGAGCTTCATGCATTGCCCTGGCTAATCCATCTAGCCAGTTGTTCTCTCTAACGGAGAACTAGATTCTCCCGGACGTTGGTGCTTCTATGCTTCCTCTAAGATCAGTGGTGACTAGCCACTAAAAATCTCCTCCTGGGGTCCTGGAAGTTGAGCTCCAAGAAACTCTAGATGTGGGCGTCCCAGTAACTCCGACAGTGAATCCAGATCCCTCTCAAAGATCAGTTGACCTCTGTTTCCCAACTGGTAGAACTTGTTGAACTGAGTCTCCATCTACAAGAATTAAGGATGAGGAAATTAGTGAAGTGATCAAGTGTGTCAAATTTTAAGTAGTAATGTAAGGATTGGAGGAACATGAATTTTTGAGAAAGAATGAATTCCCCGGGATAAGAGAGGAAATAGTTTCTCATAAATACTCACTTTGGTTTTGAAACTAAGTTTTTGTTTGGACATCCATTCTAACTAGGGTCTCCTATGGTCAGGATGGCTCTGATACCAACTTGTCAACACCCGGATTTTTAATCCCAGATGCCTGTTATGTCATTCATCGCAATCCCAGGATTACCATTTTTGCGATACATAACAGATTGGATATCATAGTACATCATCCATTACAAAAACATACATAAGGTCTTACACAAATAAGGATCTCATGATCCAGTCTTAATACAACAAGCAGCGGAATAAAAGATAAGCGTAGCGGTGGGGTCCATCTTCAGGGGCACATGCAATGCTGACGAAGGCAGATAGTCCTAGTTATCATAGCCATCCTGCTGGCCATCATCTTGGTAGTCTCCTTCATATTCTGGCCATGAGAATAGCCAGGGACAAAAGCCTTGAGTACTCTTTAAGTACTCGCAAACTACCACTAACAAGTAGTATAGTTCTACAGTAAAGTGCTAACTCTAAGTTAATTATAAAGTTAAGTTTGAAAGCTAAGATGAGTTCAGAAGCAAAGAAAGATAAAATAAAGTTCTAGAATCACTTAAGTTGGGAAGCTAGTGTCATAGTCACAACCCTATTGTGGTCAAGTCAAGGTTCATCATTTCTTTCATAAGTTATTTTGAAAATATCTGACAACGAAACAGTATGGCCATTCCAACTGTCCATAACCGCGGACGCGGCTATTCAAATAGTTCAATCTGCAGAGGTGGTACACTTTCACCACAAGATTTGATACATCTGTCAGGGATAACCCTGAATCATCATACTTAGTATGCAGATAATCAAACATAACATTTCCTTTACACACCCTAGTATAAGCACCTCTCCTATGAGCATGGCCTCCCAACCATGACCATCTATCATCTTGGGCACTGCATAGGTGGACAACATTGAGAGGTAGCCTCAGCTCAAACCTCTCCCGCGAGGGAACTAATACTAATGCATATAAATTTCCAGCTAAGCCTTACCCAATTCAGGTATTGTGGTTGTACGGTAAAATTGGAATGGTATCGCATCCAAATCCAACCATCAGTTTTTATAAAAGGGTTAAGGCTCATGCCTCAACATTTTCACCATCATAAACCATTTGTGTTCTTCAACACATGTCAAAACATCTCAATAGAATGACTCATCATTCCAAGGTTTTCATAATTCATTTTCACCAAGTATTCCCATCTAGAGTGACCCAATTTTTTGATCTACTCTAAACTACTAAGTTAAGAATGTTCACTAAGGTGAAAAGATGGGGTCAATCTCATGCCATAGAATGACATCTAAAGTTATCTAAATAGGTCAAGTTTTATACTCTTTATGCTACCTTTAGAACAATTAAAAGACTTTGGGTAAAGTAAAGGAAGTAAAGCTTTGAAAATAACACTTGGGGTAAGTAATGGTCAAAGTGGTATAGCCAAAGCATGCCTAAAGCATCTACTTAGATTATCTAGCTTGCAAGGGTTAGCTTGCATTGTTAATGGTGGCTTGCCTTGTGTAGTGAAGTGATTGAAGTTTTCTTCCTCCTCTTGATAGAACTCCTCCTTCTCGAAAGCTTGGTCGGTACTATCGTCTATAAATACATATGGAGTACACAATCACCAAACAATACTTAACTAGTCTAATTAGCACTCTAAGGCACACATTTGATGATCTATTATCATCACAAGCATCACAAGTTTTATTAACTAGTTTCATTCTTTTTATTTAAGAAAAGTAATTTCTACTCATTGAAATTAACTAAGATTTAATATTCACCACTTAAAATATGGGATCATGTGGACACGTGTCATCACCACATATTCTAACATGTGGGAATGTGATTTAAAGGTTGGATCATAATTACTTTGGTTTAAGTTCATTATTTAATGATTTGAAGTGACTAGAAATGCCTATATAGCATTATTTTGGTACTAGTCCAAACTCACTGCATGTAAACCCTAATATTATTACATATTTAGATAGGCATGGTTAAATGTGATTTTTGAGAGTTGGAATCAACTCAAAAGCTATCATGGTTGATTTTACAAAAATGTTTGAATGTGCAAAAGCTTCTGTCTTGTTATTTTTACTAGGAGAGATCTCTAACTCTAATTGGAAGCTGATGAGCCGGCCCAGCGACACTCCGCGGCACGGGGCACAACTGACATGGGGGGTCCACTGGTCAGCGGCTCTTAACATGCGAAGCGGTACGGGGCGATGTGGGCCGTTAGATTAGAACTAGGATGTACGACTGGGGTTCGTCATCGATGACGGACAGGTCGCTGACGAGGTCTAACCCTAGCGGCTCGGTGGGGGTGCTCAGGGGGTGTACCAGGGCTCCAGCGACGACGGTGAGGTGGGCAAATGAACTGGTAGACGACGGCAAACTCAGGGTTGGTCGTGGAAGCTCCTGGGGTGGACGAAATCGACGTTGCCTTCTCCTCCTCTGCAGCGGGCTCCTCCGACGAAATTCCGGCGAACCAGTGCTCGAGCTGCTCTAGCTACAAGTGGGGAAGGACCAGTGAGGTGATGGGAGTGGAATGGTGTGAGTGGTTTGTGCTGGGGTGGCCTCTATTTATAGCTCGATGAGGCGACCGAGAGGGATGGGCGGGCGACTTTGGCGAGGGCTGCACATCGTGCTAGCGGCGTGGCTCTTGGTAGGGGACGGTGGCATGCCTCCTGGCGGTGTGCTACGGCTTAAATGTTGGGCTAGGGGCGGTGGCAAACGGTCGGGCGGTGCTCACGCTCTGAGCGGCAGAGGCGACGGTCTTCACGGCATGCGGTGGCTGTGGTTCAAATGGCGGCGAACGGGCATGTCCGGGCGGTTCCTGGGATCATGGCGGAGCGGTGAGCGCGGGCTACGGTCGGGGCGTGGCGTGTGCACGCTTGTCGGGCGCGGCGCTCTGGCGCGTGCTCGGCATGGCGCAGACACTCTGGGCGCGACGTGCTGCGGGTGGTCCACGGCTCGGCTTTGCTCGGGGAGGGGACAGAGGGTGGCGGTGTGGTCTGGGCTAGCTCCTAGACACGGCGAGAGAGAGGGGCGGTTTGCTGCTGTGATGGCAAGGTTGGCCGGCGATCATAGTGCTCGGGGTGGCGTGGCACTGTTGCTAGGGGATAGGGGATGGGGTGCTTATGGCCTGGTTGGATCAATTGGAGACAGAGGGAGTAAATGGAGATCAAATGGGGGCAAAACCCTGTAGAAAACAGTGAGCTAGGATTAGAGTTTGATTCCTGCCTGCCAAGTGTTTGTAAAAATGGCCACAAGAAATTTAGTTTTGAATTTTGAAAGATTTTTGGTGGGTGTGTAAGTAATAAGCTTGAGACTCTGTGGTTGCTTGGGTTTTGAAAGTAAAGCTCATTTGAGTGGTTTTTGAAATAGGGTGATCTTGAGACATACACTAGATTCAATTTTCAAATGCCATTTAAATTTAGTGTTTGAAAGTTTTTGGCAGATCACAAATGGGGCCTTGGTACACTACTACATGTACTAGCAAGGGGTACAAAGATCCAAATTTATCTCTGTTAAGAATTGAGTCCTAGGAATAGCCAAAGTAGGCATGTTGATTAAAATGGCACAAATGACCATTCTCTTCTTTTATTCATTTTGATTTGTTTTTCTTTGGGATTTGTTTGGGAAAGATCTAGATGATGTTTATTTTACCTAAGAATCATTTTACAAGCAATGGATCACTTAAACAAGGCAATCCAAATCAACTCCTATTTTAAATGCACACACATATGAATGCGTTAATAATTTAAATTGGAAAAGTTTTTGTTAACCCTAATTTTGATGATTTGGATCTTAATAAACTTGGATTAAAGTTTTGGGATGTTACAACTGTATTACCAAGTGGTGCTTGATGCAGTCTAAGCAGCCTCGGGAAATAGTGAGTAATATGAGCTCACGGTCTAAGGAAAAGGAGTCTAGGTATAGTTGTTGCAACAATGAACTATATGACTTGATCGTATTCCAATCCTTCTTGGAATGTCCAATTACATCATTCTCGAATGATATGATCCCGTTGTCAATTGGCATAAATGCCCATGATCTTGAAACCCAGATCATCCTCATGACCAACAAACTAGTATGAATAGAGGCTACTAGGAACTTGGTTGTTTCATACCACACCTGTACCAATGTTTCTACTTGGCATAGTTATAGCACAATATGAAACTATTATAAACTAATTGAGATATGACAATAAAAACCTATTTATTATTTGCTTCTAGGGCATATCTCCTTTAGTGACCACTGGGAGCATTGGGGTTGAAAGGCACTCCAAGGATGTGTGCAAACTGAGCCATGCTAGAACGACACCTAGTAGTGCCAGAGATCCACTCAAGGGGAATATCAGTAGTGTCCCCAAAGACCATCGTGGCATAGAACTGCTAGACCAACTCAATATTGTAGTCTTCTCTTGCTTGAAAGATGGTGTGCAGCCCCATCTTCTCAGTCACCCACAGAGCATCCTCAAAGTACCTGTGAGGTTGGAGCTTCGGAATATCCAACCACTACATGGGGCACACAGGAGTCCTGAAAGCACATAACACCTCAGAAAAGAGTAGGGCTTATTCATTTCTCCAGAAGCGGTCATCCTCTTAGGTGCACTGTAGAGAATAGAACTGCCGAACTCTCATCTCCACAAACTCCTCGGTGCCCAAATTTGCCAATGTGGTCAATGCCTCAAACTTCATGCGCTTGGCTTCATCCCTTTTTAGTTTTCTGACCTTCTCTTGCTTAGTTGTAGCACGGTCATGAGCAGCCTGTCTGACCATGGAAGGATCAATATGAACCTCACTCTCTTCATCACGGTACCAGCGAGGACGGGCTTTTTGAGCAGCCCTAGAGCGACGAGGACGGGAGCTACCTGTGAATTCAGAGTAGAAGGGTAGCATATGGGTAAGCACATTTGTCCAGGAGGTGTAAGTACATAGCAGTAGCTAAAGTAATGCAGGATCAACACTGGTTGAGAAAACCTAGACTATCCAGCAAAAACACCCTGGAGACTCCGCCTGACCCGGACAGTCCAGTGTGTATAGGTCGGACATTCCGGCTGGACCGGAGTGCCTGCCCTATACACGCCGGACATTCCGGCTAGAGCCTTGGTTGTTTTTCGGACAGTGCGAGAATGTTCAATCGGAGCATATCGAGATTGCTAGAACTACTACAATGAAGAGTATTGCATGCAGTATGATGTATCCATGGATCTAGATGGATCATTGCCTCCAAAAATGCATCTAGAGGAAACCCTAGAGATGGAGAAGGGGGAGGCAAAATACCAGCATCCATGGAGGCCTTCACCATAGGGGAACGGGTCCCAGCGGCAAAGGCACGGTAATGGCTGGATCCGGGGTGGAGGAGCCCTCTCGGTGGAGATCCTGGTGAGGGCAGTAGCGTTTTGGAGAAGAGGAAGTCTGGGAGGAGAAGGAGGACTAAACCCTCCACTTCTCCCTGACCCCTTTTACAAGATCGAAACCGCTGGGGCCGGACTGTTCGAGTGAGATTCATCGGAGTCTCCAGCCCGACCAGAGTGTCCGGGCTGAGTCGAGCGAAGTGTTCGGCTTCTAGTCGGTTCAGTGCGGACAGTCCGGGCCCCACGACCAGAAAACCCCAGATTCAAACAGTGGACAAATGTGTGGCAAGAGGAGCATGTTTAGGGATGAGTATAGGCATGGGATTCAGAATATGTACTGTGAAGAACCAAGAAACCATAGATAGTCAAAAAGATGACAAATTAAGATCCAAACCAAACAAGTCAAGAACCGACTCTTCAAATATGAAGAGAGCGGTGGCCGAGGCCACCATGTAAGAGTTTGTGGCATGACACCACGAAGAATTATCCTTGGGTTCATTGCCACTACTCATCAATGAAGCTCACATATCACAAAAATGATATTAAGAGAATTGATTTTATTAATGTTGGCATTATGGGGGGAGGGATAGTCCAATGTATTAGGACCGCACTCCCCCTATCTCCATGCCTGCACCTAAACTAAATAAGAGTCAAGACATCGGTGAGTATGCAAGGTGATCAAGTCAAGCTCCTTGAATCTACGATATTTAGTTCATTCCTCAAATAACAAAACCTTGCTTCATCAAGTGGCTTCGTGAAAATTTCGACAAGTAGGTATTTGGTTGACACATAGGATAGCTCAATATCACCTCGAGCAACATGATCTCTAATAAAGTGATGACGAATCTCACTATGCTTTGTCCTCGTATGATCCACTAGATTAAATGCAATCTTGATAGCACTTTCATTGTCACATAGAAGAGGCACTTTGTCACAATGGGCACCGTATTCCTTTAAAGTTTGCCTCATCCATAGCAATTGAGTACAAGCACTAGCAGCTACCACATACTCGGCTTCGGCTATGGAGAGAGATATACAATTTTGCTTCTTAGAAGACCAACACACCAAGGACCTCCCAAGGAATTGTCAAGCCCTGGAGGTTGATTTTCTATCATCCTTATCACGAGCCCAATCCGAATCCGAGTAACCACAAAGATAGAAAGTTGAGCCCCTAGGATACCAAATACCATAGTTTAGGGTATGAACCAAATATCGAAATATTCTCTTGACCGCCATCAAATGGCTTTCTTTAGGAGCCGCTTGATATCTTGCACACACTCCTACACTCAACACAATATCGGGTCTAGATGCACAAAGGTAAAGCAAAGAACCAATCATGGACCGGTATACCTTTTGATCCACATCTTTACCATTTAGGTTTAGTTCAAGATGAGTCTTTGTTGCCATGGGAGTGGGAGCTCCATTTAGATCTTTCATGTTGAATCTTTTGAGCATATCTTGAGTATACTTGGCTTGGTTAAAGAATGTTCCTCCTCTTACTTGCTTGATCTCAAAACCAAGAAATACCCTCAATTCTCCCATCACAAACATCTTGAACCTGTTAGTCATAAGCTTTGAGAATTCATCATTAAAAGCTTTGTTAGATGAGCTAAAGATAATATCATCTACATATATTTGGCACACAAAAAGCTCCCCATTGACGTTCTTAGTAAAAAGAGTGGGATCGATTTTCCCAACCTTCAACCCACGATCTAGCAACAACTCTCTAAGGTGCTCATACCACGTGCGTGGAGCTTGTTTGAGCCCATAGAGCGCCTTATCAAGTTTGTAGACGTGGTTTGGAAAGTTGGGATCCTCAAACCCTGGGGGTTGCTTTACGTATACCAACTCATGCAATAGACCATTAAGAAATGCACTTTCTACATCCATTTGTTGTAATTTAAATTTATGATGTGCCGCATAAGCAAGAAGGATACAGATGGACTCAAGGCGAGCCATGGGTGCATATGTCTATCCATAATCAATGCCTTCAATTTGAGAGAACCCTTGTGCAACTCATCTTGCCTTGTTCCTCACAAGAATCCCATGCTCCTCTTGCTTGTTCTTGAATATCCACTTGATGCCTATAACATTGCGACAATCTTTTGGCTTTTCAACTAACTTCCATACTTTGGTTCTCTCAAAGTTGTTGAGCTCTTTGTGCATTGCATCCAAACAATCCGAATCTTTAAGAGCTTCCCATACTTTCTTCGGTTCCACCATGGAAATGTGTGCTTGGTGTTCACCAAAGTTCTACAGTTGAGCTCGAGTGGATATCTGATACGTTGCAAACGTATCCATAGTTTTTGATGTTCCATGCTTGGTTTTATCTACTTTCTTATGTTTTATCCACACTTTGGAGTACTTTTCATATGATTTCTTGGACTAACCTATTAACAAGAGCCGTAGTGCCAGCTGCCTGTTTTCTGTTGTTTTTGGTTCCAGGAAAGTCAGAAAATGAATATTCTCAGAATTGGACGGGACAAAAGCCAAAGTCAGTTTTTCACCGAGGGACACCAGGAGCCAGAATACGAGATGGAGAGGGGCTGGGGCTCGGCCACACCACCTGGCCGCGCGGGCCAGGCCTGTCCACGCCAGGGGGTCGTCTGGCCTCCCTAGGCACCCCCTCGCCTCCCTCTTCGCCTATAAGTTGCCTCCTGACCTAAAAACCAAGGGGGGTTCGATGTTTTTCCACAAAGAGTTCCACTGCGCCGCCACCACTAGATTCCGTGATTCGGAACCAGAAACTCGGTTCTGGCACCCTGTCGGGACGAGGAATTGGAGGAGATCATCGCCATCATCATCACCATCTCTTCTCCATCGACCATCCATGTTTGTCCCATCTATGAGTGAGTAATCCCCCGCTGTAGGCTATGGGGATGGTAGGGATTGGATGAGATCATTCATGTAATGGCATCGGATTGTTAGGGCATGGTGCCTAGTATCTACTATTAGTGCTTTTTGACTTTGTTGCAACTTGTTATGCTTAATGCTTGTCACTAGGGCCCGAGTGCCATGATTTCAGATCTGAACATGTTATTGATTCATTATGATAGTATTGTTTATGGTCTTACCTGCAAGTTATATACACATATTGTTGTCGGAACCAAAGGCCCTGAAGTGACAGCAATCGGGATAACCGGAGGGAATGGCTTTGATGTGAGGATCACATGTGTTCACGGAGTGTTAATGCTTTGATCCGGTGCTCTATTAAAAGGAGCACCTTAATTGCCAGTAGTTCCCTTGAGGCCCCGCTGCAAACGGGTTGGCAGGACAAAAGATGTTGTGCAAGTTCTCATTGGGAGCTTGTATGAATATATATGGAACACATGCCTATGATTATTTAGTACTTGGAAGCGTTATCTTATTTATGTGCAAATGCCCTATGTTCTGATTGCCATATGAATTGTCTTGTTCATGCAACGCCCGTCCATCCATGCCTCTGCCTACCGCACTCTAATCCTACTGTTTACTGCAATTGTTACTATTGTCTTTACTCTTACTACTGCTATTACTTTACTATTGCTACTACAAAACTATTGCTACTGATAAACTGTTGTGAGCTAGATTGTTTCCAGGTGTAGTTGAATTGACAACTCAGTTGTTAAGGCTTATAAATATTCTTTGGCTCCCCTTGTGTCGAATCAATAAATTGGGTTTCACTTCCCTCGAAAATACTGCAATACACCCCCTATACTTGTGGGTCATCAAGACTATATTCCGGCGCCATTGCCGGGGAGCATAGCTTTATTTATCAAGTTCACTTGGAATCACTATTGTTCAAGCATAATCATAACCAATCTCTTTACTTTGTTATTTTTGTTTTGCTTAGTTTATTTCCGCCTTGTTTGCTTGTTTCTTTATCAAAAATACAAAAAAATTGTTCCTACTCTAGTTGTTATTTTTGTTGGTCTGTTATTGTCTTGCTTTATCATGCTTTCTATCAATGGTTGGTTTCTTTGAAACTGAATCTTATTGGCAAGGTGGATTCATGGAAGAACAAAGATATTATTATAAGTAACATCGCTTTGCACAAAAAGGGAAACACTTATGGGAACAAATTGATAAATTATATACCATTGTTATAAACGTGTGCTCTACTTATAATGTTACTTATTGCTTTGATAAATCTTGTTGCTGTAGGAGGTACAAACACCCCCCCTTTTCAATGTGAGTATAATGATGATGTTACCATATCTTCTTATGTTAAAGAAAATTATGACTTTTATGATGTGGAACAAATTGAGGAATTTATTGCTTGGAAGGGTGCATTTGAACTTGCTAGTTTGCTTGAAAATATTGATGAATTCACCTTATAAATATGAGGTTTATGACATACTTAAATTTTGCTTTGATAATTACAAGGAATAAAATGGCTATATTCTTGAATATATTAATAGATGCTTTCCACAAATGGAAGAGACTAATGCCTTGCAGGATCTGATGAAAGAAGAAATTGATGAACCTGAAAGCTCATTAGATAAAAAAGAGGAGGAGAGTGATGAACAAAAGGAGGAATAATGGATTAGCTACCCATGCCCACCTTCTAATGAGAGTAACTCTTTATCCCTTACATTATTTGATTGTCCCCCATGCTTACCAAAGGAGGATGAATGTTAAGCTCATGTTATCTGTGATAATCCTTTATTTGTTCCTAACTTCGAGATGCATGGTACTAAAGAGTTTTGCTTAGAAATTGTTTATGATAAAGCTCTAGAAGATTGTCCTATATTGAATGATCAGTCATCTTGTTATAGAATTGTTAAAAGTGGGTTTGAAGGTTTTAATCCCACTATTTTTGAGCTGGATAAAAATTATGTTTTTGTAGAACATGAAAAGAATGTTTATGTGATAATTTTTGAGTTTATTCATGAGGCTACTGAAAATTATTATGAGAGAGGAAAATATGGTTGTAGAAGTTTTCATGGTATTGGAACACCTCTCTATGTGCTGAAAGTTTTGAAGTTACTCTTGTTTTATCTTCCTATGCCTGTCACTTTGTTCTCTGCAAATTTATATGCATACAAGATTCCTATGCATAGGAAGTGGGTTAGACTTAAATATGTTTTGAATTTTCTTCTTGATGCTCTCTTTTACTTCAATTCATATTTCTTATGTGAGCATCCTCTCAAACTATCATGCCTAACTTAAAGGCGTTAAAGAAAAGTACTTATTGGGAGACAACCCAAAAGTTTTAGATGAGTCTTGAAAATTATTACTTCAGTAATAACCGCTCCTTATCCTTTTTATTTTGCTTTTTGTGCCAAGAGTAACCTCTAATGAGAGAGAAGTAATGGATGGGAATGTCAATGTCCCAAAACAGATTTTTGTGCTTCACCGTAAAAATTCGTGTAAAATCTCTGTACGTCCTTTTGAGGCATAAATTTTTGTGCTTCTGCCCCAGGTTGTTATTTAACTTCTGTTAGTTCAACACTTTTCGATTTGACTAACACAAGATCTTCGAAAAAATTCGTCTTTGCCTGCTGGTCTGTTTTGACAGATTTCTGCCTTTATTTGCATTTGCTTCTTGTTGGTTCCTTTTTGAGTTCTTTTGGGGATTTGAGCTTTTGGAGGGAAGTGCTACAGTAGCTTGTGTTTTAATGGAAGTTTTATTGGAGTTGGAACTGAATCCAAAGACTTATTATCTTGAGTGCACTCATGTTGCTAATAAAGATTGTGTGAAGTTTTGTATGAAGGAAAATATTTAGGTGTATGGAAGGAATGGGTAATGAGATGAAGGATGGACTAAAGCTCAAGATTGGGGATGCCACCCGTGTCACCCCAAGAAACATCCAAGAGATACAAGCGTCAAAGCTTGGGGATGCCCAAGGCATCCCCTTCTTGATCAATAAAAATTCCAGGTTTCTTCCAAACACTTCATTTTTATTGTTTCATGCACAGTTGTGTTGTTCTTGGAGCGTCTTCTTTTTCGGTTTTGTTTTGTTTTTTTGTTTGCTTTGTTTTCTTAGTTTGCTGAATAGATCGGTTGGACCCCCTCTTTCATGCATTGGTTTTCAAATAGTTTGGCTTGGATTGGAAAATAGTGGGAAAGTTCATACTTAAGTGGTAAAGAGAGCTTGTTTTTCACTATGGCCTATTCTTTGTCATGCCATGCTTGATACTATTTTGACTTTATGCTTAGCATTCTTTGTTGTAGCATGACATGTTATAAACAATTGAGATTGGTTAATGTGCCTTGGAAGAATCATGCATTGTTTTAGCATATTAAAGCATAGTATTGTGGTATTCTCCTTTGTTGCTTTTTTGGGTTGACTTGGCGCATGCTCACACCATGTTATGACTATCCCAAGTCAACATATCCTTTATGATCCTTTAGTTTTCAACTTGTAGTATCACTTTATTCTTTGATTAATGATGTTTTGTCACTCTGCATGATTATGGCCATTATTGCTCTCTTAGTTGGTCGCTCTCAGTCTTTTGCTAGCCTCCATAACCAAGTATGAGTTCCACTCATGCATCCAATTCCTAAAACCAAGTTATTCCAAAGAGTCCACCATACCTACCTATTAGCATATGATATTCCAAGTATATTCATGTTTTTATCTACCTTCCGAATTAAACTTGTTATGAGAAAACTAGTGATTAAAGCTCTCACGAACTTGATGGCACACTTTACTTTTCTTGCATTTAATAAACTTGAACCATTGTGTCCATCTTTGTTGCGTATATGCTTGCGCTTTATAAGTTGTAGTTAGTAGAACCATGTATCATGGGTAACACTTTCAACATTGCACTTGTACTTTGTACCCCGTTGATATCATGATTCTTTTGCTTATGGATCCCGGCGGTGTGAAATAAAAGATGAACTTGTAAGATCATGGAGTTTGTATATGTGTTAGAGAAATGCCTGGGCCGCTGGCCTAAGCCATGCCTAATCATGGTGGAAACTTGCATCATAACCATAATGAGCATTCTATGAAGCATCCTCAATAAAAACCTATGCAAATAGCAAATAAAAAGATCGCTGAGATGCTCATTGTCTGCTTGCCTTGTCATTTTGATTATGGGATACCTCCTGTATCATGTGCAAGGGGTACCCCGTTGGCGGTTCTCTATGATACACATGTACTTACAATGACAAGAGCTTACTTGTGACTAAAGTTGAGTAGCATGAGGTTCGGTCTTCGTAAGTAAGGGGCATGAGATTTCGGCTTATAACTTGTCAAGCATATTCTCTTAGTTGTGTCACTTTAACCTTAATCACCTTCAAGATGCTTACGATAGGGGCAATGAGAGCTGAAAGCTAATAAGTACCATAATTTTTGGAAGCTCTTTATGAAACTTGAGTCTCTACTTCCTTCTTTGAAGGCCTTTCTTTTACTTTTATGTTGAGCCTCCACCTTCTATCTTTATGCACCTACTTTGAGAGCATAGTGGCCATTCTTGGTTCTATGTGCATTGTCCCAAGACTTGTTGATTGATGCATAGCTTTGATATTGCTTGTTTTAAACTATTTGTATCTAGTCACTCTTATGAACTTTGAAGGTGTCCTATGCATTTATGTTTGCTACTCTATGAGGGACAAGCTGAATGCCACTATGCTATGTTTTATTTATGTGAAACAAACAAACGTCTTGCAAAGCATTGTTATTCATGAATCTTTTGTTTGTGCCTTTTCATGTTGCAACATAGTTGCTTTGTTTTATTGTTAGAACTTTATCTTTCATGTTATTTTGAAGTACTATGATCCTAGCTATGAATGTTTTACAAATACTTTGATCAAGTTTATGATGGTGCAAGTCACCTCAAAAATTATTCTTTCTTTTTATCACTTACCTACTCGAGGACGAGCAGGAGTTACGCTTGGGGATGTTGATACGTTGCAAACGTATCCATAATTTTTGATGTTCCATGCTTGGTTTTATCTACTTTCTTATGTTTTGTCCACACTTTGGAGTACTTTTCATATGATTTTTTGGACTAACCTATTAACAAGAGCCATAGTGCCAGCTGCCTGTTTTCTGCTGTTTTTGGTTCCAGGAAAGTCAGAAAATGAATATTCTCAGAATTGGATGGGACAAAAGCCAAAGTCAGTTTTTCACCAAGGGACACCAGGAGCCAGAATACGAGACGGAGAGGGACTAGGGCCCGGCCACACCACCTGGCCACTTGGGCCAGGCCTGGCTGCGCCAGGGGTTGATCTGGCTGCCCCAGGCACCCCCCGGCCTTCCTCTTCGCCTATAAGTTGCCTCCTGACCTAAAAACCAAGGGGGGTTCGAAGTTTTTCCAAAAAGTGTTCTGTTGCGCCGCCACCACCAGATTCCGCGATTCGGAACCAGAAACTCCGTTCTAGCACCCTGCTGGGACAAGGAATTGGAGGAGATCATCGCCATCATCATCACCATCGCTTCTCCATCGACCATCCATGTTTACCCCATCTATGAGTGAGTAATCCCCCGCTGTAGGCTATGGGGATGGTAGGGATTGGATGAGATCGTTCATGTAATAGCATCAGATTGTTAGGGCATGGTGCCTAATATCTACTATTAGTGGTTTTTGACTTTGTTGCAACTTGTTATGCTTAATGCTTGTCACTAGGGCCTGAGTGCCATGATTTCAGATCTGAACAGGTTATTGATTCATTATGATAGTATTGTTTATCATCTTACCTGCAAGTTATATACACATATTGTTGTCGGAACCAAAGGCCCCAAAGTGACAGCAATCGGGATAACCGGAGGGAATGGCTTTGATGTGAGGATCACATGTGTTCATGGAGTGTTAATGCTTTGCTCCGGTGCTCTATTAAAAGGAGCACCTTAATTGCCAGTAGTTCCCTTGAGGCCCCGCCACAAACGGGCTGGCAAGACAAAAGATGTTGTGCAAGTTCTCATTGCGAACACATATGACTATATATGGAACACATGCCTATGATTATTTAGTAGTTGGATGCTTTATCTTATTTATGTGCAAATGCCCTATGTTCTGATTGCCATATGAATTGTCTTGTCCATTCAACACCCGTCCATCCATCCCTATGCCTACCACGCTCTAATCCTACTGTTTACTGCAATTGTTACTGTTGTCTTTACTTTACTATTGCTACTACAAAACTATTTCTACTGATAAACTATTGTTAGCAAGATTGTTTCCAGGTGCAGCTGAATTGACAACTCAGTTGTTAAGGCTTATAAATATTCTTTGGCTCCCATTGTGTCGAATCAATAAATTGGGTTTCACTTCCCTCGAAAATACTGCGATACACCCCTATACTTGTGGGTCATCAATATCCCTCTTCTTAGATCTCCTACCACATTCTCAAGAGTGTGGTCTCTTAATTCCAATATTTTGTCCATTCTAGCTTGGCGAGGAGTTTCGATCTCCTTGTTGTTTCTTGTGGGGATCGCTTCATCATTTTGGTCCTCGTCTTGACCCATAACTTGACCTTGATCATCATTGGGATCATTCTCTTTTTCAAGAGGCAAAGATTGACCTTGGTCTTGATCAGGCAAACTTCTAGTCAGGCATTGGGCTTCCCTTATGGCAGTTTCTATAGATCTTCCTTGTGTAATAGACCTAGCACCGCTGGACATTCTGGCAAATGGAGACTCAAGCACCTCCTGGCTAGAGGTCTCTTCCTGATCAACTAGTTGAGGGTCCACAACTTGTATTTGGCTTGGGTCATTGTCCTCTTCGATAGAAGCTTGTTGATGTTGTGAAGATGAGGGATCCACTTGAGTAGAGCATAGTTCTTCTCGATCCGCCATAAGGGGTTACTCAATAGGGCGGATGAATCCCGCACCCATTCTTCCTATGGCATCCTGAGGCATTTCATCATCTACATCACATACATCAACACGCCCCCTTGGGGACCATCATATTCTTCAAAAACCACACTACAAGATTCTATGACAACTTCGGAGAGCTTGTCATATATTCTATAATTGTGGGATTCGAGACCATAACCAACAAAAATACCCTCTAATGCTTTGGAATCAAATTTGGAAAAATAAACACCCTTAATGTGATAGAAACACTTAAAACCGAACACCCGGAAGTATGAAATGTTGGGCTTGTTACCGGTAAGAATTTCATATGGAGTCTTGATCAATTCTTTGTGGAGGTAGAGAAAGTTAGACGCATGGCATGCGGTGGAGATTGCTTCAGCCCAAAAATTGTATGGAGATTTAAACTCCGCCAAGAGTCTGGTTCTTCCTCTCAGCTACACCATTTTGTTGAGGGGTATATGCAGCAGAATATTGATGTTTTATTCCCTCATCACTAAGAAATCCATTCAATGTGTAGTTCTTGAACTTGGTACCGTTGTCACTTATTATTGTTAACACGGGGACATTATGTTAACGTTGAGCCATGTTGATGAAGTCAATGAAGTTTTCTTGGGTCTCACTTTTCAGCTTGAAGAAATATACCCATGTGTACCTTGAGTAGTCATCAACAATCACCAAGCAATATTTCTTCCCACCAAGACTTGCATGAGATGGAGGACCAAAGAGATACACATGAAGGAGCTCCAAGATCCTCTTGGACTTGATGTAGTTCTTTGGCTTGTGGGGAGAATCATGCAGCTTTCCTTCAACACATGCCCTGCAAACACGATCTTTGGCAAAGCAAACATTTTCTTTCAGTCCAACAATATGACCATCCTTGTGAAGGCTTTGCAAAGTTCTCATGTTGACATGGGCTAGACGACGATGCCATAGCCAACCCACATCGGCCTTTCCAAATAAGCACATCACACTTGTAGTGGTTTTCCCCGAAAAGTCCACCACATACAAGTCATTTTCGACGTACCCAACAAAAGCAACCTTTAGAGACTTGCTCCACATGTGGATCACAATATCATTATCAATAAAGACGGCAAAACCCATCTTTCCAAGAGCACATACTGAAAGTAAATTATAGCCAAGGGTATCAACAAGCATGATGTCCACGAGAGCGATATCGTGTGCAACCACAATATTTGATCAATATTTCGTCGCAACTCCGTATGTGATCGCCGTCAGCACACAACAGACCATGCCTCGACACCAAATCGCTCACGCCGCTCCGCCTTGAACCCAGCAACCCGCCAAGCACGGTCATGCACCGCCGCGCGACCCATAGTCGCCACGATCACCGTCGAGCACCGCCTCTATCTCCCAGAGCGCGTAAAGCCCCCGACCATTAGGCACCGCCCCTAGCTGCGCCATTAAGCTCTAGATGACCACCAGTAGACCGCCCATCATCCGCCTACCTCGCCCATGCTGGTAGCCCCTTGTATCACCGTCACCGACAAGCTCTGCCCACACCCGTCGGTCCACTCGTTGAACCTATATAAGGAGGCCTCCCCCGTACCATCTCTTCACACCATTCCACTCCCCTCTCTCCACTGATTGTTCCCCTCTCGCTGGAGCCGCTCGAGCAGCACATTGCTGGAATTCCGCCGGAGGTAGCCGCTGCAGAGGAGGAGACATGGTCATCAATTTCGTCCACCTCAGCCCCTGCCGCGACTTCACTTGAGCTCGCCGTCGCCGTCTAGTTCGTTTGCCCGCCTCGCCGCACTAGCTGGAGCCCTGGTACGTCCCCAGTAGACCCCCACCGGCCGCTTAGGGTTCGGTCTCGCCGACGACAAGTCCGTCGTCAACGACGACCGCAGACCATCGATCTATGTTCTAATCGTGTGGTCGTGATCGCCCCGTACCGCTTCGGGTTTTATGTGTCACTGACAGGCGGACCATCGATCTGTGTTCTAATTCTGTCCCTTAGTTCAAAAATCAATTCAAAGAGTTTTACATATCCAAATGAAGTGATTCCAATTTTGTTGGAAAGGTAATGAAAATCTCTATCCCATCCTGTTGGATTTAAATCATTTAGAGTTAGAGACCTCTCCTAGTAAAAATAACAAGACATAAGCTTTTGCACATTCAAACATTTTTATAAAATCAACCATAATAGCTTTTGAGTTGATTCCAACTCTCAAAAATCACATTTAACCATACCTATCTAAATATGTAATAATATTAAGGTTTGCATGCAGTGAATTTGGACTAGTACAAAAATAATGCTATATAGGCATTTCTAGTCACTTTAAATCATTAAATATTAAACTTAAACTTATTAAAAAAATGATCCAACCCTTAAATCACATTCCCATATGTTACAATATGTGGTGATGACATGTGTCCACATGATCCCATATTTTAATTGGAGAATATTAAATCTTAGTTAATTTCAATGAGTAGAAATTACTTTTCTCAAATAAAAGGAATGAAGCTAGTTAATTAAACCTTGTGATGCTTGTGATGATAATAGATCATAAAATGTGTGTCTTAGTATGCTAAGTAGACTAGTTAAGTATTGTTTGGTGATTGTGTATCCCGTATGTATTTATAGACGATAGTACCGACCCAGCTTTCGAGGAGGAGTTCTACCAAGAGGAGGAGGAAGAAAACTTCAACCACTGCACCAACCAAGGCAAGCTATTGTTAGCAAGATAGAATTAAGCTAGATAACCTAAGCAAGATGCATTAGGCATGCTTTGGTTATACCACTTTGACTATTACCTACCCCAAATTTTATTTCCAAGCTTACTTTCTTTACTTTATTAAAGTCCTTTACTTGTTTAAAGGTAGCATAAAAAGTATAAAACTTGACCTATCTAGTTAGACTTAGATGTCATTCTATGGCATGAGATTGAGATTAGCATCCCATATTAGTGAACACTCTTAACTTAGTAGTTTAGAGCTAAACCAAAACTGGATTCACTTAGATGGGAGTACTTGGTAAAAAGGACTTGTGAAAACCTTGGAATGATGAGTCATTCTATTGAGATGCTTTGACATGTGTTGAGAAACATAAATGGTTTATGATGATGAAAATATTGAGGCATGAGCCTTAGCCCTTTTACAAAACTAATGGTTGGGTTCGGATGCGATACCATTCCAATTTTACTGTACAACCACAATACCTGATTTGGGTAAGGCTTAGCCGGAAGTTTATATGCATTAGTATTAGTTCCCTCGCGGGACAGGTTTGAGCTGAGGCTACCTCTCAATGTTGTCCACCTATGCAGTGCCCAAGATGACAGATGGTCATGGTTGGGAGGCCATGCTCATAGGAGAGGTGCTTATACTAGGGTGTCTAAAGGAAAGTTTATGTTTGATTATCTGCATACTAAGTATGATGATTCAGGGTTATCCCTGATAGATGTATCAAATCTTGTGGTGAAAGTGTACCACCTCTGCAGAGTGTCAAACTATTTGAATAGCCACGTCCACGGTTATGGACAGTTGGAGTGGCTATACTATTCCGTTGTTAGATGTTTTCAAAACAACTTATGAAATGAATTGTGATATGACTTGACTACAACAGAGTTGTGACTATAACAATTAAGTTCCCACTTAGGTGATTTCAAACTTTATTTTATCTTTCTTTGTTTCTGAACTCAGCTTAGGATTCAAACTTAACTTTACAAATAACTTAGAGTTAGCATTTCCCACTAGAACTATCTTACTTGTTAGTAGTAGTTTGCGAGCACTTAAAGAGTACTCATGGCTTTTGTCCCTGGCTATTCCTATGGCCAGACTACGAAGGAGACTACCAAGATGAAGGACAGCAGGACGACTATGATAACTAGGACTATCTTCCATCGTCAGCATTGCCTGTGACCCTGAAGATGGACCCCACCGCTACGCTTATTATTTTATTCCGCTGCTTGTTGTACTAAGACTGGATCATGAGATCCTTTATTCGTGTAAGACCTTATTATGGTTTGTAATGAATGATGTACTGTGATATCCAATCTGTTATGTCTCGCAAAAATGGTAATCCTGGGATTGCGATGTATGGCATAACAGGCATCTGGGATTAAAAATCCGGGTGTTGACAAGTTGGTATCAGAGCCATCCTGACCATAGGAGACCCTAGTTAGAATGGACGTCCGAACAAAAGTTTAGTTTCAAAACCAAAGTGAGTATTTATGAAAACTATTTCCTCTCTTACCATTGGGAATTCTTTCTCTAAAAAAAATTCATGTTCCTCCAATTCTTCTATTACTACATAAAATTTGACACACTTGATCACTTCACTAACTTTCTCATCCTTAATTCTTATAGATGGAGACTCAGTTCAGCAAGTTCTACCAGTTGGGCAACGGAGGCCAGCTGATCTTCGAGAGGGATCTCGATGCACTATCGGAGTACTTGGGACGCCCGCATCCGGAGTTTCTTGGAGCTCAACTTTCTGGACCCCCAGGAGGAGACTTACAATGGCTAGTAACCGCTGATCTTCGAGGCAAGATAGAAGCACCAATGTCCGGGAGAATCCAGTTCTCCGTAAGAGAGAACAACTGGCTAGACGGATTAGCCAGGGCAATGCATGAAGCTCTCGCACGTCTGTGTGCCCTGAGGGTCAACCAAATCCAAGGAACCCTCTTTGCTCACTATGCAAGGTGTGACTTTATGGGAATGCCAATGGAGATGCCAAGTCACCCGGAGTTGAAGCGTCAAGTGGAGAACCTCGACTTCTTGATGTACGATCGACAGAGGAATTGGACAATGCTAGAGAGTTCGCCAACCACAACCTTGCCATTGCCTCCTAGAAGGCCTAGACTTTCTCACTGCTTGTCAAGGATCGTCAGTCTCTTCGCCGCCAGCGCGCAAAGAAGGATCGCACCATCGACCATCTTTGCAAGAAGGTGGCCAACCTCGAGAAGACCATCAAGGAGCAAGAAGCTCATCTTGCAGCAAAGGAAGAAGAAGAGGAAGGTGAAGACATCCAAGGAGATATGGACTCTTACCTCAGCAACGATGATGACTTTCTAAAGGAGGATGTTGTGGACTTCTACATCGACAATGATGACTCCGACTTCATCGATGATGAGTAGATGCACTAGAGCACTATCGTAGATTGAGGAGCATCGGTCCCATTGTATCGTAGCTTACAGAGTGGTTCTTAAAACCATCTGTTTTCCTTGTTGTGGTGTGTGTGTGTGTGTGTTTGTATCGTGTGCTTTGCTTGAATGAATGAGATGAAGTTAGTTGCAAAACCTGAGTCAAACTCAAAGTTTTAGCTTTGAAATCAAAACCACGAACCTTAGAACTTTCCCTCTTACCCCTTTATCTACCTCAATCTTCAGATGACTCGTGGAAACCAAGGAGGGAGCAGCTCATCGCAGGACCCGATGCTGTAGATTATGCAGATGCTAGTTGCAGACCGTGAAGCAAGCAGGGCAGAGCACCAAGCCAACCTAGCAACTCTGCAACAGATAGCTCAAATGGACCAAAATAACCAAGGGCATGGAAATCAGGATCATCAAGGATCCAAGCTGAAAAACTTCGAGAATACCAATCCCCCAATCTTTAGCACTTCGGAGAACCCACTAGATGCTGATGAATGGTTGCAGACAACGGAGAACAATTTAGAAGTAGCCAGAGTTGATGACAACGAGAAAGTTCTCTTTGCCACCCACTATTTGGTAGGAGATGCAAGAGCCTGGTGGAAAAGCACCCGAACAATGAATATTGGTCAAGTGATGACACGAGAAGCCTTCAAAATCAAGTTCAGCCGCACCCACGTGCCGCAAGGTCTAGTCTCCAGAATGAGGGATGAATTCAGAGAGTTGAAGCAAGGCAGAATGACTGTAGTGGAGTACCGTGACAGATTCTTGTCCCTTGCCAGGTATGCACCTGATGAGATCGACACGGAGGCCAAGAAGAAGGAGAGATTCCTGAACGGGCTGCATGATGAGATGCAGACTGTCCTAGTCAACATCCACTTCGAGGATCTCGAAGAGCTAGTCGACTCTGCCATTCAGATGGAAGGGAAGATAAACCAAGCCAACGACCACCGCAAACGTCGTATGATGCACCAAGATGGATCCAACAGCCACCAGAAGTACCGTCCAACCTGTCTGCGGGATATGCACCAAGGAACAACCGACCCCCAATGTCTCGCCCAAGCTACCCCAACCGTAGCGGAGGCAATGTGAAGTTCGGAGGAAACAACAATAACCCCGGCAACACTAGCAATTTCAACCGTGCACCTCCCAAGAGCAACAACAACAACAACACTGCACCTAGAACTGGAAGCAATGTTGTACCTGTCGCCGCTAAAGACAAGTCCCAGATTACTTGTTTCAAGTGTGGAGTGAAGGGTCACTATTCCAATGAGTGTCCCAAGAAGACTGCCGCCACTACCAATGTGAATGCCCAAGCTCAACAACAGCGTCGTGTTCAACTAGGAAGAAGATTTGCCCTAGGGAACCCTCACAACCGCAACGGCCGTCTCTTTCACATGAACACCGAAGAAGCCCAAGAAGCGCTAGATGTAGTGCTGGGTATGTTTTCTATCAACTCAGTTTTAGCAAGAGTGTTGTTTGATTCTAGAGCATCGCACTCATTTGTCACCAAAGAATTTGCATGCACTAGTAAGATTCACCCAACCAATTTGAAGCATGTCATGATAGTTCAAATTCCCGGTTCAACTACAAAAGCTAGAAATATTTGCAAAGTTGTACCTATCAGAATACATGGGATAGATTTTTATGCTAATCTAATAGTACTTGGAACCAAAGGATTGGAAGTAGTACTAGGGATGGATTGGATGTCAAATCATAAAGGACTGATAGACTGTGCTAAGAAAGCCATCACCATGATCAGTAGCTCTGGAGTCTCCACATAGCATATATGTAAAACCTTACCTCATCAATTCAAGTGCAACAAGAGTCTAGCCCTACCCACCATAGACCAAGTCAGAGTAGTCTGTGAATACCCCGATGTATTCCCAGATGAATTGCCCAGTATGCCCTCGGATAGGGATATCGAGTTCATTATTGAACTAATCCCTGGAACCGAACCAATAACCCAGATACCCTATAGCATGAACCCCTCAGAGTTAGTAGAGTTGAAGAAGCAATTGGATGCTATGTTAGCCACATGCTTGATGCAACCAAGCGCATCGCCATGGAGATCACCACTGTTATTCGTCGACAAGAAAGATGGAGGCAACCGTTTGTGCACCGATTACAGAAAGCTGAATGACATCACCATCAAAAACAAGTACGCACTAGAGGATCTATTTGATCAGTTAACTGGTGCCCAACTGTTCTAAAAGATTGATCTTAGGACTGGTTATCACCAACTTAAGATTCGTGCAACGGATATTCCGAAGACCACCTTTCCTACTCGTTATGGATTATACGAGTACACGGTCATGTCTTTTGGATTAACCAATGCCCCTGCTTATTTAATGAATCTCATGAATACAATCTTTATGTATTTTCTAGACAAGTTTGTCGTTGTGTTTATCGACGATATCCTTATCTACTCCAAGTCAGAAGAAGAGCATGAGCAACATCTGAGAATCATCCTGGAAACCCTGAGAGAACATCGGTTGGATGCCAAGTTCAGCAAATGTGAGTTTTGGCTGAAAGAGGTAGGATTCCTAGGACATATTGTGTCTGACAGAGGAGTCTCTGTTGATCCCGCCAAAATTAAAGATGTCGAAGAATGGGAAGCACCAACCACTCAAACCCAAGTCCGTGCATTTCTCGGATTAGCGGGATACTACCGCAAGTTCGTAGAAGGATTTTTGAGCATCGCCAGACCCATGACCCAATTGTTGAAGAAAGACAAGAAGTTTGAATGGACCGACAAATGTGAAGCAAGTTTCCAAGAGCTCAAGAAGAGATTGATTTCAGCCCCAATATTGATCATGCCAGATATCAAGAAGCCGTTTGATGTGTATTGTGATGCATCCAAGATTGGTCTCAGATGTGTATTAATGCAAGAAGGCAAAGTCATCACGTATCTGTCTCGACAACTAAAGTAGCATGAGCAGAACTATCCGACCCATGATCTGGAGTTAGCGGCCGTAGTTTTGGCATTGAAGACATGGCGTCATTATCTTATGGGTAATCAGTGTGAGATTTACTCAGATCACAAAATCTTGAAGTATATTTTCACTCAGAAGGAGCTTAATATGAGGCAAAGGAGATGGATAGAGTTAATCAAGGATTATGACCTTGACATTCACTATCACCCCGGCAAAGCCAATGTGGTAGAAGATGCTCTTAGAAGATTGCCGTGTAGGCTAAACACCATGATCAAGGAGAAGCAACCAAGTTTGCATGAGGAGTTGGAGTAGTTTAGAACTGAGCTTGTTAGCAAAGGATTTTTAGCTAGCATTGAACTTCAACCCACTTTGATTAGCCAAATCAAGGAAGCCCAGAAGGGAAATGAAAGTATCGACGGAATCAAACATCGTATTGGTACAGGGAAGGTACCTGGATTCACCGAAGACGAAGAAGGCTGTGGTACAAATGACATATCTGTGTGCCAGCAGATTCGGAGCTGAAGCAAGTTATCATGCAGGAAGCTCATGATACTCTTTATTCTATCCACCCCGGAGGAACGAAGATGTATCAAGATTTGAAAGAGCAATTTTGGTGGCACAAGATGAAGAGAGAAATCGGAAGCTACATCGACATGTTTGACATCTATCAAAGAGTCAAAGAAGAACATCAGAGACCCGCAGGATTGTTGCAACCATTGTAGATTCCAGAATGGAAATGGGATTCCGTCAGAATGGACTTTATCACTGGCTTGCCTACTTCTAGTAGGGGAAATGACTCAATCTGGGTCATCGTTGATAGACTATCTAAGGTAGCTCACTTTATACATGTCAAGACTACCTACCCGAGTTCGAAGCTAGCAGAGTTGTACATTGCTAGAATTGTTAGTCTGCATGGAACCCCCAAGACCATAGTATCAGAACGAGGAACCCAATTTACCTCGAGATTTTGGCAGAAAGTCCAAGAAGGATTGGTAACCAAGTTGAATTTCAGCACAGCTTATCACCCGCAAACTGATGGACAGACTGAAAGAGTCAACCAAATCCTAGAGGATATGTTGAGAGATTGTGTGTTAGAGTATGGATCAAAATGGGAATACTACCTGCCTTTCGCAGAATTCTCATATAACAACAGTTATCAAGCTAGTTTGCAAATGGCACCATTTGAGTTCCTATACGGAAGAAAGTGTCGTACCCCTTTGAATTGGTCGCAAGTAGGAGAGAGTCAGATTTTTGGACCCGACATTCTCCGGGAAGCTGAAGAAAAGGTTCACAAAGTCCGTGAGCACCTCAAGACCGCCCAATCCAGACAGAAGAGTTATGCTGACAAGAGAAGGAGAGACCTGACTTTCAATGTCGGAGATTTTGTGTATCTCACGGTTTCAGCATTAAAGGGAACGCAACACTTTAGTCTAAAAGGAAAGTTAGCCCCCAGACATATCGGACCCTTCAAGATTCTGAATCGCTGAGGAGAAGTATCGTATCAACTGGAACTACCAGAAGAGATGTCAGCCATCCACAGTGTGTTCTATATCTCGTTACTTCACAAATGCCTAGAAGTGCCGGAGAAGACCGAGGTTTTCAAGAACATCGATCACCAAGCTGTTGATATCAACAAAGATCTGACGTATCGTGAAGTGCCCATCCGTATCTTGGAGGAAGCCTACAGAACCACCAGGACCCAGAGTATCAAATTTCTCAAGATTCAATGGAGCAACCATACTAAAGAAGAAGCCACTTGGGAGCGAGAAGATTACATTAGGACTGAGTTCCTAGATCTCTTTAGTTCCTAGTTTTCTTTCTTAAATCTTGGGACGAGATTTTTGTTTAAGGGGGTAAGGTTTGTAACATCCCAAAACTTAATCAAGATCATATCTACCCAATTTGGGGTTAACAAAAACTTTTCCTATTTAAAATATTTAAGCATTCATATGTGTGTGCATTTAAATTAGGAGTTGTTTTGAATTGCCATGTTTGAGTGATCCAATGGTTGTAAAATGATTCTAAGGTGAATTACACATCATCTAGATCATTCCCAAACCAATCCCAAAGAAAAAGAAATCAAAAAGAATAAAATAAGGAAATGGTCATTTGTGCCATTTTAACTAACTAGGACACTTTGGGTGTTCCTAGGACTCAAATGCCAATAGAGACAATTGTGGTTCTTTGCACCCCTTGCTAGTACAAGTAGTGATGTGCCAAGGCCCACCGTGATCTCCCAAAAACATTCAAACTCTAATTTTAAATGACATTTGAAAATTGAATCTAGTGTATGTATCAAAATCACATTAATTCAAAAACCACTCAAATGAACTCCATTTCAAAATCCCAAGCAAACCTAGATGCTCAAGTATAAGTTACACCACTCCACCAAAAATCTTTCAAAAATTCAAAACTTTCTCTCATGTGGCCATTTGATCGAACAGGTGGGAGGCAGAGAAATTTTGGCCTAATTAATACTGTTTTGGAGCAAATCTTGTCGAGCCAATTGGTGTGCATTGATCACCTTGGTCTCCCCTAGGCCCAACTAGACCAAAACCACCCCTATCCCTAGCCCCTGGCGCCAGTGCCATGCCGCCCCGACGCCATGCTCGCCGGCCAAGTGTGCACAAGCCACAGGCGACCACCAGCCCCTCTCTGCCGCTCTAGGAAGCAAGGCGCCACGTCACCGCCGCCCACAGTCCACCCCATAGCCGTAGATAGCCACCGGACCACCCCAGAGCCTCGCCGCCATTTCTCTCTACGTGCATCCAGAGCGCGCCAGAGCGCGATCGCCGTCAGCACACCACAGACCATGCCTCGACACCAAATTGCGCACGCCGCTCCACCTTGAACCCAGCAACCCGCCAGACACGGCCGTGCACCGCCGCGCGACCCATAGTCGCCATGATCACCGTCGAGCACCGCCTCTATCTCCCAGAGCGTGTAAAGCCCCCGACCATTAGGCACCGCCCCTAGCTGCGCCATTAAGCTCTAGACGACCACCAGTAGACCGCCCACCGTCCGCCTACCTCGCCCACGCTGGTAGCCCCCTGTATCACCGTCACCGACAAGCTCTGCCCACACCCGTCGGTCCACTCGTCGAACCTATATAAGGAGGCCTCCCTCGTACCATCTCTTCACACCATTCCACTCCCCTCTCTCTACTGATTGTTTCCCCTCTCTCGCTGGAGCCGCTCGAGCAGCACATCGCCAGAATTCCGCCGGAGGTAGCCGCTTTAGAGGAGGAGGCGTGGTCATTAATTTCGTCCACCTCAGCCCCTGCCGCGACTTCACTTGAGCTCGCCGTCGCCGTCCAGTTTGTTTGCCCGCCTCACCGCACTAGCTGGAGCCCTGGTACGTCCCCAGTAGACCCCCACCGGCCGCTTAGGGTTCAGTCTCGCCGGCGACGAGTCCGTCGTCAACGACGACCGTGGACCATCGATCTGTGTTCTAATCGTGTGGTCGTGATCGCCCCGTACCGCTTCGGGTTTTATGTGTCACTGACAGGCGGACCATCGATCTGTGTTCTAATTTTGTCCCTTAGTTCAAAAATCAATTCAAAGAGTTTTACATATCCAAATGAAGTGATTCCAATTTTGTTGGAAAGGTAATGAAAATATCTATCCCATCCTGTTGGATTTAAATCATTTAGAGTTAGAGACCTCTCCTAGTAAAAATAACAAGACATAAGCTTTTGCACATTCAAACATTTTTATAAAATCAACCATAATAGCTTTTGAGTTGATTCCAACTCTCAAAAATCACATTTAACCATACCTATCTAAATATGTAATAATATTAAGGTTTGCATGCAGTGAATTTGGACTAGTACAAAAATAATGCTATATAGGCATTTCTAGTCACTTTAAATCATTAAATATTAAACTTAAACTTATTAAAAAATGATCCAACCCTTAAATCACATTCCCATATGTTACAATATGTGGTGATGACATGTGTCCACATGATCCCATATTTTAATTGGAGAATATTAAATCTTAGTTAATTTCAATGAGTAGAAATTACTTTTCTCAAATAAAAGGAATGAAGCTAGTTAATTAAACCTTGTGATGCTTGTGATGATAATAGATCATCAAATGTGTGCCTTAGTATGCTAAGTAGACTAGTTAAGTATTGTTTGGTGATTGTGTATCCCGTATGTATTTATAGACGATAGTACCGACCCAGTTTTCGAGGAGGAGTTCTACCAAGAGGAGGAGGAAGAAAACTTCAACCACTGCACCAACCAAGGCAAGCTATTGTTAGCAAGCTAGAATTAAGCTAGATAACCTAAGCAAGATGCATTAGGCATGCTTTGGTTATACCACTTTGACTATTACCTACCCCAAATTTTATTTCCAAGCTTTACTTTATTTACTTTATTAAAGTCCTTTACTTGTTTAAAGGTAGCATAAAAAGTATAAAACTTGACCTATCTAGTTAGACTTAGATGTCATTCTATGGCATGAGATTGAGATTAGCATCCCATATTAGTGAACGGTCTTAACTTAGTAGTTTAGAGCTAAACCAAAACTGGATTCACTTTAGATGGGAGTACTTGGTAAAAAGGACTTGTAAAAACCTTGGAATGATGAGTCATTCTATTGAGATGTCTTGACATGTGTTGAGAAACACAAATGAATTATGATGATGAAAATGTTGAGGCATGAACCTTAGCCCTTTTACAAAACTGATGGTTGGGTTCGGATGCGATACCATTCCAATTTTACCGTACAACCACAATACCTGATTTGGGTAAGGCTTAGCCGAAAGTTTATATGTGAAGGGAATATGCCTGAGAGGCAATAATAAACTGGTTATTATCTTATTCCATGTTTATGATAAATGTTTATTTTGCATGCTATAATTGTATTAATTGGAAACGTTAACACATGTGTGTTTAATAAACAAAATACAAAGTTCCTAGTAATGCCTCTCATATAAACTAGCTCGTTGATTAACAAGATGATCAAGGTTTCCTGATCATAGACATTGGATGCTGTTAATAACGAGGTCACAACGTTGGTGGAATGATGTGATGAACATTCATCCGAAGTATAGCATTACGATCAAAGTCATTATGTTTATATTGCTATAACATCATACGAAGTAATATTAGTCCTTAGACCATGAGATCATGTTAATTGCTAACACTAGAAGAGTATCTTGATAACACCAAACGTTACACCGTAACAGGGTGACTATAAAGGTGGGTTCAGTACTACGAAGGTGTTATGTTGAGGCTCATGGATCAAGAGTGGAATTTGTCAAATCCCGATGACGGATAGATATACTCTGGGCCCTCTCGGTGATATCACATTAAGATAGCTTGCAAGCAAGTGATGTGATCACTAGAATGTTATATCATGGGAACAAGAAAAAAGTGTGCATGTCGGTAACGAGATCAAACTAGGTATTTGGATACGGATGATCGAATCTCGGACATGTATTATATCATGAGACAAAGGGGTTTAGTTACTAGCATTAAAGTTTCTCACGATCATAGAAGTCATCGTTGAATGTGTAGGAGTCAGTATGGATCTCTAGGTCCCGCTTCTGATTATTGATCTGAGAGGGGTCTCAATCATGTCTACATTATTCGCGAACCATAGGGTGACACACTTAAGGGATACCGACACCATTTGGAGCAAATATGTTTCAGATAATGATTTAATAAAGCGCTGGAATTATTTCAATAGACACCGAAACTGTTTCGGGTGAAATTGCTGAAATTGGTTCTGCATGTAATATTGAAATGTTGTAGGGGGTTTTATGTGAATGTTTGTTAATTAAAGTAATTAACAAAATTCTGAATAAAACTAATAAAAGAGTTTTATTAAATGAGAGAGCATTAAATTTGGAGAAATTTAATGCATTTAAAGTGGAGACTTTAAAAGAGAATGTGAAGGGGAAAATTTATGTGGAGGGAGTTACCACCACATGAATGAGGAGGTGAAGGGTCAACCCTTGGTGCGCCGGCCATGGGGAGGGGCACCTCCCCTCCTCCTATAAAAGGCCCGCCTCACACCCCTTCTTCCTCACACCTCCTCGTGAAGGATCTCTCTCCCCCTCTAGTATTATTCCCCCATGGTCTCGAATTAGCGAGATACATGTTCCCGGTGGCTTTATCTGGAAAGGAATTGTTGCTTCCGCTGCTTTGCTGGAGCGAGGGACGGAGGTTGTTGGGGTACCGGATGTGTGTGCGATCACGGACGCACCACTGCTTTGCGGTGCTGGACTTGCTGGAGCTGGATCTGAAGGACGTGCTGGAGCCGGACCTGCTGGACTTCATCACGATCTTGAGATCGGCAAGTGTATGACTACATCATCCACGAGTTCCAACTCGTTAACAAAGCTTTTTTGTCTTCGAGGGTAAGTTCTCTATGGATGTATATCCACCCGTTGCTTGTATCTAGTAGATAGATCTTGGCATATAGTTCCCATCGTAGGATTTTTTTTGTTTTCTATGTTGTGAACCCAACAGTGGTATCTGAGCCTGATCTATGCATAGGTGCTTTGCACGGGTAGTACACATATGTTTATATGTGGGCGATGATGATCATGTTATTGCATCTTCTATGTATTTTGGGCATTGGTGGCATAGTGGGATGAAGCAGCCTAGACCAACTAGTTTTGCATAAGTGGCTGACGGGTGTCTGTCTCTCCTACTATAGTCAATATCTGATTTACAACGAGTTTCTAATAACTTGGTTATCCTCGTTGTGGTTCATGTTCGTAGGTAAGACCGGTTCTATCTCCGAAAGCCCTAAGCCACGTAAAACTTGCAATTGATAAATTAGAGGCGTCTAGTTTAGATCGTTGATGGGCTAGTGTCATGATATGGTAATGTTGTAAGTAGATGTATGATAGATACTCTTACAACACACCTAACGTGTAAGTTCCATAGAACTTGGCCTTACACACAAAGGAATGATAGAGATCATACCACGATGCAAATGATAGAGATCAAATGCATGGACCATATCATCTCACTTTACACATTAGATGTTAGCATCTTATACTGCTAATTTGGCGCTTTTTGTAGCATTGTAAGATGATCCCTCATCTAGATATCAAGATAAAATGTGTTCTTCCTTAAGTATGCACCGTTCTGTGGATCGTGTTTTGAGACATCACGTGATGATCGGGTGTACT
Organism: Avena eriantha; assembly: GCA_910589775.1. Taxonomy (NCBI): domain Eukaryota; kingdom Viridiplantae; phylum Streptophyta; class Magnoliopsida; order Poales; family Poaceae; genus Avena; species Avena eriantha. The sequence continues at coordinate 281,449,305 of OU342746.1, read as the reverse complement.
CGACTCTACGCTTTCATAGGAACGGGTGTAAGACAGTTTTACACACGCGAATACTAAGGTTCTTACTTGGCGAGCCTAGCATGTACAGACATGGCCTCGTAACACGGACCGGAAGGCTAAGCATGAGTCATATAGTTGATGTGATGCCCATATTGATGCTCGCCTTTGAAGCTACACCGACTCATGTGATGATCGGACTTGGTGTAGTGGATTTGGGTCATGTAATCACCAAAAAGGCACGAGGGATGTCGTTTTTGAGTGGGAGTTCATTTCTAATTTGTATTAGTCGAACTCAATTTGTCATAAACTAAATCAAAGTGAATTTGCATAATTTGTTGTAGTCATTAGCGTTTGTTCACTGCCTTATACTTAGTTTTAATTAAGATAATAGAACTATAGAATTCTGGATATTTACTTTACGAACTGGTATCGTATTGTTTTGAATGTCAATTTAAAGTTTAGAAGTCCTATTGCAAACTTTCAGCAAACTCTATTTACTCCATGAAGTTTAATAAGTAGTATTAAATCAAGAGTAATAATTCCAATGTTAGTATCTAAAGTATCATGTTTGCCTCCATGATTATTGATATTCAAAAGTTTTAATATCAAGATTATATAGGAGCTGAAAATTGTTTCAGAAACCATCATGCGTGAAAGATATTGTGATATATGAACCAATGTTTTTTGGTTTCATTATGATAGAGTATAATTTAGCAAAATACATGTTCTCATATTGTATGAGAATTTGTGAAGGATGGAGATGCTAAGCATCTGGATCTCCCAAAAAGGTTTTGGGAACTAACATTATACTCGTGATTCTTCCTTACAGGCTATAGTAGCTTGATCATGAAAGTTGTCATGATAAGGATGAATAGAAGATGCAAGTAAAATGTTTACTACACTAATAGATTACTAAAGAATGGATTTTTGAAAGAATACCAAAACATTTGATGATGGTGATCTACTCCAAAGTGCAAGTCCAAAGGTATTAGTATTTGACTATATACGCTTTGTACTATGTGTCATGTGAATGACACCACTATTGATGTTGATAGATTCTTTTAAAAGGAAAAGGAATTGCTAAAAGAGAATCTATAAAATATTTGGTAGAAAAGAAAAAGTTGGAAATGTCCAGCTTAGGTATATAGAAGATACACATGTTATGGTTGTATTCCTTGCTTGTTAAACAATGTGGTTCTTAGGTATTGGATACCGAATTGGTTGTTATGAAATGTGATACAGGACAACGCAATTCATGAACTGCAACGGCCTAAGTAACTAGCAAGAGAATAAGTGATGATGTTCATCGAAAACAAATGAAGTGTTATTGCGTTTCTCGTTGTCGTCAAACCTAGCCTTCAAGATTTGTTTTAATAATTGTTATTTTGTTCCGGTATTACGAGAACAATGGTTGTTCAAATAATTACCGTATTCCATAAAGGTGGATGAACTTTTACAAGTCTAGTGGGAGAAATCACATCCATAAACACTATTGCTAAAATTTCGCAAGACAAATGATTGAAAGATCGCTTATGAAGTGACATCACTGTTTAAATTATATTGGAATGAAAACATGAAGAAACTCCATGTTGATGGATTTTTGGAGTCTTTGATTTTGATCAATTGACGCTTGTGAGACTTTCCTCGAGATAATTGAAACTCCGTCCATAGGCCAAAGAGGAATGGATGACTAAATTATTGGATATTATGCATGTTGATGTATATAATCCATTATGTGTAGCCATATGCGATGGATCTTTTTTGCTTCATATGCTTTCTCTAGAAATTTAAGTGAATATAGCTATATATTTAATAAGGAAGAAGTATGAAACATTTGAAAATTGTTCAAAGACTTTCAAGATGAAGTGAAAAATCATTGTAATAAGAAAATAAAGAGTTTATGATTCGATCATAAAGGACGATATTTGAGTTACATGTTTAGCAAAAACACCTAAGATTTGAGGAAGTGCTCCATGATTTGTGTTTCCCGATAAACCATAGGAGTATGGCATATTCGAGAGATGAAATCAAACCATGTTTGACATGGTAAGATCAAAGATGTCATTTATAAAACTTCCATTATATTTTAAGGATTGAAGCTTTAGATACTACCGCTTTTACACTGAAAAGAGCACCATCATGATCTGTTGAAATGACACCATATGAGTTATGATTTGGGATAAAACCTGAATTGTCTTTTCTTAAATTTTGGTATGCTATGCGTAAGTAAAATGTTTACAACCAAAGTCAGATAAGCACATCTTTGTAGGTTATCCCAAAGAATTTTTTGGGAATTTCTCCATAACACCGAGGACAAAAGAGTTTGTTACTTGGAACGTCAAGTTTCTTGAGAAGGAATTTTTCGTGAAAAGTTAAGTGGGAGGACAATAGAACTTTGATAAGGTTGTTGAACCTTAGCTATATGTGCTAAGTAGCATAGCGCCGGAAAGTGGTGGTGGCCACAATGCTCATGGCTCCCATGATTACAAAGGGTGTGATCTTGGAGATTAGAGTTCCTATTGAACTGTATGGGTCGGTAAGAATCAAATAGTGTGATTTGATAAGCAAGTCATTATTGTTTTGACAATGATGAACCGACTACATGCAAAGAAGCGATGATGGGCCCTGACTCCATAAAATGACTAAGAAGTCATAGAATCCGTGATAGTATCCATACATGAGGAATCAAGTTTTTTGAACATAGAAGACCCTCTGGAAAGGCGTGAAGCCTATCGGTCGTGTTTGGATCTATAAAGAAATAGACATGGATGTTTAACATCTATGAAATAGTCGACATGTCAGAAAGAAGTTTACAACAATGTTCAAGGAGTTGACTATGACAAGATTTGATCTTTCATAGCGATATTTAGTCTTGACAGATTAATGTAGCAACCACTACATACAATTTGGTATATGGTAGTTGAGTAAACAAAACAAGGTTCTTTTAATAGAATGGTTACCTAGGACGTGTACATGACATGGTCTGAAGGGTTTTGTTAATTCAAAGGGTGCTAAAAAGGCATGCAAACTTCAATAGTTGAAGTGAGCATAGCGGAGTTGGAATCTTCACCATGATGAAAATGTTAAAGGATTTTAATTTCATCGGAGATGATGAAGATGCTTGCATTTGCAAGAAATTAAGTGGGAGCGCTGAGACATATTTCTAATGCATTATGTAGAGGACATATTGTTGATTGGAAATGATGTATCTTGTATTGACACGAGTTAAGAATTTCATTAAAATAAGATTTCGATGAAAGACTTGGGCAAAACCAGAATATTTGGCATCAATATCTATATGGATAGATTGAGGCGCTAATATGGTTGTGCTAGACATACATATATGAGATATTGAAAGGGTTCAATATGGAAATAATAAGAAAGGTTCTTGCTGCATGGAAAAGATTGTATCAAGATTCAAGTGTTTCAACACTTGCTGAGTAAAATCACATGAAGATTTTGATCGATTATACCATGATATGTATATATCCCGAATGTCCTATGCTCTAAATGTTATGAGCACATACCAGAATGATTCATAAGATGATCATTGAACAATAGTAAAGATATTCTTATGAGCTTTGGAAGAACTAAGAATATATCATGTATAAGTGACAAATGGTTAAAGGTAGTTCATTGTAAAGTGTTACATTGATACAAGTTTTGTCACAAGATACAAATTAAATTTATCTCAAATTAGACTATGGGTGGCACAATGTAATGGAAAGGATGTTCCATGATGGATTTGGATAAGTTCCAAAGTTGAAACATTGTGACGGATACTACAACAAAAGGCTAAGTATATGACTGTTATAGTAGCAGCAAAGGAGGGCATTTGTGTTAAGTAGTTTTTTATCAAACTAGGTGTGATTCAAAGTGGGCTAATACTATGAAGATATATTGTATGACAATAATATCAACATATTTTAACCCAAACAAACTAAAGGTCTCACCAAAGGACCAAATTTATACAATGCCATCTCATTTGAGAATGAGTGATGCGTAGAGACGCAAAGACATGCAAATACACACGGACCTGAAACTGCCAGATCCGGAGATTATGTTAACCACTAGCAATCACATATATGCAACACTAGAAAGCCATAGGTGTTCAATACGCAAAGTTTTTCAAACTAGATTATTGACTCTAGTGCAAGTGGGAGACTGAAGGGAATATGCCCGAGAGGCAATAATAAAGTGGTTATCATCTTATTCCATGTTGATGATAAATATTTATTTTGCATGCTATAATTGTATTAATTGGAAACGTTAATACATGTGTGTTTAATAAACAAAATACAAAGTTCCTAGTAATGCCTCTCATATAAACTATCTCGTTGATTAACAAGATGATCAAGGTTTCCTGATCATGGACATTGGATGTTGTTAATAACGAGGTCACGACATTGGTGGAATGATGTGATGAACATTCATCCGAAGTATAGCATTATGATCAAAGTCATTATGTTTATATTGCTATAACATCATACGAAGTAATCTTAGTCCTTAGACCATGAGATCATGTTAATTGCTAACACTAGAAGAGTATCTTGATAACACCAAACGTCACACCGTAATAGGGTGACTATAAAGGTGGGTTCAGTACTACGAAGGTGTTATGTTGAGGCTCATGGATCAAGAGTGGAATTTGTCAAATCCCGATGACGGATAGATATACTCTGGGCCCTCTCGGTGATATCACATTAAGATAGCTTGCAAGCAAGTGATGTGATCACTAGAATGTTATATCACGGGAACGAGAAAAGAGTGCATGTCAGTAACGAGATCAAACTAGGTATTTGGATACGGATGATCGAATCTCGGACATGTATTATATCATGAGACAAAGGGATTTAGTTACTAGCGTTAAAGGTTCTCACGATCACAGAAGTCATCGTTGAATGTGTAGGAGTCAGTATGGATCTCTAGGTCCCGCTTCTGATTATTGATCTGAGAGGGGTCTCAATCATGTCTGCATTATTCGCGAACCGTAGGGTGACACACTTAAGGGATACCGACACCATTTGGAACAAATATGTTTCAGATAATGATTTAAGAAAGCGCTGGAATTATTTCAATAGACACTGAAACGGTTTCGGGTGAAATTGCTGAAATTGGTTCTGCATGTAATATTGAAATGTTGCAGGGGGTTTTATGTGAATGTTTGTTGATTAAAGTAATTAACAAAATTCTGAATAAAACTAATAAAAGATTTTTATTAAATGAGAGAGCATTAAATTTGGAGAAATTTAATGCATTTAAAGTGGAGACTTTAAAAGAGAATGTGAAGGGGCAAATTTATGTGGAGGGAGTTACCACCACATGAATGAGGAGGTGAAGGGTCACCCCTTGGGGCGCCGGCCATGGGGAGGGGCACCCCCTCCTCCTATAAAGGCCCCCCTCACACCCCTTCTTCCTCACACCTCCTCGTGAAGGATCTCTCTCCCCCTCTAGTATTATTCCCCCATGGTCTCGGATTAGCGAGATATATGTTCCTGGTGGCTTTATATGGAAAGGAGTTGCTGCTTCCGCTGCTTTGCTGGAGCGAGGGACAGAGGTTGTCGGGGTACCGGACGTGTGTGCGATCACGGACGCACCACTGCTTTGCGGTGCTGGACTTGCTGGAGCTGGATCTGAAGGACGCGCTGGAGCCGGACTTGCTGGACTTCATCACGATCTTGAGATCGACAAGTGTACGACTACATCAGTCACGAGTTCCAACTCGTTAACAAAGCTTTGTTGTCTTCGAGGGTAAGTTCTCTATGGATGTATATCCACCCGTTTCTTGTATCTAGTAGATAGATCTTGGAGTATAGTTCCCATCATAGGAATTTTTTGTTTCCTATACTGCAAACCCAACAATATGCATTAGTATTAGTTCCCTCACGGGAGAGGTTTGAGTTGAGGCTACCTCTCAATGTTGTCAACCTATGCAGTTCCTAAGATGATAGATGGTCATGGTTGGGAGGCCATGCTCATAGGAGAGGTGCTTATACTAGGGTGTGTAAAGGAAAGTGTCGTGGTGGTGTCATGGCAGATGCCATGGATAAGCTAAAGGTGGGGACAATATGCACTAGAGGAATCCAGGGAGGGATAGTGTGGTGATTCCACACACAGATGCTTTGTATTCAATCGGTTTCCAAGGTTTACATGTGCTCCTTGAGCTGTATTGGGGAGAGGAGGAAGAAGGAACTCTCTTACTCTCTCCACTAGCTTGCCCTCAGGAACCAACTAGAGATCAACCAAGTAAAACCCAACCCTTTCTACAGATGCCCTAGCCCTCCTTATATAGGGGTGGCTAGGTCTCTAATTAGGGCATACGTGGATAGAATATGCCTCTTCCCAAAATAGTAAACCGACTGGGTCACTTTTCCCCATCGTAAGCCATGCAGAGGCTACGTGAGCCTCTGCGGCGCCAGCGTCATCCGACACAGGCAGCGTTACCCTTGTCGGCCACGCCTCGATGGTCCTAGCCTTTGTACGCTTCGCTCATGCTCCAGCGTACATTGACCTCCTTTTGACCAGCGAGATACCTTCCTTCTCTTGCAAGCCTGATATAACCCGGATCATGCCTGGTTAATCCGGCCACACTGGTACCTGCATACAAGTTAGATAAATCCTGCCGGCATACGACATAGGTCAGCCGGGACTCAGTTAGGCGGATATCCTCCGGTCCGGGTTACTCCGTGATTCGGCCTACCTTGAGGTGACTCGGCCAGCACTTGCTTTGACCTTGTCGTACCTCGTCTAACTCAGCCTTTATACCCCGGTGTGACCCTACCCGGGGGTATCCCCCCAACATTAGTCCCCGAAGCTGGTGCAGTCAGCTGCTAAGGCCACGGCAGGTTCAATTTTCCGAACCTTTTGCTCCTTTTTCCGAGTTATCTCATAGTCCGGATTCCATAGGTTAACTTTCCCTTGGCACATTCCGAGTCTTCACTCGCTGGCCGGATCATCCTTTGGTTATCCGGGTTATCCTTCCTTCTCTCGTACGCTTCCCCACGGCCCACGTGGAGGGTAATCATTATTTTGCCTCAGGGCCTACACCAGTTACTGCTGCAGTTAATGTCAGGTGTTACTGTTGCACACGTCACGTCGTGTTTGTCTCCTCGTTAACTGTATCACCACGTCGCGTTGTGGGATCCTCTGCACCGTGTGGTCCTTCCTATGGCTCGCCTCTGATTAGCTGCTTCGGATAATATACGGCCACACCATGTGGCCCTGCCGCAGCGCATGATCCCACTACCCCCGCTGGGTCATGGTTAAATAGGGGAGGGGCGTGCCCCTTGGTACTTTTCCCCATTCTCGCGCCCCTCTGCCTCTTCTTCTTCTTCTTCTTCTTCTTCCCAGCGACAGCGCCGCCGCCGCCCCGTGCCTTTCCGCGCCAGCATCGCTGCCACTCCCACACAGCTCCACCGCCACGGGTCCGCGCCAGTCCACGGCACTGCCCCCACCACCGATAGGGCCAGTGAGGACAGTGGTTTGGACATGACCAAAGAAGAGCTCACCGTCGTGGAGGCGGAGAACGCCGAACGCGGCGCCTGGGCTGGCTCCTGGGTGTGCCAGGACGACCTAGACTGGTTGAATGGCACCCGGTGCATCCCAGAGGGCGTGGTTACCCGTCTCGCCGCCGAGGAGCTTGCTCCCTCACCTAATCCGGGTGAGTTCGTAGTGTTCCTCTCCCACTTCCAGCACGGGTTCGGCCACCCCGTTAGCGATTTCTTCTACGATTGGCTCAACATCTACGAGCTTCAACCGCACCACCTTCCGGTGAACGCCATCACTTCCCTTTCCTCCTTTGCCTCCACCATAGAGGGGTATGTCGGATTGTGGCCCACTAAAGAGCTCTGGATCCGGTTTTTTGGTCTTCGCCAGAACGTGATTCCGAATAAGGAGCTTGACCCGGAGGACAAACATCTGACTCTGTTTGGTGCTGCCTCCATTTGTCCTCGAAAACTATCCATCTTTCCCCGGGTCACGGGGTTAGATTCCTGCAAGGGCTGGGCCCGAACTTTCCTCTATGTCAGAAATGGCACGAATGAAGATCTGATCCGGTTGCGCCCCTACGCTCCGGGTCCTCCTAATCTGGATCTGTAGGACCGGGTTTCCAAGAAACCCACCGTTTTGGCGAATCAAGTCAACAAGCAGTTTAAGGAGCTGAAGGATGCTAGGCTGCACAACGAGGATGTGATGATCACTTTCGTCCGCAACCATATCTCCCCTCTCCAGAAATGCACACACAAGCTGTGCCATATGAGCTGGCGTCTTGACCCCAATCGGACTTCCACATTTGAACTGAGCAACACCGAGATATTCCGCCGGGTCAAGGCCCTCTTCACGAGCGTCAAAGACTTCTCCGCTCATTGGGAGTGGGGAATAGAGCATTTCTACCGAGATAGGCTTCCTCCTGTGGTAATTCTCGTGTTCCAATTTCTTTCCGAGTTATATTCTATGTCGGAGTGTGTTGTTTTATCTGATCTTTTTGTATTTCTCTCTTAGATGTTCCTTTAGCAAACCCTCGAGGATGGCACTGGGCCTTCTCTCAAATGGGTGAAGGATCGAGATGCCCTAGACGAGGAGGAGCCAGATCAGGAAATGTTCCTGCCATTCCCCGATGCGACCAAGCAACCCACCGGTAAATTCTCTTCCTTAAGAGATTGGCCTGATGATGAAGATGATTCCGACGTTGAGGTGATGGAAGCATTTGACGCTGTCCCCCTTTCTTTCGCCTTTCCGGCATCAGCTAACCCAGATGGGCAGATCCATGAAGACCCTCCTCTCGCCACGAGCGATCCTGTCCCGATCGCGTCAAGGAAAAGGGGAGTTGCTTCTGCTTCTTCCTCCGGACCTTCTAAGCCAACCAAAAGGAGAAAGAAGTCCGCAGACAAGACCGCCACCAAGCCTCCGACTAAGGTCACGACCCGGAGAGCTCGACAGCCCAAAGAGCCCTTGACTTCTGATGAGTAAGTCACTTCTCTCTTTGTCCAATCCTTTGCTTCATGCTTTTCTTCTGTTGTAACTTATTATTCACCGTTTGATTTGGTAGGGCTGCTGTGGAGGTTCCTCAGAGCGGATCCAGCATCGCTTCACCCCTCCGGCATAGCCCTTCTCCCCCTCGTGGCGATGATACACGCCCGTTGAGCCCCATTCAGGAGGGTTCATCGGCTGCTCCGGATTCTAGCCCACCTCGTCCAGAGGAGGGCAATGTCGAAGCAGGGGAAGTGGCTCTACCGAGGCAGCAGATGCTCCAAGCTTCTCTTCGGCTCAGTCACAACCAGCCGCCCCCGAGGTACCAACATCACCACCGCCAAAACCAGCACCAGCACAGGCGCCAGCACCAGCAGCAACACAAGTGCCAACAACACAAACTCCTTTCGCCTCGTCCGAGTCTTCCAAGACTCGGCGAGAAGACACAACTAGCACCAAGGCTGTGCCGAAGGGCAAATCTGTTGCACAAACTTCAACTTCTCAGCAGCAGCCTAAGGCCAAGAAAACCTCTGATGCCGCCAACGTAGCATCTATTGAGGCTGGACAGCACACGCTCGCGTCCATGCTTCTGAAGAAGACCCCCCGAAGAAGGATGTCTCCCCCGGGCCAGCTAGCACGCAACTTGCATTGCACACCAGCCCCGATGCTGCCCAAATTGAAAGGAGGGAAGCCCATGCCAAGGGTTTGATAGCGCCCCATATGCTTAGCGGAGAGCGCTATCCTCCGGCCTTGATTGAGTTTGTCAATAACTGGAACAAGGCGGAGTTCGTCCATAATGACGATCTCCCGGAGAAATCTGGGCCTGCCAAGTTTTCCGCGTAGATGAACACAGCCGCCAAGGCTATCAACCTTGTCGGCCGGATGATGGAGGTACGTTACCTTGTCCTTTCTTTAACATGCACTAAATATTAGTGATATAACCATTAGTGCCCGAGCCTTCGGGGGAGTAACTTGTTACTCGGCCGGATGCTCCGTAGAGAACTAGCGTATCTCCTTAGTAGCTTCGAATATGCACACACCTAGAGCCGGGTTAAGTTCCACTTAGCCCAGATTTTGTACACTTCGAATATGGACACACCTAGAGCCGGGTTAAGTTCCACTTGGCCCGGATCTTGTACACTTCGAATATGCACACACCTAGAGCCGCGTTAAGATCCACTTGGCCCAGATTTTGTTAACTTCGAATATGCACACACCTAGAGCCGGGTTAAGTTCCACTTGGCCCGGATTTTGTACACTTCGAATATGCACACACCTAGAGCCGGGTTAAATTCCACTTGGCCCGGATTTTGTACACTTCGAATATGCACACACCTAGAGCCGGGTGAAGTTCCACTTGGCCCGGATTTTGTACACTTCGAATATGCACACACCTAGAGCCGGGTGAAGTTCCACTTGGCCCGGATTTTGTACACTTTGAATATGCACACCCCTAGAGCCGGGTTAAGTTCCACTTGCCCCGGATTTTGTACACTTCGAATATGCACACACCTAAGCTATCTTTTTGTAATTTTTTCAGGTGACCACCAGCCGCCGGAGCGCTGAGTTTCAGCGTCTCCTGGATACTCACAAGATGCTGCGTGCAAAACATACTGCACTTCTCGCCGAACATGATAAAAGGGGTAAGTTTTCTTCTTTGCATTTTTCCATTTCTCTTCATCTTTTTCCGCCGAACTAATCCCTCATTCGGATTTCGCAGCTGGTGTGGAGGCTGAGAATATCCTCATGAGGAAAAATTTAGACCAGATAAAGGGTAAGTTAATCTTGCTCAACCTTGTTATGCTTTCTATCTCCTTTTCTCCTTGGCTCGGCAAATATTCATACCTCGGCTTTGCCGGGTCAAAAAACTATTTCAGCTTCTCTTGAAGATAGTGTGCTTGTGCCTGATATGATGCTGCATTTTCTCGAACAAGCAGGGCAACACCAAGCTGAACTCAAGAAGAAAGATGACGAGCTTGCCCTCCTCCGGACCAAAGACGAAGAGATTGCCCAGCTTAAGGCAGATACGAAGAAGCTCAAGGCGCAGCACAAATGCAAACTTGAGAAGGCAGGCCAAGACTTTACTGAAGAAAGAGAGCGCCTCAACCTCCAGATCGCCAAGGACCAAGAACTTCTCAAGGAGTCCGACGTCAAGCTTGAGTCAGCGAACACTGAACTCGTGCAACTTCGGAAAAGGCGTGATGACTGTACCAAGGAGCTGACGCGGATCCACAGCCACATTTCACGTAAGTTCTTTTCCTTCATCCGGCATTAACTTCTCCGGGTTGCTTCACATGCCTTTTCCTTACTTGCTTCACTTGTCTTGTTTGCAGGCAAATTTCCAGAGGGCAATGCCATTTCAACCACTGTTGTTGCCAAGTTTCGCCAGGAGAGGGGTACCCCCATTGCTCCTGACGCCGGTGAAATTCCTTACGACATGGAGGACCTGCTGGTCAGCCCGTCCTCTCGCATGGAAATTGTGAAGAATTATGGCAAGGATATCCTTGATGTGGCAATCCGGATCTTCAACGCCTTTTGGCCTGATGAAGATACTCCGGAGGGGACCGCGGCTCTCGTCGACAATTTAATGGACTACGAGACCCAACTCGAACTTTGGAGGGAATCTGCTGGACGCGCCGGAGCTGAGATCGTTCTCTACTACGTGCTTACGTGGTATGAGAAGATTGACCTCAAACTCCTTGAGCGCATGCGCACCAGATCAAGGTGGTCCACTGACCCGGATTGGGTAGCTCGACACAAGGCTTGCGCCCATAGCTTCATCCAATACGCCCCCATTCATCAATGGAACGAGGGACCAAGCTTCCTAGATGCTGCCGACGATGAAAATGCCGAAGATGCTTCGGGTGAAGATGAAGAGGACGAGGCTTCGGATGTCGAGGAAGACGAAGATGACGCTGAAGCCGAAGCTGGGGCTGCACCCGCTGGCGCCGAATTACCTCCTCCTACTGTTGCTTGAGCGAAAAACTTTTAAATTTTATCAGATCCCCGGTATGCCGGGTGCAATTGTATTAAGCACTTAAGTGATATTTTGCTACTAAGTTTATGTGTCGGATTAACTAGGTCGTAGTCCCCGAGTTCCATTTTCTTGTTCCTCTAATTTCTTGGCTCGGCTCATGTCTACTTTGATTCGGTTTTATGACTTACGAGTCCGAGTTTCAAAAATTGACTTAACAATACTTGGAAACTTTATGATTAGCTCAAAATAATTCAGCGTAATAAATTTAAAGTAAGCACGAGGTTAGTCCAAAAAACAAACGTCGGCTCGATCAAGTTTCTTTCCTTAGTCGTTTTTCATGTGCTACGCAATTCCAAATTTGTTCTCTTGCTTGCCATGAATCCAAATCTTGTTGGACAGCAGCAAGTCGAAGTGTTGGGTTTTTGGTGCTCACACATTACTAATCCGGCTTAGGTAGAAGCAACTTTTGCTAGCCGACATATAAATGATAAAGACAGAAGATAACAAATACTATTAAGGCAGTCCCTGAGTTACTGCTCGAGGTGCCAACACTTCATTGATAAGCTCATTGCCGGCATACATACCGACATATGAGAGACTCGGATACATACACTTCTTTGCTAAGTGTAGAAAGGACGAAGTAGAGCTACATTCCATGGACGCTTAGATTCCTCGTCGGACCTGTCCGCCTTGTTCTTCTCCTGTGGTTTTACATCGATAAGATAATATGAGTCATTGTGCAATGCTTTGCACACAATGAATGGCCCTTCCCATGGGGGGTATAATTTATGCATGCCAGCAGTACGTTGTACCAACCGGAGTACCAGATCGCCTTCCTAGAAAACTCAGGGGCTTACTTTCTGGCTATGATAGCGTCGGAGATTTTGCTGATATATGGCGGATCTGGACAATGCCAATTCTCTCGCTTCTTCCAGGAGATCAACATCATTTTGCCAGGCTTCTTGCACTTCGGCTTCTGTGTATTGGGTGACCCTAGGCGATTCATGCTCTATGTCGGCTGGTAAAACAGCTTCTGCCCCATATACCAGAAAAAATGGCATATAGCATGTTGATCGATTCGGAGTTGTTCTTAAACTCCACAGTACCGCTGGTAGTTCTTCTATCTAGCACCGCACTGATCTTTGCAGCGGCTCAATGAGCCGGGGTTTTATCCCGGATAGCACTAATCCGTTGGATCTCTCCACTTACCCGTTCGATGCGGGGTGGGCTACCGAGGCAACATCTAGCCGGATCTTCTTATCTCGGCAGAAATGTGCAAATGCTCCTTCAGCAAAATTTGTGCCATTATCCGTTATGATACTGTGAGGATAACCGTATCTCAAGATGATATCTTTGAGGAATGTTATGGCAGTAGCTCCATCACATTTTCTTATTGGCTTCACTTCAATCCATTTCGTAAATTTGTCAACCATGACCAAGATATGGGTCATGTTCCCTCTTGCTGGTTTAAACGGGCCAACCATATCCAAGCACCATACGGCAAATGGCCAAGTAATTGGTGTGGTCTTGAGTTCTGACATTGGAATATGTGTCTTTGTCGCATATCTCTGACAACCATTGCATTTTCTTACTAGATCTTTTGCTTGTTCCAAAGCACTTGGCCAGTAAAACCCATGGCGGAAAGCTTTTGGTACCAAGGCTCTGGACGAGGCATGATGCCCACATTCCCCTTGATGTATATCTCGGAGGATGTCAAGTCCCTCCTCCAGATAAACACATCGCTGGAGAACACTAGTCACACTCCTTTTGTATAGCTCGGAATTGATGATCGTGTATGCTTTTGCTCTCCTCTAAGTTTGCCTGGAAAGTACCTCCTCAACGGGTAAAGTTCCATCTTTTAGGAATTGAAATATGGGCAGTGCCCAAGCTGGTACAGCTCGCACTGGGAACACGTCCTCATCAATTTCCATCTGATCCACCGGCATAACTTCAACCGGATCACGCTGCGCAGTCCCCGGGTTTGTCGAGGCAGTCCCCGGGTTTGCCAAGGTAGTCCCCGGGTTCTGCGAACCACTCCCCACATCAATGTCCATGGGCACAGCCTCTGATTCCGGATTTGCCGGGATAAAAATTGAGTCGGACTCAGGGGATGGCCTGATAGATGGTTTTCTGAGATGTTCTAATGCTACACCCGGTGGAATCGCTTGTCGGGTTGACCCGAGCTTCGACACTACGTCGGCAGCCTCATTTTCCACCCGGGGAGTCACCAAAGCATTGGATCCGACGTATTCCAATCTCTTTTGCCACTTTGAGCCCATGTAAAAGTGCCTCATATTCTACAACATTGTTTGATGCAGAGAAGTGGATCTGCAGCACATATCTCAGCTAGTCCTTCTTTGGCGAGGTAAGCACAACTCCGGCACCTAACCCGGTTTTTGTTTTTGACCCGTCAAAGTGCATTTTCCAGTAGTTCGGATCTGGCAATGGTGACTCATATTGCACCTCGGCCCAATCCACACAAAAATCCGCCACTGCCTGAGATTTGATTGCTTCTCTTTTGTCATATTGTGGCGCATAAGGAGCTAGCTCAATTGCCCACTTTGCAATCCTGCCACTTGCATCTTTGTTGCTCATTATCTCGGATATGGGGGCTTCACATATTACCTTGATTGGGTGCTCTTCGAAATAGTACTTTAGCTTCTTTGCCGATATGTACACACCATACGCCACTTTCTGATAGTGCGGATAATTTTATTTTGAGGCTGACAATACCTCGCTCAGGTAATACACTGGCCTTTGCACCGACTTACCCTCTTTGTCGCGTTCTACCACAATCACTGCACTTACAACTCGGTTGGTTGCGGCTATATAGAGCAACATTGGCTCCTTTGATAGTGGAGAAGCTAACACTGGTGCAGTGGCTAACATTTTCTTTAATTGGATAAAGGCTTCATTGGCCTGCGGCGTCCAGATGAACTTGTCCGAATTTTTCATAAGTTGATAGAGAGGCAGTGCCTTTTCTCCCAACCGACATACAAACCACTTTAAGGATGCCATGCAACCAGTGAACTTCTGGACATCGTTAAGACACTTTGGCAGTTCCATTCGCTCTGGCCCGGATTTTAGTTGGATTAACTTTGATACCTCGGCTGGAGACAAGAAATCCGAGTAATTTTCCAGCCGGGACACCGAAGGTGCATTTCTCTAGGTTAATCTTCATTCGAAACCTCCTTAGGTTCGCGAATGTCTGCCTGATATCGTCAAGGAGCATTTTTCTTTCCTTGGTCTTTATGACAACATCATCCACATACACCTGCACATTTTGACCAATTTGGTCATGCAAACATTTTTGCATACATCTTTGGTACGTTGCTCCTGCATTACGTAAACCAAAAGGCATGGTGTGATAGCAATAAGCCCCATATGGGGTGATAAACGCAGTCTTTATTTGATCACTTGGGTTCAGAGGTATCTGGTGGAAACCAGAATATGCATCAATGAACGACAACAACTCACACCCAGCAGTGGAATCTATGACTTGGTTTATCCTTGGCAGTGGGAATGGATCTTTTGGACACGCCTTATTCAGGTTCGTGTAATCGATACACATACGCCAAACCACTGCCACATTTGGATCATCCTTCTTCTTCTCCACCAGCACCGGATTAGATAGCCAATCCGGGTAAAGCACTTCCATCATAAATCCTGCAGCCAACAACCGAGCTATCTCATCTCCTATGACCTTTTTCCTGTCTTCAGCGAAGCGGCGGAGAGGTTGCTTCACCGGCTTTGCTACGGGTCTGACATTCAAAGAGTGCTCGGCCAACTCCCTCGGAACACCTTGCAAGTCCTGTATGGACCAAGCAAAAATATCCCAATTCTCACGGAGGAAGTTGACGAGCTCGCTTTCCTATTTGTCATTTAGCCCGGCACCAATTGTTATGGTGCGCTCAGGGAACATGTCATCAACAGGCACTTTCTTGGTATCCTTTGTCGCTTGGAACGAGACACTACCATGCGGGTTACTCAGCGTCGGCATATACTGCTGCGTGGACTGAGCCAATGCCGCCACTTCTTGGATCTTCCTCTTCTCCTGCGTGATCACAAGTGACTCGGCCAGGTTAGATCCGGCAGATGCACACTCAATAGAGCGTCAGAAATCCCTAGCTATGGTGATTACACCGTTTGGCCCGGGCAACTTCATCTTCAGGTAGCTAATGTGACAACTTGCCATGAATTTTTTCAGGGCAGGCCTGCCGAGCAATGCGTGATACGCACTTTCGAAATTGAAAACTTCGAATTCCAAATTCTTAGTCCAGCAATTATCTCTCGTACCGAACAACACGTCAACCCGGACCTTGCCAATGGGTTCACAAGAAATGCCTGGCACAATGCCATGGAAGGTTGTCCTCGTAGCTTGGAGCATGTTCTCCGAGATACCCAACTTGCGCATCGTGTCTACATACATGATGTTAATGCTACTACCATTGTCAATCAGCACCTTTGAGAACCTCACATTGATGTTAGGCCCAATGAATGTCGGATCCAGCACTACCGCATACGAACCAGGACTTGGCATAAGCTTGGGATGATCTTTGATGCTCCAGGTAATTTCCTGGTCTGACCAAGGCATATACCTTGTCACCACTGGCATTACCGCATTCACCTCCATATGTCGGCGCTGCAAGCTCTTCCTGTCTGTCTCTTCTGTGGTGAACACACAGTAACTTTGATGATGCTCCCTGTACTCATTCCTCCCCTCATTTCCGGGGTACCTCTGATCCGGTTGATGCTGGTCTTCCACTTGATGCACCGCATCCCTTCTCTCATGGTTGTCATTCCTCGGCGGAGGGGGAGGCAACATTAATTGTTGCGTGTTTGCTCTAGAGAGCAATTGTTGTCGGGGTAACTCCTGCCGAGGCTGGTCATTCTGAGGTGCCTGAGCATTCCCCGAACCACCTTGTTCTATCTTTCGCATCCACTCACACTATCGGGTTGTGTGACCCGCTGGGTTACTCGGATTTGGCGTATGGAACTTACACGGCTGATCTAGCATTGCCTCATAGGTATACCTCGGACGGTCCTTCTTTTCTTGCCACTGTTTTTTCTGCTCTGGCGTCCAAGTTTTCTTGCCATCATTTCTTGGAGTCCATTGTTGTCCTCCAGTTTTCTGACGTTGACTGCTTCCTGCTCCGGGTGAATCCTGATTCACAGCTGCAACTTGTTGCGAACTGCACCGATAGTCCAGTATGTCATCCCTTCTTTTACCTCGGTAATCATTTCTCCGGAATGACCCGGCCCCATCTCGCTGACAATACTCCTCACTTGACTCGTTTGACACGATCCTAGGATGAGTCGGATCACCCAAGGCATATGAATCAGCGATTCGGATCGTTTCTGCCAAGGTGGTTGGCATATCCCTTTGCAACCTTTTCCATTGCATGCTTGCATATCTGCATCCCTGAGCAAACCAAGCTATGGCCTGTGACTCAATCACGCCCTCACAGGAGTTTCGCAAAGTGCACCAGCGGGTCAGGAATTCCCGGTCTGTTTCATTCGGTATCTGCCTGCACATTGCTAGGGTCTGTGGCCTGTTGGGCCTCTGCTACGTACTTGAGAAATTGCTAACAAACATCTCCTCAAAATCGATCCAATAGTTAATACTTCCGAGTGGCAAGTTGTTTAGCCATACCCTCGCAGGCCCCTCCAGCATCTGGGGTACATATCTCACAGCCCATCTCAAGTTGCCTGTGGCAATTTTCACATCTCTTGTATAGTTAATCAACCAATCCTCCGGCTTAGTGCTGCCGTCATACATCTTTGTGCCTCTAGGTAACTCGAAGTTAGGTACCGGAGGTTCCTTCATGATCCGAGGCCCAAAACATGCTGGACCCAGAGGACCTTGACACGCAATTTGCTCCGACCTATACAACCGATCCAGTTTTAACCTGGCGTCATCGGGCATCAAGTTCCTGCCTCCCAATCTTGACCCTATCACGTGATAGTCCGGCCTAGGATAGCCAGCATTCACCATCTCCGAATCACCATCATTGTATCTATCTTGCTCCTATGGAGCTGCCCTCTGTTGCATACCTTGGCCGGCACTGCGCTCTTGCCGTGGTATATTCCACTGCTGCGGTTGACTTGCACCTACCGAATTACGCTGTCTGGCATTGCCGTTTACAACATTCCCTTGACCGGCATTGCCTTGGTCGCAGTTGCCTCGACCAGCTTCACCTCGGCTCACACTCCTTCGATCCTCATTTCTCTGCACTTCTTTTCCTTTCCCTGCCCTTGGCTGGTCATATGGGACTATCTGCTTATTCCTCCTGGCCGAAGTTACAACCTCTTCTCTCCTAGGACCACCATGAGGAGACGATGCGGCTCTAGCGGATTTCTCCGGGTTACCCACCGCTGAATGAACGATCTTGGAGGCCCCAGCTCTCTCCGGGTTAGCCCTGAGCAATTCCTCGTTTTGCCTGTTTGTGATCCGAACCAACTCATTACCTCTATCCTGCTGTCTTTGACGGGCTTCACCCGTCAGACCTTCTAACTCGGATGCAGCTGCATCTACTGCCCTGAGGTTTTTTGCCGGGGTACTATACTTCGGCAGCCCCACGGACAAACAGTTTTCTGATTCCTCAATCCTAGTATCACCTTCTCTATTCATTTCACTCATGAGATTTCTCCCCTTCACTTTTACAGCATCTACCTTATTTGCCTTGGCGTACTCACGTAGTGTCATGTTCAATGACTGCTGAGTCGCGGCTATCTTTTTCGCACCCTCTAGTATTTTCTGCCTAGTGTCCTCTAGCTCAGCTTGTGCCTGAGCCGGATCTACTGCTGCTGCTACCGGGTTTGCCAAGCTATCCATCGCCTGCTGCAGCACATTCTTAGGCCTCTCTAGCGGAGGACCTCTACTTTTCCTCGGTGCCTTAGGTGTTACCTCCGGATCTGGTACCAGATCCTTGCTTGTGCCAGCGCCAGGCACGGTCATCATTACCTCAGCGTGGTCCGGGGAGCGAGTGATACGCGCCCCGCGAGCCGCACTAAGGGGTGGCTCGCCTCCTTCGACGATGTACCGCGGATGAACGCACGACATATCGATAGCGACGTAGATCTTGTGCGTGCCAAGCTTGACGAAGAGACCGTTGCGCGGGAGAGGACACTTGCCGAAGCAGCCAGCGTTGTCGCTGACGAAATCCAGCGCTCCGAAGCGCAGAACGAGCTCGGAGACGATGCATTCGCCGGTGCCGATGAAGTTTCCCATCTAGATCTTCACCCCTGCTAGCGCTGCTAGCCCCACGGTGGGCGCCAACTATCGTGGTGGTGTCACGGCAGATGCCATGGATAGGCTAAAGGTGGGGACTAAATGCACTAGGGGAATCCAGGGAGGGATAGTGTGGTGATTCCACACACAGTAGCTTTGTATTTGATTCACTTCCAAGGTTTACAAGTGCTCCTTGAGCTGTATTGGGGAGAGGAGGAAGAAGAACTCTCTTACTCTCACCGCTAGTAAAACACAACTCTCTAGGAGACAACCCGAAAAACTAACCCACTCCCGACCAACCCTTTCTACAGAGGCCCTAGCCCTCCTTATATAGGGGTGACTAGGTCTCCAATTAGGGCATACGTGGAGGCATATTCCAAGGAATATGCATCTTCCCAAAATAGTAAGCCGACCGGGTCACTTTAGCCCAGCGTCATCCATGTAGAGGCTACGTGAGCCTCTACGGTGCCTGCGTCATCCGACATAGGCATCGTCACCTTTGTCAGCCACGCCTCGGTGGTCCTGGCCTCTGTCCGCTTCGCTCACGCTCTGTGTACAGTGGTCACCTTTGACCAGTGAGATACCTTCCTTCTCTTACAATCTTGGTATAACCCGGATCGTACCTAGTAGATCCGGCCACACCTATTCCTGCATATAAGTTAAATACATCTTACCGACATATGGCGTAAGTCGGTTGAGACCCAGTTAGGTGGATGTCCCTTGGTCCGAGTTACTCCGTGACTCGGCCTGCCTTGAGGTGACTCGGCCAACACTTGCTTTGACCTTGCCATACCTCGGCTAACTAGACCTTTATACCCCGGCGTGACCCTACCCGGGGGTATCTCCCCAATAGCGAATGTTGAACTTGTGCAACTTCGGGAGAGGCGTGACAACTGCACCAAGGAGCTGACCCGGATCCACAGCCACGTCTCCCGTAAGTTCCTTTCCTTGTGCTGACATGAATTTCTCCGGGTTAGGTTCTTTTACTTATTTCACTTGCTTTCTCTGCAGATAAATTCCCAGAGGGCGATGCCATTGCATCCAATGCCGTTACCAAGTTCCGCCTGAAGAGGGGTACTCCATCTGGTCTTGGCTCCATTCCTCTTGACTTGGAGGATCTGATAGTCAGCTTATCCTCCCGGGTTGAAATCATGAAGAACTATGGTTCGGGCCTCCTAGATTCATTTTTCCAGATCTTCCGTGCCCTCTGGCCTGATGAGGATATTCCGGAGGAATCCACAGCTCTGATTAACAAGTTAATGGAGTGCGAGACCCAGCTTGACCTTTGGAGGGAATCCACCGCACGCGCTGGAGTTGAGACTGGCCTCCACTACGTGCTCACATGGTATGAGAAAATAAATTTGAATCTTCTGGAGCGCATGCGCACCGGTTCAAGGTGGTCCAATGATCCGGATTGGATAGCTCGGCGCAAGGCTTGCGCCCATAGCCTCATTCAGTATGCCCCCATTGTTGGAGGGATACCCCCGGGTAGGGTCACGCCGGGGTATAAAAGGCCGAGTTAGTCGAGGTTCGGCAAGGCCAAAGCGGACGCTGGCCGGGTCACCTCAAGGCAGGCCGAGTCTCGGAGTAACCTGGACCAGGGGATGTCCACCTAATGGAGCCTCGACGGACTTAAGCAGTAAGTCGGATAGGAGAATTTAACTTGTATGCAGGAACGGGTGTGGCCGGGTCAACTATGATCCGGGTCATATCTAGCTTCTAGGAGAAGGAAGGAATCTCGCTGGTCAAAAGCTACCCCGGTACGCACTGCATGAGCGAAGCGAACAGGGCCAGGACCACCGAGGCGTGGCCGACAAGAGGTGACGATGCTCGTGTCGGCTGACGCAGGCGCCACAGAGGCTCACGTAGCCTCTGCATGGGTGACGAGGGGGAAAAGCAACCCGGTCGGCTTACTATTTTGGGAGGAGGCATATTCCCTAGAATATGCCTCCACGTATGCCCTAAGTAGAGACCTAGCCCCCCTATATAAGGAGGGCTAGGGCCTCTATAGAAGGGGTTCCGCTATTCTGATTGATTTAGGTTCTAAGGGTTGATCTCTGGTAGGTCTCGTACGGGTCTACTGTGGGAGAGAGTAAGAGAGTTCCTTCTTCCTCCTCTCGCCAATACAGCTCTAGGAGCACTTGTAACCTTGGAAGTGAATCATATTAAATCTTCTGTGTGAGGAATCACCTCATTATCCCTCCCTGGATTCCCCTAGTGCATTTAGTCCCCACCTTTAGCCTATCCATGGCATCTGTCGTGACACCACCACGATAGTTGGCGCCCACCGTGGGGCTAGCGGCGCTAGCAGGGGTGAAGATCCGGACGGGAAACCTCATCGGCACCGGCGAACGCATCGTCTCCGGGCTCGTCCAGCGCTTTGGAGCGCTGTATTTCGTCAGCGACAACGCTGGCTGCTTCGGCACACGTCCTCTTCCGTGCAACGGCCTCTTCGTCAAGCTCGGCGCGCACAAGGTCTACGTCGTTGTGGATGTATCATGCGTTCATCCGCGGCACGTCGTCGAGGCGGGCGAGCCTCCCCTTAGCGTGGCTCACAAGGCGCATATCACTCACTCCCCGGACTGTGCTGTGGTGATGATGAATGCGCCTGGCACTAGCACAAGCAAGGATCCGGCACCAGATCCGGAGGTAACACCCAAGGCACCAAGGAAAGGTAGAGGCCCTCCGCTAGAGAGGCCGGAGAATGTGCTGCGGGAAGTGATGGATAGCTTGGCAAACCCTGTAGCAGTAGTAGTAGATCCGGCTCAGGCACAGGCCGAGCTAGAGGAGACTAGGCAAAAAATTCTAGAAGGTGCGAAAAAGATAGTTGCGGCTCAACAGTCGTTGAACATGACGTTGCATGAGTATGCAAAGGCAAACAAAGTTGATGCTGTAAAAGTAAAGGGGAGAAATCTCATGACTAAAATGAACAAAGAGGGTGATACCAGGATTGAGGAGTCAGAAAACTGTTTGTTCGTGGGGCTACCGAGGTACAGTACCCCGGCTAAAAACCTCAGAGCAGCAGATGCAGCTGCATCCGAGCTAGAGGGCCTTACGGGTGAAGCCCGTCAGAGGCAGCAAGAAAGGGTCAATGAGTTGGTTCGGATCGCAAACAGACAAAATGAGGAACTGCTCAGGGTAAACCCGGAGAGAGCTGGGGCCTCCAAGATCATTCATTCGGCGGTGGGTAACCCGGAGAAATCCGCTGGAGCCGCATCGTCTCCTCATGGCGGCCCTAGGAGAGAAGAGGTAGTAACCTCGGCCAGAAGAAACAAACAGATCGTCCCATATGACCCGACGAGGGCAGGGAAAGGAAAAGAAGTACAGAGAAATGACGATCGACGAAGCATGAGCCGAGGTGAAGCTGGCCGAGGTAATCACGACCAAGGCAATGCCGATCAAGGAAACGCTGTAAATGGCAATGCAAGACAGCGTAACTCGGCAGGACAACCGCAACAGCGGAATATACCAAGGCAAGAGCAAAGTGCCGGCCGAGGTATGCAAGAGAGAGGTGCTCCACGAGAGCAAGACCGGTACAATGATGGAGATTCGGAAATGGTGAATGCGGGATACCCAAGGCCGGACTGTCATGTGATAGGGTCGAGATTGGGAAGCAGAGATTTGATGCCGGATGATGCCAGGCTAAAACTGGATCGGCTGTATAGGTCGGAACAGATTGAGTGTCAAGGTCCTCCGGGTCCTGCGTGTTTTGGGCCCCGGATCATAAAGGAGCCTCCGGTGCCTAACTTCCAGTTACCCAGATGTACTAAGACGTATGACGGTAGTACAAAGCTGGAGGATTGGTTGATAAACTATGCTACAGCTGTGAAAATTGCTACAGGTAGTTTGAGATGGGCTATGAGATATGTACCCCAGATGTTGGAGGGGCCAGCAAGGGTATGGCTAAACAATTTGCCGCCCGGAAGCATTAACTGCTGGATCGATTTTGAGGAAATGTTTATCAGCAATTTCTCAAGTACGTATCAGAGGCCAAATAGGCCACAAACCCTAGCCATGTGTAAGCAAAGACCGAATGAGACGGACCGAGAGTTCTTAACCCGGTGGTGTACCGTGATAAACTCATGTGAGGGCGTGATAGAATCACAGGCCATAGCGTGGTTTGCGCAAGGATGCAGATATGCAAGCGAGCTGTGGCAAAAGTTGCAAAGGAAAATGCCAACTACACTGGCAGAGATGATCCGGATTGCTGATTCGTATGCTCTGGGTGATCCGACTCAACCTAGGCTCGTGTCAAACGAGTCAAATGATGAATACTACCAGAGAGCTGGAGCAGGATCATCCCAGAGGATGATTACAGAGGTAAAAGAAGAGATGACAGACCGGATCACCGGTACAGTTCGCAACAAGTTACAGCTGTGAATCTAGATCATCCCGGAGCAGGGGGGCAATCAACGTCAGAAAACTGGAGGGAATGGACTCCGAGAAATGATGGCAAGAAAACTTGGACGCCAGAGCAAAAGAAACAGTGGCAAGAAAAGAAGGATCATCCGAGGTATACTTATGAGTCAATGTTGGATCAGCCGTGTAAATATCACACGCCAAATCCGAGTAACCCAGCAGGTCATACAAAAAGGCAGTGTGAGTGGATGCGCAAAATAGAGCAAGGTGGTTCGGGGAATGCTCAGGCACCCCGGAATGATCAACCTTGGCAGGACTTACCCCGACAGTAATTGCCCTCAGGAGCGAACACGCAACAGCTAATGTTGCCTCCCCCTCCGCCGAGGTATGATAACCATGAGAGAAGGGATGCAGTGCATCAAGTGCAAAACCAGCATCAACCGGATCAGAGGCACCCCGGAAATGAAGGGAGGAATGAGTACAGAGAGCATCATCAAAGTTACTGTGTGTCCACCACTAAGGAAACAGATAGAAAAATCTTGCAATGTCGACATATGGAGGTGAATGCGGTAATGCCTGCGGTGACGAGGTATATGCCTTGGTCGGACCAAGAAATCACCTGGAGCATTAAAGATCATCCCAAGCTTATGACAAGTCCTGGTTCGTGTGCGTTGGTGCTGGATCCGACATTCATTGGGCCTAACATCAATGTAAGGTTCTCAAAGGTACTGATTGACAATGGCAGTAGCATTAACATCATGTATGCGGACACAATGCGCAAATTGGGTATCACGGAGAACATGCTCCAAGCTACAAGGACAACTTTCCATGGTATTGTGCCCGACATTTCTTGTGAGCCCATAGGCAAGGTCCGGGTTGACGTATTGTTCGGCATGAGAGATAACCGCCGAACTGAAAATTTCGAATTCGAAGTGGTGAACTTGGAAAGTGCGTATCACGCGTTACTCGGAAGTCCAGCACTGGACAAGTTCATGGCAAGTTGTCAAAATGTACAATTGTATGTGGATGATGTGGTTATCAAGACCAAGGAAAGCAAAATGCTCCTTGACGATATCAGGTAGACATTAGTGAACCTAAGAAGGTTTCGGATGAAGCTTAACCCGGAAAAATGTACCTTTGGTGTCCCGGCTGGAAAGTTACTCGGATTTCTTGTCTCCAGCCGAGGTATCGAAGTTAATCCAACTAAAATCCGGGCCATTGAACGAATGGAACTGCCGAAGTGTCTTAACGATGTCCAGAAGTTCACGGGTTGCCTGGCATCGTTAAGTCGGTTTGTATGTTGGTAGGGAGAAAAGGCATTACCTCTTTACCAACTCATGAAAAAGTCGGATAAGTTCGTTTGGACGCCGCAGGCCAATGAAGCCTTTGCCCACTTAAAGAAGATGTTAGCCACTGCACCAGTGTTAGCCTCTCCACTATCACAGGAGCCAATGTTGCTCTATATAGCCGCAACCAACCGAGTTGTAAGTGCGGTAATAGTGGTAGAGCGCGACGAGGAAGGTAAGTCGGTGCAAAGGCCAGTGTATTACCTGAGTGAGGTATTATCTGCATCAAAGCAGAACTACCCACACTGTCAGAAGGTGGCGTATGGTGTGTACATGGCAGCTAAGAAGCTGAAGCATTACTTTGAGGAGCATCCCATCAGGGTAATATGTGAGGCTCCTATATCCGAGATAATGAGTAACAAGGATGCGAGTGGCAGAATTGCAAAATGGGCAATTGAACTAGCTCCTTATGCGCCACAATATGACAGAAGAGAGGCAATCAAGTCTCAGGCTGTGGCGGACTTTTTTGTGGACTAGGCCGAGGTGCAATACCAACCACCGCTACCAGATCCGAACTATTGGCGAATGCACTATGACGGGGCAAAAACAAAAATTGGGCTAGGCGCCGGAGTTGTACTTACCTCGCCAAAGAAGGACCAGCTGAAATACGTGCTGCAGATCCATTTCGCGGCATCAAACAATGTCGCTGAATATGAAGCACTTGTGCATGGGCTCAAAGTGGCAAAATAGATTGGGATACGTCGGATCCTGTGCTTTGGCGACTCGGATTTGGTAGTACAGCAAGTGTCGGGACTGTGGGACGCCCTTGATCCAAACATGGCTCTGTATAGATTTCATGTGCAGAAGATATCTGGTTACTTTGAGGGATGCGAATTTCATCATGTACCCCGGGTGGAAAATGAGGCTGCCGACATGTTTTCGAAGCTTGGGTCAACTCGACAAGCAATTCCACCGGGTGTAGCATTAGAGCACCTCAGAAAACCATCTATTAGGCCGTCCCCAGAAACCGACTCAATTTACGTCCCGGAAGATACAGAATCCGGAGCTGTGCCCATGGACATTGACATGGGAGGTGGTGCGCGAAACCCAGGGACAACCTCAGCGAACCCGGGGACTGCTTCGCAAGACCCGGGGACTGCTCAACGTGATCTGGTTGAAGTTATGCCGGTTGATCAGATGGAAATTGATGAGGATGTGTTCCCCGTGCGAGCAATACCAGCTTGGGCACTACCTATATTCCAATTCCTGAAAGATGGAACTTTTCCCACTGAGGAGGTACTATCCAGGCAAACACATAGGAGAGCTAAGGCATACACGATCATCAATTCTGAGTTATACAAAAGGAGTGTGACCAATGTCCTCCAGCGATGTGTTGACCCGAGAGAAGGGCTTGACATCCTCCGAGATATACATCAAGGGGAATGTGGGCATCATGCCTCGTCCAGAGCCTTGGTAGCAAAAGCTTTCCGCCATGGGTTTTACTAGCCAAGTGCTTTGGAACAAGCAGAAGATCTAGTAAGAAAATGCAATGGTTGTCAGAGATATGCGACAAAGACACATATGCCAATGTCGGAACTCAAGACCATACCAATTACATGGCCATTTGCCGTATGGTGCTTGGATATGGTTGGCCCGTTTAAACCAGCAAGAGGGAACATGACCCATATCTTGGTCATGGTTGACAAATTTACAAAGTGGATTGAAGTGAAGCCTATAAGAAAGTGTGATGGAGCTACGGCCATAACATTTCTCAAAGACATCATCTTGAGATACGGTTATCCTCACAGTATCATCATAGATAAGGCACAAATTTTGCGGAAGGAGCATTTGCGCATTTCTGCCGGGATAAGAAGATCCGGCTGGACATAGCCTCGGTAGCCCACCCCGCATCGAACGGACAAGTGGAAAGATCCAACGGATTAGTATTATCCGGGATAAAACCCCGGCTCATTGAGCCGCTGCAAAGATCAGCGGGGTGCTGGATAGAAGAACTACCAGCGGTACTGTGGAGTTTAAGAACAACTCCGAATCGATCAACAGGCTATACGCCGTTTTTTCTGGTATATGGGGCAGAAGCTATATTACCAGCCGACATAGAGCATGATTCGCCTAGGGTCACCCAATACACAGAAGCCGAAGTGCAAGAAGCCCGGCAAAATGATGTTGATCTGCTGGAAGAAGTAAGAGAACTGGCATTGTCCAGATCCGCCATATATCAGCAAAATCTCCGACGCTATCATAGCTGGAAAGTAAGCCCCCGAGTCTATCGGGAAGGCGATCTGGTGCTCCGGTTGGTACAACATACTGCTGGCATGCATAAATTATCCCCCCCATGGGAAGGGCCATTCATTGTGAGCAAAGCATTGCACAATGATTCTTATTATCTTATAGATGCAAAGCCACGGGAAAAGAACAAGGCGGACAGGTCCGACGAGGCATCTAAGCGTCCATGGAATGTAGCTCTACTTTGTCCTTTCTACACTTAGCAAAGAAGTGTATGTATCCGAGTCATCTCATATGTCGGTATGTATGCCGGCAATGAGCTTATCAATGAAGTGTTGGCACCTCGAGCAGTAACTCGGGGACTGCATTAATAATATTTGTTATCTTTTATTATTTATACGTCAGCTGGAGTAAGTTGTTCCACTTAACTTGGATTAGTAGTGTGTGAGCACCAAAAACCCAACTCTTCGACTTGCTATTGTCCAACAAGAATTGGCTTCATGGCAAGCAAGAGAACAAGTTTGGAATTGCTTAGCACATGAAAAACGACTAAGGAAAAGAACTTAATCAAGCTGACGTCTGTTTTTCGGACTAACCTAGTATTTACTTTCAAATTATTATGCTGAGTTATTTTAAGCTAAGCCTAAAGTTTCCAAGTATTGTTAAAACAATTTTTGAAGCTCGGATTCGTAAGTTGTAAAACCGAATCAAGGTAGACACGAATCGAGCCAAAAGATTGGACGAACAAGAAAATGAAACTCGGGGACTGCGCCCAAGTTAATCTGGCATTAGAAACTTAGTAGCAAAATATCACATGTGTACTGGATACAATTCCACCTGACATACCGGGGATCTGATAAGTTTTCAAGTGTTTTCACTCAAGGAGCAGCAGGAGGAGGAAGTTCGGCATCATCTTCACCGTCTTCGATATCAGAGGCATCGTCCTCTCCATCCTCGTCTGAGCAATCTTCAACGTTCTCAACCTCTTCGTCACCAGCGGCTTCCAGGAAGCTCGGTCCCTCAGTCCATTGATGAATGGGAGCATATTCTATGAGGCTATGGGCGCAAGCCTGGCGCTGAGCTACCCACTCCAGGTCATTGGTCCATTTGGACCCGGTGCGCAGGCGCGTCAGGAGGTTGAGATCGATCTTCTCGTACCACGTGAGTAAGTGGGGAAGAACGGTATCAGCTGCAGCACGTCCAGTGGACTCCCTCTAGAGGTCGAGCTGGGTCTTGATTTCCATTAACTTCTCAACAAGAATTGTGGTAGTCTCCGGAGTGTCTTCTCTAGGCCAGCACGTGTTGAAAATTCGGACTGCAACGTCGAGGATATCCTTGCCATTGTTCTTGATGAGTTCCACGCGAGATGACAAGCTGACCAACAGGTCCTCCATGTCAGGAGCAGCGGGAGTACCCCTCTCTCGGCGTAAATCTGCAACTGCAGCGCTCGTGATGGCAGTGCCCTCAGGAAATTTGCCTGAAAACGAGACAAGAGAAACAAGTAAGAGAAAAGACATGTGAAGTAACCCGGAGAAATATGTCGGATAAGGGAAAGGAGATTACGTGATATATGGCTGAGGATCTAGGTCAACTCCCTGGTACAGTCATCACGTCTTTTGCGAAGCTGCACAAGTTCAACATTCACCGACTTAAGCTCGATGTTAGCCTCCTTGAGTAGGTCCTGGTCCTTGGCGATCTGGAGATCGAGGCCCTTGCGCTCTTCTGTGTAATCCTGGCCAACCTTTTGGAGCTCGGACTGGTGATGTGCTTTCATTTTCTCCATCTCAGCCTTGAGCCTGGCGATCTCATCATCCTTGTTCCGGAGGAGGGCGAGCTCATCATCTTTTTTCTTAAGCTCGGTTTGATGCTGCCCTGCTTGTTCGAGAAAATGCAGCATCATGTCAGGCACGGGCACACTATCTTCAAGAGATGCTGAAATAGTGTGTTGACCCGGCAGAGCCGAGGTATGAATGTTTGCCGAGCCAAGGAGAAAAGGAGATAGAAAGCATAGCAAGGTCGGACAAAAAATGACTTACCCTTGATCTGATCCAAGTTCTTCCTCATAAGCTTGTCCTCAGCCTCCACCCCAGCTGCGGAAACCGAATGATAGGTTAGTTCGGCAGAGGAAAATGAATAAAAACGGAGAAGTGCCAAGGAAGAAACTTACCCCTTTTCTCGTGTTCAGCGAGAAGTGCATTATGCTTGGCGCGTAGTGTCTTATGGGTGTCAAGCAGACGCTGAAACTCAGCGGTACGGCGGTTGGTGGTCACCTGGAAAGAGTACAAAGATATAACTTAGCCTTGTGCATATTCGAAGTGTACTATATCCGGGCCAAGTGGAACTTAACCCGGCTCTAGGTGCGTGCATATTCGAAGTGTACTAAATCCAGGCCAAGTGGAACTTAACCCGGCTCTAGGTGTGTGCATATTCGAAGTGTACTAAATCCGGGCCAAGCGGAACTTAACCTGGCTCTAGGTGTGTGCATATTCGAAGTGTACTAAATCCGGGCCAAGTGGAACGTAACCCGGCTCTAGGTGTGTGCATATTCGAAGTGTACTAAATCCGGGCCAAGTGGAACTTAACCCGGCTCTAGGTGTGTGCATATTCGAAGTGTACTAAATCCAGGCCAAGTGGAACTTAACCCGGCTCTAGGTGTGTGCATATTTGAAGTTATCAAGGAGCTACATTAGTTTTCTAAGGAGCATCCGGCCAAGTAACAAGTTACTCCCCTGGAGGCTCAGGGACTAATGGTTATATTACTAAATACCTACAACTGGCTAAGGAAAACGAGTAATGTACCTCCATCATCCGACCCGCGACGTTGAGCGCCTTAAAGGCAGTGTTCATTTGAGCGAAGAATTCGGCGGGACCGAACTTCTCCGGGAGATCAGCGTCTTGGACTACCTCTGCCTTGTTCCAATTCATGACGAATTCAATCAGGCTTGGAGGGTATCGCTCGCCGGTGGGCATATGGGGTTCCACCAAGCCCTTCGCATGCGCCTCTTTCCTCTCAACCAGGGCAAGGGTCGGGCTGGTGTGCAGAACAAGTTGCTGCGCATCAGCTGGCTCGACAGGGACATCCTTCGGGGTTGGAGGTTTCTTGGGAAGCATGGATGCGAGGGTACGCTGTCCAGCCTCGACGGATGCTGTCCTAGTGGCGTTAGGGGCCTTTTTTCCCTTGGGCTGTTGGGAGGAAGAAGTGGTCGCAGCAGATTTCCCCTTAGGAGCTGCCTGGGTACTTCCTTGCCGAGACTGAGAAGACTCGGACGAGGCAGAGGAGCTTGGAGCTGGTGCTCTTGTTAATGGACTTGGTGCTGCTGCGGATGTTCTTGCTGCCGGAGTTGGTGCTAGTGCCGGAGTTGGTGCTGGTACCGGAGTTGGTGCTGGTGCTGGAGTGGTTGATGGTGCTGGAGCTGGTGCTGGTGCTGAGGTAGCCTCGGTTGGGCCAGTCTCCCCCGCTCCAAGATTGCCCCCCTCTTGACGAGGTGGAGCAGAACCCGGAGCAGCAGCAGAACCCTCTGGAATAGGGCTCAGCGGGCGTGACTCGTCATCACGAGGGGGAGAAGGGCTAGGTTGGAGCGGCGAAGATATGCTAGATCCACTCTGGGGACCTCCACTGCAGCCCTGCCGAATCAAATAATGTCAAAAGAGAAACTAAAACAATGCAAGGAAGAATAAATTGCAGAGGGAAAGAAGGCTTACGCGTCCGAGGTCAGGGGATCCTTGGGCTTCTGAGCTCTTCGTGCTGGGGCCTTGGCTGCTGGCTTGGAGGCAGTTTTTCTCCGGACTTCTTTCGCCTTTTGGCGGGCTGAGAAGGTCCGGAGGAAGAAGTTGATAAGGCTCCCCGCTTCTTCTTCGGCGCAGCCGGAACAGGGTCACCCACGGCAAGGGGAGGGTCCTCGTGGATCTGTCCACCGGGGTTAGCTGATGCCGGAAAAGCATAAGAAAGGGGGACAACGTCAATATCTTCCATCACCTCGACATCCGAGTCATCTTCATCATCGGGCCAATCTCTAATGGAAGAGGGTTTACTGGTGGGTCGCTTCATAGCGTCGGTCATCGGGAGGAACATCTCCTGATTCGGCTCTCCCGATCAGGCTCCCACTTAAGGGTGGGATCGGTGCCATCTTCTAGGGTCTGCTGAAGGAATAGCTAAGGAAAGAACAGACAACAGAGTTAAAAATACAACAGCAACCGACATAAGGTTTAATTCGGAGAAATTTTGCGACACAAAACTTACCGCGGGAGGAGGCCTATCACGGCAGAAGTGATCAATGCCCCACGTCCACTCAGAGGAGAAGTCCTTGTGCATGGTGAAGAGAGCCTTGACCCGGCGATAGATCTCCGTGTTGCTCAACTCGAAGGACGAGGTCCGGTTGGGATCACGGCCCCAGCTCATGTGACACACTTTGTGAGTGCGCTTCTGGAGGGGGGAGATCCGGTTACGGACGAACGTGATCATAGCATCCTCGTTGCGCAACCCGAGCTTCTTCAGTTCCGCGAACCTTTTATTGACCTGGTTGGCCAAGGCCGTGGGCTTCTTAGGGACAGCCTCCCACAACTCCGGGTTAGGAGGACCCGGAGCATAGGGGAGCAGCCGGATCAAGTCTTCGGTGCCCGCATTCCGGACATAAAAGAAAGTCTGGGCCCATCCCTTCCAGGAGTCCAACTCGGTAACTTGGGGAAAGACGGAGAATCTCCGGGGTGAAATGGATGCAGCTCCGAATTGAGTGAGCTGCTTGTCCTCCGAATCAAGTTGAATGTTCGGAATGACATTACGACGAAGGCCAAAAAATCGGATCCATAGCTCTTTCGTGGGCCATAGTCCGGCATAGCCTTCGATCGTGGAGGCGAAAGCGGAAAGAGAAGTAATTGCGTTGGCAGGAAGGTGGTGCAGCTGGAGTTTGTAGGTGCTTAACCAGTCATGGAAGAAGTCACTGACCGGCAAACCGAACCCCCGCTGGAAGTGGGACAAGAACACGATGAACTCACTCGGATTGGTTGAGGGGGCGAGTTTGGCGGAGACGAGGCGCGCGGTGACGCCAGAGGGGATGCGTCTGGTGCGGTAGAGCCAGTCCAGGTCGTCTTGGCAGACCCAGGACCCGGCCCACGCACCACGGTCCGCCGTGGCGATGTCTTCCTCCATCTCTTGCTCGGCGACGGCGAGCTCCTCTTCTGTCATCTTGTGTTCGCTGCCCTCACTGGAGCTAGCGGCGGTGGGGGGCAACGGCCTAGATTGACAACGACCCATGGCAGAGGAGGCGCGTAGCGGTGGCGGCGATGCAGAGGGGTGGGGAAGCAGTGCGTCGGCAGCGCTGCTACTTAGAAGCAGTGGCGGCGGCGCTGTCGTGGGGAAGACGAAGGAGAAGAAGAGCTAGAGGCAGAGGGCGCGGAAGGAGGAAAAGACCTAAGGGGTGCGCCCCTCCCCTATTTAACCACTCCCTCGAGGGGGAAGTGGGATCATGTCATGCGGTACGCCGCACGGTGTGGCCGTGTATGTCCCGCGTCAACCAATCAGCAGCGAGCCACACGGAAGGCCACAGGGTGTAGCTGATCCCATGATGTGACGCATTGATGCGGTAAACGAGGAGGCAGGCGTGACGTGACCCGCGCGCAGTGATAACTGACAATTACTGTGGCGGTTACTGTGGCTAGCCCTTAAAATGAGGCAACCTAATGATTAGCCTCCACGTGGGTTGGCGTACGAGAGAAGGAAAGAAGACCCGGATGAGACCATGGTAACCCGGGCAGTAAGTGAAAACTTGGAATGTGCCAAGGGAAAGTAAAACCATCAGGTCTGAAATAAGGTGGTAACCCGGCCATCAAGTGAAAACTTGGAATGTGCAAAGGGAACGTAAATCCATACAATCCGAGATAAGGAGGTAACTCGGAGATAACGACCAAAGCTCAGTGAAATTGAACCTGATGTGGCCTTAGTGGCCAAGGCAGCTAAGACCACACCAGCTTCGGGGACTAATGTTGGGGGGATACCCCCGGGTAGGGTCACACCGGGGTACAAAAGGCCGAGTTAGCCGAGGTTCGGCAAGGCCAAAGCGGACGCTGGCCGGGTCACCTCAAGGCAGGCCGAGTCTCGGAGTAACCCGGACCAGGGGATGTTCACCTAACGGAGCCTCGACCGACTTAAGCAGTAAGTCGGATAGGAGAATTTAACTTGTATGCAGGAACGGGTGTGGCCGGGTCAACTATGATCCGGGTCATATCTAGCTTGTAGGAGAAGGAAGGAATCTCGCTGGTCAAAAGCAACCCCGGTACGCACTGCATGAGCGAAGCGAACAGGGTCAGGACCACCGAGGCGTGGCCGACAAGAGGTGACGACGCTCGTGTCGGCTGACGCAGGCGCCGCAGAGGCTCACGTAGCCTCTGCATGGGTGACGCGGGGGAAAAGCAACCCGGTTGGCTTACTATTTTGGGAGGAGGCATATTCCCTGGAATATGCCTCCACGTATGCCCTAAGTAGAGACCTAGCCCCCCTATATAAGGAGGGCTAGGGCCTCTATAGAAGGGGTTCCGCTATTCTGATTGATTTAGGTTCTAAGGGTTGATGTCTGGTAGGTCTCGTATGGGTCTACTGTGGGAGAGAGTAAGAGAGTTCCTTCTTCCTCCTCTCGCCAATACAGCTCTAGGAGCACTTGTAACCTTGGAAGTGAATCATATATAAATCTTCTGTGTGAGGAATCACCTCATTATCCCTCCCTGGATTCCCCTAGTGCATTTAGTCCCCACCTTTAGCCTATCCATGGCATCTGCCGTGACACCACCATGACACCCATCCATCAGTGGAACGAGGGACCAAGCTTTCTTGATGCCATTGACGATGAATATGTTGAAGATGGTTCGGGTGAAAAGGAAGAGGACAAAGCCTCGGACGTCGAAGAAAATGAAGATGATGCTGAAGCCGAGGCCGGAGTTCCACCTGCTGGTGCCAAGTTACCTCCTCCTGCTGCTCCTTGATCACTAACAAACACTTTGAAGTTTATCATATCCCCGGTATGCCGGGTGCAGATGTATTAAGCGCACAGATCATATTTTGCTACTAAGTTGCTTATGCTGGATTAACTTGGGCGTAGTCCCTGAGTTTCATTTTATTGTTTCTCCAATTTTCTGGTTCGGCTCGTGTCTACCTTGATTCGGTTTTGTGACTTACGAGACCGAGTTTCAAAAATTGACTTAACAATACTTGGAAAACTTTAGGATTAGCTCAAAATAATGCAGCATGGTAAAGGTAAAATAAACATGGGGTTAGTTCGAATAATAAACGTCGGCTCAACTACGTTGCTTTCCTTAGTCGTTTTTCGTGTGTTGTGTATTTCCAAACTTGTTCTCTTGCTTGCCATGAAGCCAATTCTTGTTGGACAGCAGCAAGTCGAAGAGTTGGGTTTTTGGTGCTCACACACTACTAATCTGGCTAAGGTAGAAGTAAGTTAAGCCAGCCGACATATAAATAAATAAATAACATCAAGGACAACAAATATCATTATGGCAGTCCCCGAGTTACTGCTCGAGGTGCCCTGATTTCATTGATAAACTCATTTCCGGCATACATACCGACATATGAAAGACTCGGATACACACACTTCTTTGTTAAGTGTAGAAAGGACGAAGTAGAGCTACATTCCATGGACGCTTAGATTCCTCGCCGGACATGTCCGCCTTGTTCTTCTCCTGTGGTTTTGCATCGATGAGATAATAAGAATCATTGTGCAATGCTTTGCTCACAATAAATGGCCCTTCCCATGGGGAGATAACTTATGCATGCCAGCAGTGCGTTGCACCAGCCGGAATACCAGATCACCTTCCCGAAAAACTCGGGGGTTTACTTTCCGGCTATGATAGCGTCGGAGATTTTGCTGATATATGGCGGATCTGGACAATGCCAATTCTCTCGCTTCTTCCAGCAGATCAACATCATTTTGCCGGGCTTCTCACACTTCGGCTTCTGTGTATTGGGTGACCCTAGGCGAATCATGCTCTATGTCGGCTGGTAATACAGCGTCTGCCCCATATACCAGAAAAAATGGCGTATAGCTCGTTGATCAATTAGGAGTTGTTCTTAAACTCCATAGTACCGCTGGTAGTTCTTCTATCCAGCACCCCGCTGATCTTTGCAGCGGCTCAATGAGCCGGGGTTTTATCCCGGATAATACTAATCCGTTGGATCTTTCCACTTGACCGTTCGATGCGGGGTGGGCTACTGAGGCAACGTCCATCCGGATCTTCTTATCTCGGCAGAATCGCGCAAATGCTCCTTCAGCAAAATTGGTGCCATTATCTGTTATGATACTGTGAGGATAGGCATATCTCAAAATGATATCTTTGAGGAATGTCACAGCTGTAGCTCCGTCACATTTTCTTATTGGTTTCACCTCAATCCACTTCATAAACTTGTCCACCATGACCAAGATACGGGTCATATTTCCTCTTGCCAGCTTAAACGGGCCAACCATATCCAAGCACCATACAGCAAATGGCCAGGTAATTGGTATGGTCTTGAGCTCCGACATTGGCATGTGTGTCTTGGTAGCATACCTCTGACAACCATTGCATTTTCTTACCAGATCCTCTGCTTGTTCCAAGGCACTTGGCCAATAAAACCCATGTCGGAAAGCTTTCGCTACCAAGGCTCTGGACGAGGCGTGATGCCCACATTCCCCTTGATGTATATCTTGGAGGATGTCAATCCCTTCCTCCGGGTCTACGCATCGTTGGAGGACATTTGTAACACTTCTTTTGTATAGCTTGGAATTGATGATTGTGTATGCCTTTGCCCTCCTCTGAGTTTGCCTTGAGAGCACTTCCTCGCTGGGCAAAGTTCCATCCTTCAGGAATTGAAATATGGGCAGTGCCCAAGCTGGTATAGCTCGCACTAGAAACACGTCCTCATCAGTTTCCATCTGATCCACCGGCATAACCCCAGCCAGATCACGCTGCGCAGTCCCCGGGTCATGTGAAGTAGTCCCTGGGTTTGCCGAAGCAGTCCCCGGGTTTCGTGAACTACTTCCCACATCAATGTCCATGGGCACAGTTTCCGATTCCGGATTTGCCGGGATATAAATTGACTCGGACTCTAGGGATGGCCTGATAGACGGTTTTCTGAGGTGCTCTAGTGCTACCCCTGGCGGGATTGCTTGTCGGGTTGACCCGAGTTTCGACAGCATGTCGGCAGCTTCATTTTTCAGCCGGGGTACGTGGTGAAACTCGCATCCCTCAAAGTATCCTGATATCTTCTACACATGAAATCTGTACAATGCCATATTTGCATCCAAAGCATCCCAATGCCCTGAGACTTGCTGGACTACCAGATCGGAGTCACCAAAGCACTGGATCTGGCGTATCCCAATTTCTTTTGCCACTTTGAGCCCATGCACAAGTGCTTCATATTCTGCAACATTGTTTGATGCTGCGAAGTGGATTTGTAGTACGTATTTCAGCTGGTCCTTCTTGGGCGAGGTAAGCACAACTCCGGCGCCTAACCCGGTTTTTTTTTGACCCATCAAAGTGCATTCTCCAGTAGTTCGGATCTGGCAATGGTGGCTCATATTGCACCTCGGCCCAATCCACAAGAAAGTCGGCCACAGCCTGAGACTTGATTGCTTCTCTCCTGTCATATTGTGGCGCATAAGGGGCTAGCTGAATTGCCCATTTTGCAATCCGGCCACTTGCATCCTTATTGCTCATTATCTCGGATATGGGGGCTTCACATATTACTTTGATGGGGTGCTCTTCAAAATAGTGCTTTAGCTTCTTAGCCGCCATATACACACCATATGCCATCTTCTGATAGTGGGGATAGTTTTGTTTCGAAGCTGATAATACGTTGCTCA
Source organism: Avena eriantha (assembly GCA_910589775.1). NCBI lineage: Eukaryota > Viridiplantae > Streptophyta > Magnoliopsida > Poales > Poaceae > Avena > Avena eriantha. Next base: position 281,412,399 of record OU342746.1, on the reverse strand, counting down.
GATAATATACTGGCCTTTGCACTGACTTACCCTCTTTGTTGCGCTCTACCACAATTACTGCACTTACAAATCAGTTGGTTGCGGCTATATAGAGCAACATTGGCTCCTTTGATAGTGGAGAGGCTAACACTGGTGCAGTGGCTAACATTTTCTTTAATTGTATAAAGGCTTCATTGGCCTGCGGTGTCCAAATGAACTTGTCTGACTTTTTCATGAGTTGATAGAGAGGCAGTGCCTTTTCTCCCAACCGACATACAAACCGACTTAAGGATGCCAGGCAACCAGTGAACTTCTGGACATCATTAAGACACCTCGGCAATTCCATTCGCTCAATGGCCCGGATTTTAGTTGGGTTAACCTCCATACCTCGGCTGGAGACAAGAAATCTGAGTAATTTTCTAGCCGGGACACTGAAGGTACATTTCTCCGGGTTAAGCTTCATTCAGAACCTCCTTAGGTTCATGAATGTTTGCCTGATATCATCAAGGAGCGTTTCGCTTTCCTTGGTTTTTATAACCACATCATCCACATATACTTGCACATTTCGGCCAATTTGGTCGTGCAAACATTTTTGCATACATCTTTGGTACGTTGCCCCTGCATTACGTAAACCAAAAGGCATGGTGCAATAGCAATAAGCCCCATACGGGGTGATAAACGCAGTCTTTATTTGATCATTCGGGTTCAGAGGTATCTGGTGGAAACCAGAATATGCATCTATGAATGACAACAGTTCACATCCAGCAGTAGAATCTATGACCTGATCTATCCTTGGCAGTGGGAATGGATCTTTTGGGCATGCCTTATTCAGGTTCGTGTAATCGATGCACATACGCCAAACCACTGCCACATTCGGATCATCTTTTTTCTTTTCCACCAGCACCGGATTAGACAGCCAATCCGGGTAAAGCACTTCCATGATAAACCCAGCTGCTAGGAGCTGAGCTATCTCATCTCCAATGACTTTTCTCCTATCTTCGACGAAGCGGCGGAGAGGTTGCTTCACCGGCTTTGCTCCGAGTCTCACATTCAAAGAGTGCTCGGCCAACTCCCTCGAAACACCTTGCAAGTCCTGTGTGGACCAAGCAAAAATATCCCGATTCTCATGGAGGAAGTTGATGAGGTCGCTTTCCCTTTTATCATTTAACCCGGCACCAATTGTTACAGTGTGCTCTGGGAACAGATCATCAACTGGCACTTTCTTTGTATCCTTTGTCGCTTGAAACGAGACACTTCCATGCGGGTTACTCAGTGCCGGCATATACTGCTGTGCGTACTGAGCTAATGCCGCCACTTCTTGGATCTTTCTTTTCTCTTGCGCGATTACGAGTGACTAGACCAGGTTAGACCCGGCAGACGCACACTCAATGGAGCGTCGGAAATCTCCAGCTATGGTAATTACCCTTTTTGGCCCGGGCAACTTCATCTTTAAGTAACTGATGTGAGTATTTTCCATGAACTTATTCAGGGCTGGCCTGCCAAGTAACGCATGATATGCACTCTCCAAATTGACTACATCGAACTCTAAATTCTCAGTCCGGCATTTATCCCTTGTACCAAACAATACGTCAACCTAGACTTTGCCAATGGGTTCACACGAAATGCCTGGCACAATGCCATGGAAAGTTTTCCTTGTGGCCTGGAGCATGTTTTCCGAGATACCCAACTTGCGCATTGTATCCACATACATGATATTGATGCTGCTGCCATTGTCAATCAGCACCTTTGAGAACCTCACATTGATGTTTGGCCCAACAAACGTTGGGTCCAGCACTAGCGCATATGAACCAGGGCTAGGCATAAGCTTGGGATGATCTTTGATGCTCCAGGTAATTTCCTGATCCGAGCAAGGCATATACCTCGTCATTGCCGGCATAACTGTGTTCACCTCCATATGTCGGTGCTGCACGCTCTTCCTATCCATTTCTTCCGTAGTAAACACATAGTAACTCTGGTGATGTTCTCTGTACTCATTTCTCCCCTCATTGCCGGGGTACCTTTGATCTGGCTAATGTTGATTTTCCACCTGATGCACTGCATCCCTTCTCTCATGGTTTTCATACCTCGGCGGAGGTGGTGGCAACATTAACTGTTGCGTGTTCGCTCCCGAGAGTAATTGCTGCCGGGGTAACTCCTACCAAGGCTGATCGTTCCGAGGTGCCTGAGCATTCCCCGAACCACTTTGTTCTATCTTCCTCATCCACTCACATTGCCGAGTTGTGTGACCCGCCGGGTTACTCGGATTTGGCGTGTGAAATTTACACGGCTGATCCAGCATTGCCTCATAGGTATACCTCGGACGGTCCTTCTTTTCTTGCCACTGTTTCTTCTGCTCTGGCGTCCAAGTTTTCTTGCCATCATTTATTGGAGTCCATTGTTGCCCTCCAGTTTTCTGACGTTGATTACTCCCTGCTCCGGGTTGATCTTGATTTACAGCTGCAACTTGTTGCGAGCTGTACCTGTAATCCGGTCTATCATCTCTTCTCTTACCCCGATAATCATTCCGCCTAGATGATCCGGCTCCATCTCGCTGGTAGTACTCCTCATTTGACTCATTTGACACAAGCCTAGGTTGAGTCGGATCACCTAAGGCATATGAATCAGCAATCCGGATCGTCTCTGCTAGTGTAGTTGGCATATCCCTTTGTAACCTTTGCCATAGCATGCTTGCATATCTGCACCCTTGCGCAAACCAATCTATGGCCTGTGACTCAATCACGCCCTCACATGAGTTTCGCACTGTGCACCAGCGGGCCAAGAATTCCCGGTCTGTCTCATTTGGTCTCTGCTTGCACATTGCTAGGGTCTGTGGCCTATTGGGCCTCTGATACGTGCTTGAAAAGTTACTGACGAACATTTCCACAAAATCGATCCAACAATTGGTACTTCCGGGTGGCAAATTGTTTAGCCATACCCTTGCTGGCCCTTCCAACATCTGAGGCACATATCTCATAGCCCATCTCAAGTTGTCTGTAGAAATTTTTACTGCTATCGCATAATTAATCAACCAATCCTCCAGCTTGGTGCTGCCATCATACGTCTTCGTGCCTCTGGGTAACTGGAAGTTAGGTACTGGGGTTCTTTCATGATCCGGGGTCCAAAACACGCTGGACCCGGAGGACCTTGACACTCAATTTGCTCCGACCTATAAAGCTGATCTAGTTTTAACCTGGCATCGTCAGGCATCAAGTTCCTGCTTCCCAATCTTGACCCTATCACGTGATAGTCCGGCCTAGGATACCCTGTGTTCACCATTTCCGAATCACCATCATTGTATCTATATTGCTCTTGTGGAGCTGCTCTCTGTTGCATACCTTGGCCAGCCCTGCGCTCTTGTCGTGGTATATTCTGCTGCTACGGTTGCCCTGCACCCGCCGAGTTGCGCTGTCCGGCATTGCCGTTCACAGTGTTCCCTTGATCGGCATTGCCTTGGTCGCGGTTACCTCGGCTAGCTTCACCTCGGCTCACACTCCGTCAATCCTCATTTCCCTGCACTACTTTTCCTTTCCCTGCCCTTGCCGGGTCATATGGGACTATCTGTTTGTTTCTCCTTGTCGAGGTTACCACCTCTTCTCTCCTAGGACCACCATGAGGAGACGATGCAGCTCCAGCGGATTTCTCCAGGTTACCTATTGCTGAATGAACGACTTTGGAGGCCCCAGCCCTTGCCGGATTAGCCCTGAGCAACTCTTCATTTTGTCTGTTAGCGATCCGAACTAATTCATTGACTCTATCCTATTGTCTTTGCCGAGCTTCACTCGTCAAACTCTCTAATTCGGGGTACTGTACTTCGGCAGCCTCACGGACAAAATGTTCTCTGATTCCTCCACTCTAGTATCACCCTCTTTGTGCATTTCACTAATGAGGTTTCTCCCCTTCACTTTTACAACATCAACCTTGTTTGCCTTCGCGTACTCACGCAGTGTCATGTTCAATGACTGATGAGCCACAGCTATCTTTTTTACACCCTCCAGTATTTTCTGCCTAGTTTCCTCTAACTTGGCCTGTGCCTGAGCCGGATCTACCACTGTTGCTACTGGGCTTGCTAAGCTATCTATTGCCTGCTGCAACACATTTTCTGGCCTCTCTAGTGGAGGACCTCTACTTTTCTTAGTGCTTTGGGTGTTACCTCCGGATCTGGTGCCGGATCCTTGCTCGCGCCAGCGCCAGGCGTAGTCATCATCACCTCGGCGCGGTCAGGGGAGCGAGTGATACGCGCCCCGCGAGCCGCGCTAAGGGGTGGCTCGCCTCCTCCTCCGACGTGCCGCGGGTGAACGCACGACACATCAACAACGACATAGATCTTGTGAGCGCCAAGCTTTACGAAGAGGCCGTTGCGCGGGAGAGGTCGCTTGCCGAAGCAGCCAGCATTGTCGCTGACGAAGTCCAACGCTCCAAAGCGCTGAACAAGCCCGGAGACGATGCATTCGCCGGTGCCGATGAGGTTTCCTGTCCGGATCTTCACTCCTGCTAGCGCTGCTAGCCCCACGGTGGGCGCCAACTGTCGTGGTGGTGTCACGGCAGATGCCATGGATAGGCTAAAGGTGGGGACAATATGCACTTGAGGAATCCAGGGAGGGATAGTGTGGTGATTCCACACACAGATGCTTTGTATTCAATCGGTTTCCAAGGTTTACACGTGCTCCTTGAGCTGTATTAGGGAGAGGAGGAAGAAGGAACTCTCTTACTCTCTCCACTAGCTTGCCCTCAGGAACCAACTAGAGATCAACCAAGTAAAACCCAACCCTTTCTACAGATGCCGTAGCCCTCCTTATATAGGGGTGGCTAGGTCCCCAATTAGGGCATACGTGGAGGCATATTCTAGGGAATATGCCTCTTCCCAAAATAGTAAACCGACCGGGTCACTTTTCCCCATCGTAAGCCATGCAGAGGCTACGTGAGCCTCTGTGGCGCCAACATCATCTGACACAGGCAGCATCACCCTTGTCAGCCACGCCTCGGTGGTCCCAGCCTCTGTCGGCTTCGCTCACGCTCTAGCGTATAGTGACCTCCTTTTGACCAGCGAGATACATTCCTTCTCTTGCAAGCCTGATATAACCCGGATCATGCCTGGTTAATCCGGCCACACTGGTACCTACATACAAGTTAGATAAATCTTGCCGGCATACGACATAGGTTGACCGGGACTCAGTTAGGCGGATATCCTCCGGTCCGGGTTACTCCGTGATTTGGCCTGCCTTGAGGTGACTCGGCCAGCACTTGCTTTGACCTTGTCGTACCTCGGCTAACTCGGCCTTTATACCCCAGCGTGACCCTACCCGGGGGTATCCCCTCAATAGAAAGGTTATGTTTGATTATCTGCATACTAAGTATGATGGTTCAGGGTTATCCCTGACAGATGTATCGAATCTTGTGGTGAAAGTGTACCACCTCTGCAGAGTGTGAAACTATTCGAATAGCCGCGTCCGCGATTATGGACAGTTGGAGGAGAACAACTAGCGGGAGTGCGCTCTTCAGGAAGCACGTGTTTCGGTCGCAGCCCGCACATTTCCGGCCGTACGGCAGCCCGACACGTGGTGTGTGGAAGCTCACCCATGCGTATTTCCGGCCACACAGTAGCGCGTGTATTTCCAGCCGCACGGCAGCCCGACACGTGGCTAGCTGCTCATGCAGTGCACGTGACGAAAGGCAGTTCCACGCAGTGCAATAAGGGAGTGCACGAGCGGTGCAACTCGTTTACTGTCGACCGAAAGCAGTGCAACGCAGTACACCGTGCACTCCAAGAACATCGCGTAGTGCATTGCGACCTTAGACAGTGCAATACAACAAGGTAGTGCTTGGATGGTGCACTGCCTGGACACCGCATAGTGCAATACGACTGAAGGCAGTGCAAGGCAGTACAACGAGGCAGTACACTGCCAGGACACCGTGCAATGCACTACGAACTAAGGTAGTGCAACACGAAACAACAAGGCAGTGCATGGACGGTGCACTGCCTGGACAGTGCGCAGTACACTGCCTAGACACCGCGCAGTGCACTGCGAACTAAGGCAGTGCAACATAGAACAACAAGGCAGTGCATGAACGGTGCACTGCCTGGACAGTGTGTAGTACACTGCATGGACACCGCGCAGTGCACAGCAAACTAAGGTAGTGCAACACAGAACAACAAGGTAGTGCATGGACGGTGCACTGCATGGACAGTGCGTAGTACACTGCCTGGACACCGCGTAGTGCACTGTGAACTAAGGCAGTGCAACACAGAACAACAAGGCAGTGCATGGACGGTGCACTGCATGGACAGTGCGTAGTACACTGCTTGGACACCACGCAGTGCACTGCGAACTAAGGCAGTGCAACATAGAACAACAAGGCAGTACATGGACGGTGCACTACCTATACAGTGTGTAGTACATTGCCTAGACACCGCGCAGTGCACTGCGAACTAAGGCAGTGCAACACAGGACAACAAGGCAGTGCAAAACAAAAAGTTCTTCAAAAACCTATCATATGGGATCTAGTTTTGTATATCTCGACGCGACTAGCATAATTGTGAAAACGGATCTCAGTTTGGATGATTCATTTAAAAGATATCGCATTTTTCGTGTTTGAATCTTAAAAAGAAAGGGAAAAAGGACTGCCATCCCTCTCTCTGCAGGAACCATGTGTCGCACGCGGAAGGTTATGGAAAATGCACGAAGGACTCTCCAGACGCCACGTGCAGCAACATCAGCGATTGCAGAGCGCGCTTGGGAACGTGCGTGCTTTTTCTAGCCTTTTCGCAGTTGGAGTGGCCATACTGTTCTGTTGTCAGATGTTTTCAAAACAACTTATGAAATGAATTGTGACATGACTTGACCACAACAGAGTTGTGACTATGACAATTAAGTTCCCACTTAGGTGATTTCAAACTTTATTTTATCTTTCTTTGTTTCTCAACTCAGCTTAGGTTTCAAACTTAACTTTACAAATAACTTAGAGTTAGCATTTTCCACTAGAACTATCTTACTTGTTAGTAGTACTTTGCGAGTACTTAAAGAGTACTCATGGCTTTTGTCTGTGGCTATTCCTATGGCTAGACTACGAAGGAGACTACCAAGATGAAGGACAGCAGGACGGCTATGATAACTAGGACTATCTTCCATCGTCAGCATTGCCTGTGACCCTGAAGATGGATCCCACTGCTATGCTTATTATTTTATTTCGCTACTTGTTGTATTAAGACTAGATCATGAGATCCTTTATTCGTGTAAGACCTTATTATGGTTTGTAATGGATGATGTACTGTGATATCCAATCTGTTATGTCTCGCAAGAATGGTAATCCTGGGATTGCGATGTATGGCATAACAGGCATCTGGGATTAAAAATCCGGGTGCTGACACCTTTAGAGACAAAGCCAATGCCCCTTTCTCACCATTTGGCCTCTGCTTACTCAAGAGGTCATCAATTGACTTGTTTCCTTTAGGAAAGGTGGCCTTAGCTAGCTCCCCCTTCAACCTAGCATTTTCTTCAAGTATATTTGTACAACTAGAAGGAATGAAAGTACTAGGTGAAGGAATATTGGTCAATTGAGTTTGAGGCTTTTCACGAGACTTTGTGAGCAACAAGATTTCACTCTCCAAGGCCTTGTGAGCCTTGTCAAGCATCCTAAAGTCCTCAGCAAGTTTTTATGAACAATGCCAAACTTAATCTTGTCATTTTTAGCCTTTTTATATTTAGCAATAGCATGGTCACGTTCCTTGATGATTTTATTAATAATGAGATCATTTGCTTCATCAAGCCCTTCAAGTTTAGTTTCAAGAGACATTCTAGTTTCTTGTTCTTCTTCTAGAGCATTATTTAGGGCTTCTACCTCAATCATGTGCTCTCTTCCTAATTTACATCTCTCATCTAGAAGCTCTTGTGTGTGTGCAAGTTGATTTAAGAGGTCCACAAAATGTTTCTTGTGTTCCCCTTGCAAGTTGTTCATAAACACATCAAAAGAAACTAATTCCTTTTTGACCTCAAGGTATAACTCATCATCAATTTCATCATCAACTAAGGAGGTGGAGTGTGACAATGAAAATACCTCCGTTCCTCTTGCCATAAGGCAGGTGACATTCTTGTTGGATATATTCTCATTTGGAGAGTCGAAGAGTGAGAATGTAGGTGTATAAGTAGTGGCAAGAGCCTCCACACGACTTGATGTTTCCTCTTCTTCATCTTCATCATCATCATTGTCGGAGGAGAATTCTTCATGTGTGATCAAGACAATTTCACCCAACTTCTTGTTGGTGGAATTCCTTTTGATGAAGGATTTCTTGTAAGGAGTTTTGGAGGTCTTCTTCAACACAAGTTTACCCCCATGATCTTCTCTTTTCTCATAGGAACAATCGGCAACAAAGTGATAACGGTCACCACAATTGAAGCAAGTTCTCAACTTGGACCCATTGTCTCTTCTCCCATTGGGGTTGCTTCTTCGTTGCATCTCCATCTTGACCTTGGCGGGATCTTTCCAAAAGTTCCTTGCATAGAAGGCCATGTATTCACCATGAGCAACCTTGACATCTTCGGGGTGGCTCATTTAAAGTCCCTCATCACTCCCTTCATCTTCATCATACTCCACAACCTTAGCCTTCAAGGAAAGATTGACACCACTACTCATTCCAATGGCACGAGCACGGGCGTCTTTGGCATTCTTGGCAGCAACCTTGAAGGCGGCCATCTCTTGCATAACTTCATTGGAGGTCATGAGATGGTAGTTGTGTCTTCCTTGGAGACTCTTCAAGTCAGTGGGATCGAAAGGCATGATAACACTCACACACTTCCTCTTGATCCAAGCATCATCAATGTGAGAGGCACCAACATTCCTGAAGGCGGCGGTTGTGGATTTGAGTCTTCGATAAATGTCTTCATGATCCTCACCATCCTTCATAAAGAATCCTTTAGCCTCGTTGCTTAAGGCATCATACCTATTTCTTCTCATGCTCTCATTGCCAACAAACAAGTCAATGAGAGCATCCCAAGATTCTTTGGCAGTATTGTAGTGCTCAATGTGGGGAAAATCCTTTGGCCCCACACCAAGTTGGATCATGTGTAAAGCTGTCGCATTGAGTTGGCTATTGACCACTTCTCTTCTAGTCAAGTTGGTTGGATCCTCAATTCTGAGTCCTTCTTCAATAATGTGCCACAAATCAATGCAAGAGCTGTACACATGAGATTTCATTAAGACTTGCCATTGAGCAAAGGTATGTGGAGCTAACTTAGGTGGATCACCTCTATTATTTATATGTGGATGAGGGATTGGGGGTCGGGAGAGTACCATCTGAGAACCCCATGGTGCTCTTCCTTCCCATCACCCTTTTTGGTGGTGGAGTCAGTGGAATTATGTTCATACCCCACCACTTCACCTATAGGCTTAGCCGGAGCATTTGCCTTTGGGTTAGGTGGTGTTTCCTCTTGAGAGGAAGGAGGTGAGGTTGGCTTATTCATAACAAGTTGCTCAACAAGTTGATGCAATTGTTGGATTTCGTTGCCCAAGGTAGAGCTCAAGCTTGTTTCCAAATTCTTGAGATCTACCCTGGTCACCAAGTTGCTAGCCTCACTCCCTCCCTCATCTCCTGAGTTTCCCATAATCTCTTAGGAGGTTAAGCCCGAATAAAGAGTCAAGGCTCTGATACCAATTGAAAGGATCGTATGGGCACCTAGAGAGGGGGGTGAATAGGTGCTACTTCAAATTTTGCTCATTTTCAATTTAGGGTTTGACACAAAAGGTAAATTCTCTAGATTATGCAACTATGGTGAATTTACCTATATGTCAATCTAGCACATATACTAAGCAAGAACTAGATAAGTAAAAGTGCGGTAAAGGATAGAAGTAACCAAAGTGGGAGACACAAGGATTTGTTTCCATAGTTCCTTCCTTTTGAGGGGAAGTACGTCTACGTTTGGAGAGGGGGTGGTTTCAAACCACCAACACCACGAGAGGCCTCCCTTGTTCTCTGATGAACCTCACCCCAACGGGTTTGATTCGCATATTCCACTATACGACAACCTTCGAGGTGGAAGCCAACACCTTTACAGCAAGTTCGAGGCACACATCCACAACCTAATTGGAGGCTCCCGAATACAAGCTAGCTGTCAAACAATCAAAGACAAGCTAGTAAGAACAAAATCACAAGCTAGGGTTTCCAATGAAACACTAGAGCAAGGGGCCCTCAAGTGAATGAGGGGGAAATGAAGATCTCTCTTGGTGAAGCTGCAGATCAAGGCCTCCTCCTTCGATTCTCCAAAGATCAATGACTTTCGATGGTTGAGTGAAGATATCTTGTGGATTTGGTGGCTCAAATGGTGCTGGAGTTTTTGAGGTGGACGAGTAGCATCCAAGGTAGAAGAAGGGGCCTTTATATAGGGCCCCTGGACTTAGAGCCGTTGGGAGCCACTTACCCCGGACAGTTCGGCCAACACCAGCCGGACAGTCCGGCGCTGCCGGACACTCCGGGCGAGACCAACTGGACACTCCGGCCTGGCCAAGTTTCCGGCCAGTGTCTGGACTGTGTTCGGGTAGTGTCTGAAGTGGCACACAGAATGTCCGAGCGGTAGTGTCTGAAGTGGCACACAGAACTTCCCAGGGGCGGACAGTCCGGTCGAAACCAACCGGATAGTTCGGGTGGGCTGAACACTCCGGCGCGAGCCAGCCAGATAGTCCGACATGGACTTGTTCCTGACAATACATAATCCTGGGACAACCCTATTTCTTCAGTGCACAAAACTCTCGAGTATCTGATATCTCCTGCAACATATAACAACAGATTAAACTATCCAAGTGTTGTCAATAAACATCAAAATCATAGGAAGGGCATAAATTCCCTTTCAGATGGACCGTGGCTCCTAGCCATGTGGGGAGTTGGAGTTCTGCGGCTTTGCATCTTCTTCGACAAGGTGCTGCGGTAGCGGTGGTGCGAGGCTTCACAGACGGTATGCCACTTTTCAGGGAGGATGGAAGATGTGCGACGAACAGACGAAAGTCCTGCCTGGCTCGGGTCGGGCTGGAGGCGATGGCACCCGCGGGTGTCGTTCCCCTCCTTGGAGGCATCACCAAGGAGCGTCGACATCTCCCTATCTTTCTCGGAGTTGTTGGTTTTCTTCAGGGCAAAAGCCTTGATTCATAGTGGATCGGCATGATGGTGGCGTCTTCGACACCGTAACTCTGTTGGGAGCATTGTGCTTGAAGACACAGCGCGGAGGTCCTTCGTTGCTTTCTTCCGGTGCTCGTTGCTGTCCAAAGCAGATCTTCAGGGGCGCTATGCACTTCAAGGCTGGCATGTCCATGACGATACCTCCTCGGGACCAACCAAGTTCCACCATTGATCTTCTCTTGATGGTGTGTTGACAAGAAGGGTTCTCTTAAGTTGTTGTTCTTCAGAGGTGTCTAGCTGCGGTCGAAGACGCGGCTCTGGTTCTTAGCTTAGGACAGGCTCTCTTGCATTGTGTGTGCTTGGCCTATGCCGGCTGCCTTCGGATTAGCCGGTGTGGTGTTGGTCACGCTCGTTGCTCGCAGTGAGTGGTGCCGTTCTTGTACTCAAATCTCTGCCTTCTATAAGAATATGGTACGCCTTTGGCGTGCTCTCGAAAAAAAGTAATAAATGCAACTAGATTATTTGTACTCTAGTGCAAGTGGTAGACTGAAGGAGATATGCCCTAGAGACATATAATAAATAGGTTTACTATCATATCTCAAATTAGTTCATAATCATTTCATATTGTGCTATAACTGTATCAAGTGGAAACACTGGTACAGGTGTGGTATGCAAACAAACCACGGTCCCTAGTAGCCTCTATTCAACTAGTTTGTTGGGCAATAATGATCAAGGTTTCCTGATCATGGAGCATTTATGCCAGTTGACAACATAGTTATATTGTTGGAGAATGATATGATGGATATTACCCATATAAGTATTACAATGTGATCTAGTCACATGCTTTATTGTTGTAAAAATTAGAAACCGAGTGACCTTCTCCTCAGACCATGAGATCATATTAATAACTATCTCCCGAGGATGCTTTAATCTCATCACACGTCATGTCTATAACTTGGTGATAATAAAGGTGTATATTGGGTATTCCAGAGGAAATTCTAAGGCCTATGCATCAAGATCGGGATTTGTCCACCCGCATGACAGGAAGATACACTAGTCCCACTCGGTGAGATTGTATCCAAGAGGTTGCAACCATTGACTAGGTTAGGGGATACAATATCACGGTAACGAGTTAAGTAGGCATATTGGTAATGAGATTAGTGTTGTCAAATCTCTAATAAGTCATGTATCGAAGAACCAAAAGGAATTAGACATTAATTATAAGTTTGCGGTTCAAATGATAGAATTTCATGGAATGCATGTGGGTCATTATGGGCATCTCAATCCCCACTATTGATCATTGGTCTGGAGAGAAATCTCGATCATGTCTATGTCATTTCCGAACCATAGGGTAACACGCGTAAGAGTCTTACGATGTTCTAAGATCATTATGGAAGCGAAAGGATCACCGATGAGAAAGAGAGAATCAGAATCGTTCCGAAAAGATATTATCCGAATAGTTCCGAAGAAGATCTGAATATGTTCCAAGCAGGAATAAGCTGAAAGGTGTTTTGGATTAATGAGGATTTTATAATATGCATTTATATATTAATTATGAATTAATATATTAAGTAAATATTTTAAAACTATTTATGGGTCAACTTCCTCAATTGGGCCAAATCCCCGAAGGTAAATAGCCTAGAGGGAAGCCACCCCAAAAAGGCAACCGCAACCACCGCTACTAGGCCCCACCAGCCGACCCATGTGGGCTGGCTGATGGCCCAAAATATATTGAGCTCATTGGGGAACCCCAAAAGGAAGGTATGATGAGCACGGCAGCAAGTTTTCCCTCAGTTATGAAACCAAGGTTATCGAACCAGTAGCAGAAAGGAAACACCTCCAAGGTGTTGTTTCCCACTTGGAATCCTGCACAACACAACCATAGAACTTTTCCCCCAACTTGCAGTGAGGTTGTCAATCTCACCGGTTTTGCTGAAAACAAAGGATTAAATGTATTGTGTGGAAGATAGTAATAGCTTGTCGAAAGTAAACATAAAACAGTAAATAGTTGTATATTGATGGTAAAAGAAAGTACTGGGGTCCAAAGTTCACTAGTGGTGATTCTCCTTAAGATAGATGACATGTTGGGTGAACAAATTACAGCGGGGCAATTGACAAACATCGAGAAAGCATACATGCATATACTAATCATCTTGACTCCTATGCGATTTGATTGGGAATTAAAATATTATACATAGACCGTAATCCAACTGCATCTATGATTAATTATCCACCTTTAGGTTATCATTCGAACCCCATCCAGTATTAAGTTGCAAGCAATAGATAATTGCATTAAGCATTGTGTGTAAAGTAAACAATACGATTGTTCTATGAATAAAGGATTGTTGTTTTCTCCCTAGTAGCAACAGCACATCTAGTACCTTAGAGATTTATGTCACTTCCCCAGATTACTAGAGGCATGAACTCACTATCGAGCATAAATACTCCCTTTTGGAGTTGCTACCATCTACTTGGCCAAGATAGCTACTAACAACGGAGATCATGCTGTTGGAAATATGCCCTAGAGACAAATAGTAGTAAGGACTATTATCATATTTCATATAGTTTATGATTAAGTTTTATATCATGCTATAACTGTATTGAGTGGAAACATCAGTACACGTGTGATATACAAACAACCAGGGGTTCCCAGTGAAACTCTAGTCACTGGTTCATTGGTCAACTGATGATCATGTTTCCTGATCATGTGGCATTTATGCCAGTTGGAAATGGAGTCATCTCATTCCGAGAATGAGATGATGAACCAATACCCAACCTAAACATCATGACCCAATCATGTCACAAAGTTCAAGTTATGATGATTAGAAATGGATCCTCGTAGACTATTCCTTAGACCGTGAGGCTATATCAATCACTGTCTCCCGAGAGTGCTTAGATAGCATCAAACGCCACTTGGTAATATAGTGGTTATAAAGGTGTGTTCAGGTACTCGGAGGAAACCATAGAGGCAATATATGTCAAGAGCGGGATTTGTCAGTCCATGTGACGGGAAGATACTCAAAGGGCCCACTCGGAGAAGCTATATCCAATAGCTGCGCAGCATGTGATTTGATCACGGGGATATCACTTGTCGGAACGAGTCAAGTAGCGTTGTTCGGTAACGAGATTGAACACGACATGGTGATGTCATTGATCAGATCTTAGGCAATGCAAGTATAGGGTGACAAAGGGAATAAGACACGACTGTCCCGGTTCAAACGATGAAAGATCTTTGTGGAACGCACAAGGGTCACATGGCCATCCAGGTCCCTCTGTTGATCATTGGTGCGGGAGTGTCCCGACCATGTCTGGAGTGTTCCCGAACCGTGGGGTATCACGCTTAAGGGCTTGATGATGCTTAGAGAGTGTTTATAGGATCGGTAGAATCACCGAAGAATAGTAGAGAGAAAACCGGAAGGGTTTCGGTAAGTCCGGAGGATGTCTGGAGTGGAGGTGGAAGGTGTTACATAGCCACGGAGATTGAATAATGTGTGAATGAATGTTAAATCTTGATTTAATCATTTATCATAATTATTTAATAAACAGAAAATCAATTTAAATGGTCAAAGGCTTAATGGGCCAATTTCCGGAGGGAGAGGGCCCATTAGGGAAAGGAGAGAGGGAGAAGTGGCAAGGGGGCTGGCCGGCTGGGCCTAGCCCCCCCCGCGCAGGGCCCACTAGGGGCTGGCTGGCGGCCTCCCCTCCCCCTCCTCTCCTTTAGTCCCACCCCGGGACTTTGAGGGAGGTAGTACCTCCCCTCCCCTATATATAGTGGGGGTATTTGGCCAAATTAAATACACCAACAATCAATAAAGGTCTTCTCACTTTGGGGAGGACCTCTAGTTAATATTTTCTCTCTCCCTCTCTCGTGACCGTGGTCCCAAGTCTGGATTGCGCGAACGAGAGACTTCTTCACCGCGGAGCTCCGGTGCGCTGCGGGATTCAGATCCGGGAGCTCTACTTCCGCAACTGCTATTGGATCGGGGAAGCGGGAGTCATCGTCAGGCACTGGACATGTGTAACTCCCCGCGAGGTGTCGCACTTGAGGCACTCAAGTCGTTGTAGCCAAGGAGCGCAAGGACTTCATCACGACCTTGAGGTCGGCTTCGGCTCGTCTACATCAACCACGCTCTCCTGAGCATTGAAAATGCTTTTCGGTCTTCAAGGGTAAGTTCGCAAAAAGCCCCTCCCGTTACTGTATTACTAATATATAGGTCCTAGCAGCTTCAGGGGTTCAGGGGCGTAGGATAACATTTATTGTTTTTATACGCGGAACCCCTACAGTGGTATCAGAGCTAGATCTATGCGTAGTAATGCTAGTACGGGTAGAACACACGAGATGTAGCGTGTGGGCTTTGATCTTTTAGTTGTTACCCTCCCACGTGTACTTGTGTATACTGCACTAATGCTTGATGAAGCGGCCCCCAACCGACTTTACGCGTTCATTCGCGAGACTGGTCCATGCTTTACATACGGCTTGTACCGTATACAGTTGCTTAGGGGGTGTTTGTCTCTCTCGCATTAGTTGGTATACCATTTGCAACGGAGGGCCCCGAAAGGGGTGTAGTAGAGACAACTACTTGATCAGCGTTGTGCTGAAAGTTCGTAGGTAAGAACGGTTCTTGTGCGAAAGCCATTCAGCCACGTAAAACATGCAAAGATAAAGTAGAGGCGTCTAACTTTGTTTTGTAGGGGGCTTTGCTTTGTGATATGGTTGTGGCAAAGGTAAAGTGATTACCTTTTGTTACATAGTAGTAGATAGTCATGGAGGTGACGGACTACCACGCTGGAATGACACTGGTACCCTAGTGTCTACGACGCTAGAACCCGGTGACGACGGATGGAGATCACGATGTGAAGGACCATATCACATCACATTTACATTCAATGTTATTGTTTGTATATCTTATTGTGTGCTAGTATTAGATACTCTACGGTAGCCTAATAAGATGATCCCTGTTAAAATTACCAACGATTGTGTTCCCCCTTAGTGTGCACCACCAAGAAAGTTCTTCGGTATGAGGCGATCCAGGGTACAGGCCTGTGTGTCAGACATATCTATGTTCACATACAGTGGGTGTAAGCCATGTTGCACAGCGAATACACTAAGGTCGAGTTGGCGAGCCTAGCATGTGCAGACATGGCCTCGGAACACGGATGGTCGAAAGATCGAGCACAAGTCGCATGAATGATGTGACCGACATTTAGCGTCCACCCTTGAACCCACATCGATGGCCGTGACGATCGGGGGAGATGTGGCTGATAGGGGTCGTGTTATCACTAGGAACCCATGTGGGGATAGGTGTTTATGAGTGGAGTTATTATTAACTCATTTAATTATAAACTTAGTATAATTCCTTTTGCAATTATAAAATGTAGATGGCACCTTTCCTGTTGACGATTGATTGGTTAGAAGGAGAGAAGCTCGGATTAGATGGATCAAACTTCTCCATATGGGTTGCACGTCTCCATGTTCTCCTTAGCGAGAATGACGTGGTCGACTACATACTCGACGGGATGGATTTGGATCAGCCCACTGACCTCGAGACCCTAGAGCAACGGAAAGACCGCTATCTCCATCGTGAGATGGCCTCCTTCATTTCAGTTACCATGCGTTTCGAAATGGTGGATGAGCTATGGCCTTTCGTGGGTGATGTCAACCCTCGTTCGGTGATGCTACAGCTTAGGACACATTTCGTGGAACAAACACACATATGGGAGCATGAGCTGATGGTAGACTTCCTCTCCATTAATATGGAGGAGAACTCATCACTAGACGACCACTTGGAGCGCATGCATGATGTGTACATGAGGCCTGCATACTTCCTGGATAGCTAGATGACGGGCTCTTTTGCAAACGGCGATGTGCTGAGGTCGCTGCGACCAAGCTACCAAGCACAAGTCAGGGCTTGCGTTATGAGGGGCGACGCAGAATCAATGGAGTTCCACCGGTTCGTGACACATCTCAGGAATGTGTTGGTTGAACCAGATGTCGCTCAAGTCATCAATGACAAAAGTCTATATTTGATATATAGTTTTATAAATGTTCTAATCTTGCAAACACATTTGCAGTATTAAGTATATCTGATACTTGTTATGTTTTGCTGAAAACAGGTCCTTCTGCATCAAAGGTGCTTGATGGAGAGGAGGTGACGTTGCGTGTTGATGGCGAGCATGATGATGATGGCCGACGACACTCTCCCTCAACATTTATCACTTAGTTTATGTTTTAGGATGATTATTGTAATCAAGAGATTGTGAAAAAATTTAGTGTGTCTCACACTTCGTGAGACGGTTATTCATATGAGTTTGAAACAAACAGTTGTTCCACTTTTATGAATGATTTCTATTCGTGTTCATATCTTGTTTGATTATGTGTGAATTATCCTTGTTTGTTTGAAACTAATTGATAATGCATGAACATTTGTAAAACATTAAAAATTCCTTAAAATGCCCAACTTAATTGATATTTCATTATGGAATGAAAACCATTGTTTAAATTCAAAGTTATGTGATAATATGTGAAAGTCATTCGATTTCTTATCACATATAAATCATGCCTAAGTTTGGCAAAGTAGCTTGAACGCCGTGTATTACTTGAATACAAAGTGTTTAATGAATTGTTAAAAGTAAATGCATATTCGATGTATTATGTTTTAATGAAAATGGTAATTATCATTACATGATTGTTTAAATGTGTAAATAAGTTTACCAAAGGAAACATGAATATGAAACTATTTGATTTGATCAAAGTGTTTCATCAACAAAGGGTATAAAGATAAAAAAGAATCTAATTACTATGATTTGATCAATAGTAATGAAATTCGACTTTATAAGATTGGCATAAAAGAAATTGTGTAATGCAAAGTGTTTTGAAATGTCAAAACGCAGAGCGTCACAATATGATATTAGATATCAAAGTGGGTGAATAGAAGGCACCAAATAAATCGTTGTAGTGTAGATGTAGAGACCATTAGTTAAGAAATAGTTGGCACTAAATTAGAATGTAGTGAATCATTTGAATTCGTGAAAGTTTTGGGGTTATTCAATATAACCAAAACAATAGCGAATAAGTCCCTGTAGCGTATTCATTGGAAACTTTGAATACGAAACCCATAGCTGAAACCAAAAAGAAAGCAAGATTCGTACTGCTTGGATTTTGGTGCATTCTTGAGAAAGCTCACTTTTAGTGATGTTTCTCCATTATAGAGCAAATGGAAAATAGTGTAAAACACGATGAGGATTCAAAACCCCGCATCAGAGTGTTGAGAAGCGCAACGGACAACGTTCTTGATCGATTCTCTTCACAAAAGGAAAGAATCAATGATATTGATCATTGTATTTTCCCGACTAGTGTTTTCACTACATGAAGTAGGATTCAAAATGTAATCCATATCTTGTATGGAGACATTTTGAGAATCAGTTGTCATAATTATTGGAATATGACATACCTACGAACTACTAAGGAAATAATGGTAAACTTAAAACTATGAGAAATTCTAAATGAAAAATTCACATGAGATTAGAAAGCAATTCGTTGCTGAATCTCACAAGTAAAAGGAGTTACTTGAATTTTCCCAAATGACTGCAAAGCCATAGTGGAAAAGGGAGTAAATGACAAAAGCACAATTTGTCAAGCATTGGACAAATTCAAATGAATTTGATTCAAATGTGCTAAATGTCTAGTAGATTTAAAACTAGTAGAGTACGAGTATCTCATAGTAAAACTCCAAGTTTGACATTTGATCAAAGAATTTTGAAGTTGTTCAAAATAGTGAGTGGATATACAATTTTCATAAAATTGAGTGGGAGCTATGTAAGTCTTCCTAAAACGATATGTTGGCAACATATTTTTGAGTGGGAGATAATAGGAGTAATCCTTAAATGTGTTAAGAATGAAAGCACTAATACTTATAAATAATGATTTATAAGATGTAGAAGTTGATAATAGGTGTATTATGATATTATGTAGTATTCCTTAAGGGGTTCTGAAAAGGGTTTCGGAATAGAAGTTAATTAAGGAACTGGTCCTTAATAACTTAAATTAGGAATAGTATTAAGTTGAACATGAACGATTGAAAGAAAGAGAAGGATGATCGTCATCCACTATGTTGAGACATAGGTTCTATCTCAGTAAACCATGATGATAACTTAGCATAATATGTGATCCAAATAAGGAACGTTTAAAAGTGATTAAGTTCAAATCACAGAACGTTGAGCTAAGTTTTTCCGCAGTCTCTAATAGAGAACTATAGACATGTTTTCCAAATCCATAAAGGATGACATATCTTAAAACATAAAGGGTTATGTTATAAGGGAATATGTTGGAATCTCCCGTAAATACCGATTAAAGTCAAGTAGGAAGCGAGGTGAACAAAAACATCGAAAGTTGCATAGAGTGCACTAGTGTTTCAATGAATACATTTATAATAATAGATAAGGGTACCATCTAAAGTGTTGTGTAAAGTTATGGCGGGGCTAGTTTGCTTTTAATGTAGAATGATGTGTCCTAGGGCACAGTGCCCATGAGAAAGCCCTCGAGGTTGATCTAAAGTCATTGTAGGCTCCTGGAATCAGGCCTCGTTCTGCTGCCATAGCGATGATGCATACACACAGATGCTATCATGTGATGATAAAGTATTAATGTCAATCAAGGTGACATTAGTAAGTTGCAAAGGATTTGGGACTGTAAAGTATAGACCTAAGACTCAACCTCTTACATGAGCAAGCATGTTCAGGGTACCAGATACATGATGCCAATGATTGAGAACAAATGCAGCTAGTGTATTTGTACTCTAGTGCAAGTGGGATACTGTTGGAAATATGCCCTAGAGACAAATAGTAGTAAGGACTATTATCATATTTCATATAGTTTATGATTAAGTTTTATATCATGCTATAACTGTATTGAGTGGAAACATCAATACACGTGTGATATACAAACAACCAGGGGTTCCCAGTGAAACTCTAGTCACTGGTTCATTGGTCAACTGATGATCATGTTTCCTGATCATGTGGCATTTATGCCAGTTGGAAATGGAGTCATCTCATTCCGAGAATGAGATGATGAACCAATACCCAACCTAAACATCGTGACCCGATCATGTCACGAAGTTCAAGTTACGATGATTAGAAATGGATCCTCGTAGACTATTCCTTAGACCGTGAGGCTATATCAATCACTGTCTCCCGAGAGTGCTTAGGTAGCATCAAACGCCACTTGGTAATACAGTGGTTATAAAGGTGTGTTCAGGTACTCGGAGGAAACCGTAGAGGAAATATATGTCAAGAGCGGGATTTGTCCGTCCATGTGACGGGAAGATACTCAAAGGGCCCACTCGGAGAAGTTATATCCAATAGCTGCGCGGCATGTGATTTGATCACGGGGATATCACTTGTCGGAACAAGTAAAGTAGCATTGTTCGGTAACAATATTGAACACGACATGGTGATGTCATTGATCAGATCTCGGGCAATGCAAGTACCGAGTGACAAAGGGAATAAGACACTATCCCAGTTCAAACGACGAAAGATCTCCGTGGAACGCACAGGGGTCACATGGCCATCCAGGTTCCTTTGTTGATCATTGGTGCGGGAGTGTCCCAACCATGTCTGGAGTGTTTCCGAACCGTGGGGTATCACGCTTAAGGGCTTGATGATGTTTAGAGAGTGTTTATAGGATTAGTATAATCACCGAAGAATAGTAGAGAGAAAATCGGAAGGGTTTCGATAAGTCCGGAGGATGTCTGGAGTGGAGGTGGAAGGTGTTCCATAGCCACAGAGATTGAATAATGTGTGAATGAATGTTAAATGTTGATTTAATCATTTATTCATAATTATTTAATAGAGAGAAAATCAATTTAAATGGTCAAAGGCTTAATGGGCCAATTTCCGGAGGGAGAAGGCCCATTAGGGAAAGGAGAAAGGGAGAAGGGGCAAGGGGCTGGACGGCTGGGCCTAGCCCCCCGCGCGGGGCGAGGAAATTGCACAAACCACCACTTATTGTGGTTGACGATGCGCAAAACACCACATTTTCATGTTTTTTGCATAAACCACCAACTATTGGTGTAATAGGTTGCACATAGGTCGAAATCTCATATTAAGTGGATTAACCGCAATTACGACCGGGCCCATGACATAAGGATATGATGTTCATGTGTCATTATCTATTTTTTATCTTTTCGAAAAAATAAAAATTCTAACTATTGAAAAAATATTCTTTCAATTTTTTTGGATTAGTTAGTTTAGGGTTGTTTATATTATTTCAATTACCAAAAGTTTTTGATTTCTTTGAAAAAGTTTGAAAACAACTCACTAGATAATGACACCTTGACACCACATCATCATTGTCTTGTGGATCCTGGTCGTCAGATTTCAATTAAACAACCTAATCTAGGATTTGGACCTATGTGCAACGTATTAGACCAATAGTTGGTGATCCGTGCAAAAAACAGGTAAAGTTGGTGTTTTGCGCAACGATGACAGCAATGCGTGGTGGTTTCTGCAATTTGCTCGCGCAGGGCCCACTAGGGGCTGGTCGATGGCCTCCCCTCCCCCTCCGCTCCTTTAGTCCCACCCCGGGACTTTGAGGGAGGTAGTACCTCCCCTCCCCCTATATATAGTGGGGGTATTTGGCCAAATTAAATACACCAATAATCAATAAAGGTCTTCTCACTTTTGGGAGGACCTCCAATTGATATTTTCTCTCTCCCCCTCTCTCTCTCTCAGTCGTCACTTTGGTCCCAAGTCTGGAGTACGCGAATGAGAGACTTCTTCACCGCGGATCGCTGTCGCGCTGTGGGATTTGGATTCGGGAGCTCTACTTCCACAACTACTGCTGGATCAGGGAAGCGGGATTCATCATCAGGCACCGGACGTGTGTAACTCCCCGCAAGGTGTCGCACTTGAGGCACTCAAGTCGTTGGAGCCAAGGAGCGCAAGGACATCATCACGACCTTGAGGTCGGCTTCGGCTCGTCTACATCAACCACGCTCTCCTAAGCGTTGACAACGCTTTTCGGTCTTCAAGGGTAAGTTCGCGAAAAGCCCCTCCCGTTACTGTATTACTAATAGATAGATCCTAGCCGCTTCAGGGGTTCAGGGGCGTAGGATAAAATGTATTGTTTTTATACGCGGAACCCCTACACATGCAAGATCACAAATAACAAAGACATGATATAATCAATAATCAATCTGAAATAGCATATCAATATCCATCGGATCCCTGCAAACACAACATGTAAGATTACAAATAGATGATCTTGATCATGAACGGAGCTCACAAGATCTAAACATGGTAACACAAAGGAGAAGAACCAACCATCTAGCTACTACATGGACCCATAGTCCAAGGATGAACTACTCACGCATCACACCGGAGGCTTGCATGGTGATGAAGAAGGCCTCCAGGGTGAATTCTCCCCTCCGGCAGGGTGCCAGAAAGAGCTTCAGATCCTTCCCGATCTAGTTATGGAGATGACGGCGGCTACGGACTCTTTCATGGAATTTTGATCGGGTACTTAGGGTTTCTGTATTGGAGGCATCTTATAGGCGAAAGGGGAGGCCGAGGGGGTGCCCTAGGCAGCCACACCACCCCCTGGCGCGGGCCAGGCCTGGCCACGCGGCCAGGTGGTGTGGCCGGCCTCTGGACCCTCTCTGTCTCGTCTTCTAGCTCGGTGCCCCCCTCGGTGAAATATTGACTTTGGCTTTTGTCCCGTCCAATTCCAAGAATATTCATTTTCTGACTTTCCTCGAACCAAAAACAGCAGAAAACATGCAGCTGGCACTTTGGCATCTTGTTAATAGGTTAGTCCAAGAAAGTGTATAAAAATACTCCAAAGTGTGGACAAAACATAAGAAAGTAGATATAAAACAAGCATGGAACATCAAAAATTATAGATACATTAGCAACGTATCAACATTCCCAAGTTTAACTCATGCTTGTCCTCGAGTAGGTAAGTGATAAAAAGAAAGAATAGTTTTTGAGGTGACATGCACCATCATAAACTTGATCAAAGTATTTGTAAAACATTGATAGCTGGGATCATACTACTTTAACATAGCATGGAAGATATAGTTCTAACAATAAGATATAGCAACTATGTTGTAACATGAAAAGGCACAAACAAAAGATTCATGTATAACAATGCTTTGCAAGACGTTTGTTTGTTTCACATAAAGAAAGCATAATGAGAATGGTATTCAGCTTGTCCCTCATAGTGTAGCAAACATAAATGCATAGGACACCTTCAAAGTTCATAAGGGTGACTATATACAAATAGTTTAAGAACAAGCAATATCAAAGTTATGCATCAATCAACAAGTCTTGGGACAATGCACATTAAACTAAGAATGGCCACTATGCAATCTTAATAGGTGCATAAAGATAGAAGATGGGGACTCAGCATACTCTATGGAATAACTTGCTTGTCTCATAAAGAGCTTCCAAAAATTATGGTACTTATTAGCTTTCAGCTCTCATTGCCCCTATCATAAGCATCTTGAAGTGATTAAGGTTAAAGTGAACAAACCATGGAGTATATGCTTGACAAAGTATAAGTTGGAAATCTCATGTCCCTTGAATATGAGGGCCGCTCCTCATGCTACTCAAGTTTAGTTACCGGTAAGTTCTTGTCATAGTAAGTACATGTGTATCATAGAGAACCGCCAACGGGGTACCCCTTGCCCGATGATACGGAAGAATCCCCATATCAAAATGACAAGGCAAGCAGACAACGATCATCTCAGCAATCTTCTTATTTACCATGGGAAAATGGTGTTTTTTTCTCTCTTTCCTCTTTCACATCTCTTTTTTTCTCAATCTCTATCTGTTTTTTATAAGAAGAATGCTTCATAGATTGCTCTTTATGGTTACGCTGCAGATTTCCACCATGATTAGGCATGGATTAGACCATCGGCCCAGGCGTTTCTTTGACACATATACATACCTCCATGGACTTACAAGCTCCATTTTCATTTCACATCGACGACATCCATAGACAAAAGAGCATGATATCGACTAGGTACAGTGTACAAGTGCAATGTTGAAAGCGTTCCCCATGACAACATGATTCTGCTAATCCCCAACATATAAGTGCAAGCATATACAACATAGATGACACAATGGTTCAAGTTTATTAGGGGCAAAAAAAGTAAAGTGTCCCATCAAGTTCATGAGAGCTTTAATCACTAGTTTTCTCATAACAAGTTTAATTCGAAAGGTAGATAAAAACATGAATATACTTGGAATAGCAAATGCTAATAGGTAGGTATGGTGGACTCTATGGAATAACTTGCTTGTCTGCTCTTGATTAATGAAGAATCGAAGGTTATAAGGGTGCCTTGATGGCGATGGTGCGCAGATGAGATCTGGTGGATGTATGTGCTAGGGTTTTGATCCCCTCCTCGTTGCTCCCTCCGGGCTTTTATATGAGGAGTTCAGGTATCAGGATACAACCAAGTTGGTTACAAGTTAGGGCTTATCCTTTAAACTTTCTATCTAGATCTTGCCGTATCCGCCAAGGATTCGCATCCTTCATGGGCCTGGGCAACCCGAACTTTCATGGGCTTCACCATTAACGACGGATTGTCATGTGGGATTTCACTAGGCCGAACCGGGTAGGCCAATTGTAGGCACCTTAGGGCATACCTATATTAGTAGCCCCCGAGTGTCCATTCGAATCATAGATTTGGATGGAGACTTTGAAGTCTTTGATCGTCAAAAGTGTATTTTTACACCCGAAAGTTTAACGGGTTACATTGTTGTCTCATAGGGATGGTTGATGTACGTGCCTTATTCACACGACGGATCGGGACTAGTTAATTGCTCTCGGGCAAAAAACAACATCATCTACTCAAACTCGAGTCCCCGAAATCGAATTCGAGAACTTGCTGGTGTAATTCAACTCATGTTGTGGAGGCCTTATTGAGCCGAACTCCAATGTTTAAGGAATATGCACCCAACGCGTCCACCAAGATTTTTCATCACGTCTGTAGGTGCGATATTTATCTAGTAGAGCGTAGCGGATACGTGATGTCTACGCACTTCTATTCTTGTAGACAGTTGTTGGGCCTCCAAGTGCAGAGGTTTGTAGAACAACAGCAAGTTTTCCCTTAAGTGTATCACCCAAGGTTTATCGAACTCAGGGAGGAAGTGGTCAAAGGTATCCCCTCTCAAGCAACCCTGCAATCAAGATACAAGAAGTCTCTTGTGTCCCCAACACACCCAATACACTTGTTAGGTGTATAGGTGCACTAGTTCGGCGAAGAGATAGTGAAATACAAGTGGTATGGTTATAAGACAACGGTGATAGAAAATAACTTAATGGCGTGGAAAAGACTAAAGGCAAACTAAAATAAAGATGGAAGCAAGCAAACATGTAACAGATCTAGTAGCAAACGGTGTATCAATGCTTAGAAACAAGGCCTAGGGATCATACTTTGACTAGTGAACACTCTCATATAAATATATTCTTCTTTATGATACTACTCTTAACTACTCTCCGGTTGGACACTCTAATCAACGGTAGGGCTATAACAGCACACCTAAAAGTAAGCCTTTCCCATCTAGAAAACCCCACACTGTCACCTTGAGCACTAGATGGTTCCAACAAACACCACAATTTCATAAAGACATCCAACTCCAAATATAACTCATAACAAGTATATGTAATATCTAGCCTAAGTGCCACCATGGTGAGCACGCTGTCACTTTCACACACATGGGGAGAGCAGAGATTCATTAAAGCACTTGAGTAGCAGAATAGATCTATAGATTACAAGCTCATGATCCCAATAAGATCATACATAGAGAGAGAGAGGAACACATAGCTACCGGTAGAACCCTTAGCCTCGAGAGAGATCTACTCCCTCCTCATCATGGGAATCAGCAATGGTGATGGAGATGGCGGTGGAGATCGATGGAGATGGCTCCGGGGGCACTTCCCCGTCCCGACAGAGTGCCAGAACAGAGACTTTCTGTCCCCCGGATCTCCCCTTCGGTGGCGGCGGCGCTGCAGAACTTTTCGTGGCTGGAGGCTTGATGATCTAGGGTTTATGCCTCGGGAGGCTTCTTATAGGCCAGAGGGCAAGGTCGATGGGCGGCCAGGGGGCCCACACCACCTGGTGGCGCGGCCAGGGCTAGCCCACGCCACCACATGGTGTGGCCGCCCGGTGGCCCCTCTCCGTCTCGTCTTCTGGCTCCGTGAGTCTTCCGGTAAAATATCAACTTTGGCTTTTGTCCGGTCCAATTCCGAGAATATTGATTTTCTGACTTTCCTGGAACCAAAAACAGCAGAAAACAGGCAACTGGCACTGTGGCACTTGTTAATAGGTTAGTCCAAGAAATCATATGAAAAGTACTCCAAAGTTGGAACAAAATACAAGAAAGTAGATAAAACCAAGCATGGAACATCAAAAATTATAGATACATTTGCAGTGTATCAACATCCCCAAGCTTAACTCATGCTCGTCCTCGAGTAGGTAAGTGATAAAAAGAAAGAATAATTTTTGAGGTGACATGCACCATCATAAACTTGATCAAAGAATTTGTAAAACATTGATAGATGGGATCATAGTACTTCAACATAACATGAAAGACAAAGTTCTAGCAATAAGACAAAGAAACCGGTAAGTCAGAAATCTCATGTCCCTTGTATACGAGGGCCGCTCCTCATGCTACTCAAGTTTAGTCACCGGTAAGTTCTTGTCATTGTAAGTACATGTGTATCATTGAGAACCGCCAACGGGGTACCCCTTGCCCGATGATACGGAAGAATCCCCATATCAAAATGACAAGGCAAGCAGACAACGAGCATCTCAGCAATCTTCTTATTTACCATGGGAATATGGTGCTTTTTTCTCTATTTCCGCTTTTCATAATCTCTTTTTTTCTTTTCTCTTTTTTTCTCAATATAGGACTCTTTTTTATAAGAAGAATGCTTCATAGACAGCTCATTATGGTTACGTTGCAGGTTTCCACCATGTCAGCATGGATTAGACCAGCGGCCCAGGCGTTTCTCTAACACATATACATAACTCCATGGACTTACAAGCTCCCCTTTCATTTCACACTGACAACATCCATATACAAAAGAGCATGATATCAACTAGGTACAAGTACCAAGTGCAATGTTGAAAGCGTTCCCCATGAAAGCATGGTTCTGCTAATTCCCAACAAATAAGTGCAAGCATATACAACATAGAAGACACAATGGTTCAAGCTTATTAGAGGCAAAAAGTAAAGTGTGCCATCAAGTTCGTGAGAGCTTTAATCACTAGTTTTCTCATAACAAGTTTAATTTGGAAGGTAAACAAAAACATGAATATACTTGGAATAGCATAAGCTAGTAGGTAGGTATGGTGTACTCTTTGGAATAACTTGGTTTAGGGAGTTGGATGCATGAGTGGAACTCATACTTGGTTGTGGAGGCTAGCAAAAGACTGGGAGCGACAAACTAAGAGAGAAATAATGGCCATAATCATGCAGAGCGACAAAACATCATTGATCAAAGCATAAAGTGATACTACAGGTTGAAAACTAAAGGATCAAAAAGGCTATGGTGACTTTGGATAGTCATAACATGGTGTGAGCATGTGCCAAGTCAACCCAAATAAAGCATCAAAGGAGAATACCATAATACTATGCTTTAATATGCTAAAACAACACATGATTCATCCAAGGCACATTAAGCAATCTCAATTGTTTATAACAAGTCATGCTATAGCAAAGAATACTAAGCATAAAGCCAAAACAATATCAAGCATGGCATGACAAAACATAGGCCACAGTCAAAAACAAGCTCTCTTTACCACTTAAGCATGAACTTTCCTACTCTTTTCCAAACCAAACCAAACTATTTGAAAGCCAATGCATGAAAGAGGGGGTCCAACCAATTTATTCAGAAAAATAAGAAAACAAAGCAAACAAAAAACCAAAACAAAAACGAAAAAGAAGACGCTCCAAGAACAACACAACTGTGCATGAAACAATAAAAATGAAGCGTTTGGAAGAAACCTAGGATTTTTATTGATGAAGAAGGGGATGCCTTGGGCATCCCCCAAGCTTTGACGCTTGTACTTCTCGGATATTTCTTGGGGTGACACGGGTGGCATCCCCAAGCTTGAGCTTTAGTCCATCCTTCATCTCATTACTCATTCCTTCCATACACCTGAAATTTTTCCTTCATACAAAACTTCACACAATCTTTGTTAGCAACATTAGTGCACTCAAGATAAATAAGTCTTAAGATTAAGTTATAACACCAAATAAACTTCCATTAGAACAATAGCTACTGTAGCAATTCCCTCAAAAAGCTCAATTCCCCAAAAGAACTCAAAAAGGAACCCACAAGAAGCAAATGCAGAAAATGGCAGAAATCTGTCAAAACAGACCAGCAGGTAAAGACGAATTTTTTCGAAGACCTTCTGTTGCTCAAATCAAAAAGTGTTGAACTAACGAAAGTTAGATAACAACCTGGGGCAGAAGCACAAAAATTCAGGCCTCAAAAGGATGTACAGAGATTTTACACGAATGTTTATGGTGAAGCACAGAAATCTATTTCGGGACAGCAACTTTCCCAATCATTACTTCTCTCTCATTAGAGGTTACTCTTGGCACAAAAAGCAAATAAAAAGGATAAGGAGAGGTTATTACAGAAGTAATAACTTCCAAGACTCATCTAAAACTTTTGGGTTATCTCCCAATAAGTACTTTTCTTTAATGCCTTTAAGTTAGGCATGATAGTTTGAGAAGATGCTCACATAAGAAATATGAATTTTGAGTAAAAGAGAGCATCAAGAAGCAAATTCAAAGCACATTTAAGTCTAACCCACTTCCTATGCATAGGAATATTATAGAGAAACAAGTCATGAAAGCACAAAGCAACAAGCATAGGAAAGCAAAACAAGTGCAACTTCAAAAATTTCAACATAAAGAGAGGAAACTTAATATTGTTGAGAAACATAAAACCATGTTTCCCTCTCTCATAATAACTTTCAGTAGCATCATGAATAAAATTAACAATATAACTATCACATAAAACATTCTTATCATGAGCCACATGCATAAAAGAATTACTACTCTCCACATAAGCATAGTCATTCTTATTAATTGTGGTAGGAGCAAATTCAACAAAATAGCTATCATTATTATTCTCATCACCATAATCATCAAATATAGTAGGCATATTGTAATCATAATTAATTTTCTCCTCAAAAGTAGGTGGACTGAAAATATCATACTCATCATTGTAATCATCATATATTGGAGGTTTGGTATCATCATAAGCAATAGAATAGCTATCTTCCAAAGCTGGGGAACTAAAAAGATCATTTTCATAAAACTAGCTTTCCCAAGCTTAGACTTTTCCATAGCATTAGCAATAATGGTGTCCAAAGAATTCATACTAACAACATTGCTATTACCATGCAAATAAAGTTCCATAGGTTTTTTAATTTTCTCTTCAAACACTTCATGTCCTAACTCAAGATAAATACTATAAAGCTCTCTAATTTTGTTGTTGTTTTCCATTAAGCCTAACTAGTGAAAACAAGAAACAAAAAGACAAAATTGCAGAATCTAAAGGAAATAACTTCGAGCACTCACACCAGAAAATAGGCGTTTGCCGTGGGAGGTTCTTCTTCTTTAATCCTCCGGTGTGAATACCTTTTACCTTTCCTCCCCGGCAACGGCGCCAGAAAATAGCTTGATGTCTACGCACTTCTATTCTTGTAGACAGTTGTTGGGCCTCCAAGTGCAGAGGTTTGTAGAACAGCAGCAAGTTTTCCCTTAAGTGGATCACCCAAGGTTTATCGAACTCAGGGAGGAAGTGGTCAAAGGTATCCCCTCTCAAGCAACCCTGCAATCAAGATACAAGAAGTCTCTTGTGTCCCCAACACACCCAGTACACTTGTTAGGTGTATAGGTGCACTAGTTCGGCGAAGAGATAGTGAAATACAAGTGGTATGGTTATAAGACAACGGTGATAGAAAATAACTTAATGGCGTGGAAAATACTAAAGACAAACTAAAATAAAGATGGAAGCAAGCAAACATGTAACAGATCTAGTAGCAAACGGTGTATCAATGCTTAGAAACAAGGCCTAGGGATCATACTTTGACTAGTGAACACTCTCATATAAATATATTCTTCTTTATGATGCTACTCTTAACTACTCTCCGGTTGGACACTCTAATCAATGGTAGGGCTATAACAGCACACCTCAAAGTAAGCCTTTCCCATCTAAAAAACCCCACACTGTCACCTTGAGCACTAGATGGTTCTAACAAACACCATAATTTCATAAAGACATCCAACTCCAAATATAACTCATAACAAGTATATGTAATCTCTAGCCTAAGTGCCACCATGGTGAGCACGCTGTCACTTTCACACACATGGGGAGAGCAGAGATTCATTAAAGCACTTGAGTAGCAGAATAGATCTATAGATTACAAGCTCATGATCCCAATAAGATCATGCATAGAGAGAGAGATGAACACATAGCTACCGGTAGAACCCTTAGCCTCGAGAGAGATCTACTCCCTCCTCATCATGGGAATCAGCAATGGTGATGGATATGGCGGTGGAGATCGATGGAGATGGCTCCGGGGGCACTTCCTCGTCCCGGCAGAGTGCTAGAATAGAGACTTTTTGTCCCCCGAATCTCCCCTTCGGTGGCGGCGGCACTGCGAAACTTTTCGTGGCTGGAGGCTTGATGATCTAGGGTTTATGCCTCGCGAGGCTTCTTATAGGCCAGAGGGCAAGGTCGGTGGGCGGCCAGGGGGCCCACACCACCTGGTGGCGCAGCCAAGGCTAGCCCGCGCCACCACATAGTGTGGCCGCCCTGTGGCCCCTCTCCGTCTCGTCTTCTGGCTCCGTGAATCTTCCGGTAAAATATCAACTTTGGCTTTTGTCTAGTCCAATTCCGAGAATATTAATTTTCTAACTTTCCTAGAACCAAAAATAGCAGAAAATAGGCAACTGACACTATGACACTTGTTAATAGGTTAGTCCAAGAAATCATATGAAAAGTACTCCAAAGTTGGAACAAAATACAAGAAAGTAGATAAAACCAAGCATGGAACATCAAAAATTATAGATACATTTGCAATGTATCAATACGTTATTAGGCTAGCAAATTAGATATGTAGGTATTATCTTTATGTCGTAGACACAACATCCAAATGTTTAACACCGTGTAGACGTTTCGGGTGGCCAAGAGACGTCATCTCTTTTCTTGACATTGTGTCATTTAGTAGGCAGAGTCGCCGGTGTAATCGATTGCTATTTTTATATCAGCACTATGGACATAGTCGACACAGAGGATCTAAGAAATAAACACCATTTTATCATAGGGTGCGCGACGAGTGCTCCCTGTGGGAGTAGCCCCCGAGTGTCTGTTCGAGTCGTTGACTCTAGCAGAGACTTATATTTGTTGATTGCTTGTAGGCATAAGATCTGTGGATGTCGTTGGCAGCCTCACATTGTCGAATGCGCAGTCAACGCTCCCTATGAAAGTAGCTCACGAGTCCGTAGTTGAATCGTTGATTCGTAAAGGAGTCAGGGCATAATACCCCATAGTTTGTAGTTGTCGGTCTGTACACTGGACCCGGAAGTACTCGGGTGAGCGACCAACACTCTTGTTAGGAGTAGCCCCCGAGTGTTTGTTCGAGTCATAGACTCAAGCAAAAACTGAGTACTTGAGGCAGTTGAAGAAAATCTGTCGTTGGCTCCAATCTCGGATGAGAGCGTGATCTCCCACTATGTCATCGGTGACAACAAATGAGCTCAACCGTCAGTGTGGGCAGTTTGATAGGACATGACACTATAAGCCCCAAAAGCTTACCAGGATTTGACTAGTCATTGCGTAAATTAGAGTATTTAACCGTGCCCCTCGATTTCCGTGCGTAGTGGAGAGAGTGTGGCGTCAGTTCGGGTTTGGGCCGCCACGTGTTTGCGTCGATGCCCGCCACGCTAACAAAAGTGTAAGGAGACCCATTTAGTTCTTTGTTCTTATGCCGACTAAAGCTAGTGGAGCCACAACTTGAATCTCCCTAGAAATCCCCACTCGTAGCCCGACGACTGGGTTTGTTAAGCATAATAGATTGGGATCTCTTCTTCACCGGGTTAAGCGATGGTAGTTTTAGGCTTGGCTTATCACCATATCCAACCTGAATTCCATAGTTCGAATGGAGAATTAGGCTACCTGAGACCAACTAATTATCCAAAACATGAGACTGCTTTCTTAGCAAAGCTTTGCTTGGCTTAACTTAGTCTCTATCTCTAATGGCTAGACCAAGACCCCTGGTCGGATACTTTTATTGAGTCCAAATTACTGATAACTCAAGTGAGACGGCTGAGATTGCTCATCTTCCGCGTTAAGTAATGGGTTGCTCTGGTAATTTTTCCCCTTCCTCCGTCTTCATCTTCCTTTCTTTCTCGCATATGCTTTCATGTGCGCCGCTCCATTGCTCCTTAGTTGGTCTTGGCACTAGACGTGATTCGTGTTTTCCCTAGCTCGTTCCTATGGTCTCAGCAAAAGAGGCATGCCGCGGTGATGAGTAAGAGCAAGAAGACTGTGAGTGGTGGATCGAGTCGTGTAACCAGTGGCGGCTGGTGGTGCTCCACAGTGAAGGTTTTTGATCTGCGACAACTCCGTCAAGCCGGCCAGATTCCCACGGAGGCGGGAGATTGCAAGATTCCTAGTCCCAAGGTAATCCCTCACCCCCGTTGGGTTTCCTTAAACCCAAGTCCATAAACTATGGGCATTGACATGTTAACTCCACGTCAATTGAAGCCGTCTGTACAAACCGGGTAGGCTAATCTTAGGCACCCATAGGGCATACCTATGTCAGTGGGGAAAATACACAACAAAATAAAAAGGGAATTTCCCCTCTCTCTTCCTCTGTTGAATCTCGCGAGTGTGGTTCCATGAAGGACTGCGCATGTGGGAGACGACACCACCTGCACGTTGTCACGCTGCTAGATCCTAGTTCCAGATGGTCTACTTTGGCATCCCTGTGGATCAAGGAGAACATGAGTCGTCGTCGGACAGTGTACATGTGCGATACCTCGGGGAAGCTGCCACTTGTGGCATCGAGCTTTCATACAAGGAAAAGGAGGTGACATGCAAGGAGAAACGCTACCTTGAGGTCGACTACGTAATCGACTAAATCCCTAACGTTCCTCGTGGAATGTATCAATTTCGATATACAAGGATATGTCAACGAAACTTCATCCCCGTTGTTGCATGAGCTCATAGATAGATTGTGTCATCGGGTATTGCGCTATCTAGGATTTTTTTTCCGTCTATGAACCCCTTTACTTTGTACAGCTAGGCACACACAAAGACTAATGGGTTAAGGTAGAGAGTGCATCAGAACTGTTATGTCCTTACAAAGAGATCTTTTGACCCAAACCTACGCGATACTTATCTTTTGGACGAACCCTTAGGCCATCCATAGTATCCAAGCTGAAGTGACTCAAGTTTTTCTGTCTATGCTCCGTATTTAATCCTGGTACGGTCCTAGGGAGGTGCCACACCCGGAGTAGTGTTCGCTCCTGGGGCTGCCCATTTGACCTAACAGTTCATGTAGACCGCCCTCCCTAGCGCCCTGTGGCGGCCAATGCGAGGCCTCTCCAATGATGGGTCGTGGGGTTGGTTTCCTCTTATGTTTCCTCAAATGCATACCTCCGCTCATACCAAGGCCATGATTCAGGTGAGGCGTTCCTCCGTAGAACACGCAACCGGTGTTGGCACCCCTTCATCTTTCTAGTTTCATGGAGGAGAGATCCGGGGGTATTTCCTCGGCCCGCCTCGCCTACCCGGGTTCCTCCCGGGCAGACCTCTCGGCGGGGTCTGGGTCACATTCCCCTCTGCCTCTACATCCATGCGAAGGACAAGTCTTCTTCTTCAATTCTTGCACAGATATCTGCCAGGTTGAACAGCCCTGACGCAGGTCGTCTTGGAGGCACTCTCCTGGCCATTGACGAAGCTCATTGAGATCATTGATGCGGCCAGGTCTGCGCCGCCACCTGGGCAGCCACGTCCCGCTTCAGGGTACGTAGTAGCGTAGGGGACGGGGAGACCCAAGAGAACATAGCATTGCAGTCTAGGGGCACCGACCTGGGCCTCCTTTTATAAAGGAAATGGGACACCATAAGGGTTGGTGAACACGCGGTGGTGACTAAGTAGAGTGCATGCTTACAACATGGCGGTGCACTACGTTTGCTATGTCGCGTGTCTCTGGTCACCTACACCTAGCTGACTGGCACTGACGCCTATCTGTCAATCTGAATCCTGTCGGAGGTCGGCTCTTCGGGTGCCCAGTCCCTTGGCTCCTAGCCGGGATCTCGGAGGACATCCAAACGGGACTGCACAAACCGCTTGGCTTGCAAGGCTGTGTTGTCAAGATCCAGGGTGGCCCAAATGAAGCGTGCCCATAGGGAGTAGTAGGGATGAAAATAGCACGGGGGAGTGGAGCATAAAGATTTCGAGTTTTTCACGGATAACCAAAGATGAACGAAAAACCAAGCATTTTCAACCTAGCACTTTCATCCCTACCATTTCCATTCTGAACCATTTGTAAGGAAAAGGTAGTATTGTACCAGGATTCTAATAAGGAAAGCCCGGACAACCACTTCTTGGGGTCATTGAATGTCATGCGATGAAGATAATTATCGAGACATTACTTTACTCGCTCGGTCTAGCCATCAGACTAGGGATGATAACAAGAGTTCTACTTCTACCTCGGCTAAACTTTTAGTCCCTTGAATATATTCTTCCACGTGTTACTTGTAAACATTATGTTTCGATCCGAGATGATTAGCATGGAAGGACATGTAACTTTACAACATTGTCCATAAAAGCGTTAGCCACCATTTTAGTGGTTTCAACAGTCAATTTATATATGTTGATGTTAATAGAACATGTGTAGTCTAGATGATTATTTTGTGGTTGTTTATATATGTTTTTGTTAGTAGAACATGTCTAGTGTAGATGATGGTTTTGTGGGTGATTTATATATATTGTCATTAGTAGATAATGTCCAGTGTAGATGATGGTTTTGCTGTTGATTTATATATGTTGTTATTAGTAGATTTAATTGGTTTAGTTTGTGTAATGTGCGGACTTAGTTAGTTGATGTTGAACATTTAGCTAGTTTCTATATACCGATCCATAGTTGTGGGTTTATTGTTATGTTTCTTGATGTTGTTAACAATGATTTTCTGTGAGAATCACCAAAAAAATAGTTGTGAAAGATATATTGGTGGCATGACGTAAATTTTGAGCGCCACCAGTATATCTATTACTAGCGGCATGTGCGTGGCACGCTACCGGTGCTTACTAGTGACGACATATCGGTGATGTGCCACCTATATGCCATTAACGTTGTTTTTGACATGCCATCAGTGACTATTTCTCTATATTGTTGTATAAGCCAATGATGAAAATATAGCACATTTTAATCATAGGGCTAGTGTTATTTGACAAGAAAGTATGTACAACCACATTGGTTTCATTTCCTATGGTTCCAATAGCACCAGTTATACCAAATGCGTGTGCTTGTCTTTCTAATGCTCTTTTCTTACTTTGCTAACCATGCGGTGTTGGTTTTTTGGTAGGCTCTATAGCTAGGCGTCCCTATGGAGGTCACAGAATAGGAATCCAACAAAATATAGAGTGGAAGGCCTGGAAGTTAATGTTGGCCATATTTCCATGAAGAGGCGTCCCCTACCCACTTTTGCAAGGTGCCGATTGAACCTGGGATAGGGGTGCTTCCTGTCCCAGACGCCTCAGGACATATTTGGGGCCGGTTCCGGGGAAGATCACCCTCAAGACCACCGCTAAGTGCGATTGGGATATCAAGTTGAAGGATGCCAATGTTTAACTCGTGCTTCATCAGTGATGGGCAAAATTTTCTATTGCTCACAAGCTCAAGATAGGCTACTTACTCTTCTTCAAGAAGCTCAGTGCAAAGGAGTACAAAGTAGTCATCTTTGACTACTCTTATTGTGAGGTGGTAAAGAGGTGCCCGGAGCACGATAAGGCCATTAGGAGGATCCTGGAGGAGGAAGACAAGTGAATGGTCGAGTTGCTTATGATAAATATTTCTCTTAGCTGGTACTCATAAATTGTTTGGTTAGTGTCTTATGTTACTCGTATGCTACCTTGCTATATGTGTGTTCCTATCATATTAATTGTATTGCCGGCTATTTATCTATATTGATATTCTTGATGTTGTGTGTAACCTCACTACTTTTGAGAAGAGGTTATGATAACGGCCGTTGGCATATAACCAAACACAAAATTGGTATATATTCCAAGGGCCAAAAAATTGTCTCTGCAAGACACCAAACAAAGTGGACAACATGATCCAGAGGTCGTTTCCGCGTGGTCATGTCCACCATGATCTAGACCCCAGGAGTGCAGTAATCTGCCCAACACTACTAGGTAAAACCTTATTTGAGGTGCACCAGAAATCCTATTCAAGGCGCATATGGGATGCGCCTCGAGGGACACGCCGCTAGTATTTTTTACTCGAGGCGCATATGATATACGTCGTGTATAACCCAGATATGCGAGGCGCATATTGGTATGCGCCTTGTATAAATATATACAAGATGCATATAGATATGCGCCTCGTATATCTAGGGTATACACGGCGCGACGCATACCGATATGCGCCTCGCATAACGCATATAGATATGTGCCTCGCGTATCTAGGGTATACACGACGTGACGCATACCGATATACGCCTCGCATATCTAGGTTATACACGGCGCATAACACATGCATCTCGAATATTTGACAGATGCACCCTCGAATAGCCTTACAGATATGCCTCAAATAGCATTTTTGAAATTCAAATTTTAAAGATCCATAGTAAAGTCAAGAATACAATACACATATATTATACAGTCCAAAATACAGTATAAACAACACAGAATTTCCAGAAAATTGCAATTGTCCAAAACATAGTAGAACCAACACGAATACAAGTACATCACACACCAACTTGAATTAATCCGCGATATACGAGTTCACACATTAACAAGAACCAACTAGTACATCACACAACACCAATAAGTGTGTGCCAAGTTCACATCTCTCGGAGACCGAGTACAAGTTCACAATCACATTACAACTACGACGGAGCTCTAGGTGAAGTAGAGCACACAACCTACCATGAAGAGCAAGGTGGTGATCACGACGAAGTTCCTCCAATTCTTCCTCCCGTGCTTCCTCCACTTCTCTTCCGCCACCTCTCTACTCTTGTAGCCTTTGTAGTTGTTACCCGAAAAGTTGTTCACTTGCTTCTGGCGGTCTTCCCACTCCTCGTACACACTTGCAACCCTACTGACGTACATGACATAGTACTTCTTCGACATCTCCTGTACACAAGATAGATGATATTAGTTATGTCAGTGAAAAGCAATAGTAGTTCACAAGATAAAATCATGCATATATATATATGGGTTCGTCATACTTAGGTTGGACACGGAAATAACAATGCCGCTGATGGATTTTGTGTGGCAAGTAGAGGATGCACAAATTACAAGTCTACTTGGCACACCAGATCCAGCAGCGGTATAGTCACACACATAGTGCCACAACACGTTTTAATCATCGGCATTTCGAAGAAAGACAGAAAGCAAACCAAGAAGTAGCGCGACAATAATGAATGAAAAGCAACATATGACCAAGCACTAAAATAGGTCATAACACAAATAACTAGCGTCGCTCACAATCAAGTTCAACGGTTTACGAAACATACTCTAGAGGTTGCTAGGCAAGTTAACATAGGGATAAAGTTTAGAACACAAGATCGAAACTAACAGCTAGCTAAGCAAACATCAAGACTTCTTCGGCTCATGAGTCAGCTCGGGGATATTGATGAAGCTCTGTTTAGCTCCTTTCGCTACCGTCATGAACGTCCTGCCATCACCCAGCTTCGCTAAGAGTTCATCTATCTCCTTGTTGCGCGGTGGATTGCTGCCATGGAAGAGCCCCCCGGATTTTATGAATTGTTGGTGCACGATTGCCGAGAGCTCCTCCTGGATATCAAAGAAATCCATCCTGAGGTTGCGATACTATATACGTCCAAGATGTCCATCCCACCTTCAGAGGTCAGATGGCTAGCGCGCTATTATGTTGGTCCTGTACGAACGCCTTTATGTGGTGTAGGGCGTAGAACGCATCCTTCCCGTTGGTAGGCGTCTGCTTGACGCATGGGAACTCCATTGTGTGGCTGAACACGTGCATACCGTACTTCTTAACTAGCTTACTAGGGACGACGCCTCCTGTTGTGACGTAGCCATTGAGAGCATCATTAGGAACTCTCTTGATAGTGGAGTAGTTTTTCCTCGTCACACTACCCAAGTCGAGATACAAGGCAGATGAGCGTTGCACATTCAAGTATATGAGCATGCAGCCTTGGTGACCACTCTCTGACTCGGTATGGCAGGGAATGAGAATCACATACTTGCCTGAGTTTGTTTGTAGGAAGCATGAGAGATAGTCGGTCGCTATTAGGACGTCCTCATGTGTTCTCAAGATGGAGTCACGCATGAAGTAGGGATACACTATCGCGATGCCCGGGTGAAAGAGCATGTGGGCCCTCATGTGTGATTTTGGTAATTAATGACAAACTCTATGGACTAATATTTGATTGAGTTACACTTGTAGGATTTGTCCATTGGCTTTGCTTGGTCCATGTGTTGGATACAAGGTGGAAGAAATGACGAAGAAGAAGCATTTTCCAAGAGCCTTGGGGCTTTTGGAGTCATATGGAGTTTGTACAAATGTTGTGCAAGATCAAGATGTGCCATCTCTAGAAGATCTCATGCTCGAAGCTTGCCATTCTCGGTGGTCATGGATCGATGAAGACAAGGTAAAAGAAGAGGCTATCAAGTGAGTGCGTGCAAGAGCAATCAAGAAAGGTGTCCATCTTGAGAAGGACAAGATCGTCTACATCGTGCTCAAGTGGTTTGCTCAAGGCAAAGGTATAATCTCGATAGGTTTTCCCTTTTGTCGGTCTCATGTTGGTAGTTGGGAGACCAGGTTTAGGATAGATAACCGTACTATCAAGAGGGGCTCTCAAGTGAGTAGCTTGATCATATCTTTCGGAGAGAGTTCAAACCATTGCATTCTTGGCATCATCTTTCTTGGTTGTTTGTTGGATCTTATCCATGTTTGGTTCTAGAGCTTGTGTTCAATACAAGCTCTAGTTTATCAAAAACAGATCGTCCCTTTATATCTTATTGCGTTTTTGATCTTGGAGGTTTTCTGGATCCTCACCACAGGAGGTATATCACATTATAATACTTGATACATTCTCAGTTGGTGGTATCCAATATTTTCAACAAAATTGGTTGGGTAGCTCTTGTCGTCCTCTTTCCAACAAAATTGCTTTCGGGTCAATCGGAGTTTCCTAACTCAAGTTATCGTTGTTTCAAGATTGCCCTCTATTTGATTTAAAAAGAAACAGGTAAAAGAAAATTTGTTTTTGGGTCGTGCGGTTGTACCGCAGGCGGTACCGGTCGCACCTAGCTCTGTTGAGCGCTCTGTCTTGCCCGACTAGGCTGACCGGTACTATCGGCCCAAGTAGGCGGTAATACCGTTGGCCGGTTGGTACTACTGGGCCAGCCCGTTTCGCCCGCTCAGCTTCCAGTCGATGCCGCTTGCTTGGCAGGTCGCCCCTCGCCTCGCTCGTTGGCCCCGCGTGCATGTTGCGCTCTGCCTCGCTCGCTAGGCTCCCGTGCGTTGCTCGCTCTCGCTGCCCACCTGTTGCCCGCGTTGACCTGCGCTCGCTGCCTGCTTCGTGACGCTGGGGTTGTTGGGTCCGGTAGTATCGGCCAACAATGGTACTACCGGCCTAGTCTGGGAAAAATGCCCCAATGGGCAGATTTTTGGCCCCCCTATTTAAGCCTTTCTCCCAATCCTTTTTTAATTGCTTCTTCTCCTCTTCTCTTCAAGCTTTTGCCCCATTGTTCTAATCTCTTTGAGCTTGATTTCTTTCTTCCCCTCCAATGATTCTTGACCATTTTTGAGAGGAAGTTTGAGGAGATCTAGATCTACAATTTGACCAAACCAAATCACCTCTCTATGAGTGAATCGTTGGGATCTAGATCTTGGGGGATTTTGTGTTCCCCTTTGATTCTTCCTCTCTTGTTCCCCCAATAGCTTTAGTAGCTTTGTTGGAACTTGAGAGTGAAGGATTGGATAATCTTTGTGGTGTTCTTGCCATTTGCATTAGGTGCATCGGTTTGAGTTCTCCCCGAAGGATTTGGTTGGTGAAATCAAGAAGCTTGTCCCTCTTGGGTTCTTAAAACCCTAGACGGTTGTCTGGCCTTTGTGGCAAGTTATTGGGGATTCAATTAAGTTGTGAAGCTCTCACCAATATTGAGGCCTTGGTGGCGATTATTGGGAGCCTCCAATTAAGTTGTGGAGATTGCCCCAATCTTGTACGGGTTTGGTGACCATCCTCAAGTGTCCCATAGTGGAACGGGTGCTTGCCGTGTGGTGGGTGCTCGGGAGAATAGGGTGAGACCTCTTGTGGTGTTGGCGGTCTTAGTACCGTCCACCCCTCTAATGAGACGTACTCCCTTGTTGGGAGGAACTCGGTAAAATATTGTCGTCCCTGCGTGCCCCGCTTATCTCTATACCCGAGCTCTTTACTTATGCACTTTACATTGTGATAGCTTTCGTGCTTGAAGTAATCTATCTTGCTATCACATTGTTGCTTGTCTTGCTTAGCATAATTTGTTGGTACACATAGGTGAACCTTAGTATATCTAGGCTTTGGGCTTGACAAAAGAAAACGCTAGTTTTATTCCACCATTGTTAAGCCAATCTCGTAAAAGTTTTAAACCGCCTATTCATCCCCTCCTCTAGGCGACATCCGTGATCTTTCATCGGGGTCTTGTCTCTAATGATCTGCATGGCCATATTGAGCGAGAACAACTAGACCAGGGTATCGTGCAGCCAGAATCCTTGCAACATGTCAAAGAGATCGGTATGCCGCACGTAGAAAATATCCCCGAGGGCTACTCCGACGAAGCCCGCCACATTTGGCACCTTAGCCTTGTAAACCAGGTACGACTAATCACTCTCTCAAATGCGGCGCTCCTCAACAAATAGACAACCATGATGAATACTACGCATATGCGAGTCTGCGACCGCGAGCATCAATTCACTGATCATCGATGTACCTGCCTCGTGCAGCCGCTTCCTAGGATTTTCTGCAGGGCCATCCTGAGCCCGGAAAGGCTTTGGATCCTGGATCGCACCCTTTGGCTTCCTTTTACGATCCTTCTTGACCTTTACAGCGTCATTGGCCACCGCTATCTCCTCACCGCCTGTCCTATGGAGGGTGCTGGGATGATCATAGGAGCTGGCCTCTAAGGCTCGGTGAAGGCAGCGGGTGGCGGCGTCTCCTGAATAGATGGGAAGAGACGCACTTGGCAAGTGGGTTTCGCTGAGGGTCCACGTGTTGGTTGGGGCTCGACAACTTTCTGCGTGAATAGCTAGTCTCCCTGTTGCTCATAGTCATCACCAAACCTTGTGTTCAAGAACTGGTCACTGAAGTTTTCATCAACTTTATCATCGTTGGTGGGATTCTGTGCCATATCAATGTATTCATGTGCTGGTTGTGCTGCCTTTGGGGTGGTGCCCCGGCCCTCCGTCCCCAAACGGATCTAGCTCTTCGGCCGTAGGAACATGTAGCCGAAGCCGGTACTGAGGATTGTCGGCTCGTCACTATCCCATCCATGAGGTTGAGAGGGAGGTTCCAAGCCCTCGTATCCCGGAAGCACCATACTGTATTTGACCCTAAGCACGTTGGGCGCCATTGGTTTACTGTGGAAGTTGCGGCTCGCCGGTTGAACGGTAGAACCCTTGGCAGCATCCTTCAACTCGTCGTTCATCCAATACAGTAGAGTGCAAGGAATGTCTTCCTGCGGAAGACATGTAGGCTGGTCGTTAGTAAAACAGGGAGAATGGAGATGAAGTCATCGGTTGAGCCTCCCAACTCTCGATTTAATTAGTTACCTTGAGGGCGTCGAGCTCGGCCAATGTCGAGGCACCACCGTCAACGTCGAGCGCACAAGTGGCGGAGTGGCTGCTTGCTGGCATGGTGTGGGCCAGCACTTTCAAACCTTCGGGCCCCACCGGAGGAGTCACCAACACCTCCAACGCTGCATTGTCCGATTGGGCGTTGGCGATGTTGGGAACCGGGCGCGACCCCCGTTTACCACTCTTCTTCCACTTGCGTACTGTTCGAAGTAGGCGGGAAGGATGGTTTTGAGTTTTTTGGGTCACTTGTGTCTGGACAGCCTGCGGGAAGGATGGTTTTGAGCTTTTTCGGTCACTTGTGTCTGGACAGCCCTCATAGCCTCCTTCAGCCTGCCGGGGAGGATGGTTTTGAGCTTTTTCGGTCACCTGTGTCTGGACAGCCCTCATAGCCTCCTTCACTGTATCTTGGAGCAGCTACAGAAACTTCTCAACTTGTTCCCTTGGGTGTTTTACATCGGCGGTTTCGGCCTTGCCGTTCCACGACAAGGTGCCATAGTATTCAGTGAGCTTGCTAGATCGTTACCTTTTCTTTTCAGACAAATGCAGACATTGCATACGGAACTCCATTTCCACGACCAAAAAAAAGGTACAAATGCCATTACTGCGAATAATAAATCCTATATGTAGATAGAAGATTTCTTTAGCAAGCAACATTAAACCAAACCAAACCACACACATCTACACTTATCAAGCATCAAACCTGTATACCAAACACCCAAAACGACCAAGAACTCGCTGCCTAGTAGGGCAAATTGCTGAAGAGTTAATGCTGCATACTAGCAATACATACTAAAGCAACAATGGATCAACTCAGTACTAATACTGCAGAAAGTCGAGGGTGGCAATCCAGAGTGGCGACTGAAAAAGTTTGAAGTGCATAACCCACAGGACATCAAACACTTAAGGCAAAATCTTCCAGACTCTTATACACTAAAACACACAACAGAGAGCCTTTTTCCCCGATCACATGAACAGGTTGGGCCTAGTCGCCTTGTAGGTGGTCTTGAGCTTCCTGGTGGGTGGCCTCACCTTCTGGAAGACCAGCGGGAACTTGATCTTGGCATTGTGGAACTGCTTGGTGTTGTCCCTCTTGCATAGCTTGAAGTGGACCGTGGCAGTCTTGATGATCTGGATGCAGGGGGACCTCACACGGTGGCGCGAGGCCATCTCCGTGTACATCTGATCCACGGCGCCATTCAGGGTCGTGTCACGGTACTCCTTGTACATGTTGTGGTAGCCGGTTCTGCTCTGGTAACGGAGCCAGATGCCAAAGTTCTTGATGGTGGTTGGGTTCTTCTCAAAGATCTGAGGGATGGACAACACGCTTAGGAGTAGAAAGGACAACAAAATGCAGCCATGCATGTACTGAGAAAGCATCATAAAGACAAAGCACAGTACAGCTTCTTTAAACACTTCTAAGTTTCCTATTCCACACATAGCATGAGTACAAAACACAATCATACCAAAGTTCGATAATACCACAGATAAGCAAAGCTTAACTTGCTACCACGACAAGAGTTGGTAACTAACTCATTAGGCTGCAGCAACATGGATTAGATAAAATGCAGACAAGAAACCAGTTGCAAATTAAGGAATCAGCAAAGCGACAGCTATAACAAATTTTCAAGGATGGGCAATATCTATGTCCACTCCATGCGATAAGTGAAATAATATTACCCCCAAACAAACAACCAAAATGCTCTTGATGCACTGACAGTTGCAGAAGTTGATTTGTGCAGCAAACATAGAACAAATATACACAAATAATGTAGCATATGAATGACGGCAGAAATGATGCTTCTCTCATATGAATAACGAAACATATAGGCATACTTGTTATCACATTAATGTTGGGCGCCC
The DNA here is from genome assembly GCA_910589775.1 of Avena eriantha. Classification (NCBI taxonomy): domain Eukaryota; kingdom Viridiplantae; phylum Streptophyta; class Magnoliopsida; order Poales; family Poaceae; genus Avena; species Avena eriantha. Next base: position 281,368,383 of record OU342746.1, on the reverse strand, counting down.
ATGTGCAAACCCTATACAGAAATCTACTCAATTCAAAAAGTATTGCAACATTACATGAGCAGACTGAATGGGACAATAACATTCTAAAATCGCAGAAGAAAGGCTCACCTGATCCTTAACAAATCTAACAACCAAGAACAGCAAGTACACTATACATCAAGTAATTATGGAGCAAACTATAGCTCCACACAATACCCTATTTCAGCAAAATCAGGGGTACATAGAAAACAATCCTAAGCATACAAATTAGGACGAGATCAACATACATGATCTAACACAAGGGGAACTGAAGACTTTGAGTGCAACATGCTAAACCATTAATCAGCAGAAATCACACAATCAATAACAACATATCGCCCTTGGTCAAGTTAGAACACTCCAAACCTCTCTATGGAGCAACGAACATCGAGCATATGTTAACCAAAAGTAAGATCAACGCACAAAACTCTCTTTTTCTATCAATGAATCGAAACGCAAGGCTTTTACGTTTTCACAAAAAAAAAAGATCAACATAGTAAAACATCGGATCTACTGCCAGCGGCAAACAAGTGGTACCTCGTTGATGGCGAGCATCTGCCCATTGGCCTTCTTCACTTTCTTGAGCTTCCTGAGGAAGTACCTGCGCACAAACACACAACCAGATGGAACCATCAGGAAACGCTCACGGCCACCATACGAACGCGCGAAGAAGAACATGACTCTGCAACTGCAGTTCGGGAGGGGACTGACCAGAACTTGGACTTGGCGCGGACCTCATTGGTGGCCCAGAGCTTCATGCGGTAGATCTTGGGCTGCTCATCGCCTGGGGTAGGCAGGGCGCGACCCACCACCTGGTACTGGTGGAACTGCGCGCATGACACAATGAAGAAACACAGAGAGAAACGCAGAGATCAGAAGAACGGAGGATCGAGGGCGCGGCGGATCAAGGGAACAGGAAGAAGACAACGACGGCGCTGGAGGGAAGCTTACCCTGTGGGCAACCATTTTGGCGAGCTCGAGACCGGAGGCGGAGGGACCTAAACCTGAGGAGGAGATGGCGGCCGACGGGGGAGAAGGCGGAGGCGTATGCGCAGGAGTGTTTATCTATGAGGGACGAGGAACCCTAACGGGCCGTGCTTCATGGGCTCTGTCTAGCACTCTTATTCATCAGTTTTCAGTGGGCTGCACGAGTTGGTCAGCCTCTTGGTTAATAGGCCGTTATACTTCCGTTTGTCAGCAGTTTACGTTTAATGTTTTTTTTAATACTTTGTGTCAGTTCTACGTGACGTACTAGTTTCTGCTCCCTCGGTTTCAAATCAAATTATAATACGGAGTATTATTTAGAGTAGCTAAATACCCGTGCGTTGCTACGGACGATAACAAAATGTCTATCTCATGCTTTTCTATCATTCGAGAATCATTGGGAGATCCCTCTGCGCCGGTGAGGATAATTTTTTTGGACTAGAATGAAATATTGCTTCATAAAAAATAAGCATACACTAGCACAAATACCCGTGCGTTGCTACGGGTTGGAGAATTTTATAATAGGATATAAAACAATTTCTTAATGGGAAGGACCTTTCTTGACAAGAGCTACCGTCGAGGATTATGCTCGCTTTTTTCTAGGGCCATGCTCAAAACAATTACAATGTCATGTCTCCTATAGGTTTATTGGTCTTTTCTAACAACATAAAGGCAAAACAAAATTAAATTTGATGTGTCTATGTTTATTTTATCTTCGACATCCCTTTGTGTTTACCCATTATACAAAAAAAAAGAGAAAAAATTGGAGGAAGAAAAATTCACGCCTATGTAGTCGTGTACTCTGCCTAGAAATAAATGAATTAGTTTTATATTTATTTGCATGTATTTAGACGCATTTACATATAGATACATATGCTATCAAACAAAGATGTGCAGAACATGCATGGATCAATCGTATCAGACTACTTAATCCATCTTTCACATCTCTGAGAAAACAAACCGAAAGCAAGGATTTTTTTTGTTGGTGTCTGTAGTTTTTGGAGGATAAAACTTTGAGAAATATTTCCTGGGCTTCTTCAATTGCAACCGTTTACTCAATCGCCTCACTATGTATACAAAATGTAAACAAATCAGCGATTTATTCAGGCTGATTTTACCTGTACCAAATGTAAACAAATCAACTCCTGGCAAAAAAATGTAAACAAATCAACGACTTATTCATGCTAGTTGTTTGGGGAGTAACATACGCCCGCATCTACCCAGAGCTAAAGAAGCAGTTAAGGAGAGCCACTGGAAGGAGGGATTCCAGGCCATTGTCAATCGTCATCAGCCTGCAATGAGAGGAGAGGTGCTCTAGCGAAATCCATAAGACCGACAGTACTTCTAGCAGTTCACGGCTTTGATTCAACTGCAAATCAGCTCTCAAGATGAAGGGTGGCAAGCACTAAAATCTTCTAAAGCCCCAAACCTGTCTTGTGCATTGCACCACGGATGTTCGGAGGTCCTGCATCTCTGGCCTCCGGCTCCTCCACCAGCTCTTATTCCGGCCAACGTTGCTCTTCCCATGCCGCCACGTGTACCTCTCCGGCTGCCCCATGTTGCTACAGTACATACAATTACATTTCCGCTCGGGAGACGTTTTTTCACTTGTTCAGTGGTCGCGAATCCTCGACATGGTCCCCTTTGCTCGTTCGCTCGTCGGTATCCTCCCGCTGCCCAGGTCGGCGCCTGGTCACCGCATGAGTTCCCCGCCACCGGTCCTTTCTCCTGCCTCCGCCGCGGGTCCCCGCCGGATTCCCCTGCGCAAGGTTGCTTCTACTTTGTTGGCCACCGAGCAATGGTCAGATCTTTCCGTTCTGTTCGAGAAGGTCGGTGAGGGAGATGGAAAGAAAAAAAAGACGAAGCGACATCCTGGAAGTTGAACCCGGTCACGAGCACCTCTTGGACTTTTTCTCCTGGAGCAATCTCCATCCTTGGAGAATGCACGCGCATTCAATGTCACTTGCAGCCGTACACAAATTTCAGCCGTGATTAGCTCAGCTGGCTCTCGGTGTTTCCCTACATCTCAGTCAGAATATTCATGGTTATACCCTTAAAATACGATAAATAAAAGGGCTAAAATGAAAATGGCCTCAGAGGATAAGATTTGTCTTCAGCCCAACAAGGCCGCGACCGTGCAATCCGGCACTATTCTTCCGCCGCCGGCTTTGACCCCCACCCGTCGATTCGTTTCGCTAGGCCCAACACTCCGGAACGACGCCCTCCTCGAGCACCACCTCCGCTGGTCCCGGCTTGGCCTGTGCCTTGCCTCACGCTCGGCCAGCACACACGCCTCCAGCACCTCCTCTCTCACATCGCCCGCGCCATGGCCGGCCCGAGCTAACCCCGGTCGTGTAGCCTCCTCTCGACCTCGGGCTCGTGGCCGTAGCTCCACAACCTCACAGGCAGGCCACCGCTCGGCCTTCCTCCTCGAGGCCTATCGATTCGTCCTCCTCCGCGTCGATCTCCGCCGCCCCCGCCCTCGCCTCCGGCCTTCTGCCTGCACCAAAGTTTCCAGCTCAGCTCGTCTCTGCTTGCTCCGCCGCCAGTGCTTGTTGATTTCTGAGGCGGCTGATTGCTATCAATTTATGAGCGTATATAAATTGGTGGAACTCCTTGCACGAGAGCAAGGTGGGACTATGTAGTAGCATGGAGTACAAAATATCCATCTATCTCATTTTACCAGCAAAAGGAAACATGTGCATGCTCACGGCCCATGCTCACGGCCCAAGCCCATCAGCGTGGGCTGCGACCGGGACGAAATAAATGAAACCAAGACGTTGCGATCGGATCGGAGACAGAATCCGGTCTCCGGTCTTTTTTTATTTACCAGTGTCATTGATCGTAATATATAATTTAGTGGAAGGGTAAAAGGGTCCAAAAAGAGTTAGACCGGAAGAAACAATCCGTCATTTATTATTAGGTATAGATATAGATTGAACAAACTCCGGTGAGTATGGCTATGGTGTGAGCTCGTTGTTCTCCGACAGTAGCAGAGGACCTGATTGTGTTTTTCATATCTTTTTTGCGGTGTTTTCTAAAAGAGGTAGGGACTAGACTGTAGTTGTTATCACTCTTGAGGTCCCTACTGTAAAATATACATGCACCGTTAAGAGGCATCCCTCCGCGGTGTTCTAAAAAAACAAACTCCAAACAAATACGTAAGTTCCACTACTAAATCATCATAAGCATAGTTACGATAGAAAAAGAAACAGACGTCCTCGTGCTCGTTCCTCTCAGCCGCCGCCTCCTCTCCTGACCTAGCCACAGCATCTCCGTCTCCTCCATAGATCGGTTCCCCCTCCTCCGGCCGGTCTCGTTGGCATCGGAGGGGTAGGGAACCCGATCTATGGGTGGAGTTTTTAGTAAAAGTAGTATTTTCAAGATTAGATTAGTGTTTTGGTTGTCATCATCTTAATGGAGATGGCATCGTCTACAATAAGTGATCTTCGGCATATCGTTCGACGACGAGATCTCTCTCCTGGCGTCAATGGTGGTGTTGAAAGATTAAGTTTCTATAGGTACAGTCTTTCAGATCTTCCTTCACCGGATCGATTTTGGACTTTTTCTCATGGTTGTCGCGAGGAGGATTATCCTCGCAATATTTGTCCCGGATGCTACATCCTCGACAGTGGTGATTCGTACTCTCGGTTTGCTAACGACGTCGATCAGGCTGTTCGGTTAATTTTCCCTAAAATACTTGTGTTGGATCTCTTGCCGATGTTGATTGATTACCCTAATGGTTGCGCGCGTGCACGTAGCCTTGGCACTGCAGCTAAAAAAATTATGAGAGAACCTTCATTGGTATTTACAGGTTATGGTTTGATATTTGTCAGTGTTTGGCTGCCTTCAGAAAAGTGCAAGATTATGTCTTGGAAGAAGAAAGAGATTGAAGACCTCGAAGATTTGCTAGTTTCTTTTAGACTTGTAATCGATGAAGTCAGCTTATGTATCTCTACCATGTACTATTTGCTGAATATAACGTGGTATTGATTGTCAAAAAAAATCATCATAAGCATTCCAACATATATTTAAGTTGACACTCATATAAATGATGAATTGTTATAATTTGAAGTTAATACTTGGGTTAAAAAAATTATGAGGAGGAGAACAAGACAGAGTTCAAGCAGTGTTGTTTCTTTTAGTTGCAACGGCTCCATAATAAAAAAAATTGGGTGCACAAACTTAAGAAAAAATAGTTATATGAATTAATCATCTTATTAGTTAAACCATTTTAGTTGTATAAATGTGTCCGATTATCCCCAAATTTAGTGACACACGCAATCACAACCATCGCCATGTTGCTTTCGCAGTGTCAGATCAACAGAAGCAAAAGCTCAGTGCGAAAACATCAGTTAAATATTGAATAAGTGAAAGCATTGATCCACTCCATCTAGAACTGATTTCATTGTATATTCCATGGATGCGGATGGTATAGGACAGGTACGAATTTGACTATACGCATTTACAACATTACAACGTTTTTCGCAGTACAATTGAGAACAAACAGAAAAATTGTCAAGGTCAGTTATCTCACTTTAGGTGCCGGGTACCCAACGAAGAAGCCTTTGTCCATCTGCTCCATCCACTGTGATGCCAAAACAGGTCATCAACAGAAATTTGATAGAAAAAGTTCAGAAGGCATCAACACTACTTTAGTATCATACTTGTTTGCAGGTAAAAAGGATACTTAAAGAATCGAAATTTAGCTTCGCCAAGCATTCCTTGCCGATCAAATCCTCGGTGGTACTCCTAGTTCCTCCATCACTCTATCACAGTTCAGTTGATCAAGTATTGTAACGTGGAGCACGACCAGAGCAAGCCGCAGTGATATCCAACTGACTAACTGAGCGAGACTTTTCACCTCTGTATACGTTAACAGATGATCGGCACCGGAGTGCAACGACAACGACATTGGAGAATAGAATGTTGATGACAAGACAACTTGATTCATTGGTGGCCTGCAGATCCAAGAGTTTAACCAGACAGGAGGCACGCATGCGGCTTAGAGCAAGTATAATAAGGTACAGTCAGCAGGCTATAAAGATTTAAATATTAGATTTGTGCTGAGTTGGATGAGAGAGAAGAGGAGAGAGAAGATGTGTTGACTGTAGGATAAGAGCCAGCTGCAGCACATGCTCCTAGGCACTTTGTGAGACTGTTAAGTGGACCATATGTTGAAAAAGTAGTACTCTTTTATAGCTAACTATTGTACATGTTGAATATAAGCTAGCTATAGATAACATGGCAAAGGCTTATAGCCAACAATTGACTCTACTATTGTTCTTGCTCTTAGATGTCAATAATATTGATGCTGACATTTGTGTGCCCAAGAAAATTAATGTGGCCAATCATGAACCTGCGTCCTTATCGTCGAGGAGGAGGGAGCTCCGGGCACAGCGGTGTGTCGACCATGGATGCGAAAGTCGACTCCAAACCTGACCCTCTAGGCTCCAATCGTCGTAGGCTGACCTTGGTGATCCCCAGCACGTCGCTGCTGTGCTAGCCCTGTCCGGCCATCGCGGCGCGCTCTCCGGGAGGGCACCAAGGTGCTGGTAAGCTGATGGCTACGTTGATGCTGCTGCGCGTGTGCCTCCCCCGACGACCTGCATGTTTCTAAAACCAAACCAAACCAAGTCGTCTCACGTGATGTGACGATAATGTGGAGGTTTAAAACGAAAGGCAAATTGTCGTATGGCATCAGGACTTGGAGAGTTGTAGTGGTATTGGACTGTGCGATCGGGAGAGCTGAGGAAGCACGAGGCGGACATGGGGCAGAGGAACGACGACGTACGGAGAGCTCGTGGACCGGCAATTCACTCTGGGGTGGCACGGCCCTAAATTCTTTCAAATTTAAGGGAAGTTTCGGGATGACATACCGACCATGAAGACTATAGGCTTTTAATAGTAAAGATATTTTATAAGACACATGCATCTAGATAAGGGCTAGAATTCGAGCGGCTCAACTTGCTCAAGCTCGTTAAAACAACGAGTTAGCTCGGCTCAGCTCGTTAACATACCTCTGAGACTCAAATTTAAAACTCAACTCGACTCGGTAACCTCGCGAATAGCTCACAAGTAGTTCGTTTAACTCTTTATTAGATGCGAACGTAAGGACACATAAAAAAGCTAGTAATTCTTCTACTAATTTAGTACTAAAACAATTATAGTCATTCTATAATTCCACGGAGGTAAGACACATGATAAATATATTGGCTATGTAACATTTTAGGTGTAAAAACAATAGCAATTTATCTATGAAAATTTCATACTTTGTATATGAATGAGTTTAACATACTCGTTTAGCTTGGTTGATCAAACAAGCACTAATCTAAAACTTAGTTCGGCTTGTTTGACACCAAGTTTGAGCTGAGTAACGAGTTACTCATTTAGCGTACGAGTTTTGAGTTTTAATTACAGCCATAATCTAGACGTTGATTATGTAACGAGTTACTTGTTTAGCTCGCCAGTCACGAGTTACTCCTTTACCACGCCACCGTTAGCTTGGACATAGCATGCTCATGCAAGATTACTTTGCGGAGATATACACAATGTTGAAACACTGATTAACGGTCAAGAGGGTGCCGCCTGACAGATCCAAAGCCAAGCAGTATAACAGAATGTTCTGTTTTATGGTTTACTTTTATCGATATGCCCGGCCGCCCCTGCTAGACCCTTAAAAACAATTTCTGTTGGCCTTTATCCGCGATATAAGGGCCACGTTTTAAAGGTTTTTTAGGTGTTTCCTATAGTTTCTCTTATTCTAACTTCATGATGTAGTTATCCCTCACCATTCCCAAAAAGACACAAAAATAGACAAACAAAGAACGGAAAAAATATCCATAGACGAGGGACGAGGTTTGCCATACCTCCAAGGCCCTAAGGTCACTAAAGACGGATCGGACCAATGTCATCACTGGGCGAAGGAACCCTAAATCGGTTTTTTCTTGACTACCGCCGCGATCGCCTCTATGCTTATGCTTACGTACTGGTTTGTCTACGGCTTAGCATTTGGCTTTGGCTTTGAATCGGCATAAGTAGGCATGGCATGTTAATCCCATTACTCTAAAAGAAAAGTCATTTTAATCCCATAAACTTTCCATTGCTAAACTTTTTGTACACTATAAATCAAAAGGAGCCTAGTAGAGTCCCCAAAATGACTTTAAATTCAAATCTCTAGAACAAATTGGAGTCCCAAATTTTCATCTCCCTCTCCCTTCTAACGAGAGTCCAAAAACGGCTGCTGCCGTTGGTTGAGGTAGCTGCCACCGAATCCGTGAGACGGCGCGGGCTAGGGGAACCCCATGGGCGGGGCTGTAAGGTGCCATACTGGTAATGGCCGGGGTCCTGGCTGTCATGCCCAAGCAAGTGGATTTGGGGATGAACTCAAGAAGAAGGGGAAATTGACTTGTAAGAATTTGGGGATCTAGGGTTGTGTTCTGTTAAGGACGAATATCCCGAGTATATTGTTATGTCGGAGACCATTGCATCAATTCAACATATGTTTATAGGGATGAGTTGCTGCTTATATAAGCTAGCAAGCGATAGTGAATGGTAACAATTCAGAGTAACAAAACTTAATAGTAAAGAGATCGGTGAACGCTAGTAGTTGTTGGATCACACTCGGTCCATCGTAGCCGTTTGTTAACTGACGGTGCTTGACTCGTTGTAGTTGTCTGTTAACTAACGCCATGAGCTTTCCTCAAGTTTTGTTTTAGGTTGTCCAATAACACTTTCCTGTCATTTCAGAATTCCTAGGCTTCTTTTGAGTTAAAATGACCAGCTACAGAAAAGTCATTGATTGATGGTGGAGGAAATCCATAGAGTGCTTGGAAGGGAGTAACTTGCAGAGAAGAGTGGAAAGATGTATTGTACTAGTATCCGGTCAGTGATGACCATCTAGTCCATTTTTAGGATCTGCAGATACCATGCATCTGAGGTAGTTTTCAACGCATTGATTTACTCTTTCGGTTTGACCATCAGATTGTGGGTGATAGGCGGAGTTGTATATTAAATGCACATCCGTAGCTTGGAAGATATCCTTACATAGTTTGCTTGTAAATATCCTATCCATATCAGACACTATAGCAATAGGAGGTCCATGCAACTTGAGTACATTATCAATGAAGGCTTCGGCAACTTTTTCCCTTAGATTTCTAACATATTGAACATTCTGAGACAAATTTCTCTACTAAGGTTTTTAACCCAGGCTAGTAGAATATTGTCTTGATTCTGTAGTAAGTTGCTTTCATACCAGAGTGACCCCCTATGGCATAAGAATGGAGGGTTGTTAACGATTTCTTCCTTAGTATCTCATTGTTCCCCACATAGATTTTTCCTTTATATCTTAGAATGCTAGCTTGCATAGTATATTTGATGTTGTTGGTGGGATCCAGGACTAGTTGCTCCAGAAGTGTTTTGCAATGTGCATATGTTGTATAGGATTGTTCCACTTCTGTAATTCAAGCAGGTGTAACAACAAAAATTGCCACTAGATCATAATGAATTGCTTTTCTTGATAGGGCATCTGCAACTACATTCTCCTTGCCTTTTTTTCCAAGGTGAAATCAAATTCTAATAGCATAAGCATTAATTTTTGTTGAATGTTATTCACCACTTTCTGATCTGTCATAAACTTGAGGCTTTCTTGATCTGTTATGATCACTAATCTATTACAAGGAAAGAGTGGTGCCACCTTTTTAGTGCTTCAATGATGGCTGGTGACTCTTTCTCATAAGTTGATAGGGAAACATTCCTAGGACATAGAGTGGAGATGTAATAAGCTATTGCTTTGCCCTCTTGCATCATGACAACACCAAGACCAGTACCTAAAGCATCTGTTTCCAAGATGAATGGCTTAGTGAAACTTGGCAGGCCCAAAACTGGAGCCGAGGTCATGGCTTTTTTAAGTTGTTGGAATGCCTTCTCATGTACTGTTTTCCTACCGAAGTACATATAGTGGCCTGGAAATTTGACAAAAATTCTTAACAAATCTCCTATAATAGTCACATAAACCAAGAAAACCCCTTAATTGGGTGACATATTTTGGAGTTGTCATTCCTTAATTGCTTTTATTTTGGTCGGATTAGTAGATATACCAATCTTGTTGATAATATGCCCTAGGTACTCCACATGATCACTTGCAAAGATGCATTTGGACAATTTGACTGAAAGTTTATGTTCCCTAATCAGTTTCAATGTTATTGCCAAATGTTCAGAGTGAGGCTGAGTATCTTGTTGTATATAAGAATATCATCAAAGAACACAAGGATGAACTTTCTCAAATGTGGTACAAATATTGTGTTCATGAGAGACTGGAATGTGCCAGGTGCATTAGACAGTCCAAAGGACATGACCACATATTCATAATGACCTGAATATGTTCCAAAAGAAATCTTGGCAATATCCTATTCATTCATCCTAATTTTATGATACCCAGATCTTAAGTCCAGCTTGGTGAAAATGGTGGCTCCACGTGATTCATCCAACATATCTTCTATCATGTGAATGGGGAATTTATTTTTCACAGTAATAACATTAAGCTTCCTGTAATCTACACATAGTCTCCAAGTTTTGTCCTTTTTCTTTACCAAAATAATTGGTGAAGCAAATGGGTTGATGCTTGGTCTTATGATCTTGGCCTCAATCAATTCTTGGATTTGCTTTTCAAGTTATTATTTGTGTTTGTGTGGAACCCTATATGGCCTTGTAGTTGGTGGGGGTGCATTTTCTTGCAGAGTAATCTGATGATCATAGGTTCTCTTAGGTGGTAGGCATGTAGGTGGGTTGAACACTGAAAACTGTTGGATGACAAGCTCAATCTCTGCAGGTATATCAGTTTGTTGTCTGATTGTGCATGAGGTGAATTACATAACCAGTGGCTCATTTTGCAAGTAATATGTCAACATCAGGAGCATCTATTTTCACTTCCTGTAATAAGGTGTCACAAGCAGGAATAGTCATCGGTATAATTCCATCCTTGATGATGTGGAGTGTTCGGTTCTTGTAATCAAATATAGGAGGACTATGTTTAGACAACCAATCATAGTCAACACTATATCATGGCCTAGAAAGTCCAGTATGCGAAATGTATTGCTGAATTCTTCATTTTCTATTGTGAAAGTAGTATCAGGAATATGAGATCCAGACCAAAGTGTTCCACCTCCTGCCACTTTGACTACTCTGGAATTGTCCTTGATAATACCATAGTTTGTTTGGAGGGCAAAATGTAAGTTCGTAAAGGTAGAAGAATTGCTAGTATCAATTAGAGCCACAACTTGTTTACCTCCAATGGTAAGTACTATGCAAATGGAGCTGACATTATCAGATAAATCTTGCTGAAATGTGCATGCACTGTGGTAATTGTGTTGGTTGAACATCTGGTAAAGGTTCATGCTTTGTTTCTTCTTCTTGTGCTATGCAAAATTGCTCTTGTTCCTCCCCAGCTAGCAGATTAATGATTGGGGCTTGATTACATTTGTGGCCTTGGAACCAATTATCTCCACATTGCCAACATTTATCTGGTTCTCTTGCTCTCTGTGATTGAACAGTTGGTTTTTGTTCCATTGTTTTCTTAGTGTTTGCACGATTTGTTTGATGATAATATTGCTTAGAACCTCCAGTAGAGAACTATGAGAAGGACTTCCTAGCTGGGTTTGCTAGTTTCGTATCCACATCTAACCAATAAGCCCATGTTAATGACTTTGGTCATAATGGGTGAAGCTAGTATTTGATGCTGGATTTGAATCCATTAACATAAGCAAACCATGCTTCAGAGAGGGAGTTGTTTGCGTCTTGGACATCTGCCATCAAGTCCTCAAACTGATATGTGTAGTCTGCTACTGACAATTTTTGTTTGAAACTGTTGAATCTTTTAGTCAAATCATAGGTTCCCACTAGGGAGAATCTATTTAGTATTTCTTCACAAAATTCGGGCCAACCAATTCGCCTCTTGAGCAGTGTGGAGAAGCGCAACCAGACATCTACACGACCAATGATATACAATTTACCTTATATTCTTCAGGGTCTCTTGCCATTTATAAGTACTTGTTGCATTGGCGTATCCAACCACCACGATTGGAACCATCGCACCTAGGAAAATCCATGCGAGGTCCTTTTGTGATTGCCTTTAGAAATTGGGTGCGTTTTTCTTGCTCAAATGTGCACACAAAACCTTCCTAGCCATGTCGCACATCCGGTGGTTGAAAATGGTGAAACACTGGTGTGTGTGGCGTACGAGGAGCGACCAGTTGCTCGGGATTAGAAGGGAACGGTTCATTAGAAATAGGATGACCAAAGACAAGTGGAGCAAACCTTGGTTTAGGGCTAACGTTAATTGGTGGAGGATGTTCTCTGTCAGCGAATTGACATTGCTGAGCAAGTTCTTTATTCCTGTAAGCACGACGTTGTGCTTCCTTAGATGTTTTAGGCATCGTGTTCTGTTGCTTGTTTTGGAATGTTGGTGAGCGTTGAATCTGTGTCGCAACTGCATCCCTATTTGTAAGAGGAGGCGCTGACGAAGTAGGCTGGCCACGTTGGAAAGATTGCAGTGCCGCAACCATAGATGTAAGTTCATGGCCCATAGTAGCCATGGACGATTGCATCCCACCCAAAATTGTATTGAAACTGTCTTGCTTGGAAGTAAGTTTCAAGACATCTTGTTTCATCATAGAGAGCTCACCTTGAATTTTACTTGTTACTTTTGTGTTGTTGAGCACATCGTCCTTGAGAGTTAGGATTTCCTGGAGATCCGACTCATCTATGCTCTTTTTTTCGGCGTCCTCACTGAGTACAGGAAATCAGGGGGGATTTTACGTAAACACGAGGTCAGCAACCTGACCCGAAACCTAACTCCTTCCGCTGCGCAAAGTGATCTCCTCCGATGGTACATGGAACAACGCCTAAGCCAGGATTTTACCACCACGTGAATTACCTAGGAAACCGCGTCGGACCGTCGATCTGTACCTGAATGTTTGCCACTGCCACCAAGCCGCCTCTGTCAACCATGTCAAGGAGAGGACGTACCCGTCACCTACGCCACCGTCGACTGCACACTGCTGTCGCGATATGGGGAACGAAGAGTGGGATTTTACAGGAGATCCCAACCGCTCCAGTTTTCCAAATCGAAAACACCTCAAATGATAGACTAGATTCTGATACCAATTGTCATGCCGAAGCAAGTGCATTTGGGGATGAACTCAAGAAGAAGGGGAAATTGACTCGTAAGAATCTAGGATCTAGGGTTGTATTCTATTAAGGACAAATATCCCGAGTATATTATTTGGTCAGAGACCATCACATCAATTCAACATATGTTTACAAGGACGAGCTGTTGTTTATATAAGCTAGCAAGTAACCGTGAATGGTAACAATTCAGAGTAACAATACTTAATAGTAAAGAGAGCGGTGAACGCTAGTAGCCGTTGGATCACGCTCGGTCCATCGTAGCCGTTTGTTAACTAATAGTGCTTGACTCTTATGGCAGGAGTAATGAGGGAAACTCCAACGCCCTCTCCCCATAAATTGGACAACTTTTTGTCTGTTTCGATCCGTTTGCTCGGGAGGAAGGACAAAAAGAGGACAACGTTCGACCCAACTTGCTGCGTGCCCCCAACAGTGTTTCCTGGCCCATACCAACAGAATGAAGGGGCCCACATGTCATAGTTAGCCAAATCTATACTATTACAAAGATTCACGTCGTTGGTCAACAGGGAAAATCCAGCTGCCGAGTTTTGGACTATTTTGCCCCTGGGACTTTGGGTAAACTACAGCTAATGCCACCGCCAAGTCAAATAGACGGACGGATTCGCTTATCTCTTCCTCTCATGAACGAATCTCCTCCTCCCTAGCCGCCATATTCCCCATCCATGTCTGCCTCCATCGCAGCGGTCGACTACCCTCCCTCCTGAGTGCCCCGCCTCTCTCAGGTCGGCGCTTCCCCAAGCTCTGCACCACCGCCGCCCATCTTGCCCTGCACGACGCCAGCTGGAGCTTCCCCTGCTCACCACCACGGTCGCATCATCTGCAGCGGCGGAGGAGGAGTTCACGCAGGAGCTGCTCCCTAACCGCAAGGTGCTGGAATGCTGGCCTACTTCCACTACTCGCCGTCTTTGCCCTCCTTTGGCTTCATGGCGGTGCTGGATGCGACAAGAGGGCGGCTGGACGTAGGCGCCCCTCCAGTCTAACCTCGACGGTCGGTGCAATGGCTTGACGAGGCCGCGGGGACGGCTCTGCCGCTCGGACCGGACACGGCGAGGCGGTTCTCTTGCCGTTTTGACCGGCCACGACGAGAAGGGAGGGGCTTATTTTCCAAATACTGAATTTTACTGAAGAAGACAACTCTACTGCTATGATGAAGACTTGTAATTACTGCCGAAGCGTACACATGAAAACATAGTAGTCTCTTGTATATTCTTGCTTGCAACGTGGATTCAGGTCCATGCAGTTAGTGACATCACTGGTTGATACATATGTTAAGTTGATTATATTCATAGACTCTATTCCTCTTGAGGATGGATAAATTCATTAGCAATCGGTATGTAGACTCTGTTCTTGCTGCTCCTTTTTAGGCACAAAATATGTCTATTGTTTAAAAGTCTCAATTACTTTTCTATGTACACCATATTATTTTCTAAATAAACTACGATATAATCGAAAGATGGAGGAATACCAGATTGATTTAAACAACATGGACTTGTTCTACTTGTAACTATGGGTAATCTATCCACATATACATGTATGTTATGTGTACCTTCTACAAAATGAGAGACATCTGTAGTGTCTTTACATTTGCTGGCTATATCTACATATTAGCATTATTAGCGATTTTTTCTTATTTCTTACATTAAAGTTTTGTAACCATTAGGACCCCTGATACTCAAGTTCCTTGACTACATGGAAATTGGCCATTAATCATACCTTAACGGGATTAATCAGGTAGTCCTACAACATGTTCTCCTCCAAAATTACAACAATGTTCTATTTTGACGAGTAAGAGTAAGCAAAGAGTAGTGCCACGCTGTGTCCTAAAGCACTTTTTCTCTAAAATAAGTTGATTGGTGTTTTCTCTTGCTAGAGATGCGTATAAAATATATCGTACAAATCAAGCCAAGTTTTTTAATGAACATCAGGCATTTCCGAATAATACTCGTGCGTTGCCACAAATGAATAAAATTGTTTGACCTCTTTTAAAAAGATGTCCCTTTCCCTCTATATTTCTATCCTATAACTATATGTTAGGCGTTCTATACTTATTCTTTTACATTGATACCAACTTCAAGACGATCTTCCAGTCAGTGAACTTCAAGAAATTAGTGATATATGCATGCATCTCAATGACTACATTAGCTGATCCGCAAGAACCTGACGGCATAACTTTTATTTGGGGCTCCTGAAAATTCACCTCAGATTTTAGTAACTATATGTTTGGTGGTTTGTCAGAGTTACTCTTTATGGATAGACTTGATGAATAAAAGAGAACCATGTTTCGGTCAATTATCGTCCCGTAGGCATTCAGCTAGTCATCATTGCCTAAAAAAACCGCCCCACCTCTCGATCCCCACCTCGACGCCACCAACCTCCCCTCCCTCGATCTCCTCCTCACACCGGCGCCCGCCTCGACCCTGGGAGCGGCCAGCGCCCTCGACCTCCTCCCTTCGCGAGCAAGCTCCCCCGCCCCTCGTCTGCATCCCGAGCTCCTCGCCGCCGCCGCCAAGCAACACCGCCTCCCCATGGCACTCGCCCGCGAGCTCCCCGGTGCCCCGAGCGCTCCCGGCCTCGCCGTGCGCCGCCTCATCGCGCCTCCTGCGCACGAGCTCACGAGCCCCGCCTCCATCGCCGTCCGCACCCCCTGCAGAACTGCACTTGGCCGCGCGACCGCTGCCGGGGTCCCGGCCTTGCGCCGCCCTCGAGCTAGCGGTCGAGCGGGGCCACCTGGAGGCTGAGCGGGATGGAGGGGAGAGGGCGAGCAAGACGGCGATGCGGCAGCGACCCGGTGGCCGACGGCGTGGTGGCGAAGGAGACGATCCATGGCGACGGTGGTGAGGAGTGGGGTGGGCAACCGTGCGACTGACAGGTGGGCCAGGGGCGGTCGCGGGACGGCACGCTCGGACGCGCGAACACGTCCGTTTCGGCCCAAACTGGGCCCAAGTTTGGGGAAAAAATGCGCCAGTCTGGCCCTAAATAGGACGTAATGAAATTTTGGGTGACCCGTTGGGAGCTGTGTGCGGACGGACGGAATAGGACGCGGCCCATCCGTTTGCGGGTTGTTGTTGGAGTTGCCCTGACACTGGCCCAGCGGGTGCGGCGGCTTCGACGGTGCGAGGGGGCCGGATGAGGAGTAGCCTGCCGCCGCCGGGTTCTCCGGGCCGCCTCCCAAGATCGATGAGCTAGCGCGCGGGGCGACTGGAGTCGGCGTGGCCGTTGGCAACCCGCCAGTTCGTGTCACCGGAGCCATCGGGCTTGGGGCATCCGCACGAACTCACGAAGGTCCTGTAGCCGCTGGACGCGGACGGCAACGTCTCAATCGGCAGGGTCCAGTCGCTAACTGCACTGCACGCGCTGTGGCCTGTGAGTCTCTGCTGCTAGTTCTTGTACAAATTTGTATTGTTTGCACTTTGCACAGATGGACCTAGCAACGAATGGTTAACCCTAGCCGGGTGTTGCTGTTAGAGAAATACAGTAGAATGCAATCGATGAACAAGGGCATGACTTCGGAACGTGGATTCAAATCTACACTTTTTAGCAAAGGCAATCAACTGTTGCCTGCTTAGGTTTGGTACAATCCTGCCGGTTAGTCACAATCTAGGACATTAGTACCGCTTCACAAATTATTAGGTTTGTTTCACTCCTTTTGCAAGTAGAGAAATACAGATTAGCAAGCAGTTAAAGAGCAGTGCCTTTGTCACACTCCAACTACTTGGCATCAGTAGCAGTAGAAAGTGGTAAACAGAGGCATGTGTTTTAGCCTTTCAGTTGGAGACACATGCCATTTCCCCTTGTCTTACTCATCTTAACTTACTACAGGAGTGTGAAAACCTTTTTTTTAAAGAATGCAACAATTTTCTAGCTGGGTTGCTAAAAAAGAAAGCTACTATGGATAATTGACTAATCGTGAATAAATTGATCTTCTGTTGTATTTACAGCAATCGTAATTGATCAGCTTGGATGATTATATCAAACACATTTATACTTTGCTGCTTCACTGGAGAAGCATTTGTGAAGTGAATGAGGTACTGCTACTGTAATACTTCATTCCTTTTTAACATTCTAAAAGAAAATTATGTTGGATATGCTGTTTCTGTTTTCTTTACTTGGCACTACTACAGAAGGTATAATTACGGAATTCTGTTAGCAAATTGTTATGTTTACACGAGTTTCAGAATAAATCCTGTATTTTGCTTGATGCTATATCACTTACAGTCTTAACATTGTTGTGCAATCCAGTTTGCCTAAATAGAAAAACCTTATGTCATTATCTCATAAATAGAACAAGTAATTCTAGTAACTACAAACATATTGAAGAAGCTTCTTTATGGTACAGTGAGTACCTTTCCACCAAAATGTACACCACATGATTAGAGTGGAACGGTAGATGGAACAGTGAGGCAGCGGATGCGCTGCTGACCATAGGAAGTGGAGCATGGCATGCGCATGGGCACGCAAAAAAAGAAAACTCTTTAAGATTGTCTGCTTGCAGTAGGAAACCTTAGTTGCAGGACAGTTTCATTGCTACCCAAACTGTTGAATGATCTGGATAGATGGAATATGTTTGATCCTAACAAAATCATCACCACGATTCCCCAATTTACCAAGAAAGGAGCTTGGCATGCCCACTAATCTCAACCTCTGCAGTGTAGCAAGTGACTGGAACCCAGCAGGAATAGCTATGAGCTTTGCACATGACATGATCCACACTTCCTGAACACATGGCATTGCTCCTTGAACAACATCCCACTCCTCCAGTTCACCAAGTTCAGTTATGATAAATATTTTCAGCTTTAAAAAACCTGAACAGCAGCATCTCATTACCTTCCCCTTGTATGCATTGTTCAGTTGGAGGAACAGCAGATTTGGCAATCGATCAAGAGCTCAACCGCAGCTTTGTAAGGTTGTGTAGTTGAGCAAACCAATCGGGCAATTTCTGCAAAGATCCAGCTAGGTGCAGCTTCTGTAGACATGAAGAAGGTTTCAACATTGCAAGGTCAAGTGGCGTGGTGCCATCACTAGGGAAGATTGATAGGTTTGATAGTTCCTTCATATTGTTCACAGACGAGCATAGCTCTTTGGCATCTTCATTATTTAAATCCTTTATAGAAAGCTTCTTCAGCTGGGTAAGGCTTGCAATCTCACAAATCACAGCTGTTCTTGCTTGCAAACCAGTTAATATCTGGAGTTTGTCAATCTGGGTAAGTCCTATAGGGACCAGAATGCTTTGGTCATCTTGTTTCATCTATAGATGTCGTAGATTTCTTAAACATTTGATTTGAAACGTGATTCTCTTTATCTGAGTCTTCCTGATATCAAGAGTTTGCAAGTGATAGAGATTGTGCAACGTTCTTGGGAGCTTTTTCAACTTTGTTCCCCTTAGTCCAAGGTACCTCAAGTGAAGTAAGCCTCCTATCTCTTTTGGAAGCTTTAGCACATTACCATCTTCAAAATCCAAAATTCTTACTAGACCAAAGCTCCTTGCAATAACATTGCAGTTGGTGCACTGTTGCTGAACATGAAAACTGATCGCAATATTTTCTTGCATTCATTACTGAATGATACATGAGGTGTCCGCAATGATACACGCCGAGCACTAACACTTGTACCTTTATCAGCGCAGACAATGGAAAATCTCTCATTTTCAGACAGCGAGATGGCAAGATCGTGAAGAAGATCATGAACTCTGCATGCTTTTACTCTCCCGCTGCTACTTGCTGTTGCCACTTCTATCATGCTTCTATTGATGAGCTCCATGAGGTATTTCTCTGCAGTAATTTCAAGCGTCTCATCAGCTTTTTGTTTCACAAATCCTTCGGCAATCCATAATCGAACCAGTTTCTTCCTGGAGATCTGTGAGTCATATGGGATGACAGAAAGCAGCATAAAACATGGCTTCAAAGGCTGTGGGAGGTCCCTATAACTTAAGAGGAGCGTCTGCTGAATTTCCATTTGACCGTCGCTTCGATCCTTCTGAATGCTTGCCAGGACACTCTTCCATTCCGCATCTGTTTGTTCTCTCCCAGACATCATACTCCCTGCAGCAGCAATTGCAAGTGGCAAACCGACACACTTCTTCACAATGTCCTTGGCTGTTTCCTTCAGACCATCCGGGCATATTCCATCTTGCAAGAATGCCTTTTTACAAAACAAACTTCAGGAATCTTCAAATGGCAATGGCTGAAGCCGATGCACATTGCTCTTTGCACCGACAATTGAGCCAGCAACGATGGCGTTACGGGTTGTCACAAGTACTCGACTCCTGCTGCAGTTTCTGGGCAGTACTAGCTTGATGATGTCCCAGAGCCCTCTGTCCCAGACATCATCAAACACAAGTAGAAACTTTTTATTGTCAAGGCCACTCAAGAGCAATTCTTGAAGCTGCTTCTCGCCGAGAGAGCTCACCTCCGCAGAAGGGATCCTCATCAGCCCCTTGACCATCTCACAGAGGACACCTCGTAGCTCCATCGTTTTTGACACATAGATCCACGAGCAGCTGTCAAAATGTTTCTTCACGTCTGGGTTGATGTACAACTTCTTGGCAAGTGTGGTCTTCCCAACACCTCCCATGCCGACCAAGGATGTGACACTTAGTTCCAAGCCTCCGTCCAAGATATGCTGAAGCAACTCATCCAGATCTCTGTTCAGGCCTACAACATCTCTGTCATGAACCATAGGACAAGAGGCTAAAAGACCATGAATCCATTTATCACTAGATTCTGTTGGTCTTTCAACTGCATACTCCAATCGGCGACGGGAGATGTCTCTCAGCTGAGCCCGGATGCGCCTGATCCGAGTTCCAACATCGTGCCATGACCTCAGCTTACCAAGAACACAACAACCTTTTACCTGGCTGGCGTCATCAAGCATGATATCCCTCATCTGGTCAATCCATGCTTCTGTGGCCACGCTGCCCTCAATGCTGCAAACCTCCATCTCGTGAAGGAAGAGCTGCATGATGTGGAGCTAATCACGGAGCCAGCCGACATCGCGGCCGATGGCCCAGAGGCGCCGGCCATGGTCGGTTACTCTGCTGCCAAGCAGGGAGCCTAAGCCATGGATCACAGAAGCAAGTACAGGTTCGGCCATGGAGATGCTGGTCTTCCTTCCTGTTGATGAAGGAAGGAAGGAAGGAGGAAACTCTGTCTGCAACTAGTTTTCTGTTAGAAAGTCGAGGTCAATGGGCGGTGCAGTACTGATTAGAAGATATTTTCAATTGCTTTATGTCAAACTGAGATCCTTGGGCCCACTGTCAGTTCCACCTCCAATCTGGCTCATCTATTCCATGATAAGGGCGTGCATAATTTCCCAGAAATTGATAAATAATTGCTTGGCCAGCTGGACAAATCTTAAGGCGACACATCAACTGCCTCGAC
The DNA here is from genome assembly GCA_910589775.1 of Avena eriantha. Taxonomy (NCBI): domain Eukaryota; kingdom Viridiplantae; phylum Streptophyta; class Magnoliopsida; order Poales; family Poaceae; genus Avena; species Avena eriantha. Next base: position 281,347,801 of record OU342746.1, on the reverse strand, counting down.
CCGGAGCTCGATATGGTCCACATGTTTCCTTTTTCTAGAGTAAGAAGCAAAAACACTCTTCACCTCTTTGCGGTAGTAGAACGGTTTAAATAAAACATGTTTATACTTTATACTATACATTTATGTGCATTCCTTTTCCTTTCGGGAAGTTACATTCTTACTGCTTTGAGTCTTTGACTTTGATGATATCTTTGTTAGGATGTTTTCAAGCACTTGACCAGCTTATGGGCCTGGTGTTCTGGAGCAGACACTTATGCACAAAGGACTTCTCCCGCTCAGCCTGCCAGCATGGGCTGAAAACTGGAGCCCCACTTTGGAATTTCGAGCATGTCTACCTAGGTCAGCCTTGGGTCGTGGCATCGTGCGTTGTGATCATCGTTGGGTTCAGAGTTGTTGATGGGTGGATCACTGGATTGGAGACCACCGACTCGATGTACTCCATAGTCCATACAGTGAAGCTTTCTAGTCCTAGTGTAATTCGCGTACTCTTGTAATTCTTCGTGTTGGAGTAGGACTGTAGGTGTATCATGTGTGAGGTTGGATCTGCTTATACCAACATTACTACAACGCCTTATGATTATATGTTAGTGCATACATATGATACTTCGATTGTGATGTCACAAACAGAACAATATTGTCTTGCTGATGGTCTGCTACCAACCGTTCGAGTTCAGATCCTCTCTCAGTGCACTTGCCAACCTTTCTGAGTTAAGATCTTAGTCATCAATCGACAGCAAGCATCCCAGTGCAGCATCAAACAGCAGAATGTTATTACCTGGCATCAAACAGCAGAATGTTTTGGCAAGTAAATTTAGCTTACCAAAACATCTTATATTCAGAAAGAGAGGGAGTAGAAAGGTGCAATTAAAATATCGGAATTGCTATTTCTCATACGCCTGAGAAATAACTATTTCTCAGTCACGTGTCTTTGTCATAGGATTTGCCCTACGATTCGCGCTGGTCCTGTGGTGTTTGCGCTGTGTCTTTTTACGTATGTGCAGCCAGAAGCTGAAGTAGGCCTGGTTTGTGTCTTTTTGTTGGTCGGGAAGCTGAAGCGGAAGGCCTGGTTTGTGTCTTTTTGTTGGTCGGGAAGCGGAAGCGGAAGTTCATATTGCAGCTTGGAATTGCTATGTGCTGCTCGTGCTGTATGGGTTTGTATGTTTGTGGGCTGGCGGCCCCTTTTTTTACTTCTCTGCTATTTTTGTCTCATGTTCAGTTTTTCTCTGCTTTTCTTTTTTTCCTTTTTTATTTAGCTGCTGTTTGTTTTTGAAAATCTATTTTTATGTTTTTGGATTTTTCGTTGATGTTTATGATTTTTCAAAAAATTCTTTTTAAGTTTTTTATTTTTGCCCATTATTATTTTTATGATTTTAGATGTTTGAGTTTTTTGTGCATGACTTTTTACATTTTTTGGATTTTATGTCGTCAATGAAGTTTTGTAAGTTCCATTCATTTTTTCTTGGTTAGCTCTTAATATCTAATGTAGTTTTTGCATCTTTTTTGATTGAACTGAGCTAGCCGCAATTTAATGTAAAAAATAGTTGTGAACATGTTTTGATTGATGTTTTGAAGTCGTTTTTATAAGTATGATGTGGCTAAACCTTCGGTTTTTTACAACTCGATTTTTTGTAGCTCACAATTGTTTTCAACTAGTGTTTTTAAATTCAATTTTGGACCCTAGTTGAAAGTAATATCGTGACCGAACATATTTCGATTTTAGTCATTTGCAATTTGCTTATAATTGAGAATGTATCAAGCTAGTCACAAGTTTGTTGCGACTGAACCATAGCCCTAGTTACAATTATGTTGCTACTAGTTTTTTTTTGGATTTGAGTCATTTTACAATTTGCTTGTAACTGAGCCAGTCGCAAACTTGGTGTGACTGAAACCATAGTTGCAACTATTTTGTGACTGATTATACTTTTGGATTTGAGTCATGTTGCAATTTTCCTTGTAATTGAGAACCCCTGAACTAGTTGCAAGTATGTTGTGACTAGGAATTTTTGGATTTGAGTCATTGGTATCTTTGCTTGCAACGGAGAACGCCCCGAGCCAGTTGCAAGTATGTTGTGACTAGGTTTTTATGGATTTGAGTCATTTGCATGTTGCTTGTAACCAAGAACACCCCGTTCCAGTCGCAAGTATGTTGCGATTGAACCATATTGAATTGGAGTCATTTTTGCAACTTGCTTGTAACTGATATTGTACCGAGCCAGTCGCAAGCATGGTGTGACTGAAAACCATAGTTGCAATCATGTCGTGACCGAATATACTTGGATTTCAGTCATTCGCATCTTGCTTGTAACTGAGGATGTACTGAGCCAGTCGCAAGTATGGTGTGACTGAAACCCTAGTTGCAACTATGTCGCAACTGAATATACTTAGATTTGAGTAATTTGCAATTTGCTTATAACCGAGAACGCCCCGAACCACTCGCAAATATGTTGTGACTAGGAATTTTTGAATTCGAGTCATTTGCATCTTGCTTTGTAAAAATGTACCGAACCAATCACAAGTATGTTGTGATTGAATCATAACACTAGTTCCAATTATGTTGCTATTTTTTTTAATTTGAGTCATTTTTGTAACTTGCTTGTAACAGAGAATGTACCGAACCAATCGCAAGTATACCGTGACTGAAACCCTAGTTACAACAATGTTGCGACTGAATATACTTAGATGTGAGTCATTTGTAACTTTCTTATAACCGGGAATGTACCGAGCTAGTCGCAAGTATGTTGCGACTGAACGATCAACCCTAGTTGCAACTACGTCGTTACTTTTTTTTTCCGATTTTGAGTCATTTGCAAGTTGCTTGTAATTGAAAATGTACCGAGTCAATCACAAGTATGGTGTGACTGAAACCCTAGTAACAACTATGTCGCGACTGAATATACTTGGATTTGAGTCATTTATAACTTGCTTGTAACCGGGAACGTACTGTGCTACTCGCAAGTATGTTGTACCTGAAACACTAGTTACAACTATGTCGCGACTGAATATATTTTGGATTTTGAGTCATTTGTAACTTGCTTGTAACCGGAAATGTACCGAGCTAGTTGCAAGTATGTTGCTACTAAACCCTAAACACTAGCTCAATTATGTTTGTTACTGTTGTTTTTATTTGAGTCATTTCCAACTTGCTTGTAATTGAGAATATACCGAGCCAGTCACAAGTATATTGTCAGCGAGGTTGCAACTAGAAAAATTATTTCTAGTTGTTGCATTTTCGTCACAATTAGTGTCACCGAGTAGTTGCAAGTAGGTTGCAACTGAGTTTTCTACTTGCAAATAGACTGCAACTGAGAATCTATGTTCCAGACCACTGGATTTCCGCCATGATTATAGTTTGCAGTTACACGTGAGCTGCAACTAAATTTTTTCCTATATTTGTAGAGTCTTTTATTTATTTTCCTTTGAAAGCATGTTTTTTCTTGTGGAGGTCTCGGCTATGAACTCGGTAGCTCGAACAGAATATTTTTCTGACATGAGATTATTTTTGATATTTTTTGTTGTATAAAGAGATGCGCGTACAAAAATATAACAATTCGTGTACATTGATTGAGCTGAAGCTGAACTAGCACGTGTTGGTTGTGGGCTATAGAGAGAATGTTGATTATCAAATTAATGGTCGATGTCTCTCATGGTCCAACATGGAGTGGTACCTCGTAAGGCCCAACGGAAGCTTGTTTGATCATTAAGTTGCTGTTATTTTCGGAACATGCCGCATTCGTATACGGTTATCTTAGCTAATTGATCGGCAGTAACAAAAATAGCTGAAAAAATTAACGGGGTAATGCCATGCGACTGAGAAATAGTTATTTCTCATGCGCCTGATACGTAGGCGTGCCCTTAAAATATGCTTTTACTATACATGCATGTTCTTTTTTAGGAAGCTATATATAGTTTAAGAATGAGTATTTTCGAGAAATTGTATTTGGCTCCCGAACACCAGTGCTCTCTCTTCATTTAAAAAATTAAAAGTCATATTTTCTAGGTTTTAAAAATATCTGAAAATAATTTTGGACATAATCAATGCTGTATCCCATAACCATGTAAAATCGTGACGTGAAATTCTTTGTATTTTGGACTAAACAAGACAAAAATCTGATAAAATTTGAGGATTTGAAATGATACTTGTACAGATCTACATTGTTATTATTTTTTGTATAGCTTAGAATACAAAGTATTTGAAATTGATTTTTTGCACGTTTGTGGGATAAATCATGGGCTACATCAAGAATTATTTAAAACATTTTTGAACTAACAAATATGATTTTGATTTATTTTTTAAAATAACAAGATAGCACTGGAGCTCGGGAGCCAAAAAAAATCCCCACTCAGTATTTTCAGAACATTTTCTTAAATGTTTTCAAGCACTGGAGCATCTTATGGGCCTAATGACTGGGCTGACTGGGCTGCAGCAGCTACTAATGCACAAAGGACTTCCTCCCAGCATGGGCTGAGAAGTGGATCGCTACATTGGAATTTCCAGTGCTCCCTGGGTCGAACGTTTTTTTTTAAAGAACGCGTGCACTTTATTAATCACCCAATAACGTCAGTACAAATTGTTTCCGGAATACACTTCGTGGGAACACCACGCCACACACTAGACATAGAAAACTCACTAGAACGAGCTGATTGATGCGCAGTAACATTCTGATATCGCTGGGGGGCTTAAAAGTGTTTTTTTTTTGGCAAGGATTGTCTTGTTGATGGTTGGGATTGTCTTATTGATGGTCCATAGTCCTAACGTAATTCTCAATTTCTCACCTTTTGTAATTCTTCGTGTATTATGCGTGAGGTGTGATCTCCTCACAGTACCAACACATCTCGGTTAGTGCTTGCTTTAGACAGTGGATATGATGAGCTTATTGATCAATCAACAGGTAATTAGGATGAGAGTATACTACGAGATAATTTACTGCCAATTGATGTTGAGCGATTTTTTAAATTTCCGTGAGCGAACATCTGATTGAAGATTTCGTTGCTTGGCAATTTACCAAGAACTATTGCTTCTCTTGCATATATCTAGAATGGGATCATCAATTTGGTGCGTAGGTGCGGAGAGGTGACGGACATGGGTCTTCGGTGGTAAACTCTGTCTGACACATTCTATGGAAGTTGCAGCTCCCGAGCAAAGTTAAAATCTTCTTATGGAGGGCACTAATCTTCTTATGAAGCTGGTAAAAGGGTTTTACAAGATTAACGTAGATGCCTCATATCACATGGATGGCTCAGTTGCAACAGGAGTAGTACTTTGTGATTCTATGGGGAAGCTGTTACGGGTTTTTACTGCCCGCTCAATAATCTATTATCTGCTGCAACAACTGAAGCAATGACCCTATTAAAAGGTCTTGAGTTCCTTGAAAATAAGGGGTGTACAAAGGTGATAATTGAATCAGAGTCTGTAGCTATTCCAATGTTGCAATGGTGCAACTGAGGTATGGAATCTATATTCAACTATCTTAATTTTTTGGAGGCAAGTACAATCAATGGCAAGCCCAGGAACGACCAAAGGAGGGGGCTAACTTATGAGATGTCGAAACTTTTGCTATATAATGATGAAAATCGTATGATTGCACAGTACATAATAAGCTACAGAATCACTAATAGTCTCCAAATAAATCTATAATAATGAAAGAACATAGTGAAAATCCATTCTCGCTCGAAAATTACCAATAAAGGTCCAATCCACCACACTATATCATCATGAGCACTTGAGATTGTAAGCATCTGCATGTGAAGTAGTATATACTAGATGGACCCAGCGTGCTCTGCTGCGCCGTCCTCTGCTAACGACGTTTAAATTTTATGTCGGGAGTGTCCGTCCGATGATGAATTAATGGTTTCGATTTTGGAGCAACGCATCAGCAACAAACCTAGCTGAACCCTGAGCAACAATAATATGAGTACGCACATGATGACAAGCAGCCGATGTGCCTGGCGGCGCAACATAATCACCATTGGATAACCCGAATACCGCAGAACAGAAAACGCAAACATCAATATAACAACAAGCAAGATACACGAAGAAATGAAACAAGATAGCCTATTAGACAACTTTAAATAGCGAAAAGAAACTCCCAGCACGCTTCCAACCGTGCTGGCCTCACGCCAGCTGCTTGATATCCATCCAAGGAATCAACAAACAGACGACCCTAGCCACACTAGCCCCAAACCCGCCATGTTAAGAACACAGACAAAATTTAGAACATACTAAGAAAATCAACGCACTCGCCGGAGCACTAACGACATGCGCACACCACACTCACAATGACACACGCCACATTCACAATGATAGGAACAAGCCCGTCAAACGAACGACAAATAATTGATCTAAGTAGTCCTAGCCCCGTGCAACCCAGCCACACACGCACACTACCCAAAACAGCAGCAACAACAAACCAATCAAAGAAATAGTCCATGAGATACGTCCCAGCAATCCCCAAATCCACACTAACAACACAATACATCCACGCACTATCACCAAGTCCCGGCCAATGGCTGCACCGATGACCAGCACATATGCACAACACAAACACACTCATATATTGAACACGCTCACCGTCGGAGCCAACCCCCACAACATAGAAGAAAAATACGGAGCGAGGGAAACAAACACAAGCAAGCATGGTGTCCGAGCATAGAGCCCTCCCTGACCGACAAAGCAAAGGAGGCGAGGAAGCAGGAGGTCGCCAAAACAAATTGAAACCACCAGCATAGCAAGAAGAGCAGAAGAAAGACCGACACGACAATCGAAGAAACTGCAAAGCGACCCCGCACCTAAATTATAAATCCTAGTTCCACCAATGGGCTGCGCGCCACTATGGTTGGGCACTTGATGATGACAGAAAAACATAAGTGAGTGAGTTGTCAACCATAAAAAGAGAGATATGTAAATAGTTTAAAAAAGGATCGAGTCATTGGTTGGACCAGAAAAAACCGGAACCAACAACTCAGGTAGTTTCTCAAGCGCAACGGATTGTTCTCACCACCAGAATGGGATAAGATGCTCGAACCGGACATTATTGTGGTTTCGTCAGTTGGACCAAAAAACCTTGGAACCAATAGGCAGTTTCTCAAGCGTAGCGGATAGTTACTGTCACCAAAATGGGATAAGATGTTCGAACCAGATAATATTGGGGCAAACTGGCTAGTAAATCGGAGCGTTCGAACTGGGTCATGGAACTCGCGACCGAGAAAAATACATGCGTTTAGCCAGATTTTGAACCCACGCATAGAGAAAACCCAAATTATGGCTAATAATTAACTTGCCTCTACTATGTCCATGCCAACTCGAATTATCTCAAACTATTTTACTTTTTTTTAGATATATTAATCCATGAACTTATTAACCGTACCGGTTATATTTGTGTGACCAAGCAGCGACCCGATGAACCAGCAACCTAACTGATTTACTCACCGGTTTAGTCTTTTCAACTAAATATGGATAGGTGGGTCCGCATGTAGATGTGGTGTCACAGTTTGGTTGGAAGAGCTTAGGAGTAAGGAGAGGCTACCAATTCTAGGGAGCTTAGTTCTTGTAAGGATATTATAAGTTTATAACTTGTACAAATGATGATATGAACAGTAAAGTCGTAAAAACAAAAATAGCACACAGATCTAACAATATTTTTGGGAAATTGTCATGCACGTTTCTTGTAACCTTGAAATGTCTTCACACCATTTTCAATGTTAGTTGCAAGAATTTCTCTCTGTACATAGAATACCATGTTATTATTCATCCATCCATCATTCCTTTTATTTATGAATCCATCCAAAAACTAATATCTTGCGAGTGTCTGAACAAAAACTAGTTAGCCTCTAGCAGTAACTAAATAGATGAAAAAACTCAAGTGGCACAAAATTGTTTAGAAAAATTACCGGTGGAAAGGTCAAATCAAGGGGAAACAGGGAAGGATCGAACTAGACCGTGTGGAGTTAGTATGGTGTGCCTTTTTCTTTGTTGGATCATTGGTGCGTGTCAGAATTCAGGACACGAGGACATGGAGAACTATAAATCAGAAAGGGGAAACCACGCTGCACCGAGAGCGTAAAGGGGAAATGTCAGGCACTGACGAAGAACCAAGCTGAAGACCGAAAAGCGTTGTTGCTGATGTAGTCGTACCGAAGCCAACCTCGAGGTCGTGTTGAAGTCCTGACAACTCCTATGCCTCCAACAACTTCTAGTGGCCCAAGTGTTGCACCTCATAGGGAGTTACACACGTCCGATATCTGACGATGACTTCCACTTCTCCGATCCAATAGCAGTTGCGGAAGTAGAGCTTCTAGATCCGAATCCTGCAGCGCGACGGCGCTCTGCTGTGAAGAAGACTCCTCCTCGCGCGATCCTAACTTGGGACCATGGTCACGGGAGAGAGAATCAACTGGAGGTCTCCCCAAGAAAGAGGAAACCTTTTATTGATTTCTTTGTTGCTTTTTCGGATTGGTTCGGAAGCAGTTTCAGAATGGCTCGGATGTCATCTCAGACACGGTCGGACGCATGTTCGAACGGTCCAACCATATGACTGCAAGCCTTCCCCCGGAACTCAAGTCGGACAAGGTCGGATGAGATCTCAGACACGTGTATTTTCATCCAACTTGACAGATTCTTGTGCAACAGCCACATTTGGAGGCCCATATAAAAAGCCTTCTCCTACCTTGGAAAGGGCATGCTTTTTTTACATCCCTTTGAGCCCCCCTCCTTTCTTGAGCTTCAATCCTTTGATGCCTCCACATCCCCCCACTCAATCTTGCAAATCTTTGAGGAAAAAGAGAGAGGAACCCCAGATCTACATTTCCATCCAAACAAAAGTTCAATCGCCACCTTGAGTAAGCTTGGTCTTGTTACTTTTGGGTTTGTGGGGAAACCTAGACGGTTGGTGTTGCCTTGTGAGCATTCGGTATGTGGATTGCTATCAAGGAGTTTGTAAAGGTGCGAGGATCCCCTTAAAATCCCGTTAGTAGAAAGAGCTCCCTCTAAGTTTGTGGAACTCAAGGGTTCTCACTTGGTTTGGAGAGCTCATGGAGAAGAAGGCTTGATCTAGTTCAAGGATCATGTGGAGTTTGTTTGCCATGGCTTCTCCAACGGAGAGTAGAGTCCCCCCAAGGACTTGTACTTCAGGATACATCACTGTGTCTTCGCTTCCTCTACTTTCGGTTATTTCTATCCTTGCCTTTACTTATTGTATCTTGTATCCAGCTTATTCCTTGCCATCATATAGGATTGTTCACCTAGTTGTTTTAGGCTCACTTTTATTTATCCGCAACTATCCCTAAAAACAACAAAATTGGTTAAAATTTGTAGTCGCCTATTCACCCCCCTCTAAGCGCCCTCTTTGATCCTTCAATTGGTATCAGAGCAAAGATTCTCTTGTTGTTAGGGTTCACCGCCTAGAGATTAAAGATGAGCCCTGAGGAAATGGAAGAAAGAATTAAGAAACTCACCACGATGGTGGAGTTGTTGACTAGCAAGCTCGCGGGTGCGAAAGAGAAGTTATCTCTTGCTCCAAATGTTTTTATTTAGAAGATTCCTCTTGTGGATAAGGATGACAGCTCTTCGGCTAAATCCAATCCCAAGGCGACTCTTCCGGATTACAAAAATGCGAACTATAGCTATGAAACGGCTTCCCAAAGTGTTCATTTGCATAACACTAGGCTTGCACCTACTCTGTCTAACTGCAACTATGCTATATGGAAAGGTCAAATGTAAGACCATTTTTGTGGACTTAACTTTGGATTGTGGAGAATTATTTGCTCAGGTTTTGTAGAACCAAAGGATATGGAACAGATGAATCCTCAAGAAATTGTTTCGCATCAACTCAACATGCAAGCAAAGTCCATTCTCTGCAAGAACATGTTGATGAGCACTACATCCGCGCAAGCCTTTGCACCACCGCCAAAGAAATATGGGGTACCCTCAAGAAGATTCATGAGGGAGATGAAAGCATCAAGGGATCCAACTTCGAGAAGCTAAGCATGAAGTTTGATACCTTCTCCATGAGGATGGATGAGACCCCCGAGCAAGTGTATGTATGGTTGAATGATCTTGTGATCAAGTTGAAGAGCATGAAGAGTGGAGTCTCATGGTTAGAGGATCATGAGGTTGTCAAGAAATTCCTTAGAGTGATTATGTTTACCCATGAAGAAATTACTTTCCAAATTCATCGAAGTCCCGATTTCAAGACTCTCACCCCCGATGAAGTTTTCTCAATATTCAAGACCCATCGTGCAATGGGTTCCTAAGGTCAAGGTTTGATCTTATTTTGTAGGAATATGCCGCCGGTGAAGCAAAATGGGTGATCAATAGTGGTTTCTCAAACCATATGACTGGGGACAAGAACATATCCCATAATCTCGGGAAGAACACAACATCAACCAAAGGCATTGTATTTGGTGACAACAAAAGTGGAGAGGTATTGGGCTTGGGAAAAATAGTTATATCTCATGATCTCTCTATGGAGAATGTTATGCTTGTTCAAACCTTGAGCTACAATCTTATTTCCGTTTATCAACTTGGTACTATGGGTTACAATTGCATATTTTATGATATAGATGTGGTTGTCTTTAGAAGGGACAACTTCCGTATCATACTCAAAGGCTATGTTGAGGATAAGCTTCGTGTAGCGGATTTATCCCAACATAAGGCAGATCTTGGCATTTGCTTAATGGCTAAATCTGACAAGGGTTGGTTATGGCATCGGAGGCTTGGCCATGTGAGTATGAGGAGGTTGAATGATCTTTAAAGAGACGATCATGTAGTTGGGCTAACAAATATTACCTTTGATAAGAATAGGGAATGTTTCTCATGTAATGCCAGAAAGCAAGTTGGATCACCTCACATTCCCATCGCACAGATCACTACCTCAAGACCATTGGAGCTTCTTCACATTGTTTTGGACTCCTTTTCTCCCCAATACAACTGCTCCAAGAATTGTGTCCATTAGTTCCATCATCTGTCCCGATCCTGGTGAAAACAGACATAAAATGTGCGCGCGAGCACCGTAAAATACCAAGATCCTACATCTAAAATGCAAAATAATAATATAAAACATGATGCGAATATGCACTCATCAACTTCCCTAAGCTTAGACTCTTGCTCGTCCTGAGCAAGTTTAGCTTAATGGATGTGATCCCCATATTCATGAAGCTGAGTCGATAAAATAAATGAGGCAGTTGCAACATGTGTTTATCATATACGATACATAGGAATAATTTCACGAATAGTACCTTACTCGAACCATATGAATAGTATTAGGAGGCTTACACACCTTAGTGATCAATAGTTCATAAAAGATGAATCTCAACATAATGTAAAAGTATCCGGTTCAACCGAATGAGTTGGTGAGGTAGTCCCAAGTGTTTTAGTATTAACATGTTCACTTGGGATTCAAAATCTCAAAAGTGTCTCTTTGTCATACTACAATATAGTGGTGTATGCCTATTTGCTCTTTGCACATTCACTCTTTTTCTTATTTCTTTTCCTCTCTTTTGTTATATGCTCACACTTTTGTTTAAGTGCTATGCAAAGGAGCTAGCCATACATTCCACTTCATGTAGGAATTCAAAGTTTAACGATCTCAATTATCAAATTCCAATTGTATATGAAGCATTCTTATGACTTGAAGATTCTACCTCGACTTGTTCTCACTCTATTTTTGATAGCACTCTTTATTTTCCTTTGTTCAAGGTTTCTTTTTCAACTCAACCGGTTAGATAATTTTTCTTTCTTTGTAAATCAAACCATGTACTTACAACATATTGACCAAATTATCTTTATATGTTCCATTAATACCAATGGTGTGGAAGACTCCTATTGCTATCATCAAGTGCTAGTAAAATTATACTCAAGCCATTCATATATCTAATAAGACAAACACAAACTCAAAGTTGCTCCATATATAATAATAAACTCGAAATTTCATAAAAGGGATCGACTATTCCTGAAGGGAATTCTAATGATGCAAACTTTATTTCTAGTTTGAACTAATGCAAAACAAAATAGTGATATAAAACTTGTAAGATAGATTACAAGATCTTTAAAGATCTCCCCAAGCTTGGAATCAAGCCAAGCGGGATCGAGTAACTCCTTGTTGGTACCTATTCCTCCTCCTGGGTAGGAAGAGTGTTGCCCTCTTCTTTGGTGTTGCTATCTTTAACTATGCTTGCAAAGCGGATGCTAAGCTCGGCCATGTCGTATTGAAGCTTCAACATTTTCTTCTTGAGGAATTTCTTCTCATCTGTCAATTAAAAAATAGTTTTGATTAAGAACTCAACTCTACCATCGATGTCATCGACATTTTTCTCAAGGTCTTTGCTCATCATCCAGTAGGAGTCAATCCCTTCTCCAATTGTTTCAACACATGCCTTCGAAGCTTTCTCCAACTCATAAATCTTATCATGAATCTCATCTTGCCGCACCTTTTTAGGTTTAAGAGGTGATGGACCAAGAGGAGGTTTATAATAGGATCCTATGTTGTGACGATAGGGATTATGGAGATACTGATCCTTGTTCTTTCCCTGCTAAGCTTGCCTCATCATCTCCATCCGTTGCGGGAACATGTCCTCCCAATTTGGGAGAGGCTTGATCTCTAGGCTGGATGGTGATGATGATCCTTTAGGCTCTACTTCTTCGATCCTCTTCACGGGTTCCTCTTCTTTCTTCTTCTAGATCTTGTTGACATGGAAGGGCTGCATGGCTTTGCTGCATAGAGGTTGTTAGGGGGCTTGTATAGGGATGGCGAGGATTTTTCAAGGCTGGAGGTTGTAGCTCTGCGAAAACTTAATGAAAAAGGTTAGATGCAATCCGGTTTAAAAGGGGAGGTCAAAAACCCTAGCCACGTTTCGTAACGAGCAACTATACGGGCGCGACCCGTATAGATCCCGCCGTATAGTTATGAACCGACTATAGATTACATCTACAGTGGAACCAACTATACGGCCGTAACTACACGGGCATGAATTTTATTCCCGCCGTATAGTTGGTCGTTAAACTCTCTGTACTTCGAATATTTTTTTTGGAGATGGGTCGATATCTATACGACCGCAACTATATGGGCGGAATTTTTATTCCTGCCGTATAGTTGGTCGTTAATCTATCAGTACTTAGGAAATATTTTCGTCAAAGGCATCAGTATCTATACGACGGCAACTATACAGGCGGAATTTTAATTCCCGCAGTATAGTTGGTCGTTAAACTATCAGTACCTTTCGTGGACGGAAGGGGTGATGACAAAACAACTATACGACCGCAGCTATATGGCTGGAATTTTTATTCCTACTGTATAGTTGGTCGTTAAACCTTCTGTGTCCACCAAAAAAATTCCTGCTTCTCCCAGGACTCTTTATTATTCTAAAACTTAACAAAATATCAAGTTTTGACAGAAAAATAGCAGCTTAAATTTTTGACCAATTTTGGCATTATCAATCTTCCTTCTTCTTTGCTTAGAGTTTCAATATGTTCCTCTTTTAACACAAGCTTATAAAAACTTTTGAAACTTACTCAAGCCTTTACCTTGCATGGGTTGCCTCCCATGAAGTGCTCTTTTATGGTCAATAGCTTGACCGTAGTGTTGCTTATTTCGTCCAGAGTCTATTTTTCTTAAAGCTGCCATCCCTTGCATATTTTTTCTCAATCAACTCTTCTGGGGTGATCACTTTTATGGTGATTGCACTTATATCTTCTTTTACTCGATAATGCTTCAAGTGTTGTCCATTCACCACCCATGCAAGAGAGGGTGTCTTTCCTTTGAGCTTCACTGCTCCTGATGAATAAGCTTCTTCAACTATATAGGGACCTTCCCACTTCGATCTGAGCTTCCCTGGAAACAACTTAAGACGAGAATTATAGAGCAACACTTTTTCTCCACTTTTAAAGGTCTTATTCTCTATTTTTATATCATGCCATCTTTTCACTTTTTCCTTAAACAACCTAGAATTTTCATAGGCCTCACTTCTAAACTCATCTAAAGCATGAATATCTAATAGACGCTTTTCTCCTGCTTCTTTAAGATCATAATTTAGGTTCTTGATTGCCCAAAAAGCTTTGTGTTCTAATTCTAAAGATAAATGGCATGCCTTACCGTACACCATCTTATAAGGTGTCATACCCATTGGATTTTTAAACGCAGTATGGTATGCCCATAGAGTGTCATTTAGCTTGTATAACCAATCTTTCCTTGATTTATCCACCGTCTTCTCAAGTATGGTCTTTAATTCTCTATTAGAGAGTTCCCCTTGACCACTTGTTTGAGGATGATATGGTGAAGCAACACAGTGAGTTACTCCATATTTGCTGAGGATTTTCCTGAAAGTCCATTTCATAAAATGAGAGCCACCATCAGTGATTAAAAATCTAGGAACTCCAAACCTGGGGAATATGATATCCTTGATCATCTTCACGGAGGTGGCTGCATTTGCATGACTTTTTGGAATAGCTTCAACCCATTTGGTAACATAATCAAAAGCAACAAGAATATGAGTATAACCATTTGATTCAATAAAAGGTCCCATGTAATCCATTCCCCATACATCAAAGGGTTCTATTATGAGACTATAATTCATTGCCATTTATTGTCTCCTACCTATATTACCTCTTCTTTGGCAAGCATCGCAGTATTCCACATACCTATGTGCGTCCTTGAGCAAGGTGGGCCAATAGAATCCGGATTGAAGTACCTTTGCTACAGTTTGCTTACCTGCATGATGTCCTCCATACGGACTGTCATGACAAGCTTTCAATATTGCATTCATTTCATGATTAGGAACACACTTCCGAATCATTCCGTCGGGTCCATGACGATATAGATACGGATCATCCCAAAAGTAATATTTAAGATCATTAAAGAATTTCATCATTTGATTTCTTGTCATACCGGGAGGTATAAATTTTGTTGCAAGATAATTAGCATAATCTGCATACCATGGATCAACAACTTCAACATTTGCTAAATATTCTCCTAGAAATGATTCATTTATAAGTACGGGGTTAGTAATTATTCCCTCCATCCTAGAGAGATGATCTGCTACCGGATTATCTTTACCCCTCCTATCTACTATTTGTAAATCATATTCTTGTAGTAACAAAACCCACCTAATCAACATGGGCTTCTCATCCTTTTTCACAAGGAGGTGACGCAAAGATTGGTGATCCATTGAATTATTACCTTAGAATTAATGATGTAGGATCTAAATTTGTCACAAGCAAAGATTATAGCTAGAAACACTTTTTCTATAATAGCGTAATGTTTATGAATCTTATTAAGAGGTCTACTAGCGGAATAAATAACATTTAAATTCTTTACGTCTCGCTGTCCCAACACAGCCCCTAAGGCATAGTCAATAGCATCACACATGATTTTGAAAGGTTCATCCCATTTTGGAGATTGCATGATAGGTGCTGAAACTAATTTATTCTTAAGGTTCTCAAAAGCTACAATGCAGTCATGATCTAAGTAAAATGGAGTTTATTTATCCAGAAGGTTGGTGAGAGGCATAGCTATTTTTGCAAAATCTTTTATAAAATGCTTATAAAACCCTGCATGTCCTAGAAATTTTTTTAAGTTTTTAATGTCCTGAGGTATTGGAAGATTTTCTATAGCATTTATATTAGTTTTATCAATTTCTATTCCCTTCTCCAAAACCTTATGTTCGAAAACTTTACCTTTTCTTTCCATGAAACGGCATTGTTCCCAATTCAAAACCAAATTTGATTGCCTACATCTCTTCAAAACTTTGGTTAGATTGTAGAGGCAATTATCAAAGGTTGTTCCACGAACAACAAAATCATTTGTTAGAACTTCCATAGTCTTCTCAATAAAATCATCAAAGATTTTTAGAACACATTCTTGAAAAGTTGTTGTTGTGTTACATAAGCCAAACGGAATTAATTTATAAGCATATGTGCCATAAGGGCAAGTGAAAGTTGTTTTATCTTGATCTTCCGGTTGTATGATAATTTGAGAATATCCATAATAACCATCAAGAAAGTAGAAATAATAATTATTAACTAAGTCTTTCTAAAAATTTATCCATGAATGGTATATGTTTATGATTTTTCTGTGTCTCTCGGTTTAGCTTCCTAAAATCAATACACATATGATATCCTACAACCGGCCTTATAGGAACTAGCTCACCATCCTCATTCATAGCATCATCAATACCACCTTGTCTTGGTATGCAATGAGCTGGGCTAACCCATTTACTGTCAGAGATAGGATATATTATGCCAGAATCTAATAAGCGTATAACCTCTTTTCTTACTACTTCCTTCATTTTCGGATTAAGTCTTCTTTGCGTATCCACTACAGGTCCAGCATCATCAAGCATGGTAATCTTATGTGTTACTATAGATGGATCTATTCCTTAAATATCACTTAGAGTATATCCAAAGGCTTCATGATGCTTAACCAAGACCAAAAGGAGTTTATTTGTTTCATTTTGTGTGATAAATTTTTGCTAATAATAATAGAACATTTATTTTCATTATCTAAAAACTCATACCTCATATCGTTTGGAAGTTTTTTCAATTCAATTGGTGGAGGTTCTTCATCTCCTTTTCTAACCAATTCTTCATAGTCATGTGGATTTTGTGCTTCTGGAACTGAATCAAGGTAATCATCCATGTCTTCTCTCTCCTTAGCATCTAACGCTTCCTCCCAATTAATTAGGCTCCTCTATAATTCATCTTGTGGAGTACTAAAATGAATTGCGGCTAGCTCGGAAATTGTTTTCTCTTCCTTGATATCTTCCACTTTATATGGCCTCTTCGTTAGTTTGGCAAAGTGGAATGCCATTTCCTCTTCTCCAAACATCAGTGAAATAGTCTCCTTATTATCAACTCGAGCTTTGGTTATGGAAACAAAAGGCCTACCTAAAAGAATAGGACAAAAAGAATCTCGAGGCATATCAACAATATGAAAATCAAGGGGGTACATGAGTGATCCAATAAAGACATAGATATTTCCGATTACACCTTCTAGTTTTATATTGGTCCTATTAGACAATTTAATAGTAGTGTCTACCGGTTCCACATCTAGATTATTTAAATTGTAGCGAAGTTCTTCATAAAGTGACGAAGGCATAATATTTATAGTGGAAATCGGCTCACAAATTCCGTACAAGAAAGTTTCTCCACAATATATAGGATTCATAGGTTTAGAAGTTTCATTACCCAATACCTTACCTTCGATAAACTCTGTGGTTTCACGGTTCAGCATAACCACTTCATCATCCACTATTCGTGCTTCCATAAGATCCTTTAACATAATATTATTTATATTGGTAGCTTCAGGATTCTTTTCTGGTTTCTTCAGTCTTTTCTTTATTTGTTCTTCCTCTTTTTGCCTTTTCTTGATGATCTCTTGAATAGGTACTGAGGAGAATTCTTCCATTAGTGCTCTTGCACGCTTCTTCTCTTTGAGGGGTTTGCGTGGTTCCCATTCTGTCGGTACCTACAAATGTCCTGCATAACTCTCAATAATTTTCTTTACTAAGTAAGAATCAATACCGAGGGTTTTAATCATTGCACCAGTCCTTTCATCTGCACGGAAATTGTTCACGCAAGCATATTCTGTTGGGGATATACTTTCCGGGTATCCTCACTATGCCTCAGTGACCAGGGTGACCCACTTCGGGTTAGAGCTTTGCTTCACGGGCGGCCCAGTCAGGGAGAAGAGACGGAGTCCAGTCCTACTATGGGAAGGACCAGAAGACTTACCGACATAGGCCCATAGTATTACTTGTAGTTCAAGATGTACTCTGTAACCAACTCTTAGTCATAGCCGGATAGGTCTCTCGTGTAAACCCTAGGCCGGATATCTATATAAGCCGTCCTAGGGAGAGCCTTTAGGGCACGAGACCTAACTCTCACAATAGTCTACAATCTCAACTCGCACAAGCGAAACCCTTGTAACCCATATTCGGCTCTGCCATATTACTGGATTGCTAGCAGGAGTAGGATCCGTTCAAAGCCGGCGGATTCGAACCTGGGTAAACTTGTGTTCTCACCGTCCCGGAATACCGAACGTCTCACATACCTCTCTTCCACACGCCTCGAGGACCCCCTCATGGCGTACTTGGCATCAATCTGATGACAGTTGGCGCCCACCATGGGGCAAGTGAGCTTCGGATCTGCGTTCCGAGCAGAATCTGCAAGAATTAGAATGGTCAAAACCATCACCATCAGTCGCATCCTCTACACCAGCGATGTCCCTCTCATCATTCTCGACGAGACCTGGATCCCGGCTAGGAAGGTCGTGACTGCTTACACCATCATGTCTTTTGGTGAGATCGATGTTTACATCGGTTTTGCTGAACCTACCCCATCCACCCCAGCAGTGATGATAGAGACAGAAGAAAATTTTGGGTCCCCTTTGTCCACGGAGGCGCCAGAGTTCCAAATCTCAGAAATCACTAATCCCACCCAACCCGCACCCGTTGCGGAGATAGTGGAGAAAGCTGAACCTGAAGCAGATCTTGCAGTGCAAGTCGAGTCTGGAGTGGATCTCCCTAGCGAGGTCGAATCCCAGATCGATCCACCTGCGAAGGTCAAAATCCGGGAAGAGCAAGAAAACAACTCTGATTCCGGCTCTGATAGTACCGGAACTGATAAACCCTTCATGAGATATACGTTGAGGCTCATGATGATGCAAGACGCAAGCGTGGATGAAATTCTTGAGACCATCATGTGTTTAGAGGAAGCCGACCGCGGGAGCCGCAACTATCTTAGGAGGCACGCGTCGCACTTTGTCGGATATGTTGGGTCCGAATCCGGCTCTGTCGATGCTGGAGACAATGAAGATTGTGGAGAATTATTTGCTCAGGTTTTGTAGAACCAAAGGATATGGAACAGATGAATCCTCAAGAAATTGTTTCGCATCAACTCAACATGCAAGCAAAGTCCATTCTCTGCAAGAACATGTTGATGAGCACTACATCCGCGCAAGCCTTTGCACCACCGCCAAAGAAATATGGGGTACCCTCAAGAAGATTCATGAGGGAGATGAAAGCATCAAGGGATCCAACTTCGAGAAGCTAAGCATGAAGTTTGATACCTTCTCCATGAGGATGGATGAGACCCCCGAGCAAGTGTATGTATGGTTGAATGATCTTGTGATCAAGTTGAAGAGCATGAAGAGTGGAGTCTCATGGTTAGAGGATCATGAGGTTGTCAAGAAATTCCTTAGAGTGATTATGTTTACCCATGAAGAAATTACTTTCCAAATTCATCGAAGTCCCGATTTCAAGACTCTCACCCCCGATGAAGTTTTCTCAATATTCAAGACCCATCGTGCAATGGGTTCCTAAGGTCAAGGTTTGATCTTATTTTGTAGGAATATGCCGCCGGTGAAGCAAAATGGGTGATCAATAGTGGTTTCTCAAACCATATGACTGGGGACAAGAACATATCCCATAATCTCGGGAAGAACACAACATCAACCAAAGGCATTGTATTTGGTGACAACAAAAGTGGAGAGGTATTGGGCTTGGGAAAAATAGTTATATCTCATGATCTCTCTATGGAGAATGTTATGCTTGTTCAAACCTTGAGCTACAATCTTATTTCCGTTTATCAACTTGGTACTATGGGTTACAATTGCATATTTTATGATATAGATGTGGTTGTCTTTAGAAGGGACAACTTCCGTATCATACTCAAAGGCTATGTTGAGGATAAGCTTCGTGTAGCGGATTTATCCCAACATAAGGCAGATCTTGGCATTTGCTTAATGGCTAAATCTGACAAGGGTTGGTTATGGCATCGGAGGCTTGGCCATGTGAGTATGAGGAGGTTGAATGATCTTTAAAGAGACGATCATGTAGTTGGGCTAACAAATATTACCTTTGATAAGAATAGGGAATGTTTCTCATGTAATGCCAGAAAGCAAGTTGGATCACCTCACATTCCCATCGCACAGATCACTACCTCAAGACCATTGGAGCTTCTTCACATTGTTTTGGACTCCTTTTCTCCCCAATACAACTGCTCCAAGAATTGTGTCCATTAGTTCCATCATCTGTCCCGATCCTGGTGAAAACAGACATAAAATGTGCGCGCGAGCACCGTAAAATACCAAGATCCTACATCTAAAATGCAAAATAATAATATAAAACATGATGCGAATATGCACTCATCAACTTCCCTAAGCTTAGACTCTTGCTCGTCCTGAGCAAGTTTAGCTTAATGGATGTGATCCCCATATTCATGAAGCTGAGTCGATAAAATAAATGAGGCAGTTGCAACATGTGTTTATCATATACGATACATAGGAATAATTTCACGAATAGTACCTTACTCGAACCATATGAATAGTATTAGGAGGCTTACACACCTTAGTGATCAATAGTTCATAAAAGATGAATCTCAACATAATGTAAAAGTATCCGGTTCAACCGAATGAGTTGGTGAGGTAGTCCCAAGTGTTTTAGTATTAACATGTTCACTTGGGATTCAAAATCTCAAAAGTGTCTCTTTGTCATACTACAATATAGTGGTGTATGCCTATTTGCTCTTTGCACATTCACTCTTTTTCTTATTTCTTTTCCTCTCTTTTGTTATATGCTCACACTTTTGTTTAAGTGCTATGCAAAGGAGCTAGCCATACATTCCACTTCATGTAGGAATTCAAAGTTTAACGATCTCAATTATCAAATTCCAATTGTATATGAAGCATTCTTATGACTTGAAGATTCTACCTCGACTTGTTCTCACTCTATTTTTGATAGCACTCTTTATTTTCCTTTGTTCAAGGTTTCTTTTTCAACTCAACCGGTTAGATAATTTTTCTTTCTTTGTAAATCAAACCATGTACTTACAACATATTGACCAAATTATCTTTATATGTTCCATTAATACCAATGGTGTGGAAGACTCCTATTGCTATCATCAAGTGCTAGTAAAATTATACTCAAGCCATTCATATATCTAATAAGACAAACACAAACTCAAAGTTGCTCCATATATAATAATAAACTCGAAATTTCATAAAAGGGATCGACTATTCCTGAAGGGAATTCTAATGATGCAAACTTTATTTCTAGTTTGAACTAATGCAAAACAAAATAGTGATATAAAACTTGTAAGATAGATTACAAGATCTTTAAAGATCTCCCCAAGCTTGGAATCAAGCCAAGCGGGATCGAGTAACTCCTTGTTGGTACCTATTCCTCCTCCTGGGTAGGAAGAGTGTTGCCCTCTTCTTTGGTGTTGCTATCTTTAACTATGCTTGCAAAGCGGATGCTAAGCTCGGCCATGTCGTATTGAAGCTTCAACATTTTCTTCTTGAGGAATTTCTTCTCATCTGTCAATTAAAAAATAGTTTTGATTAAGAACTCAACTCTACCATCGATGTCATCGACATTTTTCTCAAGGTCTTTGCTCATCATCCAGTAGGAGTCAATCCCTTCTCCAATTGTTTCAACACATGCCTTCGAAGCTTTCTCCAACTCATAAATCTTATCATGAATCTCATCTTGCCGCACCTTTTTAGGTTTAAGAGGTGATGGACCAAGAGGAGGTTTATAATAGGATCCTATGTTGTGACGATAGGGATTATGGAGATACTGATCCTTGTTCTTTCCCTGCTAAGCTTGCCTCATCATCTCCATCCGTTGCGGGAACATGTCCTCCCAATTTGGGAGAGGCTTGATCTCTAGGCTGGATGGTGATGATGATCCTTTAGGCTCTACTTCTTCGATCCTCTTCACGGGTTCCTCTTCTTTCTTCTTCTAGATCTTGTTGACATGGAAGGGCTGCATGGCTTTGCTGCATAGAGGTTGTTAGGGGGCTTGTATAGGGATGGCGAGGATTTTTCAAGGCTGGAGGTTGTAGCTCTGCGAAAACTTAATGAAAAAGGTTAGATGCAATCCGGTTTAAAAGGGGAGGTCAAAAACCCTAGCCACGTTTCGTAACGAGCAACTATACGGGCGCGACCCGTATAGATCCCGCCGTATAGTTATGAACCGACTATAGATTACATCTACAGTGGAACCAACTATACGGCCGTAACTACACGGGCATGAATTTTATTCCCGCCGTATAGTTGGTCGTTAAACTCTCTGTACTTCGAATATTTTTTTTGGAGATGGGTCGATATCTATACGACCGCAACTATATGGGCGGAATTTTTATTCCTGCCGTATAGTTGGTCGTTAATCTATCAGTACTTAGGAAATATTTTCGTCAAAGGCATCAGTATCTATACGACGGCAACTATACAGGCGGAATTTTAATTCCCGCAGTATAGTTGGTCGTTAAACTATCAGTACCTTTCGTGGACGGAAGGGGTGATGACAAAACAACTATACGACCGCAGCTATATGGCTGGAATTTTTATTCCTACTGTATAGTTGGTCGTTAAACCTTCTGTGTCCACCAAAAAAATTCCTGCTTCTCCCAGGACTCTTTATTATTCTAAAACTTAACAAAATATCAAGTTTTGACAGAAAAATAGCAGCTTAAATTTTTGACCAATTTTGGCATTATCAATCTTCCTTCTTCTTTGCTTAGAGTTTCAATATGTTCCTCTTTTAACACAAGCTTATAAAAACTTTTGAAACTTACTCAAGCCTTTACCTTGCATGGGTTGCCTCCCATGAAGTGCTCTTTTATGGTCAATAGCTTGACCGTAGTGTTGCTTATTTCGTCCAGAGTCTATTTTTCTTAAAGCTGCCATCCCTTGCATATTTTTTCTCAATCAACTCTTCTGGGGTGATCACTTTTATGGTGATTGCACTTATATCTTCTTTTACTCGATAATGCTTCAAGTGTTGTCCATTCACCACCCATGCAAGAGAGGGTGTCTTTCCTTTGAGCTTCACTGCTCCTGATGAATAAGCTTCTTCAACTATATAGGGACCTTCCCACTTCGATCTGAGCTTCCCTGGAAACAACTTAAGACGAGAATTATAGAGCAACACTTTTTCTCCACTTTTAAAGGTCTTATTCTCTATTTTTATATCATGCCATCTTTTCACTTTTTCCTTAAACAACCTAGAATTTTCATAGGCCTCACTTCTAAACTCATCTAAAGCATGAATATCTAATAGACGCTTTTCTCCTGCTTCTTTAAGATCATAATTTAGGTTCTTGATTGCCCAAAAAGCTTTGTGTTCTAATTCTAAAGATAAATGGCATGCCTTACCGTACACCATCTTATAAGGTGTCATACCCATTGGATTTTTAAACGCAGTATGGTATGCCCATAGAGTGTCATTTAGCTTGTATAACCAATCTTTCCTTGATTTATCCACCGTCTTCTCAAGTATGGTCTTTAATTCTCTATTAGAGAGTTCCCCTTGACCACTTGTTTGAGGATGATATGGTGAAGCAACACAGTGAGTTACTCCATATTTGCTGAGGATTTTCCTGAAAGTCCATTTCATAAAATGAGAGCCACCATCAGTGATTAAAAATCTAGGAACTCCAAACCTGGGGAATATGATATCCTTGATCATCTTCACGGAGGTGGCTGCATTTGCATGACTTTTTGGAATAGCTTCAACCCATTTGGTAACATAATCAAAAGCAACAAGAATATGAGTATAACCATTTGATTCAATAAAAGGTCCCATGTAATCCATTCCCCATACATCAAAGGGTTCTATTATGAGACTATAATTCATTGCCATTTATTGTCTCCTACCTATATTACCTCTTCTTTGGCAAGCATCGCAGTATTCCACATACCTATGTGCGTCCTTGAGCAAGGTGGGCCAATAGAATCCGGATTGAAGTACCTTTGCTACAGTTTGCTTACCTGCATGATGTCCTCCATACGGACTGTCATGACAAGCTTTCAATATTGCATTCATTTCATGATTAGGAACACACTTCCGAATCATTCCGTCGGGTCCATGACGATATAGATACGGATCATCCCAAAAGTAATATTTAAGATCATTAAAGAATTTCATCATTTGATTTCTTGTCATACCGGGAGGTATAAATTTTGTTGCAAGATAATTAGCATAATCTGCATACCATGGATCAACAACTTCAACATTTGCTAAATATTCTCCTAGAAATGATTCATTTATAAGTACGGGGTTAGTAATTATTCCCTCCATCCTAGAGAGATGATCTGCTACCGGATTATCTTTACCCCTCCTATCTACTATTTGTAAATCATATTCTTGTAGTAACAAAACCCACCTAATCAACATGGGCTTCTCATCCTTTTTCACAAGGAGGTGACGCAAAGATTGGTGATCCATTGAATTATTACCTTAGAATTAATGATGTAGGATCTAAATTTGTCACAAGCAAAGATTATAGCTAGAAACACTTTTTCTATAATAGCGTAATGTTTATGAATCTTATTAAGAGGTCTACTAGCGGAATAAATAACATTTAAATTCTTTACGTCTCGCTGTCCCAACACAGCCCCTAAGGCATAGTCAATAGCATCACACATGATTTTGAAAGGTTCATCCCATTTTGGAGATTGCATGATAGGTGCTGAAACTAATTTATTCTTAAGGTTCTCAAAAGCTACAATGCAGTCATGATCTAAGTAAAATGGAGTTTATTTATCCAGAAGGTTGGTGAGAGGCATAGCTATTTTTGCAAAATCTTTTATAAAATGCTTATAAAACCCTGCATGTCCTAGAAATTTTTTTAAGTTTTTAATGTCCTGAGGTATTGGAAGATTTTCTATAGCATTTATATTAGTTTTATCAATTTCTATTCCCTTCTCCAAAACCTTATGTTCGAAAACTTTACCTTTTCTTTCCATGAAACGGCATTGTTCCCAATTCAAAACCAAATTTGATTGCCTACATCTCTTCAAAACTTTGGTTAGATTGTAGAGGCAATTATCAAAGGTTGTTCCACGAACAACAAAATCATTTGTTAGAACTTCCATAGTCTTCTCAATAAAATCATCAAAGATTTTTAGAACACATTCTTGAAAAGTTGTTGTTGTGTTACATAAGCCAAACGGAATTAATTTATAAGCATATGTGCCATAAGGGCAAGTGAAAGTTGTTTTATCTTGATCTTCCGGTTGTATGATAATTTGAGAATATCCATAATAACCATCAAGAAAGTAGAAATAATAATTATTAACTAAGTCTTTCTAAAAATTTATCCATGAATGGTATATGTTTATGATTTTTCTGTGTCTCTCGGTTTAGCTTCCTAAAATCAATACACATATGATATCCTACAACCGGCCTTATAGGAACTAGCTCACCATCCTCATTCATAGCATCATCAATACCACCTTGTCTTGGTATGCAATGAGCTGGGCTAACCCATTTACTGTCAGAGATAGGATATATTATGCCAGAATCTAATAAGCGTATAACCTCTTTTCTTACTACTTCCTTCATTTTCGGATTAAGTCTTCTTTGCGTATCCACTACAGGTCCAGCATCATCAAGCATGGTAATCTTATGTGTTACTATAGATGGATCTATTCCTTAAATATCACTTAGAGTATATCCAAAGGCTTCATGATGCTTAACCAAGACCAAAAGGAGTTTATTTGTTTCATTTTGTGTGATAAATTTTTGCTAATAATAATAGAACATTTATTTTCATTATCTAAAAACTCATACCTCATATCGTTTGGAAGTTTTTTCAATTCAATTGGTGGAGGTTCTTCATCTCCTTTTCTAACCAATTCTTCATAGTCATGTGGATTTTGTGCTTCTGGAACTGAATCAAGGTAATCATCCATGTCTTCTCTCTCCTTAGCATCTAACGCTTCCTCCCAATTAATTAGGCTCCTCTATAATTCATCTTGTGGAGTACTAAAATGAATTGCGGCTAGCTCGGAAATTGTTTTCTCTTCCTTGATATCTTCCACTTTATATGGCCTCTTCGTTAGTTTGGCAAAGTGGAATGCCATTTCCTCTTCTCCAAACATCAGTGAAATAGTCTCCTTATTATCAACTCGAGCTTTGGTTATGGAAACAAAAGGCCTACCTAAAAGAATAGGACAAAAAGAATCTCGAGGCATATCAACAATATGAAAATCAAGGGGGTACATGAGTGATCCAATAAAGACATAGATATTTCCGATTACACCTTCTAGTTTTATATTGGTCCTATTAGACAATTTAATAGTAGTGTCTACCGGTTCCACATCTAGATTATTTAAATTGTAGCGAAGTTCTTCATAAAGTGACGAAGGCATAATATTTATAGTGGAAATCGGCTCACAAATTCCGTACAAGAAAGTTTCTCCACAATATATAGGATTCATAGGTTTAGAAGTTTCATTACCCAATACCTTACCTTCGATAAACTCTGTGGTTTCACGGTTCAGCATAACCACTTCATCATCCACTATTCGTGCTTCCATAAGATCCTTTAACATAATATTATTTATATTGGTAGCTTCAGGATTCTTTTCTGGTTTCTTCAGTCTTTTCTTTATTTGTTCTTCCTCTTTTTGCCTTTTCTTGATGATCTCTTGAATAGGTACTGAGGAGAATTCTTCCATTAGTGCTCTTGCACGCTTCTTCTCTTTGAGGGGTTTGCGTGGTTCCCATTCTGTCGGTACCTACAAATGTCCTGCATAACTCTCAATAATTTTCTTTACTAAGTAAGAATCAATACCGAGGGTTTTAATCATTGCACCAGTCCTTTCATCTGCACGGAAATTGTTCACGCAAGCATATTCTGTTGGGGATATACTTTCCGGGTATCCTCACTATGCCTCAGTGACCAGGGTGACCCACTTCGGGTTAGAGCTTTGCTTCACGGGCGGCCCAGTCAGGGAGAAGAGACGGAGTCCAGTCCTACTATGGGAAGGACCAGAAGACTTACCGACATAGGCCCATAGTATTACTTGTAGTTCAAGATGTACTCTGTAACCAACTCTTAGTCATAGCCGGATAGGTCTCTCGTGTAAACCCTAGGCCGGATATCTATATAAGCCGTCCTAGGGAGAGCCTTTAGGGCACGAGACCTAACTCTCACAATAGTCTACAATCTCAACTCGCACAAGCGAAACCCTTGTAACCCATATTCGGCTCTGCCATATTACTGGATTGCTAGCAGGAGTAGGATCCGTTCAAAGCCGGCGGATTCGAACCTGGGTAAACTTGTGTTCTCACCGTCCCGGAATACCGAACGTCTCACATACCTCTCTTCCACACGCCTCGAGGACCCCCTCATGGCGTACTTGGCATCAATCTGATGACAGTTGGCGCCCACCATGGGGCAAGTGAGCTTCGGATCTGCGTTCCGAGCAGAATCTGCAAGAATTAGAATGGTCAAAACCATCACCATCAGTCGCATCCTCTACACCAGCGATGTCCCTCTCATCATTCTCGACGAGACCTGGATCCCGGCTAGGAAGGTCGTGACTGCTTACACCATCATGTCTTTTGGTGAGATCGATGTTTACATCGGTTTTGCTGAACCTACCCCATCCACCCCAGCAGTGATGATAGAGACAGAAGAAAATTTTGGGTCCCCTTTGTCCACGGAGGCGCCAGAGTTCCAAATCTCAGAAATCACTAATCCCACCCAACCCGCACCCGTTGCGGAGATAGTGGAGAAAGCTGAACCTGAAGCAGATCTTGCAGTGCAAGTCGAGTCTGGAGTGGATCTCCCTAGCGAGGTCGAATCCCAGATCGATCCACCTGCGAAGGTCAAAATCCGGGAAGAGCAAGAAAACAACTCTGATTCCGGCTCTGATAGTACCGGAACTGATAAACCCTTCATGAGATATACGTTGAGGCTCATGATGATGCAAGACGCAAGCGTGGATGAAATTCTTGAGACCATCATGTGTTTAGAGGAAGCCGACCGCGGGAGCCGCAACTATCTTAGGAGGCACGCGTCGCACTTTGTCGGATATGTTGGGTCCGAATCCGGCTCTGTCGATGCTGGAGACAATGAAGACTCGGTGCTAGAGGCAATCGGAACAAGTGTCGACTTACCGGCATCTTCAAATGATTCCATGACGTCGGCAGATTTCTGGAAGTTCTCCATGGAATACGAAGAGGAGATTAACTCCACAGCTGCAGAAGAAGGAGAAGCCACGGACGAAGGATCCGGAGAGAACTCTCCCAAAACGCAGGATGACATGGATCTCGGAGAAAATCCCGAGGTCCAGATGTCCGAAAGTACCGATCAGAGCTTGACTCCGGGAAACGGACCCAAAGACGTATTTGCTACCGGTGCTGCCAAGAAGGCAAAGAAGAAGAACAAGACCCCGGAAAAAGATCTTCCGGTAGAGGAGGTGATTGCCGAGGAATATGAGGAAGACTCGGATGGAGCACTTATCCCAGACGAGCCTAAAGAAGAATCGGTGGATGGACACGTGGTCACCGCAGGTGCGCGCAAACTCATCGATGCTGCATTAACTACACCTATCCCTACAACTGCAGAACTTACTGCTGAAGAACTGGAGGAAAGGGCCCAGGCCCTAGAAGCGTGTCGCCAAGTACTCCTGGATGAAGCCAACAACATCGAGGAAGAAAATAAACGCATGGCAACTGCGGAGAAGTACATCTCTCGGCAGCATCAAAATACCCGGAAACATCACACGCGTAACGATCAATTTCCAGAAGTCCACAAGGTTCTCTTCTAAGGAGACCTCGGGATGCCTCGACTCGATAGCAAGGGCGTTCTGGTGTACCCAACGCCGGTGCAAAACACTGCCGCAGCTCGAGATATCCTAGCAAATAATCCAGGCCCAGAACAGGTTTGATTGGGCATTAAGCTACTCACCAAGGGTCTAGAGCGCAGAAGGCCGCAAAGTCCGGAAGCAGAAAACTGGTCTCCTAATCTGACCAATGTTGCATGTATCCGGCCTAGAATGACGTAAGACCCCAACGGGTTCCGGAACAGCATCATCGTTCCGACCGACGGGAAGACAACTACTCAAGAACCGGATCTTCAGGGGAGCATCATAGAACTGCACGTGACTGGCGCAACGTTGCTCCAGCTGCTGAGCAAGAGGCAATTGCTACGCTGTATCCGAGAAACCCTCCCTGGCGAGAGTCGAACAATCGCAGGGAAGAAGACAAAGAGAGACGTCAGAAGGAGGACCATCAAAGAATGCCACCTCCTAGACCTACAAACCGTCCGTCTGAGCCCCACCGTGGTGGGAGTGACGGACAAAGGAACAACAAACACCGTGCCAAGACAAGCCGGTAGGGTGCTCGTCATAATGAAGACCCTCCCCAGAATCGGAATAATGACGCTCTGGACGGAAGCCGGTGATCAGCCGGAAACAATCTAGCTGCTCCACTTTCTCCACTAGGTAGCCATCACAACGGCTCTCAAGGAGGCCAAGGAGGGCGTCGTGGCGGAGGAGGTGGTGGTAGAAGCCGAAGTCCGGCTCCAAGGCACTGTAGGGGTTCCGTGCATGAAAACAATAAATTTTACCCTACGCCCCTGAACCCCTGAAGCTGCCATGACCTATCTATTAGTAATACAGTAACGGGAGGGGCTTTTCGCGAACTTACCCTTGAAGACCGAAAAGCGTTGTCAACGCTCAGGAGAGCGTGGTTGATGTAGACGAGCCGAAGCCGACCTCAAGGTCGTGATGAAGTCCTTGCGCTCCTTCTGGCTCCAACGACTTGAGTGCCTCAAGTGCGACACCTCACGGGGGAGTTACACACGTCCGGTGCCTGACGATGACTCCTGCTTCCCCGATCCAGCAACAGTTGTGGAAGTAGAGCTCCTGGATCCGAATCCCGCAGTGCGACGGCGCTCCACGATGAAGATATCTCTCGCTCGCGCAGTCCAGACTTGGGACCACGGTCACGAGAGAGAGGGGGAGAGAGAAAATATCAATTAGAGGTCCTCCCAAAAGTGGGGAGACCTTTAGTGATTATTGGTGTATTTATCTTGGCCAAATACCCCACTATATACAGGGGGAGGAGGGGGTACACCCTCCCTCAAAGTCCCGGGGTGGGACTAAAGGAGAGGGGGGGGGGGGGGGGGGGAGGAGGTGGCCGCCGACCACCTAGTGGGCCTTGCGCGGGGGGGGGGGGGGGGGGGGGGGGGGCTAGGCCCAGCTGGCCTCCCCTTTGGTCCCTCTCCCTCTCTCCTTTCCCTAATGGGCCCTCTCCCTTCGGAATTGGCCCATTAAGCCTTTGACCATTAAAATTGATTTTCTCTTTATTTAAATAATTATGAATAAATGATTAATTCGATATTTAACATTCATTCACACATTATTCAATCTCCATGGCTATGTAACACCTTCCACCTCCACTCTGGACATCCTCCGGACTTACCGAAACCCTTCCGGTTTTCTCCCTTCTTTTCTTCGATGATTCTACCGATCCTATAAACACTCTCTAAGCATCATCAAGCCCTTAAGCGTGATACCCCACGGTTCGGGAACACTCCAGACATGGCCGGGACACTCCCGCACCAATGATCAACAGAGGGACCTGGATGGCCATGTGACCCCTATGCGTTCCACGAAGATCTTTCGTCATTTGAACTGGGACAGTCGTGTCTTATTCCCTTTGTCATTCGATACTTGCATTGCCCGAGATCTGATCATTGACATCACCATGTCGTTTTCAATCTCGTTACTGAACAATGCTACTTGACTCGTTCTGACAAGTGATATCCCCGTGATCCAATCACATGCTGCGCAACTATTGGATATAACTTCTCCGAGTGGGCCCTTGAGTATCTTCCCGTCACATGGACGGACAAATCCCGCTCTTGACATATATTGCCTCTATGGTTTCCTCCGAATACCTGAACACACATTTATAACCACTGTTTTACCAGATGACGTTTGATGCTATCTAAGCACTCTCGGTAGACAGTGATTGATATAGCCTCACGGTCTAAGGAATAGTCTACGAGGATCCATTTCTAATCATCGTAACTTGAACTTCGTGACATGATCGGGTCACGATGTTTAGGTTGGGTATTGGTTCATCATCTCATTCTCAGAATGAGATGACCTCATTTCCAACTGGCATAAATGCCACATGATCAGGAAACATGATCATCTGTTGACCAATGAACCAGTGACTAGAGTTTCACTGGGAACCCCTGGTTGTTTGTATATCACACGTGTATTGATGTTTCCACTCAATACAGTTATAGCATGATATAAAACTTAATCATAGACTATATGAAATATGTTAATAGTCCTTACTACTATTTGTCTCTAGGGCATATTTCCAACAGTCTCCCACTTGCACTAGAGTACAAATACACTAGCTGTATTTTGTTCTCAATCATTGTACCATATATCCGGTACCCTGAACATGCTTGCTCATGGAAGAGGTTGAGTCTTGGGTCTGTACTTTACAATCGCAAATCCTTTGCAACTTACTAATGTCACCTTAATTGACATTAATACTTTATCATCACATGATAGCATCTTTGTGCGTGCATCGTCGTTATGGCAGCAGAACGAGGCCTGATTCCAGGAGCCTATAGTGACGTTAGATCAACCTCGAGGGCTTTCTCATGGGCACTATGCCTGGGACACATCATTCTACGTTAAAAGCGAACTAGCCCCGCCATAACATTATACAACACTTTAGATGGTACCCTTATCTATTATTATAAATGTATTCATCGAAACACTAGTGCACTCTGTGCAACTTTCGATGTTTTGTTCACCTCGCTTCCTACTTGAGTTTAATTGGTATCTACAAGAGTTTCCAACATATTCCCTTATAACATAACTCTTTATGCTTTAAATATGTCATCCTTTATGGATTTGGAAAACATGTCTGCAGTTCTCTATTAGACACTGCGGACAAACTTAGCTCAACGTTCTGTGATTCAAACTTAATCACTTTCAAATGTTCCTTATTTGGATCACATATTATGATAAGATATCATCATGGTTTACTAAGATAGAACCTATGTCTAAACATAGTGGATGATGATCATCCTTTTTTTTCTTTCAACCATTGATGTTAAACTTAATATTATTCCGAATTTGAGTTATTAAGGACCATTTCCTTAATTAACTTCTATTCCAAAACCCCTTTCAGAATCCCTTAAGGAATACTACATAATATCATAATACACCTATTATCAACTTGCACATCTTATAAATCATTATTTATAAGTATTTGCGCCTTTCATTCTTAACATACTTAAGAATTACTCCTATAAGCTCCCACTCAAAATATGTTCCTACATATTTGAATTTGAGACTTATGTTGCTCCCACTTAAAAATATGTCAATCACATATTGTTTCAGGAAGACTTTCATAGCTCCCACTCAATTTTTTGCAAATTGCATATCTCCTTACTATTTTGAATGACTTCAAAATCCTTTGATCAAATATCAAACTTGGAGATTTACTATGAGATACTAGTACTTTTACTAGTTTCAAATCCACTTGATATTTAGCACACTTGAATCAAATTCATTTGAATTTGTCCAATACTTGACAAATTGTGCTTTTTGTCATTCACCCCTTTTTCCACTATGGCTTTGTAGTAATTTTGGAAAATTTCAAGTAACCCCTTTTACTTGTGAGATTTAGCAACGAATTTCTTTCTAATCTCAAGGGAAGTTTGCTTCTAGGATTTCTCATAATTTAGTTTACCATTATTTCCTTTGTAGTTCGTAGGTATGTCACATTCCAAGAATCATGACAAATGATTCACAAATGTCTCCATATAAGATATGGATTACATTTTGAATCCTACTTCATGTAGTGAAAACACTAGTAGGGAAAACACAATGATCAATATCATTGATTCTTTCCTTCTGTGAAGAGAATCGTTCAGGAACGTTATCAGTTGCGCTTCTCAACACTCTGATGCAGGGTTTTGAATCCTCATCGTGTTTTACACTATTTTCCATTTGCTTCATAATTGAGAAATATCACTAGAAGTGAGCTTTCTCAAGAATGCACAAAAATCCAAGCAATACAAGTTTTGCTTTCCTTTTGGTTTAGCTATGGATTTCGTATTCAAAGTTTCCAATGAATACTCTACAAGGACTTATTCGCTATCATTTTGGTTATATTGAATAACCCCAAAACTTTCACGAATTCAAATGGTTCGCTACATTCTAATTAAGTGCTAACTATTTCTAACTAATGGTCTCTACATCTACACTACAACGATTTATTTGGTGCCTTCTATTCAACCCCCTTTGATATCTAATATCACATTGTGATGCTTTGCATTTTGACGTTTCAAAACGTTTTGCATTCCACAATTTCTTTTATGCCATTCTTGTAAGTTCGATTTTCATTACTATTGATCAAATCACAGTAATTAGATTCTCTTTTATATTTATACCCTTTTATTGATGAAACACTTTGATCAAATCAAATAGTTTCATATTCATGTTTCCTTTGGTAAACTACTTTACACATTTAAACAATCATACAATGATAATTACCATTTTCGTTAAAACACAATACATCGAATATGTATTCTATTTAACAATTCATTAAACACTTTGTATTCATGTAATACACGTTGTTCAAGTTATTTTGCCGAACTTAGGCATGATTTATATGTGATAAGAAATCGAATTACTTTCACATATTATCACATAACTTTGAATTTAAACAATGTTTTTTCATTCATTAATGAACATATCATTAAGTTGGGTATTTTAAACAAGGCATTTTAATGTTTTACAAATGTTCATACATCATTAATTAGTTTCAAACAATAAGGATAATTCACACATAATCAAACAAGATATGAACATGCATAGAAATCATTCATAAAAGTAGAACAACTGTTTGTTACAAACTCATATGAATAACGGTCTCACGAAGCGTGAGACACACTAAAGAAGTTCACACTCTCTTGATTACAATAATCATCCTAAAACATAAATTAAATGATAAATGTCGAGGGAGAGTGTCGTCGGCCGTCATCATCATGCTCGCCATCGACACGCAACGTCACCTCCTCTCTAGTAAGCACCTCTCATGCAGAAGGACCTATTTTCAGTAAAACAGAACAAGTATCAGATATACTTAACACTGCAATGTGTTTGCAAGATTATTACATTTATAAAATTGTATATCAAATATATACCTTTGTCGTTGACGACTCCAGCGACGTTGTGTTCATCTACCACATTTCTGAAATGTGATATGAACTCGAGGAAATCCAGTGTTTCTGTGTCACCTCTCATAATGCAGATCCTTACTTATGCTTGGAAGCTTGAAGGAAGCGACCGTAGCACAAATCCCATCACAAATGAGCTTGAGAACCAGTTGTCCAGGTAGTATGACAGACTCATGTACGCATCGTAGAGGCGTAATAAGTGCTCATCCAGTGAGGAGCCCTCCTCCATCTTTATGGAAAGGAAGTCCCCCATCAACTCATACTCCCACATGCGCACTTGTTCCACGAAATGTGCTCTCAGATGTGCCATGACCATCCGGGGCTTGAGACTCCCCACCATTGGCCATAGCCCATCCTCCATTCCGAGGTGCATGGTCACTGATATGAACGTGGCCATCACACGATGACGATAATGCAGATCCCGCTGCTCCTAGGTCTCATGAGAATAGGGTGGCTCCAAATACATCTCACAGGTCATGTAGTCAGCTGCATTGTTCTCACCAAGGAGATCAAACAGGCGTATGACCCATGCAGAAAAGTTGGATCCATCTAACTTGAGCTTTTAACCAATTGTCGATAGGGAAGGTAATCTCGGGGAGAACCATTTTCTACTTTTATAATTGCAAAAGGAATTTAGACTAAGTTTATAATTAAATGAGTTAACGATAACTCCACTCAGAAACACCTATCCCCAAAAGGGTTCCTAGTGATAACACGACCCCTATCAGCCACATCTCCCTCGATCATCACGGCCATCAATGTGGGTTCAAGGGTGGACGCTAAACGTTGGTCACATCATTCATGTGACTCGTGCTCGATCTTTCGACCATCCGCGTTCCGAGGCCATGTCTGTACATGCTAGGCTCGCCAACTCAACCTTAGTGTTTTCGCTGTGCAACATGGCTTGCACCCACTGTATGTGAACATAGATATGTCTGACACCCGATCATCACAGCCTGCCTCATACCGAAGAACTTTCTTGGTTGTACACACTAAGGGGGAACACAATCGTTGGTAATTTTAACAGGGATCATCTTATTAGGCTACCGTCGAGTATCTAATACTATCACACAATAAGATATACAAACAATAACATTGAATGTAAATGCTATGTGATATGGTCCTTCACGTCGTGATCTCCATCCGTCGTCACCGGGTTCCGGCGCCAGGATTCCGGTGCCGTAGACACCAGGGTACCGGTGTCATTCCGGCGTGGTAGTCCGTCACCTCCGTGACTATCTACTACTACGTAACAAAAGGTAATCACTTTACCTTTGCCACAACCATATCACAAAGCAACGCCCTCCTGCAAAACAAAGTTAGACGCCTCTACTTTATCTTTGCATGTTTTACGTGGCTGAATGGGCTTTCGCATAAGAACCGTTCTTACCTACGAACTTTCAGCACAACGCTGATCAAGTAGTTGTCTCTACTACACCCCTTTCGAGCCCTCCGTTGCAAATGGTATACCAACTAATGCGAGAGAGACAGACACCGGCCTAAGTCACTTTATACGGTACAAGCCGTATGTCAAGCGTGGACCAGTCTCGCGAATGAACGCGTAAAGTCGGTTGGGGGCCGCTTCATCAAGCATTACTGCGGTATACACAAGTACACGTGGGAGGGTAACAACTACAAGATCAACGCCCACACGCTACATCTCGTGTGTTCTACCCGTACTAGCATTACTACGTATAGACCTAGATCTGATACCACTATAGGGGTTCCGCGCATGAAAACAATAAAATTTTACCCTACGCCCATGAACCCCTGAAGTTGCCAGGACCTATCTATTAGTAATACAGTAACGGGACGGGCTTTTCGCGAACTTACCCTTGAAGACCGAAAAGCGTTGTCAAGGCTCAGGAGAGTGTGGTTGATGTTGACGAGCCGAAGTCGACCTCAAGGTCGTGATGAAGTCCTTGCGCTCCTTCTGGCTCCAACAAATTGAGTGCCTCAAGTGCGACACCTCGCGGGGAGTTACACACGTCCGGTGCTTGACAATGACTCTCGCTTCCCCGATCCAGCAGCAGTTGCGGAAGTCGAGCTCCCGGATCTGAACCCCGCAGCGCGACAGCGCTCCGCGATGAAGATATCTCTCGCTCGCGCAGTCCATACTTGGGACCACGGTCACGAGAGAGAGAGAGAGAGGGGGGGAGAGAAAATATCAATTAGAGGTCCTCCCAAAAGTGGGGAGACCTTTATTGATTATTGGTGTATTTATCTTGGCCAAATACCCCACTATATATAGGGGAGGAGGGGGTACACCCTCCCTCAAAGTCCCGGGGTGGGACTAAAGGATAGGTGGGGGGAGGAGGTGGCCGCAGGCCACCTAGAGGGCCCCGCGCGGGAGGGGCTAGGCCCATTCGGC
The DNA here is from genome assembly GCA_910589775.1 of Avena eriantha. Taxonomy (NCBI): domain Eukaryota; kingdom Viridiplantae; phylum Streptophyta; class Magnoliopsida; order Poales; family Poaceae; genus Avena; species Avena eriantha. The sequence continues at coordinate 281,311,424 of OU342746.1, read as the reverse complement.
CTCCCCTTTGGCCCCTCTCCCTCTCTCCTTTCCTCTAATGGGCCCTCTCCCTCCGGAATTGGCCCATTAAGCCTTTGACCATTAAAATTGATTTTCTCTTTATTTAAATAATTATGAATAAATGATTAAATCAATATTTAACATTCATTCACACATTATTCAATCTCCATGGCTATGGAACACCTTCCACCTCCACTCCGGACATCGTCCGGACTTACCGAAACCCTTCCGGTTTTCTCCCTTCTTTTCTTCGGTGATTCTACCGATCCTATAAACACTCTCTAAGCATCATCAAGCCCTTAAGCGTGATACCCCATAGTTAGGGAACACTCCAGACATGGTCAGGACACTCCCGCACCAATGATCAACAGAGGGACCTGGATGGCCATGTGACCCCTGTGCGTTCCATGAAGATCTTTCATCGTTTGAACCGGGACAGTCGTGTCTTATTCCCTTTGTCATTCGATACTTGCATTGCCCGAGATATGATCATTGACATCACCATGTCGTGTTCAATCTCGTTACTGAACAATGCTACTTGACTCGTTCCGACAAGTGATATCCACGTGGTCCAATCACACGCTGCGCAGCTATTGGATATAACTTCTCCGAGTAGTCCCTTGAGTATCTTCCCGTCACATGGACGGACAAATCCCGCTCTTGACATATATTGCCTCTACAGTTTCCTCCGAATACCCGAACACACCTTTATAACCACCATTTTACCAGATGGCGTTTGATGCTATCTAAGCACTCTCGGTAGACAGTGATTGATATAGCCTCACGGTCTAAGGAATAGTCTACGAGGATCCATTTCTAATCATCGTAACTTGAACTTCGTGACATGATCGGGTCACGATGTTTAGGTTGGGTATTGGTTCATCATCTCATTCTCAGAATGAGATGACCTCATTTCCAACTAGCATAAATGCCACATGATCAGGAAACATGATCATTTGTTGACCAATGAACTAGTGACTAGAGTTTCACTGGGAACCCCTAGTTGTTTGTATATCACATGTGTATTGATGTTTCCACTCAATACAGTTATAGCATGATATAAAACTTAATCATAAACTATATGAAATATGATAATAGTCCTTACTACTATTTGTCTCTAGGGCATATTTCCAACAGGCATCGCATCCATAGCCGTCAATCAGGACGGCGATCTCTGTCTCCAAGTGACGCGAGACATCGGATTAACTCTAACATAGAGGCACGACGCTACGAAAATGATGATATATACGTGGGCCCAAAATGCTTCGGACCACATATAAGAGCAACAAAATTCCTGGAAGGATTTGCTATCTCAAGACACATCTAGCCCTACGACGGTGTAGCTCGGCCATACACTTGGCTTCAGGATTTTTTCCAGGCTTGCTGCACTGCAAAAGGCGAAAATAGCCTGGTCGCGACCCGGTATCTCCCACTTATATTGCGGAAGACAGCATGATCATGCTCAATGAACTTTCGGAGAACACCATCCACAACTAGTATGACATGCAAAGCGCGTTCTTTTAGAATTTCGAAGGCACATATCAGAGGCCCTGTACGGTAGGAGAGCTACAACGTTGCACCCAGAAAGCCGGAGAAACTTGCCGAGATTATCTTGGACAATGGATTGACACTAAGAACTCCCGTGAAGGAGTAAATGATCAAACTGCGATTGAAGCCTTCATTGCAGGTCTCCCAATTGGTTTACTACGCCATCGATTGAAGTGTGACAAAGTCACTAATCTGGGAGAAATGATAGAAACAGCGAGCAAGTATGCAGATGCTGATGACGATGCAGAAGGGTTACTGAACGCCCTAGCTGTGCCACAGTCGGCAAAATAACCAAACCAGCATGCTCAGAAGCGCAAGAACACCTCGGAAGAAAAACCCAACGCGGAAACGGCAGTGGTCACTGCTACTTTACCTCGGAAGAAAAACCCAACGCGGAAACAACAGTGGTCACTGCTACTTTCGGGTCTGGAGTACGAGGAGGGCGTGGTGGTGGCCATGGACGCGGTCGTGGGATATCATGAGTCAAGGTAGAGGAGACCAGCAACCTGGCAAAACCTACTCCTGGGCTGTCATTACCAATAACCCGTGTGTGCATCATTTAGATGTCAACGGGGGATCGTCTCACACAAATGTCGAGTGTCGTTTTAATGACAACATCAAAAAAGACGATACCGCTGGCTAGAGGGCTAAGCGGAAGAAGGGAAAGAAGAATCCCGAAAAAGATAAAGAGACCAAGGAAGATTTCGACATGAAGGAAGCGGATCCTTCAAATCCCAAGACGGAAGGGAAGACAAACTTCCCAACAAAGAAAGATACTTACATCACCTTCCTCGGATCTCAACTAGCTAAGGTCAAGAGAGTAGTTCTGCATCATCTCAACGCGACTGTTCTGGCTGCCCCTTAGTACTTGGATTGGTCGGAACTTGAAATCACCTTTGACCGTGCTGATCATTCGCCTAAGTTACACAGGCGAGGAAAATATGCCTTAGTTGTCAATCCACTTATTGATGGTTATGGTTTCTCTAGGACTCTCATGGACGGAGACAGCAACATAAATATTCTGTATGTCGAAACACTATGCCGGATGCGAATCTCGGAGACTCAACTAAATTACAGCTCTGTGATCTTTCACGGAGTTGTCCTAGGAAGACAAGAAAATTCCCTGGGAGAGATCACTTTGGATGTTACCTTTGGAACTCCAAAGAACTACCAAACGGAGGCACTTTCCTTCGAAGTAGTCCCGTTCAAGAGCGCGTACCACGCTATATTCGGACGTCCGACTTACTAGTCTTTTATGGCTCGTCCGTGTTACATTTACAATATGATGAAAATTCCAGTTCCCAACTGCGTGATCACCATCAGGGGAGACCCGAAGATGGCGTGAGAGTGCGAGGACGGAAATGCCGCCTTTGCTGAAGCCGTGCTGCACGCCCAGGAGTACCAGGAGATCAAGAAGACCATCGATCCGTCCGAGATGTCAGCATCAAAGAAGGAGGTGACAAAGCCGAATCCGGAGTTGAAGGCATTAGAAGAGACGAAGAAGACACCGTTGAAGGATGATGACCCCTCCAAGGTGATCCAGATAGGCGTAGGCCTAGATAGCGTATAGAAAAGTGCGCTCGTCAAGTTCCTCCAAGAAAATCAAGATATCTTCGCATGGCAGCCATCTGACATGACCAGAGTATCTAGGGAGCTTGCCGAGCACTCTCTAAATGTATACCAGAATGCTAAACCCATCAAATAGTCCCTATGAAGTTTTGGCGATGAAAAGCCTAAGGCAATAGCTAAGGAACTAGCCTGGCTCGAGTTAGCCGGATTCATAGAAGAGGTCATCCATACTGATTGGTCGGCCAACCCTGTAATGGTCCCTAAAAAGGACACCACTGATTTAAGGATGTGTGTTGATTATACTGCCTTGAACAAGGCTTGTCCCAAAGATCCATTCGCTCTGCCTAGAATTGATCAAGTTTTGATTCTACGACAGGCTCAGAACTCCTATGTTTTCCCGATGCATATTCCGGTTATCACCAAATTCGGATGAAGGAATCGGATAAAATCAAAATTTCATTCATAACCCCTTTCGGAACCTTATGTTTCGTTACGATGCCCTTTGGGCTGAAGAACGCAGGAGCTATGTACTAGCGCACTATGCAGCGTTGCCTCCACGACCAAATCGGACGCAACATACATGCATATGTGGACGACATTGCGGTGATGTCCAAAAAGAAGCAAACAGTAATTTCTGACTTGGAGGAAACGTTCGCCAATCTATGAAAATACAACATAATGCTTAACCTGAAGAAGTGTTTCTTTGGAATTCCAGCCGGAAAATTGTTAGGTTTCATCGTGTCTCAAAGAGGCATAGAGGTGAACCGAGACAAGATCAAGGCTATACTCAATATTTCCAGGCCTACTCACCTAAAGGATGTTCAAAGACTAACTGGTTGCATTGCTGCAGTCAGTCGGTTTGTAAGCCGGCTCGGAGAAAGAGTTGCACCACTTTATAAGCTCCTGAAAAAGACCAATTTTGTTTGGACTGATGAAGCTGAAGCTGCACTACAAGACCTAAAAGAAGTACTCTCGTCTTCTCCTATCCTTGCAGCACCAGAACCAAGGGAGGCGATGTTGCTCTATCTCGTTGCGAAAAATAGGGTCGTTGGTATCGTCATGGTAGTGGAGAGACCAGAGGAAAATCAGGAACACCTGGTACAGCGTTCGACTTACTACCTCAGCGAATTCCTAACTGAATCAAAGCATCGGTATCCGCATTATCAAAAGCTGGCTTATGGTGTGTTTTTCGCATCCCGTAAGTTACGGCACTATTTTCAGGAACACTCGATTACCGTGGTGAGCATAGCTCCCATGAGAGATAGAATCAACAACAGCGAGGCTACAGGACGCGTCGCAAAATGGGGCATAGAGCTTTCAGCTTTCGACGTTGAGTATAAACCTCGTACAGCAATCAAATCCCAAATCCTTTCTGGTTTTGTCGCTGATTGGATAGAGACAACAGAGAATATGATCCTCCCAGAGTCGGAATATTGGACCTTACATTTTGACGGGTCTAAGGCTCGAGGGGGCTGGCATGGTGCTCAAATCACCCCAAGGAGATAAACTTTTCTATGTGTTGCAGATTCACTTCACAGCGACAAACAACATTACCGAGTATGAAGCACTGCTGCATGGAATCCGGATTGCTAAGGATATCGACATCCGATGTTTGATGTGTTATGGAGATTCGGATCTTGTTGCTCATCAAGTGTCGGATATCTGTAATGCAAATAAACACATGGCATCATATAAAGCTGTCGTGGATGATCTATCTAAATCGTTCGAAGGGTTTGAGGTTCAACACATCCCTCGAGCAGAAAATAAGGAAGTAGATGCATTATCTCGAATAGGCTCTGCACGGAAAAAGGTCCCAGATGGCGCTTTTTTGGAGCACCTTAAAGTTCCCTATATAAAAGGAGTAGACGAGGAATATCCGACCAACTCCGACTCACCTTTAGTAGCCGTTCTGGCTATGATTCCCAGCTGGACTCAACCCTACCTTGATTACTTGGTAGAAGGCAACTTACCCAAAGACGAAGTTCTGAGCCGGCAGATCATCTGACAAGCAAAAGCCTATACTATAATTAAAGGTGAGCTCTATAAGCGGAGTGCGTCTGGGGTCTTTCAACGCTGTGTATCTCTGGAAGAAGGAGTGGAAATCTTACGAGAAATCCACGAAGGCGAGTGTGGTCACCATGCTGCAGCTAAATCTTTAGTGGCAAAAGCTTTTCAACACAGTTTTTCTGGCTTACAGCTAATGCAGATGCCGAACGGCTGGTCAAGACGTGCAAGGGATGCCAAAAGTACACCAAACAAGCTCATGTTCCGGCTGATCAGCTGCGAACAATACCTATAACATGGCCTCTTGCGATCTGGGGGCTTGACATGGTAGGACCGTTTAAACGGGCTCCAAGTGGATTTACTCACCTCTTAGTGATGGTGGATAAATTCACCAAATGGATTGAGGCTAAACCTATCACTAGTTGTGATGGAGCAACATCCAGAAGATTTGTCGAGGATGTTATAATACGATATAGTTTTCCGCATAGCATTATCACGGACAATGGGAGTAATTTATCTATGGGAGAGCTTGTCGAATTTTGCAACGAACAAAATATCCGGCTTGACATTGCATCAGTCGCACATCCGTAGGCTAATGGACAAGTCGAAAGAGCAAACAGTTTAATCCTGCAAGGCCTAAAACCAAGGCTCGAAGCACCACTAAGACGTGTTGCGGGGGCTTGGGCAGAGGAACTACCCTCTATAATATGGAGCTTGCGAACAACTCCAAACAGGTCAACTGGATACACACCTTTCTTCTTGGTCTATGGTGCTAAAATAGTTTTTCATAGTGATTTGATTCACACTTCTCCTAGAGTTGCCGCGTATGTTGAAGAGGATGCCGAGGTTTCTCGACAAAATGATCTCGACTTAGTCGAAGAAGTTCACGTCGTTGCTGAGATGAGATCAACAGCCTATCAGTAGAAGTTACGCAAGTACCATAGCCAAAGAGTCAGAAACCTGTCTTTCAGTAAGGGCGATTTGGTTCTCCGGCTTGTGCAGCAAAGAAAGCATAAACTTTCCCCAGTATGAGAAGGGCCCTTTTTAGTTAGTCAAGTATTGCACAATGGTTCTTACTATCTAACTGATATGCGGCCAGTCAAAGAAAGACCTGCTACTAAGAAAAGAAAGAGAGCTGGAGGTAGTACAAATCCGGAAGAACTAGACATACCATGGAATATTGCTCAGCTACGTCCCTTTTATTCTTAGTTTATTTTTTCTTTGTAATCATATGAGTGTACATGTTCAATGAGAGATAAAGTGTTGGTTGCCTCATATTTTTATGGGAAGTTTTTGCCATCTTATTTCCAAATGGTCATGTCACAGTCGAAAATCCCAGAATACTTGAAAGTACTTTATGCTCATGTTTGTTCTGGTTTAGATTTCCGATTCTAAAATTGATACCTTCAGGTATAAATCTAAATTTTATAGTCTATACTTTGGTTATTTATCTGATTGCTGGATGCGGGTATTTTCCGAGTAGTGAATTGTTGGTACTAGAAGCCGACTTTGTTTCTGAGTTTAAACTGGTTTAGCAATTGAGCTCCGTTGCTTGGCAAAGTTTCCGTGCTGAAGGTTGGCCAGCTCACGAAAGGAACGAGGCGGAAAGCCAAATAAACGATAAGTACAGACAAAAAAAATAAGTGCTTATGTAAACATTTCAGGCACATAAAATTAAAACCGAAAGTGCTAAATAGAAATAGAAAAGCTTAGCACTATCAAAAGTATTATACTACTTATTTACAACCCGAATTGTTTTCATAATAAGACATTGTTTGTTCTGATTCTCTACGATGCAGGGGGAGAGGTAGGAGCTGCCGACTCACTGGATACATCAGCCTCACCTTGATATCTTTCCGAGACGTTCAAATCCGATACGGTTTGTTCATCGTTGGAAACTTCACCAGTTTCTTCGACAGGCGGAGGCAGCGTGTCCATGCGACTGAAGAAAGGAGTGTCATAGCTGGTTAAGTCAGCTACATGACACCCATATCCGGTGCAAGAGTCCATGGTTGCTTTGATGTCCTGCTTTTGGCCGTCTTCATCCACAGTAGAATACCCTCTGGTTACTTGCCAAATCTCCATGCTTCCATGGTGGCTCATAACCATGATGAGAGCTTTCTGCATTGCGGTTCACGCTTAGGACATGTTCCAATCCTGGTCTTGTCTTGCACTTCAAATCTGGACATCCTATGCATGTCCTGAACCTTGGGAACGTCGCCAATATCCTCAAAGGATTGGTGGTAGTCATGAAGTAAATCACCGACTTGGGTAAGCCGACTAGTGCAAGATTCGGAGAAAGTTGAGTCCAGTAAGTTCAGAGGACCTGCACATGTAATGCAAAAGGTTAATCAAAAACAAAATCCGAGCTCTAGAGAGTTGGAAAGGTGCAGAAAAATCAGAAAGATGGAAGCATACCGAAAATGACATCGTCAACTTTGGTATTCTCCTCCCGTAGGCTCTGGAGTTCAGCCCAGAGTGCCTCGGTAATATCCTTCTCTCTGAACAATTCATTGCTGAGATTCGAGATTTTCTTATCTTGGAGCACAATCTTGCGATCGCACTCCTCGGTGTCCATGGAGGAGGATTCGAGAACTTGAGCAATGCTCTTCTCATGATCCTCCTTAAGCTTATTTAGCTCTTGGCGGAGATCCTTTGTAACAACCTCGGACCCTACGCTCTAAGTTCAAGCCTGGATGGACCAGAAGTGGTTAAAAATAGTACAGCGGGGGCCCAGGGGCCACCCACGTGTAGACCCATCGGCCGTCCTAACCACTTCCAGAACAGCGGGACAAGAGCGAGCGGCGTAGGCAACATGCGAAGAGATCAAATACATACACAAGTGAGTATGTATGCAAGCTACCTTACAACAGTTCTAAGAGCCATACCATCTAAAAGAAATAGAAATATTGCAACGCCATACGGCAAGATCCAAATATCCTAGATAGAGATAATAATGTAGGATAGCTCCTCATACATCAAACATCAGAGTATCAAGCGGAAGCGGGAAACAAGATCCGAGTACGGATAAGAAGCAAAACGGCATAAGATGTGTAGCATCCCAATTGTGTAACAATTGTAATGCTACTTGGTCTAGTAAGATATTGGCTACTTCCTATATACAATTGTTGCATCATAATTATATCATGCTCATGTCATCATGCCACCTTGCATTTGAGCATCATATAAAACTCTTTTTCTTTTGGTTCTTCTCTCACATGCATTATTAATTGTATTTGCCTCTTGATATTGTATTTGGTTATTGATATATTGTCTAAATGCCCAAGTTGAGTTGGGGGCATATATTTTATTCACCTCCATTATCTTTTCTTTTCACCACTTTATAATTCCACCATCCTTTTAACCATGAGCTTTCAATTCTTTTTCTTTTGATTTTATTCTAGCTCATGTGGTGGGGTGGATCTAATCCAATCCTCTTGCTTGGCCTTGTTTTCACTTCTTGGGAAGGCATAAGAATAATGCCATCATATTATTATTGTTTTCACAAAATAAATCATGGCATTATTATTTTTGCATGGGCCATGCAAAAATACCACCACCTTTTATCCCATGGGTTTTGCCTTTGAATTTAGTGGTTATTTCTTTGTGAACCATCTCCTTCCATTCCACCATTCCCATATCCTCTCCCACATCTCTTTCTTTTATTTTATTTTCTCCATGCATGATCATATGAGACTCTTTCCACATATCTCTTTTCTCCCTCTTTCTTTCTTGTTCTCTTCCACCTTAGCTCAAGCTAGATCAAGCTCCATGTTCCTCTTGGTTTGGTCTCATAAACAAATTTTAAAATCTAAATACCTAATAAAATCTAAACCTAACTCCTCTCTCTATTCTTCTCCTAACCTAATTCTACTAAACCCTAACATTAACCTCACCTCTCTCTCTATCTCTCTCTCTAGCATGAGGGCCACCTGACCCCCTCTCTCTCCCTGGCCCACACCTCAGCTAACCCTACCCCTCTCTCTAACCCTACATAAAAACCCTAACCCGAGGCTACCATCTACCTAGCCCGAGCTACCCCTCTCCTCTTTCTCTTCTCTCTTCCTGCCATGAGGACCCCTTCATCCGAGCCTCCCCCTGCCTGTCCCTCTCTCCCGGCCAAAACCCCACCTGCAGCCACCCAGGTCGAGCCCCAGCTCGACCACGTGAGGAGGAGAGAAAAGGTGGCACCCGAGCCACCTTTAACCACCCTGATTCCCCACGGCTCCCTCTCCTCTCTCTCCCTCTCGCTTTACCCTCCCCCGCACGCCTCCTGGCAGCTCCTAGATCCACTCCAAAGCCTACCTCGCCTTCCCCTTCTTCCTTGCCGCCGCCAGCTTCCGCCGCCAGTCGCCGCCATCTACCTCTGCTCCTCTTCGTTCCAGCCGGCGTGAACGTCGTGGAGTTGGCCTGGGCGACCGAGAAGACCGCCCTGCTGCTCCCTGTACGCGCCGACGTGGACGAAAAGCCCCAGCACCGCCGGATCCTGCGCCTCGCCGTCCGAAACCCTAACACCGGGGAGCGCCTGCGTCCTCGCCGCTCCGGTGCCTCCCCGCCCGATCCGAGCCCTCCGCCGAGCCCGCGGTGAGCCCCTCTTTCCCCCTGACATGCTCCGCCTCGCTATCGCCGTCTTGCGCCGCCGCTCGTTTCGCCGAACGTCCTCCGTGCGCCAGAGGTCGCCGCCGTCTGCAACCTCCCCGCGCCGCAAAGAGCCTTAGCTAGGCCCCAAACCCCCTCCTAACAGCTCCCCTAGCCTACCGCACTGGCTTGCCCCCTCAGCGCGGCCGCTCGCGACCCGGGTTCGATCCCCTGCTCTGCGCTGCGCGCTGATTTCCCCTCAGACCGAAGAGAACGAAGAACAGTACGGGCCTGTGGTAGTTTTACAAAAGCCCCCTCTTTTTATTTTAGCTCTCAACCCACGGTACCTCGTGGCCACCTAGTCAGCCGCCCTGGCAATCTTGCCGACCCCCCCAGGTTCCTCGGGCCGTAACCCGCGGTCCAGCTAGTCCCCACTTGTCAGCCCCTGCAGTTCCTACCGCTGTCACGTGGGCCTCTAGCCGCTGGCCCCGCCTGTCAGCCTCAGTGGCTGGCTAAGCCGTGGTAGTAAAGGATTTTCCTGCGCGTGCGTGCCCCGGCAGCCGCTGGCCCACCCGTCAGCGGCTGAGGCTAGATTCGCCTGGGTGACAAAAGTTTGTCTGACTGTCTGTTTTAATTAAACCTTTTCCAAAATTGATTTAAATTCAAATTCAAATTAGATTTAAATAATTTTAAAATACAAATCTAAATAATACAAATAATATATGATTTGGAATCAGAAAAATGTGAGGAATTCAAATATGCCATTCAAAATATCATTTGAACACTTTAAATTTTCGAGATAATTAAAATTACAATAAAATGCCCTTTTCCTTAATTAATTAATAACTTTAATTTTATAACCCCAAATTGGGCAAATATTATGTCTAAATCGATCAGCGCGACGAGCCCGTTCTATTTATGCAGTCCTTGTTCTAAATTGAAGCATGCATCATGTCATTATTCAAAATCTGAACTGTTTATGACAATAAAACTTGGTTAAATAAATGACAAAATGCTTTATTTCTTGTATCCACACCTCACCTTTGCCATGCTACTTTAATACCATGTAAATTGTGCACCATTCATCATGGCATGCTTGTTTGCTTGTCGCATTTTAATTCATATGCTTGTGCACTTTATTTATGTTGGCCCTTGTTTGTTTGGTTCTTCTTCGAATAGACGCCCAGCAGGAGAATTACCAGGAATCACAAGAGTACTACCCAGATCCATCTCTCACTTCAACTGAGCTGCCAGACAAGCACTACCACATGCTTGCATACATACAGTACCTATTGCCTCTATCTTATTCTTGCATCATTGAGTCGCGAGTGCTTTAAAATTTAATCCTAAGTACTGCATAGCCTTTACTTTTAAACCCCACCGAAGCTTGTTCCTCCATCCCATGAGCCAGTACTACAGGAGTTGTTTGAGCCATGCGAGTCGTAGAAAAGCATGAGTAGGGTATGTGAGAGTCTGATGGACAATGAGGTACCTAAACAACATAACCTGAGTGGTAATGGGATAACTAATGAAAGAGGCACCGGTGAGCAATATCTGCTATTTGGTTTTTTTATGCTCACTTGTGTCCCGTAGGACCCCGAGTACTTGATTCCTGTTCCTTGACTATTCGCACTATCCACATCCGGGAGGCCTTATGGACCCCCCTGAGTCAGAGTTTGATTCATACTTATTTCTTGGGGCCACAAAGTAGTTTGGGGCTTTATTACCATCCTGTACTTCTGCCATGTTACTGCTTTATTAAGATTGTGTGTGGAGCACCTGTACTGTTTTGGATCGTGGAATGTTTTTGCGGTATCGACAAGCCCAGTCACATTTTTGGGTTCCCCGTCGTTTACAGCCATGGACACAAACCTTGGGTCCGTCTCGGAGCCGGCCAACTTCGTTGCGGGTAGCTTAGTGGGGTGGCCCCCTGAAATATTTAATGAATCCTATGATCACTTTGTCGTGAATGCCTCGTTGGGTTTTGAGTTAGTTTTTCCGAGGTTGATCGAGTGTGTGTTGCTATTTGTGCACCCCTGCAGGGTAAATCTTTCTGAAAGCCGTGTCCGCGGTTATGGACGACTTGGAGCACAGTTTCTCGATCATAGACAAGTATAACTAAAGTACCGCTTTTAATTTGACTAAATACCTAACTAGTAAATAGTGCAATACTCATGGAATGGTTAAATAGTGCAACACACACTCGATCAACCTCGGAAAAACCAACTCAAAACCCAACGAGGCATTCACGACAAAGTGATCATAGGATCCATAAATATTTCAAGGGACCACCCCATTAAGCTACCCGCGACGAAGTTGGCCGGCTCCGAGACGGACCCAAGGTTTGTGTCCAGGGCTGTAAACGACTGGGAACCCGAAAGTGTGACTGGGCTTGTCGATACCGCGAAAACGTGGCACGTTCCAAAATAGTACAGGTGCTCCACACTCAATCTTAAATAAAATAGTAAAACATGGCATATGTACAGGATAGTAATAAAGCCCCAAACTAGTTTGTGGCCCCAAGAAATAGAAATGAATCAAGCTCTAGCCCAGGGGGTTCATAAGGCCTCCCGGATGTGGATAGTGCGAATAGTCAAGGAACAGGAATCAAGTACTCGGGTCCTACGGGACACAAGTGGGCAGGAAAAACCAAATAACAGATATTACCCACCGGTGCCTCTTTCATTAGTTATCCCATTACTACTCAGGTTAAGTTGTTTAGGTACCTCGTTTTCCATCAGACACTCACATACCCTACACATGTTGTTCTATGACTCACATGGCTCAGACAACTCCTGTAGTAATGGCTCATGGGATTGAGGAACATGCTCGGTGGGGTTTAAAAGTAAAGGCTATGCAGTACTTGGGATTCAATTTAATGCACTCACGACTCAATGATGCAAGAATAAGATAGAAGCAATAGGTACTATATGTATGCAAGCATGTGGTAGTGCTTGCCTGGCAGCTCAGTTGAAGCGAGGGATGGATCTGGGTAGTATTCCTGGGATTCCTGATATTTCCCCTGCTCGACGTCTATTCTAAACAAGAACCAAACAAACAAGGGGCAACATAAATAAAGTGCACAAGCATATAAATTAAAATGCAACAAGAAAACAAGCATGCCATGATGAATGATGCACAATTTATATGGCAATAAAGTAGCATGGCAAGGGTGAGGTGTGGGGCAAGAATAAACCATTTTATTAATTATTTGGTCAAGTTTTATTGCCATAAACAGTTCTGGTTTTTAATAATGACATGATGCATGCTTCAATTCAGAACAAGGAATGCATAAACAGAACGGGCTCGTCGCGCTGATCGTTTTAGACATATTATTTGTCAAATTTGGAGTTATAGAATTAAAGTTATTAATTAATTAAAAAAGGCATTTTTATTGCAATTAAACAATTTTCGAAAATTTAAAATAGTCAAACATTATTTTAAATGGCAGATTTGAATTTCTCACATTTTTCTGATTCAAAAACATATCTCATTTGTATTATTTGGATTTATTAATAAAAAGTTATTAATTTCTAGATAATAAAACATATTAAACATTTTCAGGAATTATTCTTATTTGGAAAAGACTCACAGAAACTTTTTGTACTTAGGTGGGTCTAGCCCGAGTCTCTGACAAGTGGGCCAGGCGCTGAGTCAGCACCAGCTGGCGCAGCGGCTCTACGCGGGGCCTTTCTCACCGAGGGAAAATCTAGCCTGTGCGGTTGACATGTGGGGCCAGCTGTGCGCGGGGCCACGCACGGGCGCGCGAACGGGGCGCAGCCACGTGGCGCAGACGGGGCCGACGGGTTGAGGAAAACAAAAGCCAGGGTACCTTTTTGTAAAACGGACACAGTGCATGACACGTGGGCCTAGATGGAGCGCGGGTTAAGGAAAACAAAAAGGCAGGAGGGTATTCGCAAAAAGGGGTCCGCTACTGTTTTTCTTCCACTGGGTTTTCTCGATCGAAACTGACGACGCGCGCGAACAGAAAATAGAGGTGCGGCCGGGGATCGAACTCAGGATCCAGCACGTGCGCGCGGCGGCGGCGACCACTACGGCTAGAGGGGTTTGACGTTGGGAAGGATCTACGCGGCCAGAAGTCACCTCCGTGGCGTGACGACGGAGAAGCGACTGTGGCCACGGTGCACAGAGGGCGTTCGACAAAATGAACGGCGCGTCCAGGAAGCTAGATGCGGAGGGAGGGTGTCTGGAAGATGCGACTGCTCACCGGGAGTGTGTTGGCAGGGTCGGATCGTGCTGGAGCGCAGGGGATCGTCGGGGTAGCTGGGGTCCCGGGGCTAGGGTTTGCTCGCCGGAATGCGTCGGGGCGCAGCGGATCTGGCCGTCTCCTCCTCGACTCCGTGTACAGGGGCGACGCTGGGGTTCGGCTCGCTCTTGCCCAACGCCCAGACACCGCGCCCTCCTTCTGCTATGGTGGTGGTGGGTGATGCCGACAGTAGGGTTGCCAGAGATGGGAGAGAGGGTAGCAGGGGTAGATAGGGGAGGAACTGCGGCGGCAGAACCCCGGGGACGAGGGGGTGTGACGCCAGGCAGAGGGGGTAGATAAGGGCTGGGGAGGAGGGTAGCACATGGGGTGGACGGTGGCGGGTTGAAAAAGGTGGAAGTGGCCACCTTTCTCCCTCCACTCATGTGCTGGCACGGCTTGGGAGGCCTGGGTCTGCAGCTGGGGCCATAGAGGCACGGTACAAGGTGGCTCGGGTGGGGCTTCCTGGCAGCGAGAGAGAATACAGAGAGGGGAGGGGCTCAGGTAGATGGTGTCGAGCAAGGGCTCGGCCTAGGGTTTAGGTTAGGAGGTGGCCCGACCTAGAGAGGGTGTTGAGCAAGGGGGGTGGTCTTGGCCGAGCCAAGCCACTAGGTTGGGTGGCCAGGTTAGGAAGGAAGGGGGGCTCGGTATGGTGCATGGCTAGGAGGGAAAAGAAATTAGGGTTAGGTTTTGATATGTGTAAGAGACAAGGTAGGGAAAAATGTGTAATACACATGCAACAAGATAGAAGGGCTAGAAAGGATTTGAACCCAACCAAAAAGAAAAGAATAAGAGGAAGATGTAGGGTTTCTTTGTATAGCACAAGCAAGATCACATCCATGCAAGCATTAAGTTGGTGGTGGAAGTGAGGTTAGGGGATGGTTCCAAAATAGAAGAAGAAAGGGGAGACACTTAGTTGGATCATGGGAAAAATCCCCATGCCCCACTCAAAACCTAATAAAAACCAAAGAAATAGAAAAGAAGATGATCTTGCATGGCCCATGCATGTATAATAAATGCCTTATTTACTATGGTGAATACAATGGTAAAAGAACATGGCATTTATTTAGCACATGCTTCAAAATATGGGGTTGGGACCAAGCCAAAAGAACAAGAGTGGTGTCCCAAGTAGAATAGATGGAAATGCTCATATTTGAATATAATGTGAGCATGCTAGTGTGTATGTTCCACTAGGTAAGTATATAGCCACAATTATATTCACACATTATCAAATACTCCAAACCAAACCATATGGGAGCTAGACAAAGAAAAATACTCACATAGCATGCAAAAGTGGCCATGTGGCTTTCCACATATCAACATTGTGAAAACAACATGATGCCTATATGGGAGCATGTGGAAAATAGAAGTGGATCCATCCCAACCCACATGAGCTAGAGGTAAACCCAAAAAGAATGCAAAGCTCACATATAGTTGGATGGTAGAATTAAAGGGGTGGTGACAAGAAAAGGTGGTGGAGTTAAATAAAAGATATGCCCCAACTCAACTTGGGCATCAAGCATTTATCAAGAACCAAATACAATATATCAAGAAGCAAATACAATTAATAGTGCATATGAGAAAAGAACCAAAAGAAAAGGGTTTTATATGATGCTCAAATGCAATGTGGCATGATGACATGAGCATGATAGAATTATGATGCAACAATTATATGTAGGAAGTAGCATTTTATTATTAGACCATGTAGCATTACAGATGTTAGACAGATGGGATGCTACATCCTTGTTTTCCACCTCCAGGGTCTTTAGATTCTCGGCCTCTTCAATCATAGCACAAGATTGTTTTACCAGTGTTGTAGTCAAAAATAACAACAGTTGAATACAAATTCGACTATGAAATAAAAAGCAAGGTTTGAGTACTGGAATGTTTACCTTCAGCCTCATCCCTGGATACTTTCAGTTGAGCATTTTTAAGTCGGAGAGCTCTGATCTCTCTCCGCTTGTTACAAATGTTCTTCAACAATTCCTGGTTATATGAATTAACTTTCTATAAGTCAGAATACCCAAAGTCAGAAGTCTACTAAAGACTCGGGCTAATATCTTCACTAATATCAGCACGAGCCTTGGGGGCTACACTAGTTCATTCTTTGGCATCCTAGGGAAGCATAAATCCAGATTGTCTATCCAACTTCATGCTTGGGGGCTAGAGGATATGATATAAAATAGCATAAGGAAAAAAGTGAGTTGGAATTCCAACTTACATGTTGTTCGTGAGTGAGTTTGCTCAGGCTCATGTTCACTTCCGCAGAAACCTTCTCGGCGAGGGTGAGTGGAATTATTGGTGGTGGCGGAAGCACACCGGCTCTTAGTCCCTCGTCGCGAAGACGAATTTGCTTGAGGAGTTTGGAGTATTTTATATCCTCCGCTTCTTGTGCCTCCTCCTTGGTAGTAATATTCCGGCTCTCCAAGCATCGTCGGGCAAGCCGTTGGATCTCCTCTGCTTATTTCCGTGTAATGCCAAGTTTGGCAAGACCCGGATTGTTGAGGAGGTTTTCAGCGAAGACCTCTGCCGAGGGATCATTACCCGAAGAGGGTTCACCCTTATCAAAACCTGAGTCACCCATTCTGATGTCAGTTTGCGATCCACGGATCGCTGGCTCTGCTGATTGAGCCAGATCTTCTACAATGGTCGGAGTGGAGTGATCTCCGACGCTGCAGAAGGCTGAGGGGCAGGAGTCAGAGGAGCTACGGCAGGAGAAGTCAAATTTAGCTTTGACTGGCGCAGGGGTTTCGATGTAACTCCCTTCCCCTTGCCCTTGGTGAGCTGTTTAGCTCTGAGAAGGTAATAGAACAAAGAACATGTCAACACCCGGATTTTTAATCCCAGATGCCTGTTATGCCATACCTCACAATCCCAGGATTACCATTTTTGCGAGACATAACAGATTGGATATCACAATACATCATCCATTACAAACCATACATAAGGTCTTACACAAATAAAGGATCTCATGATCCAGTCTGAAGACAACAAGAAGCGGAATAAAAGATAAGCGTAGCGGTGGGGTGCATCTTCAGGGGCACATGCAATGCTGACGAAGGCAGATAGTCCTAGTTATCATAGCCGTCCTGCTGGCCATCATCTTGGTAGTCCCCTTCATAGTCTGGCCATGAGAATAGACAGGGACAAAAGCTATGAGTACTCTTTAAGTACTCGCAAACTGCCACTAACAAGTAGTATAATTCTAAAGTAAAGTGCTAACTCTAAGTTTAACTATCAAGTTAAGTTAGAAACCTAAGCTGAGTTCAGAAGCAAAGAAAGATAAAATAGAGTTCTAGAATCACTTAAGTTGGGAAGCTAGTGTCATAGTCACAACCCTGTTGTGGTCAAGTCAAGATTCATCATTCATTTCATAAGTCATTTTGAAAACATCTGACAATGAAACAGTATGGCCACTCCAACTGTCCATAACTGCGGACGCGGCTATTCGAATAGTTTGACACTTTGCAGAGGTGGTACACTTTCACCACAATATTCGATACATCTGTCAGGGATAACCTTGAATCATCATACTTAGTATGCAGATAATCAAACATAACCTTTCCTCTACACACCCTAGTATAAGCACCTCTCCTATGAGCATGGCCTCCCAACCATGACCATTCGATCATCTTGGGCACTGCATAGGTGGACAACATTGAGAGGTAGCCTCAGCTCAAACCTCTCCTGCGAGAACTAATACTAATGCATATAAACTTCCGGCTAAGCCTTACCCAATTCAGGTATTGTGGTTGTACGGTAAATTTGGAATGGTATCGCATCCAAATCCAACCATCAGTTCTGTAAAAGGGTTAAGGCTCATGCCTCAACATTTTCCTCATCATAAACCATTTGTGTTTCTCAACACATGTCAAAACATCTCAATAGAATGACTCATCATTCTAAGGTTTTCATAATTCATTTTCACCAAGTGTTCCCATCTAAAGTGACTCAAGTTTTTATCTACTCTAAACTATTAAGTTAAGAGTGTTCACTAAGTGGAAAGATGGGATCAATCTCATGCCATAGAATGACATCTAAAGTTATCTAAATAGGCCAAGTTTTATACTCTTTATGCTACCTTCAAAACAAGTAAAGGACTTTGGGTAAAGTAAAGGAAGTAAAGCTTGAAAATTAATACTTGGGGTAAGTAATAGTCAAAGTGGTATAACCAAAGCATGCCTAATGCATTTGCTTAGATTATTTAGCTTGTAAGGGTTAGCTTTCATTGTTAATGGTGGCTTGCTAGTATAATACCTGCAAGTGTTAGCTTTCCTTGGGTAGTGCAGTGGTTGAAGTTTTCTTCCTCCTCTTGATAGAACTCCTCCTCCTCGAAAGCTTGGTCGGTACTATCGTCTATAAATACATACGGAGTACACAATCAACAAACAATACTTAACTAGTCTACTTAGCACACTAAGGCACACATTTGATGATCTATTATCATCACAAGCATCACAAGGTTTTATTAACTAGTTTCATCCTTTTTATTTAAGAAAAGTAATTTCTACTCATTGAAATTAACTAAGATTTAATATTCACCACTTAAAATATGGGATCATGTGGACACATGTCCTCACCACATATTCTCACATGTGGGAATGTGATTTAAGGGTTGGATCACATTTGCTTAGGTTTAAGTTTATTATTTAATGATTTAAAGTGACTAGAAATGCCTATATAGCATTATTTTGGTACTAGTCCAAAGTCACTGCATGTAAACCTTAATACTATTACATATTCAGATAGGCATAGTTAAATGTGATTTTTGAGAGTTGGAACCAACTCAAAAGCTATCATGGTTGATTTTATAAAAATGTTTGAATGTGCAAAAGCTTCTGTCTTGTTATTTTTACTAGGAGAGATCTCTAACTCTAATTGAATTAAATCCAACGGGCTTGGGTATATCTTTTCAGTATCTTTCTAACTAAATTGGAATCACTCCATTTGGATTTGTAAATCTCTCTGAATGGATTTTTAACTAAGGGACAGAACTAAGTTCAAACCTAATTAGAAAAATCTAAGTTTGAATTAAATGGGTCGCGCGGGAAGAAAAACCGGCCTGCCCAGTGGCGTTCCGCGACACAGAGAACAGCTGACAGGGGGGTCCACCGGTCAGTGGCTCTTTACACGCGAAGCGGTACGGGGCGACGTGGGCCGTTGGATTAAAAGGGAGATCTACGGCTGAGGGGTGTCGTCTCCGGCGAACAGTTCGCCGGTGGGAACTAACCCTAGTGGCTCAGTGGGGGTGCTCAGGAGGCATACCAGGGCTCCAGCGAGGACGGCGAGGCGGGCAAACGAACTGGTGGACGACGGTGGACTCAGGGGTGGTCGCGGCAGCTCCTGGGGTGGACGAAATCAACGGAGCCTTCTCCTCCTCTGCAGCGGGCTCCTCCGGCCAAATTCCGGCGACTACGAGCTCGAGCGGCTCCGGGGAGAAGTGGGGAATGATCAGTGGCGAGAGGGGAGGTTAGTGGTGTGCATAATAAGGCTGGGGGTGGCCTCCTTATATAGGCTCGACGACGGGACAACACGGCGTGACCAGGCGACGGTGGTGACATGGCTACGGGATGCTAGCGGCATGTCTGCGAGCGGCGATCGATGCGTGGTCTCCTGGTGGTGCTCTATGGCGTAATGGCGCTGCTAGGGGCGGTGCCAAACGGTCGGGCGGTGCTCGTGCTCTGAGCGGCAGAGGCGGCGTTTGATAGGGCGTGCGGTGGCTGCGGGTCAAATGGCGGCGAACGGGCATGTCCGGGCGGTTCCTGGCGGTCAAGGCGCGGCGTGTGCATGCTTGTCGGGCGCGGCGCTCTGGCGCGTGCTCGACATGGTGCAGATGCTCTGGGCGCGGCGCTCTGCGAGTGGTCCACGGCTCGGCTCTGCTCGGGGAGGGGACAGAGGGCGGTAGTGCGGTCTGGTCTAGCTCCTAAACATGGCGAGAGAGAGAGGGGTGGTCGGCTGCGAGCTATCCATGCTCGACCGACGAGCATGGTGCTCAGGTGGCGCGACACTGCTGCTAGGGACTAGGGGATGGGGTGATTATGGCTTGGTTAGATCAAATGGAGACAGAGGGAGTAATTTGAGGTCAAATGGGTGGCAAAACCCTGTAGAAACAGTGAGCTAAAACTAGAGTGTGAATCCTGCCTGCCAAGTGTTTGTGAAAATGGCCGAAAGAACTCAAGTTTAGAATTTTTGGATGGTTTTTTGTGGGTTTGTTAGACACATGCTTAAGCCTCAGTGGTTGCTTGGGTTTTGAAAATGGAGCTCATTTGAGTGGTTTTTGAGTAAGTAGGATCTTGATACCTACACTAGATTCAATTTTCAAATGCCTTTTAAATTGAGTGTTTGAAAGTTTTTGGCAGATCAAAAAGTGGGCCTTGGTACACTACTACATGTACTAGCAAGGGGTGCAAAGATCCACATTTATTTCTGTTAGGAAATGAGTCCTAGGAATAGCCAAAGTAGGCATGTTGATTAAAATGGCACAAATGACCATTTCCTTCTTTTATTCATTTTGATTTGTTTTTCTTTGGGATTTGTTTGGGAATGATCTAGATGATGTTTATTTCACCTAAGAATCATTTTACAAGCAATGGATCACTTAATCATGGCAATTCAAAACAACTCCTATTTAAATGCACACACATATGAATGCTTTAATAATTTCAATTGGAAAAGTTTTTGTTAACCCTAATTTTGATGGTTTGGATCTTAATAACCTTGGATTGAAGTTTTGGGATGTTACAGAAAATTACATCTCGGAAAGAATTAAGAACAAAGTACAAAGGCAGAATTTGTGAGGAAAGTTACCTCTTCACAATGGGCACCTCCTTTGTGCCGATGGACACTGTCGGAACCTTACGTTTCTGAGTAAGGGTTTTTGGCAGTGGAACCAATTCTCCTTCATCCTGAGAAATCTTAAGAGGATATCCCTCATTAGGAGCAAGCTCTGACTCGGGGAGGTCAGCAAGCTAAAAAGAAGAATATAATCTCAGTATTGCCAAAAACAATGTAAAGATGAGCACATAATTCGAGTTACTGCTGGAAACTTACCGGTACCACGGGGTCTTTAGCTGTATGCATGTCCAATGATAGATCCAGAATTTTCCTATCGATCTGCTCCCTTATCAGCCACTTGATTTGAGACTCGTATTCTTTCTCTGTATAAGGCTGAGAGCAGATTCGGAGGGAATCTTTTTTGGACGCTATGATGGAGTGCATAAGCCGGTCTCCATGATGTTGTAGAGGCTGGATCCGGCGTGCCACCTAGCAATGAACTAAGTCGAACCCTTTCAGGCCCTTGTGCTTCATCAAATATTCGATGCGCCTCTTGGCAAGAAGCAGATCGTCATTGAGAGCTGGCGCATCCACGTCCCAAGACTCTTGGGTCGTGGCGGCACCGTCGACAAAAGCCAGCAAAGCAGTAGCTTTGCCGGGAGCGAGAATATCCTAGTGGTTAAAGAAAGTGGACGACCATTGTTTCACCGACTCACTGGCCTTAATCCGAGGATATACGCGCTCTCTTCTAACAAAAAAACTAATAGTACCGGTAATATAAGGATTACCGGCAGTGATGGAATTTCTCCGGACATGAAAATAGAACCAGAAAAGAGTAAGACTCGGCCTAATGCCGAGGTACCCCACGCACAAATAAGCAAAGGCGCTCATCTCTAAGAGAGAGTTCGGGGGAGGATGATGGAGTTGAACTCTATAGTGATCGATAACCTCAAAAAAGAAATCTGAGGGAGGAAAGCTCAAACCTCTATCGAGGTGGGTGCCGAAGTGTACCCGCTCGTCAGTGCGAGGGGTGGGAATGGTTTGGCTGTAGCCACTCCACCGGTCGCCGGCACGGAGGAGCCCCTCATTCTCCACGACGTGGAGCTTGACGTCGTCAAGGACGAACGGGATCCGAACCCCGCGATTGCTCTCTTTCTCCATCGCCGCTGTCGTCGCCGCCGTACCGGAAGATGATGCTAAAGCCATTTTTCTATGTCCCGGTGACCTAGGATGGGCGGCGCTAGAGGTTTCTGGGGAGCAGAGGAGCTCTAGGTTCATGGGAGACGTTGGGGAGAAGGAAACGGTGCTAGTGCTGGTGAAGAAGATGGGGAAAAGAATCCTCGCCACTTATATCTCCTAGCCGCGTCAAGATTCGTGTAAATGCAACAGTGAATGTGCCACGCGTCATGGAAAGAACTGGGTAACCCCCGTGCGATGATTACGCAACCTTGATCTCCACGCGTGCATTGAAACGACGCCTCGGTGCCACGAAAGGCGGACCCACCAACGGTCATGCTGACAGGAATGTCTGTTAGTGACGTGACTTGACCATGACTGGTGTCAGGTTACGTCGGAGACCAAGCTCCGGCTTAGTTTGAATTTTGAGCTGGAAACCTGAATAATGTATTCATAAGGTCCAACTCATTATTTGAGACCCGGATCGTATCTTTTCTTTTGAAGTTTTAGGAACCCTTCAAGATTCTGCAAGCCGAAGATCAAGCTAGACGATGATGAATCCGACTTTGGATCTTGGAGACTTCCAGGGGCTGCTATTGGGGATATACTTTCTGGGTATCCTCACTATGCCTTACTGACCAGGGTGGCCCACTTTGGGTTAGAGCTTTGCTTCACGGGTGGCCCAGTCAGGGAGAAGAGACGGAGTCCAGTTCGGCTACGGGAAGGCCTAGAAGACTTACCGACATAGGCCCATAGTGTTACTTGTAGTTCAAGATGTACTCTGTAACCAACTCTTAGTCGTAGCCGGATAGGTATCTCGTGTAAACCCTAGGCCGGATATCTATATAAGCCGTCCTACGGAGAGCCTTTAGGGCACGAGACCTAACTCTCACAATAGTCTACAATCTCAACTCGCACAGGCGAAACCCTTGTAACCCATATTCGGCTCTGCCATATTACTTTATATTCAAATAATAAAGGGTGGATCTCAATTCCATCTAGATTACGCTCAATTCCATATTGTTTGTAGCTAGTTTTGAAATAAAGATATTGATCCCACAAGGAGTAGTAGACAAAACTCTAAAATGCTTTTAACTAAAACTAAACGAAATACTTAAGGAATAAATTTAAGATGCAAGAATAGTAGAGTTGTTTTGGGGTTTTTGGTTGAATGAGGCAAATTAAAGTAAAGTAAAACTTAATGCAGAAAGTAAGAATCGTGTGTGTAAAAAGAACTTAGAACTGCAATAGGGAAAAATGCGTTCTCAGGGAGTGGTGGATACACCGCTAGCAATTTAAACTAAGTGATCAAGATTATCATAATGAATATTCTCATGATATGTATGTATGTGGGAGGAGCTCCATATATGGACAAATAGGCAGCAACCGTTGCTCACATCATCCTCATAACCACAGTAGTCAGAAATCAACATCAATCGAATTACTGCGCTATTAAGGGATTTCTCCCATGGCATGAACATGGCTTAATGAGTTTTGCTTGATTCCCCAAGCTATTACGTAAAGAATGACAACAACTTTATAGTCATAGTAAGTGTTATCATCCCTCCGTCTACTAACAAGTAATCCCCTTCATCAAGTCCCTGTAGGAGGCAAATATTAAGGAGGTGCACAACTCCCAACATCAAGATGAACACAATTAACACATACACATCATGATTTATAACATAATAATATCTATCTCATCTCAATCATATGCTAGGGTTTCTCAATCTTCCCAAGAACTAGAGATCTACTCAGAGATGGAGGCAATCAACATCATGGCAATTGTAATGGAAACAATCGTAGATAAATAGTACTTGTATAAATCCACAACGAGTACATAAATTACAACAAGATATAGATGGATGAGATGGGATGGATGGAGATGGTGATGGTGCAGCGGTTGATGAAGATGGAGATCGATGCCTTGGCCTCCCAGATCTGCATAGGGCGAAGATGGATCCCTTAGGCAAGTTCCCCCTCCAGATGCCTTCCAGAGGTGAGGTTTTCATGATTTTTGGTTGTTCCGTATGTTGTCTCCCCGATCTAGTTGCACGGGGTGAAACTATTTGAAGAGGTGGAGGCGGCGCCAACTATATGACCAGAACTATATGGCCGGAAAAAGTATTTCGGTCGTATAGTTGGTCGTTGAACCGTCTGTATGCCTCGATTGCTTCGAGTTTTCTTTTGGTATTATTTATATTTCCCAAATAAGATATTTACGTTGTTTTTGACTCCTTTTCTCCCCAATACAACTGCTCCAAGAATAGTGTCCATTGGTTCCATCATCTGTCCTGATCCCGGTGAAAATAGACATAAAATGTGCGCGTGAGTGCCGTAAAATACCAAGATCCTACATCTACAATGCAAAATAATAATATAAAACATGATGCAAATACGCACTCATCACACACTAAGGGAGAACTAAAGGGTTCCGTAGCAGAATACAAAAAATTTCTAACTATGCGAACACTAATACCAGGATCTATACTATGTAGACATAAGTAATAGAGAAAGAGAGACGGTGACATGGGTATACCCTACAGGTACTCGAGTTTGGTATATACGGCCTGAATACGGTAGAAGCCCACGGTGTCGCCAAGGCCCAAGAGAGGACTCGAGTAGCGTACGGACTCTCGATTGCTTGAAGAACAAGAAGAAGCTAAAGATAGAAAGTTCAAAGGGGAAAACCCTAACCTGTAACCGACTCGACCTGCTACCCAAGACCTAGCCTATCTATATAAAGGCTAGGAGGGGGCGGCGAGAAGGAGACACGCAACCCTAGTTTCCACAACCCTCGCCAGATTGCATGCGCGCACCATTGTAATCTTCGATTCCTTCGATAATTCCACGAGCAGACACGCAGGAGTAGGGACCTCTACGAGGCCTGAACCTGGGTAAATCTTCGAGTCCCATGTGTGCTTGTTTGCTAGCCGATAGATGTCTCCAGCGCTCCCTCCTTCTCCAAAACCCAAGTCCATAACAATGGGCATTGATGAGTTAAACCCTCGTCAATTAGCGCCGTCTGTGGGAATTGGGAGTGCTGATGTTGCGGCTTCTTCGGCCCCATCAACCGTGATCTACAAATCCGCAACAGCGGAGATTCGCCAGCTCTTCGGCGCATTCGACTTCACCGTCCACACACCGGCCACTCGCCCGGATTTCGAGTCCGTGGGTGATGGAGTCAGCCTAGCAATAGGGAGCTTCCACTTCCAAGTTGGTCAGATGGGCACACTTCGCATGCCTGACCAGCCGACGGTGCCGTCAATCGTTTGGCACCCTCAGTGAGCTCAACGCCCCGACAACTATCGAGAACACGGTCAGCTACAACAGTCACGACTCCGATCTGAGCGATCTGGCCACTGAAGATGGGGCCTATGGCTCTGGATCTGAGAGTTGTGGAAGCAGCAGCTTCTCCAATCACTTCATGTGCGCCATCATCAACGCAGGCGACACCTCCGCCAACCGCAACATCACGGGAAATCGCAGTAACGAAACTGACCCGCCTAACGGTGGCAACAGCGGCAGCGGTGGAAATCGCGTCCCCGTCGACAACGGAGGAGCAGTCGAACCTCCAACCATAATAAACGAGCAAACCGGCGAACGCGTCATGATCAGGCTCAACAAGAATGAATGGGCTCGCTTCCGCGAGGCCCTGCGAGGCACTCCTCTACCCTTCGGATCTCCGCAAGAACTGCTGATGGGCTACCACTGGCTCCTGAAGGAAGAATTCAAGCGCCAAGTACAAACAATCGCGCAACTCGAGGCGCGCAAAAAAGCAGCAGACGAGTCGAGCCTTCGTCGTGCTGGGCTCTCCTCCCACGGAGGATCCTCCTCAAAAGGCAATGAGTACATCGCCAAAAAGAGGCAATCTCGGATGGCCCATCTTACCAAGCAAGAACGCATAGAAGTTGCAAAATTCCTCGACTTCAGCTCTATGACAGTTGATACACGGGGCAATGTGGTCCCCAAGACGCCGCTGGCTACGGTGACAGCGGCCACCATGTATCTCCTTAACAACCAGCCGCCAGCTGGAGATCCCCGAGCCGCCATGCACCAATCTACGATCGCGGGCTTGGGATTAATCGAGGCCGCCCTCGACAAGGAGCCAACACCGGAGCCAAAGAAAGGCAAAGCGCTACTCCTCACCCTCATCCAGCGACGACAGTCACGACCTGTCTCGACGCCGCCGCTCACGGCGATACGACCGCGACTATGATGCGCGCGATGACCTCACGCAGCGCAAGATTGAAAAATCAAGGGCGCGACGTGCTCGGTCGACTGACTCAGAAGAGGAAGATGTGGAGCTCTGCGGCGCCAGATGCTTCAGCGGATCCATCAGGCAAAAGCGAATGCCCAAGGGGTTCAAACTCCTGTCGGAGAACCCGAAGTTTGACGGCCTATAGGACCCGAAGATCTGGCTGGAGGACCACATCTCCTCTGTCAGGCTACACGGCGGCAGTTGAAGCACAACCATGCAATGTCTACAGCTACACCTGCAAGGCGCCGCTCAAGCATGGCTCAACAACCTCCCACACGGATCCATTTGCAGTTGGGATGAGCTGGTTTACAGCTTCGTGCGCAACTTCAAGGGCACATACAAGCGTCATGCATCAATCGAAGAGCTGAGATGCTGCCAGCAAAGATCGGGTGAATCGCTACGCTCGTACATCCAAAGGTGGTCCATCATCAAGAACTCCACAGAGAACATGTCGGAGGATCGCGCGATTGACGCGTTCAATGGTGGCGTCCACCGCCTAGAGCTCAGGGAGGAGCTGGGCCGCTCAAAGCCCAAGACCATCGACCACCTGATGGAAATCGCGAATCGGTGGGCCGATGGAGAAGATTCGGTGAAGAATCGTGTTCACTCCAACGAGGAGGCGGAACTCGAGCGCAGACGTGATCGCTGAGGCAAACACCGCATGCGCATCTACGATGACCGCGACGATGTCAACGTGGTCGCAGCTGGCTACGCCGACAGACGCGACGATAACCGCAACAACGGATACCGTAGCGGCGGATACCGCGACTCCGGGAAAACCACGCAAGTGTGGCAACGCCACAATCGTGACGAGGCACCCACGACATCCATCGAAGACAAACTATCCGGGCCATGTACGGTGCACTTCTACATCGACAAACATGACGGAAAGAAGAAGTCCAGCCACCTCCTCAAGGACTGCTGCGAGTTCCTCAAACTACATGAGGGATTGGTTCGGATGAATTGCAACGCAGTCGAAAGAGGCTACGGAGCCGCTCCAGGCGCCGTAGCACATGGAGCTCCACCACCACCACCGGGACAACCTCCAAATGTAGCTGCGCCGGACCAGCACCATGGAGGAAAACCATACCCACAGGCGATGGGTACCATGATGATCCAAAAAGGATGCCCCTCGGATCGGGTGCAGAAGGCCATCACTCGCCAAGTCAATCTGGCGACACACTCGCCACCATCTACCACTGAGTACCTCAGCGAAAGCGAGTCCTGCATCACCTTCGACAAACGCGATCATCCGCCTCAAGTACCCCGTCCAGGCCATTGCCCCCTCGTACTCGAGGCGCAAATCGGAGGCTTCGACATAAGCCGCGTCTTCATGGATGGCGGAAGCGACATCAACCTTATATTCACGAGTACCTTGCGAGCAATGAGGATCCCCCTAACTTTCCTAGAGGCCTCAGACACAACATTCCACGGCATCGTCCCAGGAAAAGGTGTATATCCCCTGGGCAAAACCAACCTCGACGTCATCTTCGGCACACCAAAGAACTTCCGGCGCGAGCGCATCGACTTTGAGGTCGTCGACTGGCCCTCGCAGTACCACTGCATCCTCGGGCGCGTCGCGTTCACTAGGTTCATGGTGGTGCCACAATACGCGTACCTCCAGATGAAAATGCCAGGTCCCAATGGTGTCATCACAATCAACAAGAGCTTCGAGAGATCTGACAGTTGCGACAGGGAATTCAATAGAATCTCCCAGTCCTTCGGCATGCAGGAAGAACTCGCGAGACTGAAGGAGTCGACAGACAATAGTCTACCTCCCCTAAGCAGGCCAAGCTCACCTAATTTGTCCTTCGACTCATCGGTGCACACAAAGAAAGTCCAGGTCCACCCATCGGACCCCGCCAAGATGGACCTCATCGCCAACAACTTGAGTCCCGCATAGGAACTCGCGCTCGTCGAATTTCTCCGTGAGCACTGGGAAATCTTCGCCTGGTGTCCAGCAGACATGCTAGGAGTTCCTAGGGAATTCGCCGAGCACGCACTCAACATCAACCCAGACGCAAGGCCAGTCAAGCAAACAATATGACGATTATCTGAGCCAAGAGCAAAGGCAGTCGGAATGGAGATCAAACAGACTCCTCGATGCCAAATTCATACGCGAGATCAAGGAGAGCACTTAGCTCACCAACACGGTGCTGGTACCAAAAAAGGACACGGATATCCTGCGGATGTGCGTGGACTTCACCTCTTTAAATAAGCACTGTCCAAAAGATCACTTCCCGCTACCGCGAATCGACCAGATCATCGGCTCCACCACGGGATGCGAGCGCCTCTGCTTCCTCGACACTTACTCAGGCTATAATCAGATTCGAATGAAGGAGGATGATCAAGAAAAAACAATGTTTACAACACCCTTCGGTGTGTTCTGCTACAACACAATGCCTTTTGGGCTAAAAAATGCAGGAGCCACCTACCAGCGGTGCATGCAGGCTTGCCTCAAGAGTCAACTTTGTCGCAATATCCAAGTCTATGTCGACGACATAGTAATCAAGACCAAGGAGGAAGCCTCCCTAATCGACGATTTACGTGAAACCTTCGCCAACCTTGACCGCTACCGGATCAAGCTCAATCCGGAAAAATGCGCCTTTGGCGTACCATCTGGGCAACTACTCGGGTATCTCATCTCCACGAGAAGAATCGAGGCAAACCCGAAGAAAATAAAAGCCATACTGGCCATGGAGAAGCCGAAAAACATAAGAGGTGTCTAGCAGCTGGCTGGGCGAATCGCGGCCCTCAGCCGATTTATCAGTCGGATGGGTGAAAAGGCACTACCCTTCTACCAACTCCTCCGCAAAGCTGAAAAGTTCGAGTGGACCAACGAAGCGCAGGAAGCATTCGAAGACCTCAAGCACCTGCTATCCACTTCGCCAGTACTGGTGACCCCACGGTGAAGGGAACCACTATTGCTATATATCTCCGCCACCAACTAGGTGGTCAGCACAGTGCTCGTAGTCGAACGAGCCGAGGAAAACAAGGTCCACGGAGTATAGCGCCCAATCTACTACCTCAGCGAGGTCCTCACGCCAACAAAGCAGCGGTACTCGCGCTACCAGAAGCTGGCGTACGACGTCTTCATGACCACCCGGCGACTGCGCCATTACTTCTAGGAACACTCAATTAGGGTGGTCAACGACGCCCCGTTGGGGCATATCCTCAATAACCCTGACGCCACGGGACGAATCGCGCTTTGGGGAATCGAATTGTCTCCACGAGACATTACATATGAAAAGCGTGACACAATAAAGTTGCATGTTCTTCCTGACTTCCTTGTGCACTGGATGGAAAACCAGCTCCCCGAAAAACCAGATATGTCCTATCTATGGACAATGCACTTCGATGGATCCAAGCGGAAGGACGGAGTAGGTGCAGGCGTCATACTAACATCGCCCCAAGGGGACAAGCTGAAGTACATCCTACGAATGCAGTTCACCGCCTCCAACAACGAAGCTGAATACGGGCCCCTGCTACATGGGATGAGGATGGCAAAAGCCTGCGGCACCAAGAGGCTTATTATATACGGCGACTCCAAGTTGGTCGTCAACCAAACAATGCATGAGTGCGACGCACTGAACGACAACATGATCGCCTACCGCGACCTCTACGACACACTCGAAGGGGACTTCGACGGCTGCGAACTGCGACACGTAGGTCGTGAAAGCAATGAAGAGGCAGACGCACTCGCCAACATAGGCTCTACCTGCGCCCCCATACCACCTGGGGTATTTCTCGAGCGTATCTGCGAACGCTCCATCAAGCCAAAGGCCGCAGAGAAGAAAACAAGCGCAGCAACGTACTCGGGGGCTACGCCGCCCAATGAGCCAATGGCACTCGATGACTTGGAGCTGGACACAGGACTCGAGGGACCAATGAGCGTCATGATAATTGAGCAATCCTGGACTCAACCGTACATCACATACCTCCTCAGTAAAAGGCTACCAGACGATCCGACTGATGCACGGCACATCGCGTGGCGATCCAAGGCATTCGCTGTTATCAACGGCGAACTGTATAAACGCATCATCACAGGAGTACTCCAACGATGCGTCTCCATGGCAGATGGAAGAGCTGTTCTCCTCGACATCCATGAGGGGACCTGCGGGCACCACGCCGGTAGTCGCGCCCTTGTTGCCAAAGCTCTATGAGCTGGATTCTACTGGCCTACGGCCATGCGCGATGCCAAGGACATCATCCAAAAATGCAACGCTTGCCAGCGATTCGCGGATAAGCCGCACTCACCTGGCGCAGAGCTACGGCCAATTCCATTGGCCTGGCCCTTCACGCAATGGGGACTTGACATGGTTGGAAAACTCCCAAGGTCCTCACGAGGAGGCTACGTTTACCTCTTGGTCTTAGTCAACAAATTCACCAAGTGGATTGAGGCCATCCTAGTGACCAACCAATCAGGGCACAGCGTAGTCAAGTTCTTCGAGTCCATCGTCTACTGCTTCAGAGTACCGCACAGCATCATCACCGACAATGGGACGAACTTCACATCCAAGGAGTTCCAAGAACTCTTCGAGAATCTGGGGATCAACATCAGCTACGCCTCGGTAGCGCATCCACAGACCAACGGTTAGGTGGAAAAGCAAACGGGCTCGTCTGCGGCAGCATCAAGAAGCGACTCCTCCGGCCACTCGAGCAAGCTGTGGGTTGCTGGCCAGACGAACTACAATCAGTACTCTGGATCCTACGCACAACTCCAAACAGTGCTACGGGCTACACCCCGTTCTTTATGGTGCACGGGGCCGAGGCAGTGCTACCCGCCGAGGTACGGTACAAGGCGCCGCGCGTGGTCGCTTACAGCGAATAAGAGTCATCCCTTGCACTCAAAGACTCCGTCGACCTCCTTGACAAGGCAAGGGAAATCTCCACGGAAAGATCAACAATCTACAAGCAGAACCTGCGCAACTACCAAAGTAGGAGGCTACGCCCCAGATCCTTCGTCGAAGGCGACCCTGGTCCTGCGACTGAAGCAGCAGGGACATCTCAAGCTCGAGTCCCCCTGGGAAGGACATTACGTGATTACAGAAGTAATCCCAGGTGGCGCCTATCGCCTTCAATATTTAGAGACAGGAGTCGCATACTCCAACCCCTGGAACGTTGCACAACTGCGACGCTTCTACCCTTAGTCGTTTTTCTTTTACATTACAAATAAGGCACTCAGCCAAAGGCTACTTAGCCACACACTGTACTTCGTACTGTCCCTCGAATAAATAAAGCTAAGTGCCCCAAAACTCTGTGTTCTCCTTTATTTTTCCACAATTTATCTACTCGGGGGCTGCGCCACCCTATATACATTTGTTCTACGAACCAAAACACGATATCCTGAGTAGCTGGCACATCAATCGAAACCCTTGACGCAACATCAACCCAGTTGCAATGCACCTGACAGGTTGACAAGGGCTGACATAAATCACATGGCTAGGCTAACGAAAAGGAATCACATAGTGCAACGCACTCACACGCTAACAAGCTCTTTATACATAATCGATAGTCAAATATATATCGTATATACGAACTTTACAACATTGGTACACTTATGTGCAGGATACAAAATTAAGCTACTACTGCAACAAAAGAACGTTGGTCTGCCCCTCGAAGAAATCGACGATCTCCTCTGTTGGGCGGTCCACTGCCTGGTAGTGTGGCACCATATTCCAAGCTGAACCTGCTGGTGGCGCAGGTGGCCCAGCCGCAATTGCCGCAACGTCTATGTCAGGCCTATGCAGTCACACCAGCGATAGAGCGGCCTTGGCACCAGCCACCAACTGTTGCCTTACGCACTCGCGGACCGCAGCCAAGTCTTGGAACTTGGCAAGAAGGGCCAGCAGGCTTGAGGGAGCAACATCCAGCAGAAACATCATCCGATAAACGTTCTTCAAGCATGACTGCGACTTCTTCAGAAACTGCAGCACTCGCGATGCACGATCCTGTAGGGTCGCCAGCGCAATCGCATGATCATGATCCACCCAGAAGTACCCACTCTCCTGAAGTTGCTCTTGGGTCAGATCATGCATGCGAATGGCAATCCTATCCTTCTCATCCTGCGGATGGCGTGCGCTGACAACTATTCAAAGCGACAACGGAAGCATAAGGACAGCACATCACTGCGAGTGACTACAAAGCAAAAGATAAGAGTAAGCAAACTAACACTTAAATTGGTCGCCAAGCTGCGTCATCTCTCCCAGCAGATACTACTCTCGAGCGGCAGCTTTCTCCGCCTTTGACTTCCATACATCCGCGTTACCGTGGAGCACGGGCAATTCACGCTCCAGCTGCTTCACGCGGTCACGTAGTCGCGAAAGCAGCGACAACTCATCTACCCTGGAGCGCGGCAGTGCCAAAGTATCATCAAGGGGCGGCGAGTCCTGAGGTTCCCTTAAAGGATCACTTGATGTACCCTACCACAAGCCAAGATAGAAGCAAATAAGACGATCAAATCGACACAAAGACAAAGGATTCAAGTGCATTCAAGACCAGCAAAAGTATCAGCACATACACTCGCCAACAGGCATGTTCTTGACAAAGGACATAAACTAATTAACTATTACAAAGCTACTGAGGAGCGATTGGCTTCTTCGACTTTGATAGCCTCGGGGGCTTCATCGGGTCCGTGGCAGTGTTAGATGCCACTGACTTTTCGCCAGCCCCTGATGTCGCAGCCCTTGCTGCCTTCTTGGCTCGCTGCAGCTCCTCAGAGTACTTCGCAACCGTGTTAATCAGCTGCGGCCCATATTTGCCATAGGCAGTCGCGAAGGGAGCAAAGACTACCTGCTGGCCATCCGTGCTAACGGGCATCGCCTTCGAAACCACTGTAGGATCAACCTCGACTCCATGGGCCTGCACCATGGCAAGTGACATGGACGCGCCAGCCGCACGGAGTGAATTCTTGAAGCTTGAAGGAACACCCCCGGCGAGAGACTCCACCAGCTTGTCCATGTTCTCGATTAGCTCAGCCTTGGGCATCAACGCCTCCCGGAGGCAACTGAGCACGCCCTTGGCCTTGGAAAGCATATCCTGAATGGCGGCGCTGCGGTCCTCGACTGCTGAAAGTGCACCTGCCAAAGCGTCGTCGCGGCGGAGGGCCTGAGGGTCGAAGATCAAACCGCCAGCATCTGTACATAAACCCACGCATGGAAATGAAAGTCACCACTAGCAATAAAAATCAAACAAAAAGAACGACAATGATATCCAAGCAAGGTACCTGAGATGGCCTTGGCAATCGAGAAAAGCTGTTCTTCGAACAACTTCTCCTTGGCTGCAATGGAGGCACGCAGGCCCTCTTCACGCTTTTGCGCCTCGTCACGCACCGCGATTGCCTCATCGCAGCTCTTCACAGCCACGGCGAGCGTCTTTTCCATGGTGGCAGCGTCGCGAAGAAGGGCATTATGTTTAGCTGCAAGACAGCACAAAAAGGGGATTGACTAGCAGTCGACTACAGGACAACGATGTAGAAGAATGAGAAGAAAAGGTACTTACTTTCCACCACGCGATATCGCGTATCCAGCATGGCATGCTGGCGACCCATCGCAAGCACTTGGTCCGCGAGATGAGCAGCTTCCTTCACAAGGAGCTATCGCAACAAAGAAAAACAACAAAGTTAGCAATGCCATAGGCAGCATCAAGTGCAGCAACAAAGGCTACACTCACATGATCCTCCAGTGACTCCTAAGTCGACTGGTGTGCAGTCATCCGGGCAACCATCTGATGCCCTCCGTCGTGTGGAGAGCTTGATGAATTGTGCCCGGAGTGGGCCGCCAATGGAGGAGAGGGAGCACGCTCAACCTCTTTCTTGGCACTGGAGGTTGCGACTCCAGATTCTTTCAAAAATTGGACGTCGCCAGAAGATGATGACGCCTGCGGACTGCAAGATAAAATCAACATCAAGAAAAAGCAACTGCAAAGAAGAACCAAAAAAGGAAGATTCGAATACTTACCAGTCAAAATTGTCAAAGTCAAAGGTTGGCTCCCCCGACTCTGACGAGGACTCCTTTGGCAGTCGCATCTTCTTGCGAGAAGAGGGCGCCCGGCACTCACATGAATGGCAAGGATCGGCGACTCCGCACCAACACCTGCACCTTCCGGAGTCGAAGGAGACGACACATCGGAATCCTTGCCGCGCGAACGCTTGCGAGTATCCGGACTACCGGACTCAGGGGCTTCCCCCCCACATCAGATGGGACAGTCGACTCCGACTCGTCCTCTTCTAAGGCTTCGCGAGGGATAACCCCCTCAGGAAGAGGGGGCATACAGGGTGACACCGCCCAATCCTGCATATAGACAACAAAATTAGCACAAAGATAAGAAACAGCAGAGAAGCAATCGACAAACTAAGCTACTGCGTAGCACAACTATACCTCAGGAGGAGGGTTAGCAGCATCAAACGGAGGAACAACTGGCTCACTAGGGAGCACATCCTTGACGGTGTACTTGGTGACCAGTCGAACCCTTTTGTCCACCTCACTCGCGGACATGCCATCGGTAGACATGCGAGTGACATCGTCAGCGCCAGTCCATTGAAACATGGGGTGAACTCTCTCCTGTAGGGGCTGGACGCGACGGCGTAGCCACGTGCGAATGAGGGCGCAACCTCCCTCCTCTTTGCCTATGCGACTCTCGAGGTCGCAGACGCGCTCGTACAGCACATCTGTCTCTGTGGACTCGCCAGGCATGACTACATTCTTCCAGGAGCGCCTCCTCTTGCATGGCGTCGTGGGATCGAAAAGTGCGAGTCCGAAGTGCTCCCCGTCAGCCTTCTCGTCGCGGACGTAGAACCACTTGTCCCTCCACCTTGGACGGACGCTGTGAGCTTGATGTCGAAATAGGTGGCAGATGAGTCGACGTGAATTCCACAGCCACCTACATCATAGACTAAGGAGCCAGACGCAGATTGGCGCTTCAACTTGAAGAGGCGCTTGAAGAGGCCGAAGTGCGGCTCGATTCCGAGCCAGCACTCGCAGAGCGTGAAGAAGCAAGAGATGTGGAGGATAGAGTTCGGGGACAGCTGATGGAGCTGAAGCCCGTAAAAACAAAGGAGGCCCCTGAAGAAAGGATGCAGGAGCAACGAGAGGCCGCGAATGATGAACACCAAGAACATCACTTGAAAACCAGCGGGAGGAGAAGGGATTATCTCACCGCCGGGGACGCGCGCGTCGGCGACTGCGGCTGACAGCACTCCGTCTTGGCGAAGAAGACAAAGATCATAGGATTTGATGATGGAGGGACGCCACACGCCATTCGTGATGCGGATGCCCGTTCCCTTCTTCTTCCCGCCGGCGGCGGTGCTGGTGCCCACAGCGGTGGAGCCGCCTTTCTTCTCACCGCAGCAGCGGTAGCCGCGGAATTGGCCGCAACACCTCCTTTCTTCTTCCCCATTGTGCGGCAGCGATGCGATCGAAGGAAGTAGCTGGGAAACGTGCGGAGCTGGTCCAGCGCCGCGGAAGAAAAGAGCGCAGAAAAAGCAGAGGAGCGGTGGCAATGGCGATGGAGGCAAAGGATGAATGAAGGCAGATGAGAAATTACCGTCGCAGCGTCACTACTTAACCCCTGGAAGATGCAATCCAATGGATCAGAAAAACCCTACTAGACGCGTGGCGTTCATCGTGCTTGACACATGGAGGAGCGAAAATGCGAACCATCCCCCCACTGCTCCCATTACGCGCGGAAATGGAGGAGGCGCGGTTAAAATAAAGATTACGCACGCCCAGTCAAATCAGAGTCAGGGAGTGGTGAAGGGTTCGTAGCATGAAAACAAAAAAATTCTACCGCAAGAACGAACAAAACCCAGATCTAATCTAGATAAAAGCCAAGATCTAATCTATTAGATATGTGCAACAAGATAGATAGGAACTAACCCTCGTAGATCTGAAAGCGTTAACGACATTAGATCTCGTGGTTGATGTAGTCGATCACTTGCCGATCTCAAGATCGTGTGGACGATCCTTCCGGCGCCGCGTTCCGGCAGCGCTTTCGCAGTCGGTCACACGTGCGGAGTCGAAGCAGACCTTCCTCTCCTCGTTCCAGCGAGCAGCGGAGGTAGTAGATCTTCTCCACGGAATCCCAGCAGCACGACGGTGTGGTGGTGGTGGTGGAGTAGAGAATTCTGCAGGGCTTCGCCTATGCCTGTGCAGAAGAAAGGAGGAGGAGAGAGGCGGCAGAGATTGGGAGTATGGAGCAGGGCTTGGAGGGGGCGCCCCTGCCCTTCTATTTAAGGGGGGGAGGCGCGCCTGGGGAGGGGGAGTCCTAGTAGGACTCCCCTCCTATGGCCGGCGGTGGGAAGGGGGGAGGAGTCCTCCTCCCCCACGAATCCGTGTCTTACCCCACTAGGTTTCCTTTGACCCTTTCTTGGTTTTCAAGAAAACTCCAAGAAATCCTCTAGAACCTTCCAGAACATTCCGAAACCTTCTAGAATCTCCATACAAACACTCCGGAACATTTCCTAACTTAGAAAATGATCCCCAATATATGAATCTCTTTCTCTGGACCATTCCGGATCTCCTCGTGATGTCCCGAATCCAATCCGAGAATCCGAACAACATTCGGTCTCCAACACATATTCCATATCTACTTAAAACAACTTCGAACCTTAAGTGTGTCACCCTACGGTTCGTGAATATGCAGACATGATAGAGACACATCTCCTATCAATAACCATCAGCGGGATCTGGAGATCCATAATGGCTCCCACATACTCAACGATGACTTCATGATCGATTGAACCATTTACATACGAAACCAATTCCCTTTGTCACGCGATACTGTACTTATCCGAGGTTTGATCGTCGGTACCTCCATACCTAGTTCTACCTCGTTACTGATAAGTACTCTTTACTCGTTTCATGTTATGTCATCCCTTGTGACCCTGTCACATGCTTGCAAGCTAATTAGATGACATTCCACCGAGAGGGCCCAGAGCATATCTATCTGTCATATGGATGGACAAATCCCAATCTTGGTCCATGCGCTTCAACACATACTTTCAGAATACCCAATGACACCTTTATGACCACCCAGTTACGAAGCGGTGTTTGATGTTATCAAAGTACCCATCCGGTGATGGTGATTGACATAACCTCATGGTCGAAGGATTAGGTTACTATGTATTTTAAAGCTTATAGCAAACGAACTTAATGACTTGATCTTATGCTATGCTTACTACGGGTGTGTGTCCATCACATCATTATCCTAATGATATGATCTTGTTATTAACGACATCCAATGTCCATGATCAGGAAACCATGATCATCCATTAATCAACAAGCTAGTTTAACAAGAGGCTTACTAGGGACTCTTTTATGTTTACAAAACACACAAGTATTAATGTTTCCGGTTAATACAATTATAGCATGGGATGTAAACATTTATCATAAACATAAAGATATAATAATAACCACTTTATTATTGCCTCTTGGGCATATCTCCAACAGTCTCCCACTTGCACTAGAGTCAATAATCTAGTTAAAAAACTTGTGCATTCAACACCTATGGCTTTCTGGTGTTGTATAGACACTATTGCCAGTGGTAAACATAATCTTTGGATCTGACACTTCCAGGTCCGTGTGTATTTGCATGTTCTTGCGTCTCTACGCATTACTCATTCTCCAATGAGATGGCATTGTATAAATTTGGTCCCTTGGTGAGACCTTTAGTTCCTTCGGCTCAAAATATGTTGATATTATTGTCACACAATATATCTTCATAGTTTTAGCCCACTTTGAACCACACCTAGTTTGATAAACTACTTAACACAAATGCCCTCCTTTGCTGCTACTACAGCAGTTATATACTTAGCCTTTTGTTGTAGTATCCGTCACGATGTCTCAACTTTGGAACTCATCCAAATCCATCATGGAACATCCTTTCCATTATATTGTGCCACCCATAGTCTAAATTGAGATAAATTTAATTTGTATCTTGTGACAAAACTAGTATCAATGTAATACTTTACAATGAACTACCTTTAACTATTTGTCACTTATACATGGTATATTCTTAGTTCTTCCAAAGCTCATAAGAATATCTTTACTATTGTCCAATGATCATTATGAATCATTTTGGTATATGCTCATAACATTTAGAGCATAGGACATATCTGGATGTGTACATCTTAAAGAATGATTGATCAAAATATTCTTGCGATTTCACCAAGTGTCAAAACACTTGAATCTTGATTCAGTCCTTTCCGTGCGTCAAGAACCTTTCTTGTTGTTTCCATATTGAACTCATTCAACATCTTATCTATGTACATTTGGCAAAACCATATTAGCGCCTCAATCTATCCATATAGACATTGATGCCTAATTCTTGAGTTATGCCTAAGTCTTTCATCGAAATGAAATTCTTAACCTATGTCAATACAAGATACATCATTTCCAATCAACAATATGTCCTCTACATAATGTATTAGAAATATGTCTCAGCGCTCCCACTTAATTTCTTGCAAATGCAAGCATCTTCATCATCTCCGATGAATTTAAACTCTTTTAACAGTTTCATCATGGTGAAGATTCCAACTCCGCGATGCTCATTTCAACCATTGAAGTTTTGCATACTCTTTTAGCATCCTTTGAATAAACAAAACCCTTTGGATCATGTCATGTACATGTCCTAGGTTACCGTTCTATTAGAAGAACTTGTTTTGTTTGTTCAACTACCATATACCAAAATATATGTAGTGGTTGCTACATTAATCCGTCCAGACTAAATATCGCTATGAAAGATCAAATCTTATCATAGTCAATTCCTTGAACATTGTCGTAAACTCTTTCCGACATGTTGACTATTTCATAGATTTGGAAACATCCATGTCTATTTCTTTATAGATCCAAACATGACCGATAGGCTTCACGCCTTTCTGGAGGGTCTTCTAAGTTCAGAAACTTGATTTCTCGTGTATGGATACTATCACGGATTCCATGACTTCTAGTCATTTTATGGAGTCAGGGCCCATCATCGCTTCTTTGCATGTAGCCGGTTCATCATTGTCAAAACAATAACGACTTGCTTATCAAATCTTACTATTTGATTCTTACCGACCCACATGGTTCTATAGGAACTCTAATCTCCGAGATCACACCTTTTGTAATCACGAGAGCCATGAGCATTGTGGCCGTCACCGGGACACTTTCCGGCGCTGCGCTACTTAGCACATATAGCTAAGGTTCAACAACCTTATCAAAGTTCTATTGTCCTCCCACTTAACTTTTCACAAAAAATTCCTTCTCAAGAAACTTGACGTTCCAAGTAACAGACTCTTTTGTCCTCGGTGTTATGGAGAAATTCCCAACAAATTCTTTGGAATAACCTACAAAGACGTGCTTATCCGACTTTGGTTGTAAACATTTTACTTATGCCTAGCATACCA
The DNA here is from genome assembly GCA_910589775.1 of Avena eriantha. Lineage (NCBI taxonomy): Eukaryota > Viridiplantae > Streptophyta > Magnoliopsida > Poales > Poaceae > Avena > Avena eriantha. The sequence goes on along the minus strand of OU342746.1, from coordinate 281,271,866 downwards.
AAAATTTAAGAAAGGACAACCTGGGTTTTATCCCAAACCATGACTTATATGGTGTCATTTCAACGGATCACGATGGAGCTCTTTTCAGTGTAAAAGCGGTAGTCACTAAAGCTTTAATCTTTAAAATATAATGGCAGTTTTATAAATGACACCTTTGATCTTACCATGTCAAACAAGGTTTCATTACATATCTGGAACACTCCATACTCCTATGGTGTTTTGGGAAATGCAAAACCATGGAACGATTCCTCAAATCTTAAGTGTTTTGCTAAACTTGTAACTCATATATCTTTCTTTATGATCCAATCATAAACTCTTTTATTTTCTTGTTACAATGATTTTCCACTTCATCTTGAAAGTCTTTGAACATTTTTCAAATGTTTCATACTTCTTCCTTATTGAGTAAGTATATACATATACTCACTCAAATCTTCGGAGAAAGCATATGAAGTTGAAATTCATCGCCCATGACTACACATAATGGACTATATACATCAATATGTACAAATTCCAATCAGTTAGTCGTCCGTTCCTCTTTTGGCCTACGAACGGAGTTTTAATTATCTCCTGGAAAGTATCATAAGCGTCATTTGATCCAAATCAAAGACTCCAAAAATCCATCAATATAGAGTTTCTTCATATATCCTTTCAATATAATTTAAACGGCGATGTCACTTCGCAAGTGATCTTTCAATCATTTGTCGTAGCATTAGTTTTATGGTCATTATTTCTCCAACCAGACTTGTATATCATCCATCTATTATGGAATACAGTAATTATTTGAACAACCTTTTGTCGTCATACTACCTGATCAAAATAACAATTATTGAAACAAATCTTGAAGGCAAGCTTTGATGTTAACGAGCAACACAACAACCCTTTGTTTATTTTCGATGAACATCATCACATATTCTCTTGCTAGTTACTTAGGCCATTGCAGTTCATGAATTGTGTTGTCCTGTATGACACTTCATACCAACCAATTCGGTATCCAATACCGCAGAACCACATTGTTTAACAACCAAGGAATACAACCATAACATGTATCTTCTATATACCTAAGTTGGACATCTCCAATCTTTTCTTTTCTGCCAAATATTTTATAGATTCTCTTTCAGCAATTCCTTTTCTTTTAAAAGAATCTATCAACATCAATAGTGGTGTCATCAACATGACACATGGTACAAAGCGTATATAGTCAACTACTAATACCTTTGGACTTGCACTTTGAGGTGGATCACCATCATCAAATGTTTGGCATTCTTTCAAAATTCCATTCTTTAGTAATCTTTTAGTGTAGTAAACATTTTACTTACATCTTCTATTCATCCTTATCATGATAACTTTCATGATCAAGCTGATATAGCTTATAAAGGTGAATTGCGAGTATAATGTTTCTTTTTCAAAACCTTTTGGAGGATTAGGATGACTAGCGTCTCCAACCTTCACAAATTCTCATCAAATATGAGGACGTATACTCTATCATGTTGTAACCAACACATTGTTTTAGATATCGCAATACCTTTCACATATGATGGTTTCTGAAACATTGCTTTCAGCTCTTAGATAAACTTGATATTAAAAACAATCTTTTGAGTATCAAGAATCATGGAGGCAAACATGATACATTAGATACTAACACTGGAATTGTTACTCTTGATTTAATACTATTTATTAAACTTCATGGAGTAAATAGAGTTTGCTGAAAGTTTGCAATAGGACTTATAAACTTTAAATTGACATTCAAAACAATACGATACCAGTTCGTAAAGTAAATATCCAGAATTTCTATAGTTCCACTATCTCGACTATAACTAAGCGTAAGGTGGTAAACGGATGCCAATGACTATAACAAACTATGCAAATTCACTTTGATTGTGTTTATGATAAATTGAGTTTGACTAATCCAAATTACAAATAAACTCCCACTCAAAAACAACATCCCTCGAGTTGTTTTAGTGATTACACGAACCAAATCCACTACACCAAGTCCGATCATCACATGAGATGATGTAGCTTTAAAGGCGAACAATCAACATGTTCATCATATCATCCATATGACTCATGCTTTACCTTTCGGTATTCCGTGTTCCGAGACCATGTCTGTACATGCTAGGCTCGTCAAGGTTAACCTTAGTTTCCGCATGTGCAAATCTGGCTTGCACCCGTTGTATGCACACGTAGAGTCTATCACACCCGATCATCACGAGATGCTTCGAAACGACGAGTCTTAGCAACGGTGCCAACTAAGGATGAACACTTTATTACTTGATATTTAGTGAGAGGGATCATCTTATAATGCTACCGTCGCGATCTAAGCAATACAAGATGCATAAAGGATTAACATCACAGGCAATTCATAATAAGTGTGATATGATATGGCCCTTTCTTCTTGCGCCTTTGATCTCCATCTCCAAATCACGAACATGATCTCCATCATCACCAGCATTGCGTCAAGGTCAGCGGCGCCGCTTCATGGTTGTCCATCATCACTAGTAACTATTACAACTACTTGGAATAAAGCTATTACAAGATGAATAGACACGCAGGTCTTAACAGAATTAAAAGACAACCATTAGGCTCCTGCCGGTTGCCATATTACAACAAGGATCATTGCATACATCAAATATAATCATAATCACATGATGGCCATATCACATCACAAAACCCCTGCAAAAACAAGTTAGACGCCTCTAATATTCTTTGCATGTTTTACGTGGTTTGGGGCTTTCGCATAAGACCGATCTTACCTACGAACAAGAACCACAACGTTGATACAAGTGTTGTCAGATGCTCATTGTAAATTGAATCTTAACTATGGTGGGAGAGACAGACACCCGCAAAGCCACTTGTGCAAAGCAAGTAGCACGTCAAGCGTGGAGCAAGTCTCATGTGCGATGACATGTAATGTTAGCCCGAGCCGCTTCATCCCATCATGCCGCAAGATGCAAAGTACACGCTAAGACACCGACAACAAAAGCATCAACGCCCACAAAAACATTGTGTTCTACTCGTGCAACAGATCTACGCATAGATACGGCTCTGATACCACTGAAGGGTTCGTAGCATGAAAACAAAAAAATTCTACCGCAAGAACGAACAAAACCTAGATCTAATCTAGATAAAAGCCAAGATCTAATCTATTAGATATGTGCAACGAGATAGATAGGAACTAACCCTCGTAGATCCGAAAGCGTTAACGAGATTAGATCTCGTGGTTGATGTAGTCGATCACTTGCCGATCTCAAGATCGTGTGGACAATCCTTCCGGCGCCGCATTCCGGCAGCGCTTCCGCAGTCGGTCACACGTGCGGAGTTGAAGCAGACCTTCCTCTCCTCGTTCCAGCAAGCAGCGGAGGTAGTAGATCTTCTCCACGGAATCCCAGCAGCACGATGGTGTGGTGGTGGTGGTGGAGTAGAGAATTCTGCAGGGCTTCCCCTATGCCTGTGCAGAAGAAAGGAGGAGGAGAGAGGCGGCAGAGATTGGGAGTATGGAGCAGGGCTTGGAGGGGGCGCCCCTGCCCTTCTGTTTAAGGGGGGGAGGCGCGCCTAGGTAGGGGGAGTCCTAGTAGGACTCCCCTCCTATGGCCGACAGTGGGAAGGAGGGAGGAGTCCTCCTCCCCCACGAATCCGTGTCTTACCCCACTAGGTTTCCTTTGACCCTTTCTTGGTTTTCAAGCAAACTCCAAGAAATCCTCTAGAACCTTCCAGAACATTCCGAAACCTTCTAGAATCTCCATACAAACACTCCGGAACATTTCCTAACTTAGAAAATGATCCCCAATATATGAATCTCTTTCTCCGGACCATTCCGGATCTCCTCGTGATGTCCAAAATCCAATCCGAGACTCCGGACAACATTCGGTCTCCAACGCATATTCCATATCTACTTAAAACAACTTCGAACCTTAAGTGTGTCACCCTACGGTTCGTGAATATGCAGACATGACAGAGACACATCTCCTATCAATAACCATCAGTGGGATCTGGAGATCCATAATGGCTCCCACATACTCAACGATGACTTCATGATCGATTGAACCATTTACATACGAAACCAATTCCCTTTGTCACGCGATACTGTACTTATCCGAGGTTTGATCGTCGGTATCTCCATACCTAGTTCTACCTCGTTACTGATAAGTACTCTTTACTTGTTCCATGTTATGTCATCCCTTGTGACCCTGTCACATGCTTGCAAGCTAATTAGATGACATTCCACCGAGAGGGCCCAGAGCATATCTATCCGTCATATGGATGGACAAATCCCAATCTTGGTCCATGCGCTTCAACACATACTTTCAGAATACCCAATGACACCTTTATGACCACCCAGTTACGAAGCGGTGTTTGATGTTATCAAAGTACCCATCCGGCGATGGTGATTGACATAACCTCATGGTCGAAGGATTAGGTTACTATGTATTTTAAAGCTTATAGCAAACGAACTTAATGACTTGATCTTATGCTATGCTTACTACGGGTGTGTGTCCATCACATCATTCTCCTAATGATATGATCTTGTTATTAACGACATCCAATGTCCATGATCAGGAAACCATGATCATCCATTAATCAACAAGCTAGTTTAACAAGAGGCTTACTAGGGACTCTTTTATGTTTACAAAACACACAAGTATTAATGTTTCCGGTTAATACAATTATAGCATGGGATGTAAACATTTATCATAAACATAAAGATATAATAATAACCACTTTATTATTGCCTCTTGGGCATATCTCCAACAAGTGGGACCCACCGCTCGTCACGTCCCGTCAAACTCGCTCACGCGGGCAACTGAGGTCACGAAATCGTCAGCACTGATGTCATCAAAGTTACGTAGCAGAAGACTTCGACTACTTTAGTCCTTGCTCGAATCTTTGACTCCACCAAGTACTCGGGGGCTACTCCCATAGGGAGCGCTGGTCGCGCACCCTATGATTTTTCTTCTTCTTTTGTAGGAAAATGGACAATCAAGGCAAACCCAACCACTTGAAACACGGTTCGATCATGGACATGGGTTACTCCCATAGGGAGCACCGAAAACAAATTCGACTGAAACAAGAAAACAAAAGACGACAGAAGTCGCAAAAGTTCTTTAGTCCCTGCCTGAGTCTTCGACTCAACCAGGCACTCGAGGGCTACTCCCATAGGGAGCGCTGGTCGCGCACCCTATGATTATTTGTACAAAATACTGTGTGTTGATAACATCCACACTCGAAGCTTATGGCGACACCACCTCATAATTTTTCCCTACAAAGAGATTGCGTCTCCTGGGTCACCCGAATCGTCTCCGCGATGATAAAATTCAGATGCTGCGCTTACAGCGTGAAGTTAAGACTTGAATAAGGCCTGGCAACGCATTAGCTGCGCACTACCAGAAATGTATCAGTGCCTATAGGTACGATGAACATGCCTTGACGGACGCATCGAGTGCTCACACCCATATAACTGGAATTCGACTCCTGTAAGACCTCCGCGGCTTGAGTCGAATTACACCAGCACTTTTCCGGATTCGAGTCCGGGGACTTGAGTTTGAGTAGATTGCATTGTTTTACCCTAAGGTAGTTAACTGATACCGATACATCGGTTAAATCAGGCACACACATCAACAATCCCTATGACACAAACAAAGCAGTCGAAAATATACTCATTTATGCACTCGAAAGGCTTCATAAAGTCCCAGTCGAATCTGCGATTCCACTGGACACTCGGGGGCTACTGACATGGGTATACCCTACAGGTACCCGAGTTTGGTATATACGGCCTGAATACGGCAGAAGACCACGATGTCGCTAAGGCCCAAGAGAGGACTCGAGTAGCCTACAGACTCTCGATTGCTTGAAGAACAAGAAGAAGCTAAAGATAGAAAGTTCAAAGGGGAAAACCCTAACCTATAACCGACTCGACCTGCTACCCGAGACCTAGCCTATCTATATAAAGGCTAGGAGGGGTGGCGAGAAGGAGACACGCAACCCTAGTTTCCACAACCCTCGCCAGATTGCATCTGCGCACCATTGTAATCTTCGATTCCTTTGATAATTCCACGAGCAGACAAGCAGGAGTAGGGACCTCTACGAGGCCTGAACCTGGGTAAATCTTCGAGTCCCCTATGTGCTTGTTTGCTAGCCGATAAATGTCTCCAGCGCTCCCTCCTTCTCCAAAACCCAAGTCCATAACAATGGGCATTGATGAGTTAAACCCTCGTCAGATGGTATGCATACCCTTGAAGACCATGGAACGCCTTACGCATGAATGTGTATGTTGATGAAGACGAGCAGCTCCAAGCACCCCAAGTGTGGTGCCTCCGAAGTACTACACATGTTCGGTGTATGTGGCGTCTCCTGGGCTCCGATCCAGCCGAGCAGCGAAAGAATAAGATGGCAGACCGAAGATCACATGACGGTAGTGTGAAGGTGGAGAACTCAAAACCCTAGAGGTCCTCTCAAATATTATGGAGAAGCCCTAAATGGAAATGAGAGAGAGAGAATGAGAGAATGGGATGATTCCAAATGGGAGGGGTGACCCCTATATATAGTGGGAGGGGAGGGGCACCACCCAAGGGGCAGGCGGTGTGGGACTAATGGCCACACCTGCCAGCCACCAAGGGGCAGCTGCCTGCCCTAGGTGGGCCCCACTTGGGTGGCCCACCAAGCCCTGGTCGGCCGGCCCTCCTCCCTAGGCGCCTTGCCCCTTTGGGCCTCCCCTCCAGGTGAGGCCCATTAGGAATGGTCTGCCTTTAAAAATAAAATAAAATAAAATATATATTTTAATATTAATTCACCAATTAACATAAAATACACAGATTATTATATTCCTTCACTTCAGAACTCCTTTCGGACCCCTTCCGATCAACATTGGATGTTACCTGGAACTATGATGTTTTCTCTCTCTCTATTTCTCCTACGATACCGCATCTATCCCTAAGCGTCCCCACCCTTAAGCGTGACATCCTTCGGTTCAGAAACACTCTGGACATGATTGGGACCTCTCTCATATCAATGATCATCAGAGGGACCTAGATGCCCATGTTGACCTCCCATGCATTTCACGAATCTTATCGCTCGAACCGTAAACATCGTTTCCTGTTCCCTTTGTCACTAGATACCTAGTTCATCCGAGACCTTATATTCGGTATCTATATACCTTAGTTCGGTCTCGTTACTGATGAACTCATTTACTCGTTCCCATGTCGTTGCATTCTGTGACCAAATCACATGCTTGCAAGCTTCGTTAATGCAACGTCACCGAGATGGCCACATGTATCTATCTGTTACATGGATTGACAACTCATGGTCTTGATATGTACTCCCTCTATTTCAAAATATAAGATGTTTTAGATTTGTGAAAGGAGTGTATCTAGACCCCTTTTAGTGTCTAGGTTCACTCCAAATATAGATGAACCTAGATACTAAAAGAGGTCTAGATACACTTTATTCATAAAGCTAAAACATCTTATATTATGAAACATAGGAGTACTCCTCTACATGTCCCTTTGGAAAACCTGAGTAGCACCTTTTTGATTACCCTATCACGAGATGATGCTTTATGCTATCAAAGCTTCCTCCAGAACGGTGATTTGCATTATCTCACAGTCTAAGGATCAGGTTGCGAGGTTTTCTGTGTTTATCATCAATGGTGAACTTTGTAACTAGATTTCATTAAGATATAATTGCCGGAGGTTTGTCCATCACATCATTCGACTAATGACATGACCTCATTGTCAATTGGCATAAATGCCCATGATCTCGAAACCCTAGATCATCCTCATGACCAATGAGCTAGTTCGCTAGAGGTAACTAGAGACACGATTTGTTTACATACCACACGTGTACTAACATTTCGTATTAACATAGTTATAGCACAATATGAAACATATTATGAACATATAAGAGGTATATATCAAACATAGTTTATTATTTGCCTCTAGGGCATATCTCCTTTAGTCTCCCACTTGCACTAGAGTACAAATTAATCTAATTTACAATAGGCAGGAACCTAACATCGATGGCATCTCGATGTTGTTCATGCTTGGCTTGTAGGGGAGCTTTAGTCAGAGGATCTGCCACATTCAGATCCATGTGTACTTTGCAAATCTTTATTTCACCCTCTTCAACATTCTACCGGATGACGTGAAACCGTAGCTTGATGTGTTTGGCCATGGAATGAGTCCTTGGTTCCTTTGCGTTTGCAATAGCACCCGTGTTGTCAGAATAGATTGTCACGGGTTCTTGTGCACTTGGAATGACTCCTAGTTCGATGATGAAATTCCTTAGCCAAACAGCTTCATTCGCCGCATCAGCTACAGTAATGTATTCAGAGTCCATTGAAGACTACGCCACCACCGGCTGCTTCTTGCTCTTCCAACTTACTGCCCCACCATTCACTAGGAACACAAATCCTATTTGAGACTTTGAGTCATCATGATCTGAGTTCCAGCTTGCATCCACATAACCCGTTATGTTTAGAGCTTCATCACTTCCTCCATAGATTAGGAACATACCCTTTGTTCTTTTGAGATACTTTAGGATATTCTTCACAGCTGTCCAGTGATCCGGTCCGGGATTACTTTGGTATAGGCTCAACAAACTAAGAGCCAATGCCACATCAGGTCGAGTACTTAACATTGCATACATGATAGATCCTATGGCTAAAGCATAGGGGACGTAAGACATCCTTTCTCTATCAGCATCCTTTGCTAGACATTGAGTCAAACTCAGTGTGCAATTGTTCATTTTTGGCACCAAAACCCTTTTGGCATCTTCCATTTTGAACCTCTTCAAAATCTTTTCAATGTAATTACTTTGACTTAATGCAATTAGGCGTATTGATATATCTCTATAGATCTTGTTCCTAATATGTATGCAACTTCATCTAAGTCCTTCATGCAAAATTGACTACTCAAATATGCTTTCACGCTTTTCATAAATTCCACATCGTATCCCATAAGTAATATATCGTCCACATATACTACTAGAAAAACCACTGATCTCCCACTCGCTTTCTTATAAACACAGAACTCTTGTTGATTTTGGATGAATCCAAAACTCTTGATCACTTGATCAAAACGCCGATTCCAACTCCGAGATGCTTGCTTCAATCCATAAATGGATTGCTGAAGTTTGCACACCTTTCCAGCATCCTTAGGATCAACAAAACCTTCCGGTTGCATCATATACAACTCTTCATCAATGTATCCATTGAGGAACGCGGTTTTGACATCCATCTGCCATATTTCATAGTCGAAATGAGCAGCAATTGCTAGTAGAATCCGGAGAGCCTTAAGCATCACTATGAGAGAGAAAGTCTCATCATAGTCAACTCCTTGAATTTGTCAAAACCCCTTTGCGACAAGTTGAGCTTTATGAATGGTCACATTACCATTCGCATCTGTCTATTTCCTAAAGATCCATTTATTTTCCACGGCCTTCCGAAAGATCTACTGAGGCCCAAACTTGGTTTTCATACATGGATCCTATTTCAGATTTCATGGCTTCTAGCCATTTCTCAGAATTAGCACTATCCATAGCTTCTTTGTAGTTTGCAGGTTCTTCCTGTTCATCTAGAATAAATAGACATCACAAGGCTACTGTACCAATCAAGAGTGGCACAAACTCTTGTAGACTTGCGAATCGCTAGAGTTTCGATGTTGTTGTTTTGATCATTATCATTAGGTTCTTCTTCCATGTTGGAGAGTGGTTATGGAACGGCTTCCATTGCGCTACTTGGAATTTGGAGAGAAGGGTCAACAACTTCATCTAACTCAATTTTCCTTCCACTAACTCCTTTAGCGAGAAACTCTTTCTTAAGAAAGGTGTCGTTTTTCGTGACAAACGTTTTGCCTTCGGCTTGGTTGTAGAAGGTATACCCAACTATTTCCGTTGGGTATCCTACGAAGATACATTTTTCCGCCTTGGGTTCAAGTTTGCCAGGCTATAGTTTCTTGACATAAGCCTCACATCCCCAACCTTTTAGAAACGACAACTTTGGCTTCTTGCCATACCATATCTCATATGGGGTTGTCTCCACTGATTTGTACGGTGCTCGGTTTAAAATAAAAGCAGCGGTTTCTAACGCATATCCCCAAAATGATATGGACAAATCAGTTAAAGACATCATGGACCGCACACTATCCAAGAGAGTACGGTTACGTCGTTCCGACACACCATTACGATGTGGTGTTCTGGCTGGCGTAAGCTGTGGTATGATCCCATAGTCCTTCAAGTGCATGTTAAACTCATAACTCAAATACCTGCCTCCCTGATCTGATCGGAGATGCTTGATTTTCTTATTAAGTTGATTCTCTACTTCTTTCTAAAATTCTTTGAACTTTTCAAAAGTTTCAGATTTGTGCTTCATCAAGTAGATATATCCATATCTACTCAGGTCGTCAGTAAAGATAACAAAATAATGATAACCATTGTGTGTTGAGACGCTCATTGGTCCGCATTCATCCATATGTATGATTCCCAGTAGGTCTGCAGCTCTCTCCATTGTGCTAGAGAAGGGTGTCCTAGTCAGCTTGCCCATAAGCATGGCTTACATGTATCGAGAGATTCGAAATCCAACAATCCAAGAAGTCCATCTGAATGGACTTTTTCATGCGCTTTACGCCAATGTGACCAAGACGGCAATGCCACATAAACATGGAGTTATCATCATTATGCTTACAACGTTTAGCATCAATATTATGGATGTGAGTATTGCAATTTAGATCCAGTAAGAATAAACCATTACACACATGCACATGAACATAGAAAACATCATTCATATAAATAGAACAACCATTTGTTCTGGATTTAAACAAATAACAATCTTGCAACAAGCAAGATCCACTCACAATATTCATACTCAATGCGGGTACATAGTAGCATTTATTCAAAACTAAAATTAATCTTGACGGCAGATGTAGAGGTAAAGTGCCGACGGCCACCACATCGACTCTCAATCGGTTGCCAACACGCATCGTCACCTCGTCCTTCCTCAGGCTCCTCTTACTCCACAGTTCCTGCTAAGAGTTACAAATGTGAGCAACAGAACCGATATCAAATACCCACGTGTTACTCCTAGGGCTAGTAAGGAACACATCTATAACATGTATATCACATATACCTTTGTCTTTGGCAGTTATCAGGTACTTGGGGCAGTTGCGTTTCTTGTGCCCATCCCTTTGCAGTAGTAGCACGTGGTGCCGGGCTGAGGGCCAGGCTTGGCAGCCTTAGAGGCGCTGGCAAAGAACTTTCCATCCTTGTTAGGCTTCTTGCCCTTGCCTTCTCCCTTTTGCTCTGGCTTCTTAAATTTGGTGGTCTTGTTGACCATCAACACCGTGTTCTCCTTCTTTATCTCTACCTCAGTAGTTTTGAGCATGGCAAACACTTCAGCAAGGGTCTTAGTCATCCTTTGCATGCACAAAGATCTTGTAGCTAGGGGGTAGCGAGTGCAGCACCCTATCAATCACGAGATCCTCCGTAATTTTGCAATCTAGGGCGTTCAAACGCTTAACGTAGCCAGGCATTTTGACTACATGCTCACTAATACTGCTATGCTCTTCCATCTTGGCGGAGAAGAAGAGCTTGGAAGCATCATACCTCTCCACCCAAGCCCGTGGAGCAAAGATATCCTTGAGATCTTCAATGATCTCAAAAGCATTCATCTTCTAAAAACGCGTTTGAAGCTCCAGCTCCATAGCATAGAGCATTCCACTTTGGACAAGTGAGGAATCATTTACCTTGGACTGCCAGACATTCTTTTCGTCCTGGGAGGCGGAATCTGTAGGCTTAGTTGGAAGCTCAGCCTCGATGACATAAGTCAACTTGTAGGGGACTAGGAGGATCCTAAGATTGAGGAACCATGCAATGAAGTTGGTTCCATCAGTTTTCATCTTGTCCTTCTTGAGGAAAGTGCTAAGGTTGAAGGTGGGTGGGCGAGACATTTTCAATGTATTTGCAAAGTGTTTAGACCATATTCATAATAATGAGTTCAAGTTTTAAATTATACTACCAAACTTAAAACAAAAAGGAACTCCCACTCGGACAAACATCCCTCCATTCGTTTAGTGATAACATGACCCCAGTCCACATCCTATATGATTCATGCTCGACCATTCGGTTTCTTGTATTCCGAGGCCATGTCTTCACATGCTAGGCTCGCCAATTCTAACTTGTGTGTATTCGTAGTGCAACATGGCTTACACCCATTGTATGCGAATGCAGATATGTTTGACACCCGATCTTCACGGCCTGCCTCATATTGGAGAACTTTCTTGGTGGTGCACACACAAGGGGAATACTATAACTGGAATTCTGTGAGGGATTATATTACTATGCTACCGTCGAATATACTATCATACTATCGTAATAAGATGCATGAAGTGATACTTCATAAAGTAAAGTGTTATGACGTGGTTGCAACATCTTGATCACCAACGAGAGCTCTAATGAAAGTTTCACAAACTTGTCATTGCCACATCACAACACAAGCCCCTATGCAAAAATAAAGATAGATGCCTCTATATTATCTATTGCAAGTTTTACGCGACATTAGGGCTGTCGTGGTAGAACCCCTTCCAACCTACAAACGTGGAGCCACAACATGGATTCAATGATTGCCGTTTTACTTCCCTTTTCAGGGCCCTCCAATGTCGATGCCATACCAACTACCGTAGAGAGACATATACCCCCTAAGCCACTAAATTGTGGACCAGTCTCGTGAATCACCACGTGAGGTCGGTTGGGGGCCACTTCATCAACCAGTGTCGCGATATGAACAAGGACATACAAGAGGGTAGCAACTAGAAAATCAATGCCCACATATTTCCATGTGTTTTGTCCGTACGACATGTCTACCCATAGACCCGCTCTAATATCACTGAAGGGTTCCTTAGCAGAAAACAAAAATTTCTAAATATGTGAACACTAATACTAGGATCTATACTATGTAGACATAAGTAACTGAGAAAGAGAGACGGTATTCATACCCTTGAAGACCGAGGAACGCCTTACGCAGGAAGGCGTATGTTGATGAAGACGAGCAGCTCCAAGCACCCCAACTGTGGTGCCTCCGAAGTACTACACACGTCCGGTGTAGGCAACGTCTCCCGGGCTCCGATCAAGCCAAGCAGCGGAAGAAGAAGATGGTGGACCAAAGATCACATGACGGTAGTGTGAATGTGGAGAACTCAAAGCCCTAGAGGTCCTCTCCAATATTACGGAGAATCCCTCAATAGAAATGATAGAGAGAGAATGCGAGAATGGGATGATTAAAAAGGGGAGGGGGTGACCCCTATATATAGTGGGAGGGGAGGGGCACCACCCAAGGGGCAGGCGGTGTGGGACTAATGCCCACACCCGCCAGCCACCAAGGGGCAGCCGTCAGCCCTTGGTGGCCCCCACTTGGGTGGCCCACCAAGCCCTGGCCGGCCGGCCCTCCTTCCTAGGCGCCTTGCCCCTTTGGGCCTCCCCTCCGGGTGAGGCCCATTAGCAATGGGCCGCCTTTAAAAATAAAATAAAATATATTTTTAATATTAATTCACAAGTTAACATAAAATACACATATTATTATATTCCTTCACTCTGGAACTCCTTCCGGACCCCTTCCGATCAACATCGGATGTTACCCGGAACTATTCTGGTTTCTCTCTCTATTCTCCTATGATACCGCATCTATCCATAAGCGTCCCCACCCTTAAGCGGGACATCCTTTGGTTTAGAAACACTCCAGACATGATTGAGACCTCTCTCATATCAATGGTCATCATAGGGACCTGGATTTCCATATTGACCTTCATGGCTCAAAATGTAGAGCTCGTGGGGAACCCCAAGAGGAAGGTATGATGAGCACAACAACAAGTTTTCCCTCAGTTATGAAACCAAGGTTATCGAACCAGTAGGAGCAAGGAAACAACTCCAAGGTGTTGCTGGCAACTTGGCATCTTGCACAACACAACCACATAACTTTTCCCCAACTTACAATGAGGTTGTCAATCTCACTGGTTTTGCTAAAAACAAAGGATTAAACGTATAGTGTGCAAGATAGTAATTGCTTGTAGAAAGTAAAAAAGTAACAGTAGATGGTATATCAATGGTAAACGAATGGACTGGGGTCCATAGTTCACTAGAGGTGATTCTCCTTAAGATAAATATCATGTTGGGTGAACAAATTACAGCGGGGCAATTGATAGATTTGAGAAAGCATACAATGCACATACTAGACATCTTGACTCCTATGAGATTTGATTGGGCATTACAACATAATACATAGACCGTAATCCAATTGCATCTATGACTAATAAACCACCTTCCGGTTATTGTCTGAACCCCTTCCAGTATTAAGTTGCAAGCAAGAGATAATTGCATTAAGAAAAGTGTGTAAAGTAAACAATATGATTGGAGCTCACAAGATCTAAACATGATAGCACAAAGGAGGAGAACCAACCATCTAGCTACTACATGGACCCGTAGTCCAAGGATGAACTACTCACGCATCACACCGAAGGCAGGCATGGTGATGAAGAAGGCCTCCAGGATGATATCTCCCCTCCGGCAGGGTGCTAGGAAGAGCTTCGGTTCCCTCCCGATCTAGGGATGGAGGTGGCGGCGGCTACAGACTCTTTCGTGGAATTTTGATCGGGTACTTAGGGTTTTCGTCCCGGGAGGCTTTTATAGGCAAAGGGGCAAGGTCGGTGGAGTACCAGGGGGGGCACACCCCCTGGTGGCACGCCCTAGGGCTGTCCGCGCCACCACCAGGTGTGTCCGCCTTGGTGCGCCACTTTGTCTCCCCTCCGGACTCCGTGTTGCTTCGGGTAAAATACTGACTTTGGCTTTTCTCCCATCCAATTTCGAGAATATTTCCTTACTAGCTTTTCTGAAACCAAAAACGGCAGAAAACAGGCAACTTGCACTATGGCATCTTGTTAATAGGTTAGTTCCAGAAAATGTATAAAAATACCTCAGAGTGTGAACAAAACATAAGAAAGTAGATATAAAACAAGCATGGAACATCAAAAATTATAGATACGTTTACAACATATCAAGCATCCCCAAGCTTAACTCCTGCTCGTCCTCGAGTAGGTAAGTGATAAAAATAATAATTTTTGAGGTGACATGCACCATCATAATATTGATCAAGGTATTTGTAAAACATTGATAGTTGGGATCAAAGTACTCTAACATGAACATGAAAGATAGAGTTCTAACAATAAGACATAGCAACTATGTTGCAACATGAAAAAGGTACAAACAAAAGATTCATGAATAACAATGCATTAAAATACGTTTGTTTGTTTCACATATAGAAAACATAATAAGAATGGTATTTAGCTTGTCCCTCATGGTATAGCAAAACATAAATGCATAGGACACCTTCAAAGTTCATAAGGGTGACTAGATACAAATAATTTAAGAACAAGCAATATCACAGTTATGAATCAATCAATAAGTTTTGGGACAATGCACATTAAACTAAGAATGATCACTATGATCTCTCAATTGGTGCATAAAGATAGAAGATGGAGACTCAACATAAAAGTAAAAAGAAATGCCCTTCATAAG
The DNA here is from genome assembly GCA_910589775.1 of Avena eriantha. Classification (NCBI taxonomy): domain Eukaryota; kingdom Viridiplantae; phylum Streptophyta; class Magnoliopsida; order Poales; family Poaceae; genus Avena; species Avena eriantha. Next base: position 281,256,317 of record OU342746.1, on the reverse strand, counting down.
AGGGAAGCAGGGATTTAAAGTTTCATAAAGAGCTTCCAAAAGTTATGGTACTTATTAGCTTTCAGCTCTCATTGCCACTATCATAAGCATCTTTAGGTGATTAAGGTTAAAGTGAACAAATATGAGGACATGCTTGACAAGTTATAAGCCAAAAATCTCATGCCCCTTGCATACGAGTCCCGAACCTCATGCTACTCAACTTTAGTCACAAGTAAGTTCTTGTCATTGTAAGTACATGTGTATCATGGAGAACTGCCAACAGGGTACCCCTTGCCCCATATACATGAGCTATCCCATATCAAAATGACAAGGCAATAGATAATGAGCATCTCAGCGATCTTTTTATTTGTTGTTTGCATAGGTTTTTATTGAGGATGCTTCACAGAATGCTCACTATGGTTATGCTGCAAGTTTCCACCATGATTAGGCATGGCTTAGGCTAGCCGCCCAGGCGTTTCTATAACACACATAAAAAATCCATGAGCTTACAAACTCCCCTTTTATTTCATACCACCGGGATCCATAAACAAAAGAACATGATATCAACTGAATAATAAGTGCAACGTGGAAAGCGTTCCCCATGACAACATGGTTCTGCTAATCCTCAACTTATAAAGTGCAAGCATATATGCAACATAGTTGGATGCAATGGTTCAAGTTTATTAAGTTCAATAAAGTAAAGTGTGCCATCAAGTTTGTGAGAGGTTTAATCACTAATTTTCACATAACAAGTTCAATTTGGAAGGTAGATAAAAACATGAATATACTTGGAATAGTGTAAAACACCATGCATAGGAATTTATAGTGGAATCTATGGAATAACTTAGTTTTCTTGGGAGTTGGATGCATGAGTGGAGCTCATACTTGGTACATGTGGAGGCTAGCAAAAGACTAGGAGCGACCAACTAAGAGAGCACTAATGGCCATAATCATGCAAAGCGACAAACAATATTAATTCAAGCATAAAGTGATATTACAAGTCAAAAAACTAAATGATCATAGAGGCTAAGGTGACTTGCTCATAGTCTTAAAATTGGTGTAAGCATGTGCCAAGTCAACCCAAATAAAGCATCGAAGGAGAATACCACAATATTATGCTTTTGTATGCTAGAACAACGCATGATTCTTTCAAGGCACATTATGCAATCTCAATTGTTTGGAACAAGTCATGCTACAACAATAATTACTAAGCATAAAGTAAAAGGAATATCAAACATAACATGATAAAGTCTAGGCCACAGCCAAAACAAAACTCCTTTTGTACCACTTATAAGCATGAACTTTCCTACTCTTTTCCAATCACCAATCAACTTATTTGAAATATCATATGAATGCAGGGGTCCATCCAATTTATTTAAGCAAACTAAACAAAATAAAACTAAAAGCAAAAAATGAAGACGCTCCAAGAACAACACAATTGTGCATGAAACAATAAAAATGAAGTGTTTTGGAAGAAAAACCTGAGATTTTTATTGATGAAGAAGGGGATGCCTTGGGCATTCCCAAGCTTTGACGCTTGTACTTCTTAAATATTTCTTGGGGTTACACGGGTGGCATCCCCAAGCTTGAGCTTTTGTCCATACTTCATCTTATCACATTATTCTTCCCCTAAACTTCAAAATTTCCTTCATACAAAACTTCACACAATCCTCATTAGCAACATTAGTGTATTCAAGATAATAGGTCCTTTGGTTTAGTTTCATCACAAGTAAAACTTCCATTAAAACACAAGCTACTGTAGCAATTCCTTCTAAAATCTCAAGTGATCAAATAGAACTCAAAGACAAAGAGATTAAGAGGCAAATGCAAATAATGGCAGAAATCTGTCAAAACAGACTAGCAGGTAAAAACCAATTTATTTGAAGACCTTCTGTTGCTCAAATCGAAAAGTGCTTTACTAACGAAAGTTAGATAAAAACCTGGGGCATAAGCAAAAAAATGATAGCTCAATCCGATGTTCAGAGATTTTTCACGATGTTTTACAGTGAAGCACAAACATCTGTTTCGGGACAACAACTTTTCCAAGTCTTACTTCTCTCTCATTAGAGGTTATTCTTGGCACAAAAACCACACAAAAAGGATAAGGAGAGGTTATTACAGAGGTAATAACTTCCAAGACTCAACAAAAGAAAAACTTACTAAATAGAAATTTGGGTTAGCTCCCAATAGTGCTTTTCTTTAACGCCTTTGAGCTAGGCACAGGAAATAAGATTCAAGTATTTTTGAATGAAGAAGCATTAAGACCAAATTTTTTTTAATAGGAGAGGCAAAAGGTGTCTTCTTTCTCTTCCTAGGGAAGTATTCTATACCTTTCTTGAGTGGGAGTTGATATTTAATGGTGCCTTCCTTCATGTCAATAATAACACCAACTGTGCTAAGAAAAGGTCTTCCCAAGGTAATAGGACAAGAAGCATTGCATTCAACATCCAAAAAATAGAAATCAACAGGGACATAGGTATTGTTAACCATAATAAGAACATCATTAATACTCCCCATGAGTTTCTTTTTAGCATTATCATCAAGTTGGACATCTAAATAACAATCTTCTAATGGTGGCAAATCAAGCATTTCATAAATCCTTCTAGGCATAATAGAGACACTAGTATCAAGATCACATAAAGTTTTGAGATCAAAATCTTTCTCTTTCATATTAATGATGGGTTCCCAACCATCTTCTAATTTCCTAGGAATAGAAGCTTTATGTTTCAACTTTTCTTCTTTAATTTTTATGAGAGCATCTGTAATGTGTTTTGTAAAGGCCATATTCATAGCACTAGCATTAGGACTTCTAGCAAGATTTTGAGGAACTTAATTACTTTAGAAATATTGCAACCATCAAGATCAAAATCAAAATTACCATCCAGGGAAGTAGAACTGTTTCCCATTGACATAGGTATGCCATACATGCACCTACTATTGGTCTACCTGGTGCGGCTCAACGGAAGGCCCACTCGACGAATTGCCAAGGTCCATGATGCCTATGACGGTTCTGTTGGAAATATGCCCTAGAGACAAATAGTAGTAAGGACTATTATCATATTTCATATAATTTATGATTAAGTTTTATATCATGCTATAACTGTATTAAGTGGAAACATCAATACACGTGTGATATACAAACAACCAGGGGTTCCTAGTGAAACTCTAGTCACTGGTTCATTGGTCAACAGATGATCATGTTTCCTGATCATGTGGCATTTATGCCAGTTGGAAATGGAGTCATCTCATTCTGAGAATGAGATGATGGACCAATACCCAAGCTAAACATCGTGACCCGATCATGTCACGAAGTTCAAGTTACAATGATTAGAAATGGATCCTCGTAGATTATTCCTTAGACCGTGAGGCTGTATCAATCACTGTCTCCCGAGAGTGCTTAGATAGCATCAAACACCATCTGGTAATACGGTGGTTATAAATGTGTGTTCAGGTACTCGGAGGAAACCGTAGAGGCAATATATGTCAAGAGCGGGATTTGTCCATCCATGTGACGGGAAGATACTCAAGGGCCCACTCGGAGAAGTTATATCCAATAGCTGCACAGCGTGTGATTTGATCACGGGGATATCACTTGTCGAAACGAGTCAAGTAGAATTGTTCAGTAACGAGATTGAACACGACATGATGATGTCATTGATCAGATCTCAGGCAATGCAAGTATCAAGAGACAAAGGGAATAAGACACGACTGTCCCGGTTCAAACGAAGAAAGATCTTCGTGGAACACACAAGGGTCACATGGCCATCCAGGTCCCTTTGTTGATCATTGGTGCGGGAGTGTCCCGACCATGTCTGGAGTGTTCCTGAACCGTGGGGTATCACGCTTAAGGGCTTGATGATGCTTAGAGAGTGTTTATAGGATCAGTAGAATCACCGAAGAAAAGAAGGGAGAAAACCGGAAGGGTTTCGGTAAGTCCGGAGGATGTCCGGAATGGAGGTGGAAGGTGTTCCATAGCCACGGAGATTGAATAATGTGTGAATGAATGTTAAATGTTGATTTAATCATTTATTCATAATTATTTAATAAAGAGATAAATTAATTAAATGGTCAAAGGCTTAATGGGCCAATTCCCGGAGGGGAAAAGGCCCAAGAGGGGATCCCACCCCTAGGAAGGGCCTAGGGGGTGGCCGGCGGCCCTAGTGGGCATGCCCCCACGTGGGGACCATGGTGGGGGGCTGGCCGACGCGCCACCCCACCCCTCTCCCTTGATTAGTCCCACCCCGGGACTTTGAGGGAGGGTGTACCCCCTTCTCCCCCTATATATAGTGGGGGTATTTGGCCAGATAAATACACCAATAATCAATAAAGGTCTCCCCACTTTTGGGAGGACCTAATTGATATTTTCTCTCTCCCCCTCTCTCTCTTGTGACCGTGGTCCCAAGTCTGGACTACGCGAGCAAGAGGCATCTTCACCGCAGAGTGCCATCGCGTCGCCTGATTCGGATCCGGGAGCTCTACTTCCGCAACTGCTGCTGGATCAGGGAAGCGGGAGTCATCGTCAGGCACCGGACGTGTGTAACTCCCCGCGAGGTGTCGCACTCGAGGCACTCAAGTCGTTGGAGCCAGAAAGAGCGCAAGGACTTCATCACGACCTTGAGGTCGGCTTCGGCTCGTCTACATCAACCACGCTCTCCTGAGCATTGACAACGTTTTTCGGTCTTTAAGGGTAAGTTCGCGAAAAGCCCCTCCCGTTACTGTATTACTAATAGATAGGTCCTGGCAGCTTCAGGGGTTTAGGGATGTAGAGTAAAAATTTATTGTTTTCATACACGGAACCCCTACAGGTTCGAGTGGTATGAAGTCCATATGGACACGGACTCCCAGACGCACAAGACAAAGAAGTCTTAATACTAGAGTTTGGATCTAACTTGTAACCAACTCGTATTGGTACCTGAGACCTAGCCCCCCATATATATAGGCTAGGAGGATCCAACGAGAAGGCAATGGCGACTCCCACAATACACAATAGATCTAGACAACATCCGTAGCATACACATACGCCAGATCAAATATGCGCATCCACCGCCATCGGCGACATTGTAATCCTTCGGATCCTTCATCAATCAAGAGCAGACAAGCAGGAGTAGGGTCCTCTATGAGGCCTGAACCTGGATAAATCTTGTGTCCCTGTGTGCTTGTTTGCTAGCCGATCGAGATTTCCAGCGCTCCTCAATTGCTCGAACCTAAGTCCATAACAATAGGCATTGATGGATTAAACCCTCGTTAATTGGCGCCGTTTGTGAGAACTGGGAACGCTGGTGTTGTGATCTCGACGGCCCTATCACTCGCGATCTACAATTCGTCAACTTTCGGGAAGCAGATCCACCTCAATCACTTTCGTCATGCAGCTTAGACCTGTACGGCTGGTCAAATCAGCAACTGAGCATAGATTGCATCTGGCCGGCTTGTCTACGTTAGCACACTCGGTTTTCGCTATCGCTGATTGCACTGCAATCGATTCAGTCCCCATCTCGGCCAGACTCATGGTCCATACAGTTCTCAGATAGGCCACATGCCTACCCGGCGAAAAAAAAGGAAATCTGGAAGCTGAAGCACGGCATCGATCAATTCGATTCCAATCAATCGTGCGCTTGTGGCTGGACGAAGCAGCACGTAGCTTGTGCATACTACTGTCATCCAGCTCACCAGATCGATGCCTCCATGCCAAATGGATTAGCTGACTCCAATTAAATCGTACCAGGTTCCAAAGATAGAGAGCATACCAGGGAATTAACTGCAGGTTCACGTGAAGTCACGATGTCGTTGGTTGCAAACTACTACTCCTGATCAGGATGATAGCTCATGTTCACGTGAAGCCACAAAGTGATCTGAACTATTCAGCAATGAAAGAGATTAATTAATCAAGATGCTAAGCTTATGTTCGTACAATCAAATATGCTCTTTCACAAGATTAATTCAAGCCAAGCTTGGCTAGTTGTTGTACGCCTGGTTTTACCGGAGAGCATGCGGGACTCGGGGTCTACAATCATTCGATCTACAACGATGCAGGTACTATTGAGCGTCAAGCCGCCTCTCGAGGAAGCCAACTGAACGCTCGGGAGCTGCGTCGACTCCGACCACCCCGCCCTGCATCGACTCATTCAATCGGCGACCTGATGGTCCCACGACTTTCGCCGCTAGCTCGTGGTCCCTGGACTTTGATCAAGGAGGGTATTGTCTGTAAACAGTATGATGGTAGACACATACGCCTACCCATGGCTCCTCGCCACACTGATCCCATATGTGGCGCCACTCGTCGTCGCGTCGACTTCCTCCAAATAAAAATTCGTCAACTTCGTATGCTACTGCCATCGGCCTTAGTGACTCGCTGCCGCGTCGACTTCGGTCCTCCACCGACCCGCGACAATCTTCAACTACGGCGACCCGCGTGCGACCCTCTACGGTCTCCAAATACAGCGACCCGCCGCGGTCTTCAAGTCTACACTTGGGGGCTCCATCGATTCCTTCACGAGGCATGTTGCCGCCTTCAGCTACGGTGACTCGCTGCGGTCTTCGGCTCTGGCGACTCGAGGGCTCCTTCGACCCCACCGTGCGACCCGCTATGATCTTTGGATCCAGGGAGTCGGGGGCTCCCTCAGCATTGGCGACCCATTTCAATCTTCGACTCCATCAACCTGATGCGGTCTTCTACTCCGGTGACCCGCCGTGGTCTGCGACTTGGGTGACACACAGGTCGCATCGGCTCTCGTGACCGCGACCCATCACTGCCATCGGCCAACGACCCGCTGCAATCTTCGACTACTGCTACCCACTACAATCTTCGGTTGGTGGCGAGTCACGCGCTGGTGTCGAGTCCGTCCGCCACGTCGACAACCAACAAAGCTAAGTTCTTTACTTAATTTTGATTTCTTTCTTACTTTAAACACTCGAAACACTCGGGGGTTGCGCCCTATTCGAGTAACCTAATGTGCCGTCGACTCCACGCACTCGAGCACCTCATACGCGACAGCCCGAGTAGCTGATTATTCCTAATCATCGAATCATTGAACCCCGAGTACCTCAGCAAGGCACTGAGACTAAAAGTAATCAGGCTAACAAAAAGGCCTAGCATATAGTGCAAAAGTGTCGACTCGATTGGCACCAGAATTTTACTTTGCAAACCGACATGCAAATATCCTTTACAAGATACAAGTACTTCACAGTTTTTAATGTTTTATGCAGCTTATAGGGATATCAACTACGTCGAGCTATTATATCTGGTCCTCCAACAGGAGTCGAAAAATAAAATGGCTACGCCATAAACTCCAGACCTGAGTCGAGTTCCTCCTCGGATGGTTGCATCGCTTGATGCTACAAAGATGTGGTGCTAGCAACGCACCTGACATAAGTGACTGTGTCGACTCCAACTGCATCGTTGACTCTTGGCTCCTTATGCGTGAGACGCTGACTCGATGCACTTCTGGGTCGGTGGTTTCTCCACGCGTGATTGTCGACTATGTCTACAAGATATAATACTCGAGTCTCTGCCCAAGTCTACGACTCCGCCAGACATTCGGGGGCTACTCGAAACTGGAGCGCTGAATGTGCATATACAAGATCTTCGAGTGGCACGCTCTAAATCCTCACTCAAATCCATGATTCGACTAAGGACTCGGGGGCTACCCCCGTAGAGAGCGCTGGCCGCGCACCCGAAGAAATTTGTGAAGATATCCAAGAATTACGAAAATCCTTCACTCGAATATACGATTCGATCGTGGGCTTCGGGTTACTACCATAGGGAGCACTGAAAGCATATTCGATCGAAACAAGCAATAAGAGATGACAGCAGTCGCAAGTGTTTTTAGTACCCACTTGAGTCTATGACTCGAATATGCACTCAGGGGCTTATCCCATAGGGAGCGCTGGTTGCGCACCCTATGATTATTTTCTTACACATTGTACTGTGTGTCGATAACATCCACACTCGAATGCTATGGCGAATCCGCCTCATATTTTCCCTACAAAGATATTACGTCTCCTGGACACCCGAATCATCTCCGCGATGACAAAATTCAGATGCCATGCTTGCAGCGTGAAGATAAGACCTAAAGAAGGTCTGGCAACGTGTAACAACCTCGGACCCTACGCTCTAAGTTCAAGCCTGGATGAACCAAAAGTGGTTAAGGGTTTTACAGCAGAGGCCCAGGGCCACCCACGTGTAGGCCCGTCGGCCGTCCTAACCACTTCCGAGAACATCGGGTCAAGAGCGAGCGGCGTAGGCAACATGCGAAGAGATCAAATACATACACAAGTGAGTATGTATGCAGCTACCTTACAACAGTTCTCAGAGCCATACCATCTAAAAGAAATAGAAATATTGCAACGCCATAAGGCAAGATCCAAATATCCTAGATAGAGATAATAGTGTAGGATAGCTCCTCTTACATCAATCAACAGAGTATCAAGCAGAAGCGGGAAACAAGATCCGAGTACGGACAAGAAGCAAATCGGCATAAGATGCCACATAAATAAGCACATCCCGCCCACAGATCTCACGGATCCCCATCCCCGGAATCTCTACACCGAGTGATCGTTGCCAACATCATCTGTCTCCTCCACCCAGTATCCATATTGCGAATACACCTGTTCATCTCAATCAAACAATTTATCGTGTGAGACCCTAGGGGTACTCAACAAGTCTTTATGCCTCTAAAGGGGATATATACCTGGGGTGACACAATTGCAGCAAAAGAGAATAACTAACAAGCCTATAGATACTCGCTAACCATCCGCCTAACCAATGGTAGGTGGATGTCCGTTAATTAGAAATAACAGTTATAACAGTATAAAGTAACAGATCCATCGTCCTTCTCGCTTACCAACGAGAAAGCGGACGAACAACCCATCCGTTGGCAGTTTTATTAGCCATTCCATGGGTATTGCGCTAATTACTAGTCAGATATTTAGTCAAGTTAAAAGCGGTACTTTAGTTATGCTTGTCTATGATCGAGAATCTATGCTCCAAGTCGTCCATAACCGCGGACACGGCTTTCCGAAAGATTTACCCTGCAGGGGTGCACAAATAGCAACACACACGATCGACCTCGGAAAAACCAAATCAAAACCCAACGAGGCTTTCACGACAAAGCAATCACAGGATTCATAATTCATTTCAGAGGGCCACCCCAATAAGCTACCCGCAACGAAGTTGGCCGGCTCCGAGATGGACCCAGGGTTTGCGAGAACGGCTGTAAATGACTGGGAACCCGAAAGTGTGACTGGGCTTGTCGATACCGCGAAATCGTGCCGCGATCCCTAAACAGTACAGGTGCTCCACGCACAATCGTAAATAAAGTGGTAAAGCATGGCATAAGTACCGGATAGTAATAAAGCCCCAAACTATTTTGTGGACCCAAGAAATAAAGTGCAAATCATGCTCATGCAAAGGGGGATTCATAGAGTCTCCCGTATATGGATAGTGCGAATAGTCAAGGAACAGGTATCAAGTACTCGGGGTCCTACGGGACACAAGTGGACATAAAAACCAAATAACAGATATTGCCACCGGTGCCTCTTTCATTAGTTATCCCATTACTATTCAGGTTAAGTTGTTTAGGTACCTCATTATCCATCAGACACTCACAAACCCTACACATGCAATTCTATGACTCGCAAGGCTCAAGCAACTCCTGTAATAATGGCTCATAGGATGGAGGAACAAGCTTCGGTGGGGTTTAAAAGTAAAGGCTATGAAGTACTTGGGATTCAATTTAATGCAATCGCGACTCCATGATGTAAGAATAAGATAGAAGCAATAGGTACTATATGTATGCAAGCATGTGGTAGTGCTTTCCTGGCAGCTCAATTGAAGCGAGACATGGATCTGGGTAGTACTCCTGGGATTCCTGATATTTCCCCTGCTCGGCGTCTATCCGAGAAGAATCAAACAAACAAGGCCAACATAAATAAAGTGCACAAGCATATGAATAATATGCGACAAGCAAACAAGCATGCCATGATGAATGATGCACAAATTACATGGCAATAATGTAGCATGGCAAGGGTGAGGTGTGGGGACAAGAATAAATCATTTTATTAATTATTTGGTCAAGTTTTATTGCCATAAACAGTTCTGATTTTTAATATTGATATTATGCATGTTTCAACTCATATCATGGAATGCATAAATAGAACGGGCTCGTCGCGCTGATCAATTTAGACATATTATTTGTCAAATTTGGAGTTATAGAATTAAAGTTATTAATTAATTAAGAAAAAGCATTTTTGTTGCAATTTAATCATCTCGAAAATTTTAAATTAGCCAAACATTATTTTGGATGGCATATTTGAATTCCTCACATTTTTCTGATTCAAAAATATATATTATTTGTATTATTGGGATTTACCAATTAAAATTTATTAATTTCTGGATTTAAAATCACATTAAACATTTCTGAAATTATTCTTATTAAACAGAAACAGTACAGAGACTTTTTGTACCGCGACAGAGCTAACCCTAGCCACTGACGGGTGGACCCGAGATGCTGAGTCAGCGCGGCGGGCAGCGGACGCGTGGGATTTTCTCACGCAGGGGAAATTCACCCGCAGACACCGACGGGTGGGTCCAGCGCTACGGGGCCACCAGGTGCGCAAGCCAACGGGAGCGCGACAGCTGGCCAGGAGGGACCTGCGCATGATACGCTGGAAAAGTTGGGGGCCTCTTCGCAAAAAAAATCGCCGGCGAGAACTGAACCGGACGACTGAACCCGATGGCGAACAGATAGCTGGCCGCGTTTTAGATCAAGAAAAATGAGAGATACGCTACGGGTTTTGCAAAACCGTAAAAACGAAAACTGAAGAGGATGATAAGAGCTACAACTTTGGTATTTGGAGTTTCCTAAGGGGAGGCCTACAACAACGGGAAAAACATGACGAACAGAGGGGAAACAAGCACCTGTCGCGCGCGTGTTAACTGGCAGAGAATTCATCGAACTTCAGAGGCGATTTGCGGGCAGCTCCGTGCGCCAATTTGGGTGCAGTTTGTGGCACGAGGAAGATGGTACATCAGGGAGTAGGAAGACGTGAAGAATCAGTGACGGAAACTACTTAACTAGACGGGAGCGGGCGTTGAACAGAGAGAAAATTCACTGCAAAACTGACGGACAACTAGCTGAATACGTCCCGTCTGTCCACGATATGGCCCGATGTTTTGAGGACGAATGCGAGCACCAGAGGCCATCTTTTCGTGTGTTGTTTGGGGATACTGAAAGCTGGGACAACCAGGATCAATGGTGGCTCAAGAGTCTCGCCAGAAGCGGACCTTGGAGGAGGGAACAAGCATGGAACAGAAAAGAGGGCGCGAGGCTGTTGCTGTTCATCCGACAGGCAAAACGCATGCGGCGAGCTGCTGCTACAATCTAGAAGCGAGCACACCGATCTAGGGAGCGATTGATGCAAAGGCAGAGGGAGGAAGGGGGTAGTGCTCACCTCGCCTGATTCCCACCGGAATCAAGGAAGATGACGCTCAGGACGACGACGGCAGCAGAGCTGATGGCGCGGCGAAGCTGCAGGTACAGACCGAGAAGAAGAAGCCACGGTGGCGCTCCCTAGCGGCTCCGGGTTTGAAGCAGAAGAGGCCGGGGACACTCCTCCGCCGCTCAGCTTGCTCCGGCAGCGACTGTAGAGACCGTGGTCAGGCGTGCACTCCTGTAGCCATGGTGGCGGCGGTGGCAAGACAGAGGTGGAAGAAGAAGGCGAGCTAGGGTTCTGGGCTAGAAGGGGATAAGAAGAGCGTGCAGCACGCGGACGGCGCGAGGTGGAGAAGAGGCAGACGGAGGCGGGACGGGTACCTGCTGCTGCTGTGAGTTGCACAAAGAGGAAGGTAAACGGAAGAAGAAGAATAGGAAAACGGCGTCGACCTCCTCTGCTCTGAAGTGATACAGGCCGAGGGGGAGGTACAGCTGGGCCTGGGCTATGCTGGGTCAGGCCAGGAAGGGTACAGGTTGGCCTCTTATTCTCTTTAAGAAAAATCTGATTCAAATTGTTGTCTAATGTGTTTGTTTGTTTACAAAAGTTTAACCATCAGGTGTGGCTTGGAAAACTTTGACAAAGCAAAAACAACTAAAGAGGGAGGCAGGGTGGAGTAGATGGTAGGATAGATAGCTAGGTAGATACAAATGAAAAGGCTTGCTTGATATGAACTTGAATCGCTTAAATGAAAACAAGAAGGGGCAAGTTGGTGGAAGTCTTGCATGGTACATGCATGAGCCATAATAAACCATGGTTTGTTGTGAAAACAACTAGAGTCGAAGAGGCATATTTGAATAAGAATGGAACATGCTAGTGTGTGTGAGCCACTAGATGTTTATTGGGTCCCATTTCTATTTAAACATGACCATCTATTCAACATACCACATGAGGAGATAAGCACCCCCACATGTGTGCCCACATTATTTCTATTGTGGAAACAATAATAGACATGAATGGGGCATGTGGTATAGAAGGGGATCCATCTTTATATATGTGAGCTAGACAAGACCCAAAAGAGAAGATGCAAAAGCCCACAAGTATTTTGGGATGGTGGAATTATAAGGTGGTGACAAAGAAAAGGTGGTGAGTTGTAAGAGACATGCCCACCAACTCAACTTGGGCATCAAGCATTTATCAAGAACCAAATACCATATATCAAGAGGCAAATACAATTAATAGTGCATATGAGATAAGAACCAAATGAAAAGGGTTTTATATGATGCTCAAATGCAAGGTGGCATGATGACATGAGCATGATATAATTATGGTGCAACAATTATATGTAGGAAGTAGCATTTTATTACTAGACCATGTAGCATTACAGATGTTAGACAGATGGGATGCTACACAACGCACCTACTACGCTCTACCAGAAATAATCTGTGCCTGTAGGTACGATGAAATAGGCCTTGGCGGACGCGTCGAGTGCTCACACTTATACACCGGGATTCGACTATATAAGACCTCCATGGACTGAGTCGAACTACGCAAGCAATTTCCGAATTCGAGTCCGGGGACTCGAGTTTGAGTAGGTAGCGTTGTTTTTGCCCTAGAGCAATTAACTGGTCCCGATCCGTCGAGTGCACCAGGCACGTTTACCATCATCCCTATGAACTACTACAAATTCGACTGACCCGATGAACTTCTGGGTGAAGTGCTTCGCACTCGACACAATTGTCGACTCTGACATCCTAATGCAAGATTCAAGATCAACTAAGTCTCCACCCGAATCTACGATTCACATGGACACTCAGGGGCTACTGACATAGGTATGTCATACAGGCACCTACTATTGGTCTACCTGGTGCGGCTCAACGGAAGGCCCACTCGACGAATTGCTAAGGTCCATGACGCATATGACGGTTCGAGTGGTATGAAGCCCATATGGACACGGACTCCCAGACACACAAGACAAGGAGGTCTTAATACTAGAGTTTGGATCTAACTTGTAACCAACTCGTATTGGTACCTGAGACCTAGCCTCCCCATATATAAAGGCTAGGAGGGCCCAACGAGAAGGCAATCACGACTCCCACAATCCATAATAGATCTAGACAACACCCGTAGCATACACATACGCCAGATCAAACATGCGCATCCACCACCATCGGTGACTTTGTAATCCTTCGGATACATCATCAATCAAGAGCAGACAAGCAGGAGTAGGGTCCTCTACGAGGACTGAACCTGGGTAAATCTTGCGTCCCCGTGTGCCTGTTTGCTAGCCGATCGAGATTTCCAGCGCTCCTCAATTCCTCGAACCTAAGTCCATAACAATACGCATTTATGAGTTAAACCCTCGTCACCCATATTTTGAACAATTTCAACATTTTTATTGCGGAAGGTTCCATTGGTTTTAGGCATTGTTGCAAAAGGAATGGGGACTTCATGCGGTTTGCTAGCATCAACATTGGTGGTGGTAACAGTACAAATACTATTATTTCTAGCAATTTCATCTTCTCTTTCCCACTTAGCATGCAATTTAGCTAACAGTCTAACATTTTCATCAATTCTAACTTGTATGGCATTAGTTGCAGCAAAGGGGTTTTCCATAGTTTCAGGTTTAGCAGCCATTTTATTAATCAAAGAAGATTGTGCTTCAGAAAAAGATGATATATTTTTTTAGCATTCAAAAGTTTTTCCTCAACATGTTTATTGAAAGTAGTTTGTTTATTAATAAAATCCTTAAGCATGACTTCAAGAGGGTGCACTTCTATTGTTGTTGTAGGAATTTCCATAAGCATTACCATTATTGGGAGGATATGGCCTATAATTATTACTGCCAAAATTATTCCTATAGGCATTGTTGCTAAAATTATTATTTCTAATGAAGTTCACATCAACTTGCTCTTCTTGAGCAATCAAAGAGGCTAAGGGAACATGATTTGGATCAATACGAGCTTTTCCATTAACAAGCATAAACATAATAACATCAAATTTATCACTCGAGGAGGAGGTTTCTTCAACAGTATTTACCTTCTTACCTTGTGGAGCTCTCTCAGTGTGCCATTCAGAATAGTTAACCATCATATTATCAAGGAGCTTTGTTGCAGCACCCAAAGTTATGGTCATAAAGGTGCCTCCAGCAGCAGAATCTAATAGATTTCTTGAAGAATAATTCAGTCCTGCATAAAAGGTTTGGATAATCACCAAGCTGTCAGTCCATGAGTGGGGCAATTCTTAACCAAAGATCTCATTCTTTCCCAAGCTTGAGCAACATGTTCATTATCAAATTATTTAAATTTCATTATTTCACTTCTCATAGATATAATCTTAGCAGGAGGATTGTATTTTCCAATGAAAGCATCTTTGCATTTAATCCATGAATCAATACTATTTCTAGGTAGGGATAACAACCATTCTTTAGTTTTTCCTCTCAAGGAGAAAGGAAACAATTTAAGCTTAATAATATCTCCATCTATATCCCTATGTTTTTGCATCTCACAAAGTTCAACAAAGTTATTAAGGTGAGCGGCAGCATCATCAATACTAGCACCAGAGAATTGTTCTTTCATAACAAGATTAAGCAAAGCATGTTTAATTTCAAAGAAAGCAGCTTTAGGAATAGGTGGAGCAATAGGTGTGCACATGAAATCATTGTTGTTGGTGTTAGTGAAGTCACACAACTTAGTGTTTTCATGAGTATTCATTTTTTCAGAATAAAGCAAGCCAACAAAAATAGAAACTAAAATAGGAACTAATTTTTGTTTGTGTTTTTGATAGAAAGAAACAAGCAAATAAAGCAAAATAAACTAAGCAAAACAAAAAACAAAGTAAAGAGATTGGCTGTGAGGGACTCCCCTTGTGAAGCTGTCCTTAACTCCCTGGCAACAGCGCCAGAAAAAGTGCTTGATGGCTCAAAAGGTAGAGCTTGTTGGGAACCCCAAGAGGAAGGTATGATGAACACAACAACAAGTTTTCCCTCAGTTATGAAACCAAGGTTATCGAACCAGTAGGGGCAAGGAAACAACTCCAAGGTGTTGCTGGGAACTTGGAATCCTACACAATACAACCATAGAACTTTGCCCCAACTTACAGTGAGGTTGTCAATCTCACTGGTTTTGCTGAAAACAAAGGATTAAACGTATAGTGTGGAAGATAGTAATTGCTTGTAGAAAGTAAACAGTAAAAAGTAATAGTAGATGGTATATCAATGGTAAAAGAATGGACCGGGGTCCATAGTTCACTAGAGGTGATTCTTCTTAAGATAAATAGCATGTTGGGTGAACAAATTATAGCGGGGCAATTGACATATTTGAGAAAGCATACAATGCATATACTAGACATCTTGACTCCTATGAGATTTGATTGGGCATTACAACATAATACATAGACCGTAATCCAACTGCATCTATGACTAATAATCCACCTTCCGGTTATCGTCTGAACCCCTTCCAGTATTAAGTTGCAAGCAACAGATAATTGCATTAAGAAAAGTGTGTAAAGTAAACAATACGATTGTCCCATGGAAAAAGGATTGTTGTTTTCTCCCTAGTAGCAACAGCACATCTACAACCTTAGAGATTTCTATCACTTCCCCAGATTACTAGAGGCACGAACCCACTATCGAGCATAAATACTCCCTCTTGGAGTTGCAAGCATCTACTTGGCCAAGATAGTTACAAACAACGGAGAGCATATGCAAGATCACAAATAACATAGACATGATAGAATCAATAATCAATCTGAAATAGCATCTCAATATCCACTAGATCCCCACAAACACAACATGTAAGATTACAAATAGATGATCTTGATCATGAACGGAGCTCACAAGATCTAAACATGATAGCACAAAGGAGGAGAACCAACCATCTAGCTACTACATGCACCCGTAGTCCAAGGATGAACTACTCACGCATCACACCTGTAACTACCTCGGTGAATTATGCTCTTAGTTGCATGCCTGGATGAGCGAGAGTGGTTAAAATAGTACGGTGGGGCCCAGGGGCCACTCACAGGTAGACCTTTCGGCCGTCCTAACCACTTTCAGAACATCGGGACAAGAACAAGCGGCGTAATCGACAGGCGAAGGGATCAACTACATACACAAGTGAGTATGTATGCAAGCCACATACAACAGTCCTCAGAGCCGTTCCATCTAAAAGAAATAGAATTATTGCAAAGCCATACGGCAAGATCCAAATATCCTAGATAGATATAATAGTTTTGGATAGCTCCTCATACATCAAACATTAGAGTATCAGGCGGAAGCAGAAAACAAGATCCGAGTACGGATAAGAAGCAAATCGGCATAAGATTCCACATAAATAAACACATCCTGCCCACAGATCTCACGGATCCCCGTTCTCGGAATCTCTACACCGAGTGATCGTTGCCAACATCATCTGTCTCCTCCACCCAGTATCCATCTTGTGAGTACACATGTTCATCTGAATCAAACAATTTATCGTGTGAGACCCTAGGGCTACTCAGCAAGTCTTTATGCCTCTAAAGGGGACACAACCTGGGGTGATGCAATTGCAGCAAAAGATAATAACTAACAAGTCTATAGATACTCGCTAACCATCCGCCTAACCAATGATAGACGGATGTCCGTGAATTAAGAACAATAGTTATAACAGTATAATTAACAGATCCATCCTCCTCCTCGCTTACTAACGAGGAAGCGGACGAACAACCCCCATCCATTGGCAGTTTTATTAACCATTCCATGAGTATTGCACTATTTACTACTCAGGTATTTAGTCAGATTAAAAGCGGTACTTTAGTTATACTTGTCTATGATCGAGAAACTGTGCTCCAAGTCGTCCATAACCACGGACATGGCTTTCAGAAAGATTTACCCTGCAGGGGTGCACAAATAGCAACGCACACTCGCTCAACCTCGGAAAAACCAACTCAAAACCCAATGAGGCATTCACGACAAAACAATCATAGGATTCAGTAATATTTCAGGGGGCCACCCCATTAAGCTACCCGCAACGAAGCTAGCTGACTCCGAGACGGACTCAAGGTTTGCGTCAATGGCTGTAAACGACTGGGAACCCGAAAGTGTGACTGGGCTTATCGATACCGCGAAAACACTCCGCATCCAAAACAGTACAGGTGCTCCACGCACAATATTAAATAAAATAGTAAGCATGGCATAAGTACAGAATAGTAGCAAAACCCCAAACTACTTTGTGGCCCCAAGAAATAAGAATGAATCAAGCTCTGGCTCAGGGGGGTCCATATGGCCCCCCGGATGTGGATAGTGCGAATAGTCAAGGAATAAGAATCAAGTACTCGTGGTCCTACGGGACACAAGTGAGCATGAAAAACCAAATAGCAGATATTGCTCACCGGTGCCTCTTTCATTAGTTATCCCATTACTACTCAGGTTAAGTTGTTTAGGTACCTCGTTACCCATCAGACGCTCACATACCCTACACATGTTGTTCTACGACCCGCATGGCTCAAACAACTCCTGTAGTAATGGCTCATGGGATGGAGGAACAAGCTTCGGTGGGGCTTAAAATTAAAGGCTATGCAATACTTGGGATTCAATTTAATGCAATCGCAACTCAATGATGCAGGAATAAGATAGAGGCAATAGATACTATATGTATGCAAGCATGTGGTAGTGCTTGCCTAGCAGCTCAGTTGAAGCGAGAGACGGATCTGGGTAGAACTCCTGTGATTCCTGATAATTCTCCTGCTGGGCGTCTATTCGAAGAAGAACCAAACAAACAAGGGCCAACATAAATAAAGTGCACAAGCATATGAATTAAAATGCGACAAGCAAACAAGCATGCCATGATGAATGATGCACAATTTACATGGCAATAAAGTAGCATGACATGGTGAGGTGTGGGGACAAGAATAATTCATTTTATTATTTATTTAGTCAAGTTTTAATGCAATAAACAGTTCTGATTTTTAATAATGACATGATGCATGCTTCAATTCAGATCAAGGAATGCATAGATAGAACGGGCACGTCGCGCTGATCGATTTAGACATATTATTTGTCGAATTTGGAGTTGTAGGTTTAAAGTTATTAATTTATTAAGAAAAGGGCATTTTGTTGTAATTTTAATCATCTCGAAATTTTAAAGTGGTCAAACAACATTTTGAATGGCATATTTGAATTCCTCACATTTTTATGATTCAAAAACATATATCATTTGTATTATTTGGATTTATAATTTAAAAGTTATTTAAAGACGGATTTGAAATCCTATTTAAACATTTCTGAATTTGTTTTATTTAAACAGATAAACATAAAAACTTTTTATACCCAGACGAATTCAACCCAAGTCACTGACGGGTGGGCCGCTGTTGACTGGGCGAAAACCGCGCGCAAAACTTTCCTCACCGCGGGCTTACCTAGACCACGAGGCAGACAGGTGGGACTTGTGGTCAATGGCCCCACGTGCCAGTGGCTGAGCCCGCAGGGGCTGACAGGTGGGTACGGGCTGGAGCGCGGGTTGAAGTTTACGAAAACGGGATTCTCTTTTTGTAAAATGTCCACAGGCACAGACAGGTGGGGTCGGAGGGGAGCGCGGGTTGAGAGAGCCAAAAAGGGGTCGGGTTAAGTGTAAAGTGCTTGTGGCGCTGTTGTTCTTCTCCGCGTTCTGACGAAACTGACGGCGGAAAGTCGCGGCGCGGCGGGGGCTCGAACCCGCGACGCCGTGCGCACGCAGAGGGACGGAGCCGCTGCGGTAGGCGGGGGATGTTGTTAGGAGAGGGATGGGCGGCTAGTTAACGCGGTTCGGCGCGGGGACGTGCAGACGCAAACGCGCATAGAGGGCGTTCGTCCCGTGGTCCGGCGAGGCCAGGCCGTGTCGGAGAGCGAGGGGATGTCAGAGAGGATCTGGGGCTCACCGCGGGGCCGACGGAGTGGCCAGATCGGGAAGGGGCGCAGTAGGGCGACGACGTTGCAGGCGCAGCCGGAGCTAGGGTTTGCGGCAGAGCGGCGGAGTGGCGGTGGTTCTGGTGGCTGCAGGGAAGCTCATCCTCGCTGGCGTGTACTGGACAATGCAGGGGAACCTCCTCGGCTTCCTTGGCAGCCTCCACGCCACACCCGCCTGCTGGCTCGAGGGATCGGCGGTGGACTCCGACGGTGGACGCTGGTGAACAGAGTGGGAGGGTGGCGTCGGTGGAGAAGAAGAGGGGAAGGGCAAGGCCCTAGGGATGGATCTAGCGATGCTAGGGCGTGTGGGGAAAAGGATAAAGGTGAGCGGGAGGGAAGGTGTCGTGAGGGAGCGGGGTAGAGAGAAAAGGTGGCCTCGGTCACCTTTTCCTCCTCCTTCACGTGCTCGGCATGGGCGGCCAGGGCAGGGCAGGGGCAGGGCTGCCAGGTGGGCCACAGAGAGTAGAGGGAGGGCTGGCTCGGGTGTGGGACCTGCTGAGTAGCGAGAGAGAGAGAGAAAGGAGAGGGGAAGGCTCGGGTGTAGCTAGGGTTAGCCTCGGCTAGGTTAGGTTAGAGGGGTGGGGTAGCTCGCGTGGTAGAGAGGGACTAGGTGGGGTAGTTTGGCAGGGAGAGAGGGATGTACCTCGGCATGGTGAGAGGAGGGAGGTGAGGTGAGGGTTAGGGTAAGGGGTTAGGGTTTAGACAAGAACTAGGGTTAGAGAGGGGTTAGGGTTTTACTATAGGATGCTCCTGAAGATCCCACAAGTATGTGGTGATGGCATGGAGAGTGAGAAGAGAGAGAAAGTGGTGAGAGGGTTTTTGTGATGAGCCAAAAAAAATAAGGCATGAGATGGAGGAGATGGTGGGTTTATGGGAAAATGATCTCACATGATCATGCCTAGATGGGTGAGGGATAAAGAGAGGGGTAAGGTTTGATTATAAGCAAAAGAATAGAGCTAACAGGAATTAATTCTCAAGGAACCAAGCTTCACTCACAAATTCAAGTAAAACCCAAAAAAAATTAGAATGGTGGTGATTTGCATGGCCCATGCATGGGCATTAAATGCCATGTTTTAATCTTGTGAAAACAATAATAATATAACATGGCATGATTCCCATGCATTACCAAAATGTGGAGTAAAGGCCAAGCAAGAGAAAATAGAATTGGATCCATCCCAACCCACATGAGCTAGATTAAATGGCCAAAGAAAATAAAAGCTCATGGGTAAAAGGATGGTGGAATTATAAAGTGGTGACAAAGAAAGGTGGTGGAGTTGAATAAAAGATATGCCCCCAACTCAACTTGGGCATCAAGCATTTATCAAGAACCAATACAATGTATCAAGATCCACATACAATTAATAATGCATATGAGAGAAGAACCAAATGGAAAAGGGTTTTATATGATGCTCAAATGCAAGGTGGCATGATGACATGAGCATGATATAATTATGATGCAACAATTATATGTAGGAAGTAGCCATTATATTACTAGACCATGTAGCATTACATATGTTAGACAGATGGGATGCTACAACTCTCCCCCACTAAACAGGAATCTCGCCCCGAGATTCTAGGAACAAGAAGACTCAAAGAGGGTAGGATACTTGGCACGGAGCTCATCCTCGCGTTCCCAAGTGGCTTCATCGACGGAATGGTGTGACCACTGCACCTTGCAGAACATGATGGACTTGTTGCGAGTGCTTCTTTCTGTGACTTCTAGAATTTTTATGGGGTGTTCTTGATAAGACAGATCTTCTTGGAGATTGATGAGTTCATGGTCCACGGTCCTGCCGGGATCCTTGAAGCACTTCTTGAGTTGAGAGATATGGAAAACATCATGGACCTTGAGTTTTTCAGGGAGCTCCAGAGCATAAGCAACTTCTCCTCTTCCTCCACGAATTTTGAAAGGACCAATGTATCTAGGAGCCAACTTTCCTTTGATACCAAAGCGGTGCGTACCTCTCATGGGAGTGACACGAAGGTAAACGAGATCACCCGGAAAATACTCCATGTTCGTGTGCTTTCTGTCATAATTGCTCTTCTGGTGACTTTGAGCAATCTTTAGGTTTTCAAGAATGATGTGAACCTTCTCCTCCGCTTGAGTTACAATGTCAGGGCCAAACAATATTCTTTCACCTGCGCCCGACCAACCAATCGGAGTTCTGCATTTGCGACCATAGAGAGCCTCAAATGGTGCCATATTTAGACTTTTCTAGAAGCTGTTGTTGTAAGAGAATTCAGCATAAGGAAGACATTCTTCCCACTTCATGCCGAAAGAGATAACGCAAGCATGGAGCATATCTTCCAGAATCTGATTGATCCTTTCAACTTGTCCTTGCGACTGAGGGTGGTAAGCTGTGCTGAAGTTTAATTTTGTTCCCAAAGCATTTTGGAAACTTCCCCAGAACTTGGAAGTGAAGATGCTTCCACGGTCTGAACTGATCTCAAGAGGAACTCCATACAGAGAGACAATTCTGTTGATATAAAGCTCAGCCAACTGAACTGCAGAAATTGTTTCCTTGACTGGAAAGAAATGAGCCACTTTAGACAGCCTGTGGATGACAACAAAGATTGCATTGTTGCCCTTCTGCGACTTTGGAAAACCAGTGATGAAGTCCATCTCTACTTTCTCCCATTTCCATTCCGGAGGCTTCAATGGCTGTAGAAGACCGGAAGGTTTCTGATGGACATCTTTAACTCTGCGGCAGACATCACACTCGGAGACATACTTGGCACAACATTGTTTCAACCCAGGCCACCAATATTGTGTTTTCAAGTCCATGTACATCTTAGTGCTGCCAGGGTGGATAGAAAGAACAGAATCATGCGCCTCCTTGAGAACTTGCTCTCTTAAACCTAGGTAGTTCGGAACAAACATCCGGTGTTCAAAGAAAAGAGTGCCTTGGTCGTCAACATGGAAGGACTCATACTTCGGAAGCTGGATGTTGGAGATGATGTTTTTAGTGTAAGGATCACCAAGTTGAATGGAGCGGACCTTTTCTTCCAAGAGAGGTGTTGCCAGAAGGTTCAGAAGATACCCTTGATCCACAATTTCAAGGTTGAGCTTGCGGAATTCCTCGCACAAGAGAGGCTATTGTTCTTCCACCATGAGGTTTTTGACATAAGCTTTTCGGCTGAGAGCATCGGCCATCACATCCCCTGGTGGCTTAGGGTTTTCGTCCCGGGAGGCTTTTATAGGCGAAGGGGCAAGGTCGATGGAGTACCAGGGGCCCACACCCCCTGGTTGCGTGCCCTAGGGCTGGCCGTGCCGCCACCAGGTGTGGCCGCCCTGGTGCGCCACTTCATCTCCCCTCTAGACTCCATGTTGCTTCGGGTAAAATATTGACTTTGGCTTTTGTCCCGTCCAATTCTCAGAATATTTCCTTACTAGCTTTTCTGAAACCAAAAACAGCAGAAAACAGGCAACTGACACTGTGGCATCTTGTTAATAGGTTAGTTCCAGAAAATCTATAAAAATACCTCACAGTGTGAACAAAACATAAGAAAGTAGATATAAAACTAGCATGGAACATCAAAAATTATAGATACGTTTACGACGTATCAGACCCCTGTGCGTTTCATGAATCTTATCGCTCGAACCGTAAACGTCGTTTCCCGTTCCCTTTGTCACTTGATACTAGTTCATCAGAGACTAGATCTTCAGTATCTCTATACCTTAGTTCGGTCTCGTTACCGATGAACTCGTTTACTCATTCCCATGTCGTTGAATTTCGTGACCAAGTCACACGCTTGCAAGCTTTGTTAATGCAACGTCACTGAGATGGCCACATGTATCTATCCATTACATGGATTGACAAATCTTGGTCTTGATATGTAATCCTCTACGCGTCCCTTTGGAAAACCTGAGTAGCACATTTTTGATCACCCTGTCACGAGATGATGCTTGATGCTATCAAAGATTCTTCCAGAATGGTGATTTGCATTATCTCACAGTCTGAGGATCATGCTGCGAGGTTTTCTGTGTTTATCATCAATAGTGAAATTTGTAACTAGATTTCATTAAGGTATAACTGTTGGATGTTTGTCTATCACATCATTCGACTAATGACATGACCTCATTGTCAATTGGCATAAATGCCCATGATCTCGAAACCCTAGATCATCTTC
Source organism: Avena eriantha (assembly GCA_910589775.1). Taxonomy (NCBI): domain Eukaryota; kingdom Viridiplantae; phylum Streptophyta; class Magnoliopsida; order Poales; family Poaceae; genus Avena; species Avena eriantha. The sequence continues at coordinate 281,232,859 of OU342746.1, read as the reverse complement.
ATGACCAATGAGCTAGTTCGCTAGAGGTAACTAGAGACACAGTTTATTTACATACCAAATGTGTATTAATGTTTCGTATTAACACAGTTATAGCACAATATGAAACGTATTATGAACATATAAGAGATATATCAAACAATACACTTTATTATTTGCCTTTAGGGCATATCTCCTTCAAGAACACTTTCATTGGTATTGTTATTAGGGATCATCTTATTAGGCTACCATCGAGTATCTAATACTAGCACATAATAAGATCTACAAACAATAAACATTGAACCTAAGTGTGATGCGATGTGGTCTTCACGCCATGATCTCCATCCCGCGTCTCCGGATTCCGGCGCCAGGGTTCTGACGCCGTAAGCACCAGGGTACCGGTGCCTCCGACGTGGTAGTCCAACATCTCCATGACCGTTACTACTACTTAGCAACATAAAGTAAACTACTTTACCTTGACTACTACCACATCACATCACAACGGCCCCTGCAAAACTAAGTTAGAAGCCTCTACTTTATATCTGCATGTTTTACGTGGTTGTTAGGGCTTTCACACAAGAACCGTTCTTACCTATGAACTTTCAGCACAACGCTGATCAAGTAGTTGGCTATACTACACCCCTTTAGGCCCCTCCTTTTCAAATGGCATACCAACTAATGCGAGAGAGATAGACACCCCCCAAAGCCACTTTATACGGTACAAGCCATATGGCAAGCGTGGACAAGTCTCGCGAATGAACGTGTAAAGTCGGTTGGGGGCCAGTTCATCAAGCATTACTGCGGTATACACACGTACACGTGGGAGGGTAACAACTAAAGGATCAACGCCCACACGCTACAACTCGTGTGTTCTTCCCGTACTAGCAATACTACACACAAATCTATCTCTGATACCACTGTTGGGGTTCACGCATGAAAACAATATTTTTTCCTACGCAAAGAACCCTAATGCTAGGACCTATCTATTATAATACAGTAACGTGAGGGGCTTTTCACGAACTTACCCTTGAAGACCAAAAAGCGTTGTCGATGCTTGGGAGAGCGTGGTTGATGTAGTCGTACTGAAGCTGACCTCGAGGTCATGTTGAAGTCTCAACAGCTCCTGCGGCTCCAACAACTTCTAGTGCCCCAAGTGTTGCACCTCGTAGGGAGTTCCACACATACGGTGCCTAACGATGACTCCCATTCCTCCAATCCAGCAGTAGTTGCGGAAGTAGAGCTTCTAGATCTGAATCCTGCAGCGTGACAGTGCTCCGCGGTGAAGAAGACTCCTACTCGCACGATCCTGACTTGGGACCACGGTCACGGGAGAGAGAGAATCATCTGGAGGTCTTCCCAAGAAAGAGGAAACCTTTTATTGATTATTGTGTATTTAATTTTTCAAAATACCTCTCTTTATATAGGGGAAAAAGCCCCCACATAGGCAATTGCCTTAGCCATGTGGGACTAAACAAAGGAGAGGGGGAGGGGGTGATACATTGCAAATGTATCTATAATTTTTGATGTTCCATGTTTGGTTTTATCTACTTTCTTATGTTTTGTCCATACTTTGGAGTACTTTTCATATGATTTCTTGGACTAACCTATTAACAAGATGCCATAGTGCCAGTTGCCTGTTTTCTGCTGTTTTTGGTTCCAGGAAAGTCAGAAAATCAATATTCTCGGAATTGGACCGGGCAAAAGCCAAAGTCAATATTTTACCGGAAGACTTACATAGCCAGAAGACGAGACGGAGAGGGGTCACAGGGCGGCCACACCATATGGTGGCGCTGACGAGGGTTTAACTCATCAATGCCCATTGTTCTGGACATGGGTTTTGGAGAAGGAGGGAGTGTTGGGGATATACTTTCCGGGTATCCTCACAGTTCCTCACTGACCAGGGTGGCCCACTTCGGGTTAGAGCTTTGCTTCACGGGCGGCCCAGTCAGGAGAGAAGATGGAGTCCAATCCGGCTACGGGAAGGCCTAGAAGACTTACCGACTTAGGCCCATAATGTTACTTGTAGTTCAAGATGTACTCTGTAACCAACTCTTAGTCATAGCCGGATTGATCTCTCATGTAAACCCTAGGCCAGATATCTATATAAGCCGTCCTAGGGAGAGCCTTTAGGGCAACACCTTACAACACAATAGTCTACAATCTCAACTCGCACAGGCGATACCCTTGTAACCCATATTCCGGCTCTGCCGTATTACTGGATTGCTAGCAGGAGTAGGATTCATCCAAAGTCGGCGGATTCGAACCTGGGTAAACTTGTGTGCTCACCATCCCGGAATACCATACGTCTCACACCCCTCTCTTCCGCACGCCTCGAGGACCCCCTCATGGCATACTTGTCGTTAATCCGATGACAGTTGGCGCCCATCGTGGGGCAAGTGAGCTTCGGATCTGCGTTCCGAGCAGAATCTGCAAGAATCGGAATCGGCGAGACCATCACCGTTAGTCGCATCCTCTATGCCAGCGACGTCCCTCTCATCGTTCTCGACGAGACGTGGATTCCGGCTAGGGAGGCCGTGACTGCCTATACAATCATGTCTTTTGGCGAGATCGATGTTTACATCGGTTTCACTGAATCTGCCCAACCCACCCCAACGATGATGATAGAGGCAGAAGAATCTTCTTGGTCCCCTTTGTCCGTGGAGGTGGCAGAGTTCCGGATCTCAGAAAACCCTAATCCCACCCAGCCCGCACCAGTTGCAAAGATAGTGGAGAAATCCGAGCCTGAAGAAGACCTCACGGTCCAAGTCGAATCTGGTGTGGATCTCCCTGGAGAAGCCAGATCCCAGATCGACCCACCCGTGGAGGTCGAAATCCAGGAGGAGCATATCAACGACACTGATTCCAGCTCTAACGATGCCGGGACAGACAGGCCTTTCCTCAGGTACGCACTAAGACGTATGATACTGCAAGGCGCAAGCGCAGATGCAATCCTCGAGACCATTAAAAGTTTCGACATGGCTGATCGCGAAAGCCACAGGTACCTCAGGAAGCACGCTTCGCACTTCGTCGGATATGTTGGATCCGGATCCGGCTCTGCCGATGCTGGTGAAAACACCGATTCGGTGCTGGAGGCAATTGGAACAAATGCCGACGTTCCCGCATCCTCGGATGAATCTATGACGTCGACATATTTCCGAAAGTTCTCCGCGGAATATGAAGAGGAGTACAGCTCCAAAGTTGTAGAAGAAGGAGAAGCCATGGATGAAGGATCCGGGGAACACTCTCCCAAAGTGCAGGATGACATGGACGTCAGAGAAAATCCCGAGGTCCAGATGTCCAAAAGTACTAATCAGAGCTTGACTCCGGGAAACGGACCCAAAGCCGTCTTTGCTACCGATGCTGCCAAGAAGGCAATGAACAAGAACAAGAAAAACAAGACCCCGGCAAAAGACCCTCTAACAGAGGAGGAGATTGCCGAGGAATACAAGGAAGACTCGGATGGAGCACTTATCCCAGACGAGCCGAAAAAAGAAGCATCGGTGGATGGACACGTGATCACAGAAGGTGCGCGTAAACTCATCGATGCCGCATTAACCACACCTATCCCTATAGCTGCAGAACATACTGCAGATGAGCTGGACGAAAGGGCCCAAGCCCTAGAAGCGCGTTGTCAACAACTCCTCGATGAAGCCAAAAACATCGAGGTGGAGAAGAAACGCATGTCAACCAAGGAATACATGTCTCGGTTGCATCAAAAGACACAGAAGCGTCTCACCAATGATGACCAATTCCCACGTGTCCGTGCTGTCCTTTTTGGGGACGAGATGGGGAAGCCACGGAAAGACAGCAACGGAGATTGGATATACCCAACCCCAGTACAGAATACCGTGGCAGCCCGAGAAATTCTATCGGCTAATCTAGGACCAGAGGAGATCCGTTTGGGTATCAAGTTACTCAACAAGGGACTGGAGCAGCAGAAGGTCGCCCTGTCCGGAAGTCAAAAGCTGGTCTCGGATTCTGACCAATGTCGCACAGATCCGGCATGGGCTAACGTAAGATCCCATTACGTTCGGGCGCAGTACCATCACCCCGAATGCAGGGAAGACAATTATTCAAGAACCGGATTATTGGGACAGCATCGCAGAGCTACACAGAACTGGAGCAATGTCGCCCCATCGGCCGAGAAAGACGCGATCGCTACACTGAATCCGAGGTATCCTCCCTGACGAGAGTTCAGCGATCAAAAGGGAGAAGATAACGAGAAACGTTGGGAGGATGATCGTCAGAGAATGCCACCTCCTAGACATGAGAGCCGTCCGGCTGAGCCTCACCATGGTGGGAACGACGGACGAAGGAACGACGGAAACCATGCTGAAACAAGCCGACAGGGGGCTCGTCGTAGTCAAGAACCTCCCTGGAACCGGAATAATGACGCTCCGAACGGAGACCGGCGATCAGCCGGAAACAATTCAGCTGCCCCACCCCCTCCACCAGGCAGTTATCACAACGGCCCCCAAGGAGGCAAGGAGGACGACATGGCAGAGGAGGTGGTGGTAGAAGCCGAAGTCCGGCTCTAAGGCACCGCAGCCATAGCTGACATTCGGGACGATCTCTATCCCCGAACGACGCAAGGCACATGATCAACTCCAACATAGAGGCTTGGCGCTATGAAAACGATGACGTGTACGTGGGACCAAAGTGCTTCGGACCACGCATCAGAGCTACAAAATTCCCGGAAGGATTTGCTATCTCAAGACATATCCAAGCCTACGACGGCATTGCTCGGCCAGACACCTGGTTATAGGACTTCTTCCAAGCTTGCTGCATCGCTAAAGGCGGAAACAGCCTGGTCGCAACCCGATATCTCCCACTTATGGTGCGGAAGACGGCACGATCATGGCTCAACGAACTTCCGGCAAACACCATCCATAACTGGTATGACTTGCAAAGTGCGTTCTTTCGGAATTTCGAAGGCACATATCGGAGGCCTTGTACGATTGGAGACCTATAGCGTTGCACCCAGAAAGCCAGAGAAACTTGCCGGGAGTACCTCGAACAATGGATCAACACCAAGAACTCCTGTGAAGGATTAAATGATCAAACTACGATTGAAGCTTTCATCGCAGGTCTTCCTATTGGTTTACTGCGCCATCGCTTGAAGTGTGACAAGGTTACTGATTTTGGAGAGATGATAGAAACAGCGAGCAAGTATGCTGATGCTGATGACGACGCAGAAGGATTACTCAACGTCCTGGCTGTGCCTCAGTCGGAAAAACAACCAAAGCAACAAGCTCAGAAGCGCAAAAATACCGCGGAAGAAAAACCCAACGCGGAGACAGCGGTGGTCACTACTGTTTCCGGGTCTGGAGGACGTGGCGGAGGCCGCAGGCGTGGCCGTGGGACATCAAGGGTCCAAGGTAGAGGAGAGCAACAACCAGGCAAAACATACACTTGGGCCGACATTGCCAATAACCCATGTGTGCATCACTTGGATGCCAATGGGGGCTCGTCCCACACCAACGCTGAATGTCGTTTTAATGACGACATCAAGAGAGATGATACCGCGGGCCACAAAGCTAAGCGGAAGAAGGGAAAGAAAAATCCTGAAAAAGACAAGGAGACCAAGGAAGATTCCGACATGAAGGAATCTGATGCTTCAAATCCCAAGTCGAAAGGGAAGAAGACTTTTCCCACCAAGAAGGATACTTACGTCACCTTCCTCGGATCTCAACCAGCAAAGGTCAAGAAAGCAGTTCTCCACGAGCTCAATGCAATAGTTCCGGCTGTCCCTCAATATCTGGACTAGTCGGAGCTGGCAATAAAATTTGACCGCGCTGATCATCCGCCTAAGCTACACAGGCGAGGAAAATACGCCTTCATCGTCAATCCACTTATGGATGGTTATGGTTTCTCCAAGACCCTCATGGACGGTGGTAGCAGCATCAATATTCTCTATGTCGAAATCTTCCTTGGTCCATAGCTCTGTGATCTTTCACGGAGTTATCCCAGGAAGACAAGCTAATTCCCTGGGAGAGATCACTTTGGATGTTACCTTTGGAACTCTAAAGAATTATCGGATAGAGGCACTTTCCTTCGAAGTGGTCCTGTTCAAGAGCGCATACCACGCTATATTCGGACGTCCGGCTTACTAGGCCTTTATGGCTCGTCCGTGTTACACTTACAATATGATGAAAATTCTAGGTCCCAACGGCGTGATCACCATCAGGGGAGACCCGAAGAAAACGCGAGAGTGCGAAGATGGAAATGCCGCCTTTGCCGAAGCCGTGCTGCACGCCTAGGAGTACCAGGAGATCAAGAAGAGCATAGATCCGTCCGAGATGCCCGCAACGAAGAAGGAGGTGACAAAGCCAAATCCGGAGTTCAAGGCATCAGAAGAGATGAAGACGACGCCGTTGAAGGATGATGACCCCTCTAAGGTGACCCAGATAGGCGTAGGCCTAAGTAGCGCATAGGAAAGCGCGCTCGTCAAGTTCCTCCAAGCAAATCAAGATATCTTCGCATGGCAGCCATCTGACATGACCGGAGTACCTAGGGAACTTGCCGAGCACTCTCTAAATGTAAACCCGAACGCTAAATCCGTCAAACAATCCTTACGACGGTTTGGCGATGAAAAGCGTAAGGCAATAGCTAAGGAACTAGCACAGCTCGAGTTAGCCGGATTCATAGAAGAGGTCATCCACACTGAGTGGTCGACCAATCCTATAATGGTCCCTAAAAAGGACGCCACTGATTTAAGGATGTGTGTTGATTATATTGCCTTGAAAATGGCTTCTCCAAAAGATCCGTTCGCTCTGCCTAGAATTGATCAAGTCATCGATTCTACGGCAGGCTCGGAACTCCTCTGTTTTCTCGACGCATATTCTAGTTATCACCAAATTCGGATGAAGGAATCTGACAAAGTCAAAACTTCATTCATAACCCCCTTCAGAACCTTCTGTTTTGTTACGATGCCCTTTGGGCTGAAGAACACAGGAGCTACATACCAGTGCACGATGCAGCATTGCCTCCATGACCAACTCGGACGCAATGTACATGCATACGTGGATGATATTGCAGTCATGTCCAAAAAGAAGGGAACGTTGAATTCCGATTTGGAGGAGACGTTTGCCAATCTACGAAAATACAACATCATGCTTAACCCGAAGAAATGCTTCTTTGGAATACCAGCCGGAAAATTGTTAGGTTTCATCATGTCTCAAAGAGGCATAGAGGTGAACCGAGACAAAATAAAGGCTATACTCAATATTTCCAGGCCAACTCGCCTAAAGAACATATAAAGACTAACTGGTTGCATTTCTGCAGTCAGTCAATTTGTAAGGCGGTTTGGTGAAAGAGCCGCACCATTGTATAAACTCCTGAAAAAGACCAAGGATTTTGTCTAGACCGACGAAGCTGAAGCTGCACTACGAGATCTGAAAAGAGTACTCTCATCTGCTCCTATCCTTGCAGCACCGGAACCTCAGGAACCGATGCTGCTTTACATTGCTGTGACAAATAAAGTTGTCAGTATCGTCATGGTGGTGGAGAGACCAGAGGAAAATCAGGAACACCTGGTGCAGCGTCCGGCGTACTTTGTTAGCGAAGTCCTGGCAGAATCAAAGCAGCGGTATCCGCACTATCAAAAATTGGCTTACGGTGTTTTTCTAGCATCTCGTAAGTTACAACACTATTTTCAAGAGCATCCAATTACCGTGCTGAGCAAAGCTCCCATGAGAGACATAATCAACAATAGCGACGCCACATGACGCGTCGCCAAGTGGGGAATAGAGCTCTCAGCTTTCGACATTGAGTATAAACCTCGAACAGCAATCAAATCCTAGATCCTTGCTGACTTTGTCGCTGATTGGATAGAGACGAAGGAGAACATGATCCTCCCTGAGTCAGAATATTGGACCCTCTTTTTCGATGGGTCTAAGGCTCGAGGGGGCTCGGGGGCTGGCGTGGTGGTCAAATCACCCCAAGGAGATAAACTTTTATACGTGTTGCAAATCCACTTCACAGCGACAAACAACATTGCCGAGTATGAAGCACTGCTGCATGGAATCTGAATTGCTAAGGATATTGGCATCCGACGTTTGATGTGTTACGGAGATTCGGATCTTGTTGCTCAGCAAGTCTCGGATATTTGTAATGCAAATAAACACATGGCAGCATATAAAGCTGTCGTGGATGATCTATCTAAATCGTTCGAAGGGTTTGAAGTTCAACACATCCCTCGAGCAGAAAATGAGGAAGTAGATGCACTATCTCGCATAGGCTCTGCGCGGAAAGAGGTCCCGGATGGCGCTTTTTTAGAGCACCTCAAAGTCCCCTCGTTAAAGGGAGTAGATGAGGAATATCCGACCAAATACGACTCAGCTTTGATAACAGTCCTGGCTGTAATTCCCAGCTAGACTCAACCCTACCTCGATTATTTGGTAGATGGCAAATTACCCGAAGACGGGGTGCTGAGCCGGCAGATTATCCGACGAGCAAAAGCCTATGCTATTGTTAAAGGTGAGCTCCATAAACGGAGTGTTTCTGGGGTTTTTCAGCGCTGTGTATCTCCGGAAGAAAAGGAGTGGAAATCTTAAGGGAAATCCACAAAGGCGAGTGTGGTCACCACGCTGCAGCCAAATCTTTAGTGGCAAAAGCTTTTAGACACAGATTTTTTTCTGGCTTACAGCTCAGGCAGATGCCGAACGATTAGTCAAGACGTGCAAAGGCTGCCAAAAGTACGCCAAGCAAGCTCATGTTCTGGCTGATCAGTTGCGAACAATACCTATAACATGGCCCTTTGCGGTCTGGGGGCTTGATATGGTAGGACCATTTAAACGAGCTCCAAGTGGATTTACTCACCTCTTAATCATGGTGGATAAATTCACCAAATGGATTGAGGCTAAACCTGTCACTAGTTGTGGTGGAGCAACAACCAAAATATTTGTCGAGGATGTTATAATCCGGTATGGTTATCCGCATAGCATTATCACGGACAACGGGAGTAACTTCTCTATGGGAGAATTGGCTGAATTCTGCGACGAGCAAAATATCCGGCTTGACATTGCGTCAGTCGCACATCCATAGGCTAACGGACAAGTCGAAAGAGCTAATGGTTTAATCTTACAAGGCCTGAAATCGAGACTCGAAGCACCACTATGACGTGCTGCGGGGGCTTGGGCAGAGGAATAACCCTCTGTAATTTGGAGTTTACGAACAACTCCGAACAGGTCAATAGGATACACACCTTTCTTCTTGGTCTATGGTGCAGAAGCAATTCTTCCTAGTGATTTAATTCATACTTCTCCTAGAGTAGCCGCGTATATCGAAGAGGATGCCGAGATTTCTCAACAAAATGATCTCGACTTAGTCGAAGAAGTTTGCGTCGTTGCTGAAATGAGATCTACAGCCTATCAGCAGAAGTTACGCAAGTATCATAGCCAGAGAGTCCGAAACAGATCTTTCAATAAAGGTGATTTGGTTCTCCGGCTTGTGCAACAAAGAAAGCACAAACTTTCCCCGGTATGGGAAGGGCCCTTTTTGGTTAGTCGAGTACTGCATAATGGATCGTACTACTTAACTGACATGAGGCCAGTCAAAGAAAGACCTGCTACTAAGAAGAGAAACAGAGCTGGAGGCAGTACAAATCCGGATGAGTTAGACAGACCGTGGAATATTGCTCAGCTACGTCCCTTTTATTCTTAGTTTATCCTTCTTTGTAATCATATATATGTACATGTTCTTTGACAAATAAAAGTTTTGGTTGCCTCAAGTTTTTCTGAGAAGTTTTTACCATCTTATTTCCAAATGATCATGTCATAGTCGAAAATCCCAGAATGCTTGAAAGTACTTTATGCTCATGTTCGTTCTGGTCTAGATTTCCGACTCTAAAACTGCTACCTTCGGGTATAACTCTAAAATTTCTAGTCTTTACTTTGGTTATTTGTCTGATTGCTAGATGCGGGTATTTTCCGAGTAGTGAATTGTTGGTACTGGAAGCCGGCTTTGTTTCTGAGTTTAAACTGGTTTAGCAAGTGAGCTCCGTTGCTCGGCAAAGTTTCCGGCTGAAGGTTTAGCCGGCTCACGAAAGGGACGAGGCAGAAAGCCAGATAAACGATAAGTAGAGACGAAAAAATTCAAGTGCTTATGAAAATATTTCAAGCACACAAAAAAAACAAAGCCAATAGTGCTGAATAGATCACAAACTTGGCACTAGCAAAATCAATATTACTTAATATTTGCAAAACGCATCATGTTCTTTCCGGAATAAACATAGTTTTCTGGTCTATGATGCAGGACGAGATGAAGGAGCTGCCGGCTCGCTGGTTACTCCGCCTTGATATCGTTCTGAGATATCCGGATCTGAGGTGGTCCGTTCATCGTCGGAAACTTCTTCGGTTTCTTCTGGAGGAGGTGGAGGAGTAGCTACGCGGGTGAAGAAGGGGATCTCGTAACTGGTCAGATCAGCTATGTGACACCCGTACCCGGCGCAGAAGTGCATGATGGCTTGAAGGTCCTGCTCCTGGCCGTCTTCTTCTACCTTGCAGTACCCTCTGGTCACTTGCCATATCTCCATGTTTCCATGGTGGCTCATGACCATGGTGAGAGCGTTCTGTGCAGCAGTCCGCGCGTAGGACATATTCCAGTCCCGAACAAGCTGCGGCATCTCCTTGGCCTTGTCCCGCACCTGAAAATCCGACATGCTTTGCATGCCCGGAATCCTGAGAGACTCGCCAATGTCCTCAAGGGACTGGCGGAAGTCATGTAGAAGATCACCGACTTGGGTAAGCCGATGGGTGCGGGGCTCGGAGGAGGAAGAGTCCGTCAAGTTCAGAGGACCTATACAAGTCAAGAAAAATCCAACATTGATGAAAGTCGAAGAAAAGATAAGTCAGACGGATGGAACGTACCGAGAATGACGTCATCAATCTTGGTCTTCTCCTCTCGGAGACTCTAGATTTCAGCCCGGAGCGCCTGGGAGATGTCCTTCTCTCTGCCAAGCTCATTCTTGAGGTCCGAGATAATTTTATCTCAGCGATCTTGCGATCATGCTCTTCAGTGGCCATGGAGGAGGATTCCAGGACTTGAGCTATGCTCCTTTCATGATCCGCCTTGAGCTTATCCAGCTCTTGGCGAAGTCCCTTGTTCTCCACCACTAGGGTCTTGAGGTTCTCGGCCTCTTCAATCACAGCGAGGGATTGTTTCACCAGCGCTGAAAGTCAAAAAAGAACAACAGTTCAGAAAAAAGTTCGACATTGAAAAAGAAAAAGGTAAGGTTTGAATCTTGGAATGTTTACCTTCGGCTTCATCCTTGGCCACTTTAAGTTCGGCATTTTTAAGCCAGAGAGCCTTGATCTCTCTCCGCTTATTGCAGACATTGGTCAGTAATTCCTGCTTATAGAGACATCTATCGGCTAGCAAACAAGCACACAGGGGACAAAGATTTACCCAAGTTCAGGCCTCGTAGAGGTCCCTACTCCTACTTGTCTGCTCGTGGAATTATCGAAGGAACCGAAGGTTACAATGGTGCGTAGATGCAATCTGGCGAGGGTTGTGGAAACTAGGGTTGCGTGTGTCCTCCTCGCCGCCCCCTCCTATCCCTTATATAGATAGGCTAGGTCTCGGGTAGCAGGTCGAGTCGGTTACAAGTTAGGGTTTTCCCCTTCAAACTTTCTATCTTTAGCTTCTTCTTATTCTTCAAGTCATCGAGAGTCCGTAGGTTACTTGGGTCCTTCAGTTGGGCCTGGGCGACACCATGGGCCTTTACGTATTTAGACAGTATATACCAAGCTCGAGTACCTGTAGGGTATACCCATGTCAGTAGCCCCCGAGTGTCCAGTGGAATCGCAGATTCGACTGGGGACTTTTGAAGTCTTTCGAGCACATGAATGAGTATATTTCAACTACTTTATTTGTGTCATAGGGATTGTTGATGTACGTGCCTGATATAACCGAAGTATCGGTATCAGTTAACCACCTTAGGGTGAAACAACGCAATCTACTCAAACTCGAGTCCCCACACTCGAATCCGGAAAAGTGCTGGTGTAATTTGACTCAAGCCACGGAGGTCTTACAGGAGTCGAATTCAAGTTATATGGGTGTGAGCACTTGACGCGTCCGTCAAGGAATGTTCATCGTACCTGTAGGAACGGATACATTTCTGGTAGTGCGCAGCTAATGCGTTGCCAGGCCTTATTCAGGTCTTACCTTCACCCTGTAAGCGCGACATCTGAATTTTATCATCGCGGAGACGATTCGGGTGACCCAGGAGACACAGTCTCTTTGTAGGGAAAAATTATGAGGCGGTGTCGCCATGAACTTCGAGTGTGGATGTTATCAACACACAGTTTTTTGTATAAATAATCATAGGGTGCGTGACCAGTGCTCCCTATGGGAGTAGCCCCCGAGTGCCTGGTTGAGTCGAAGACTCAGGCAGGGACTAAAGAACTTTCGCGACTGCTATCATCTTTTGTTCGCTTGTTTCAGTCGAATTTGTTTCCGACGCTCCCTATGGGAGTAACCCATGTCCAAAGTCGAATTATGTTTTGAGTGGTTGGGTTTGGCTTGATAGTCCATGTTCCTCAAAAAGAAAAGAAAAATCATAGGGTGCGCGACCAGTGATATCTATGGGATTAGCCCCCGAGTGCTTGGTGGAGTCGAAAACTCGAGCAAGGACTAAAGTAGTCAAAGTCTTCTGCTGCGTAGCTTTGATGACATCAATGCTGACGATTTCATGACCTCAGTTGCCCGCGTGAGTGATTTTGACGGGACGTGACGAGCAGTGGGTCCCACTTTCTGACTTTGATTTGACTGGGCGTGCGTAATCTTTATTTTAACTGCGCCTCCTTGATTTCAGTGCGTAATGGGAGTAGTGGAGGGACGGTTTGCGCTTCCACTCCTCCACGTGTCCAGAACGATGTTTGCCACGTGTCTAGTAGGGTTTTTCTGAGCCGTTGGATTGCATCTTCTAGGGGTTAAGTAGCGGTGCTGCGACGGTAATTTTCTCATCTGCTCTCATTCATCCTTTGCTTCCATCGCCATTGCCAATGCTTCTCTGCTTTTACTTCACTCGTTTCTTCCACTACGCTGGACCAGCTCCGCTTGTTTCCGAGCTACTTCCTTCGCTCGCATCGCCGCCGTGCAATGGGGAAGAAGAAGGGAGGCGCTGCGGCTAATTCTGCGGCCACTGCTGCGGCGGCGAAGAAGAAAGGCGGCTCCGCCGCTGCGGGAACCAGCACCGCCGCCGGCGGGAAGAAGAAGGCCGCAGGCAATCGCGTCACGAATGGTGCGTGGCGCCCCTCCATCATCAAGTCATCTGATCTCTGTCTTCTTCGCCAAGACGGAGTACTGTCTGCCGCAGTCGCTGACGCGCTCGTCCCCAGCGGTGAGACAATTCCTTCTCCTCCCGCTGGTTTTCGAGTGATGTTTTTAGCATTCATCATTCGTGGTCTCTCCTTGCCCCTTCACCCCTTTTTTAGGGGCCTCCTTTGTTTCTACGGGCTTCAGCTCCATCAGCTGTCCCCGAACTCTATCCTGCATATCTCTTGCTTCATCGCCCTCTGCCAGTGCTGGCTCGGAATCGAGCCGCACTTCAGCCTCTTCAAGCGCCTCTTCAAATTGAAGCGCCAATCTGCATCTGGCTCTTTAGTCTATGATGTAGGTGGTTGCGGAATCCACGTCGACCCATCCGCCACCTACTTCGACATCAAGCTCACGACGTCTGTCCAAGGGTGGAGGGACAAATGGTTCTACATCCGTGATGAGAAGGCTAACGGTGAGCACTTTGGAGTCGCGCCCTTCGATCCCACGACGCCGTGCAGGAGGATGCACTCCTGGAAGAATGTAGTCATGTCTGGCGAATCCACAGAGACAAATGTGCTATACAGGCGCGTCTGCGACCTCGAGAGTCGCATAGAAAAAGAGGAGGGAGGCTGCGCTCTCATTCGCACTTGGTTGCGCCATCGCGTCCAGCCCCTGCAGGCCAGAGTCCACCCCATGTTTCAGTGGGCTGGCGCTGATGATGCCACTCGTGTGTCTGTCAATGGCATGTCCGCGAGTGAGGTGAACAAGAGGGTTTGACTGGTCACCAAGTACACCGTCAAGGATGTGCTCCCTAGTGAGCCAGTTGTTCCTCCATTTGATGCTGCTAACCCTCCTCCTGAGGTATAGTTGTGATACGCAATAGCTAAATTTGTCGATTGCTTCTCTGTTGTTTACTTGCTTTTTGCTGAATTTGTTGTCTACATGCAGGATTGGGCGGTGTCACCTTGTATGCCCCCTCTCCCTGAGGGGATTATTCCTCGCGAAGTCTTGGAAGAGGACGAGTCGGAGTCGACCGTCCCCTTTGATGTGGAGGAGGAAGCCCCCGAGTCCATTAATCCGGATATTCGCAAGCGTTCGCGCAGCGAGGATTCCGATGCGTCGTCTCCTTTGACACCAGAAGGTACAGGTGTTGGTGCGGAGTCGCTGATACCTGCTATTCTTGTGAGCGCCGTGGCACCATCTTCTCGCAAGAAGATGCGATTACCCAAGGAGTCCTCGTCGGAGTCGGGGGAGGCCACTTTTGACTTTGACAAGTTTGACTGGTAAGTTTTCTAGTTTACTTGTTCTTCTTTGTTTTTCCCATGTTGGCTCGTCTCTGGGTTTGCCCTTTCTTAATTTGGGCTTTGTCTTGTAGTCAAGAGGCATCGTCGTCTTCTGGCGACGTCCAATTTTTAAAAGAATCATGAGTCGCGACCTCAAGGGCCAAGAAAGAGGTCGAGCGCGCTCCTTCCCCTCCATTGGCGGCCCACTCCGGGCACAACGCTTCCAGTTCTCCTCATGCAGGGGAACGTCGAATGGTTGCCCGGATGACGGTACAGCAGACATCTTCGGAGTCATTGGAGGATCATGTAAGTGTAAATTTTCTTCTTGTAACGTTGCAGTCGATGTTCTCTATTCCTTCTGCCGATCCCTTTGTTGTGCGATAGCTCATTGTGAAGGAAGCCGCTCATTTGGCGGAGCAAGTTCTTGCGATGGGTCGTCAGCATGCGATGCTGGAGACGCGTTATCGCGTGGTTGAGAGTGAGCGTTCTACACTTCTTCTTCTTCTTCTTTTTCTCCCCCTTTGATATAGTCGACTGATAGTCAACTTTTTGTTTGTCGTGTAGCTGAACATAATGCCCTCTTGTGTGACGCCGCCACCTTGGAGAAGACACTCGCCGTGGCGGTGAAGGGTCGCGATGAAGCAATCGCGGCGCGTGACGAGGCGCAAAGGCGTGAAGAGGATCTGCGTGCCTCCTTCGCAGCCAGGGAGAAGTTGTTCAAAGAACAACTGTTCTCAATTGCCAAGGCCCTCTCAGGTACTTTGCTTGTGGATATTGTTATCCTTATCTGCTTCGAATGTTTTTGCCGATGGTGCTGATGTGTTTGTCCATGTGTGGATTTATGTAGAGATGTTGGCGATTTGAGATTCGACCCGCATGCCCTTCATCGCGATGACGCTCTGGCGGGTGCACTGTCAGCAGTCGAAGACCGCAGCACCGCCGTGTAGGATACGCTCTCCAAGGCCAAAAGCGTACTCAGTCGCCTTCGGGAGGAGCTAATGCCCAAGGCGGAGCTAGTCGAGAATATAGACGAGCTGGTGGAGTCACTCGCTGGAGGTGTGCCTTCCAGCTTCAAGAACTCACTCCGCGCGGCCGGCGCGTCCATGTCACTTGCCATGGTGCAGGCCCACGGAGTCGAGATTGATCCTTCCGCGATGTCGAAGGCGATGCCTGTTAGCACGGACGACCAGTAGGTAGTCTTCGCTCCTTTCGCGACTGCCTGTGGCAAATATGGGCATCATCTAATAAATATTGTCGTGAAGTATTCTGAGGAGCTGCAACGCGCCAAGAAGGCGGCGAAAGCTTTGGCATCAGGGGCTGGCGGAAAGTCAGTGGCATCTGGCACAGCCAGGGACAAGATGAAGCCCCCGAAGCCGTCGAAGTCGAAGAAGCCAGTCGCTCCTTAGTAGCTTTGTAATAGTTGTCTAGTTTATGTCCTTTGCTAAGAACATGCCTGCTGGCGAGTGTATCTGCTGATACTTTTGCTAGTCTTCAATGCATCTGAACCTTTCTCCTTTGTATTGATTTGGCCGTCTTATTTGTTTCTATCTTGACTTGTGGTAGGGTTCATCGAGTGATCCTTTGAGGGAAAATCAGGACTTGCCGCCTCTTGATGATACTTTGGCACCGCCGTGCTCCAGGGTAGATGAACTATCCCTGCTCTCGCAACTGCGTGACCGGGTGAAGCAGCTAGAGCGTGAGTTTCTCGTGCTCCGTGGTAACGCAGATGTATGGAAGTCGAAGGCGGAGAAAGCCGCCGCCCGAGAGCAGTATCTGCTTGGCGAGGTGACGCAGCTGGGCGACCAATTCAAGTGTTAGTTTGCTTGCTATTATCTTTTCCTTGTAGTTACTCGCGATGATGTACTTATGCTGTTGTTCGCTACTTCGTGTAGTTGTCAGCGCATGTCATCCGCAGGATGAGAAGGATAGAATTGCCATTCGTATGCATGATCTCACCCAGGAGCAACTTCAAGAGAGTGGATACTTCTGGGTAGATCATGATCGTGCGACTGCACCGGCGACCCTGCAGGACCATGCGTCGTGAGTGCTGCACTTTCTGAAGAAGTTGCAGTCGTGTTTGAAGAACATTTATCGGACGATGTTTCCGCTGGATGTTACTCCATCAAGCCTGCTGGTGCTCCTTGCCAAGTTTCAAGATCTGTCCGCGGTTCGCGAGTGCGTGATGCAACAGTTGGTGGCTGGTGCCAAGGCCGCTCTATCGTTGGTGCGATTGCACAGGCCTAACATAGATGTTGTGGCAATCGCGTCTGGGCTGCTTGCGCCACCAGCAGGTTCTGCCTGGAATATGGTGCCGCACTACCAGGCGGTGGATCGCCCAGCAGAAGAGATTGTTGACTTCTTTGAGGAACAAACCAACGTTCTTTTGCTGTAGTGGTAGCTTAGTGTATACCCTGCACATAAGTGTACTCGTGTTGTAAAATTCATATAAATAACGTAAATAATTTATTGTCGAATATGCATAAAGAGCTTTGTTAGCATGAAGTGTGTTGCACTATGCGATTCCTTTTCGTTAGCCTGGCCATGCTCTTATCTCAGTCCCTTGCCAACCTGTAAGGTGCATTGCAGCTGGGTTGTGTTTACGGGTTTCGCTTGATGTACCAGCTACTCAGGATATCGCGTTTTTTGTTCGTAGAACAGATGTATATAGGGTGGCGCAGCCCCCGAGTAGATAAGTTGGAAAAGTAAAGAAGAACACAGAGTTTTGGGGCACTTAGCTTTATTTATTCGAAGGATAGTGCGAGGTACAATGTGCGGCTAAGTAGCCTTATTTGCAATGTAAAAAGTAAAAGCGACTAAGGGTAGAAGCGTCACAGCTGTGCGACGTTCCAGGGGTTGGATTATGCGACTCCTGTCTCTAAATCTTGAACGCGATAGGCGCCACCTGGGATTACTTCTATAATCACGTACGGTCCTTCCCAGGGGGACTCGAGCTTGAGATGCCCCTGCTGCTTCAGTCGCAGGACCAGGTCTCCTTCGGCGAAGGATCTGGGGCGTAGCCTCCTACTGTGATAATTGCGCAAGTTCTGCTGGTAGATCGTTGATCTTTCTGCGGCGATTTCCCTTGCCTCATCAAGGAGGTCGACAGAGTCTTCGAGTGCGAGGGATGACTCTTGTTCGCTGTAAGCGACCACACACGGCGCCTTGTACCGTACCTCGGCGGGTAGCACTGCCTCGGCTCCGTGCACCATAAAGAATGGCATGTAGCCCGTGGCACTGTTTGGAGTTGTGCGTAGGCTCCAGAGTACAGATTGTAGTTCGTCCGGCCAACAACCCGCGGCTTGTTCGAGTGGCTGGAGGAGTCGCTTCTTGATGCCGCCGTAGATGATTCCGTTTGCTTTTTCCACCTGACTGTTGGTCTGTGGGTGCGCTACCGAGGCGTAGCTGATGTTGATCCCCAGGTTCTCGCAGAATTCTTGGAACTCCTTGGATGTGAAGTTCATCCCGTTGTCGGTGATGATGCTGTGCGGTACTCCGAAGCGGTAGACGATGGATTCAAAGAATTTGACTGCGCTATGGCCTGATTGGTTGGTTACTGGCATGGCCTCAATCCACTTGGTGAATTTGTCGACTGCGACCAAGAGGTAGACGTAGCCTCCTCGTGAGGACCTTGGAAGTTTGCTAACCATGTCGAGTCCCCATTGTGCGAAGGGCCAGGCCAATGGGATTGGCTATAGCTCTGCGCCAGGTGCGTGCGGCTTGTCCAGGAATCGCTGGCAAGCGTTGCATTTTTGGACGATGTCCTTGGCATCGCGCATGGCCGTAGGCCAGTTGAATCCAGCTCGTAGAGCTTTGGCAACGAGGGCGCGACTACCGGCGTGGTGCCCGCAGTTCCCTTCATGGATGTCGAGGAGGATAGCTCTTCCATCGGTCGTGGAGACTCATCGTTGGAGTACTCATGTGATGCCGCATTTATACAGTTTGCCGTTGATAACAGCGAATGCCTTGGATCACCGCGCGATGTGCCGTGCATTAGTCGGGTCGTCCGAGAGCCTTTTGTTGAGGAGGTACGTGATGTACGGCTGCGTCCAGGATTGCTCAATCATCATGACGCTCATTGGACCCTCAAGTCCTGTGTCCAACCCCAAGTCATCGAGTGCCATTGACTCATTGGGCGGGATAGCCCCCGAGTCCGTTGCTACGCTTATTTTCTTCTCCGCGGCCTTTGGCTTGATGGAGCGTTCGCAGATGCGCTCGAGAAATACCCCAGGTGGTATGGGGGCGCAGGTAGAGCCTATGTTGGCGAGTGCGTCCGCCTCTTCGTTGCTTTCCTGACCTACGTGCCGCAGCTCGCAACCGTCGAAGTCTCCTTTGAGTGTGTCGTAGAGGTCGCGGTACGCGATCATGTTGTCATTCAGTCCGTCGCACTCATGCATCGTTTGGTTGATGACCAACTTGGAGTCGCCGTATATGATGAGCCTCTTGGCGCCGCAGGCTTTTGCCATCCTCATCCCGTGCAACAGGGCCTCGTATTCAGCCTCGTTGTTGGAGGCTATGAACTGCATTGGCAGGATATACTTCAGCTTGTCCCCTTGAGGTGATGTCAGTATGATGCCTGCGCCTGCTCCGTACTTTCGCTTGGACCCATCGAAGTGCATTGTCCACAGGTAGGACATGTCTAGTTTGTCCGGGAGCTGGTTCTCCATCCAATGCACGAGGAAGTCAGGGAGAACTTGCGACTTCATTGCGTCGCGCTTTTCGTATGTGATGTCTCGTGGAGACAGTTCTATTCCCCAAAGCGTGACTCGTCCTGTGGCATCGGGGTTATTGAGGATATGCCCCAACGAGGCGTCGTTGACCACCACTATTGGGTGTTCCTGAAAGTAATGGCGTAGTCGTCGGGCGGTCATGAAGACACCGTACGCCAGCTTCTGGTAGTGCGGGTACTGCTGTTTTGTTGGCATGAGGACCTCGCTGAGGTAGTATACTGGGCGTTGTACGCGGTGGACCTTGTTTTCCTTAGCTCGCTCGACAACAAGCACTATGCTGACCACCTGGTTGGTGGCGGAGATATATAGCAACAGTGGTTCCCTTTCTCGTGGGGTCACCAGCACTGGCGAAGTGGATAACATGCGCTTGAGGTCTTCGAATGCTTCTTGCGCTTCATTGGTCCACTCGAATTTTTTAGCTTTGCGGAGGAGCTGGTAGAAGGGCAGCGCCTTTTCACCCATCCTACTGATGAATCGACTGAGGGCCGCGATTCGCCCATCCAGCTGCTGAACGCCCCTTATGTTTTTCAGCTTCTCCATGGCCAGTATGGATTTTATTTTCTTTGGGTTTGCCTCGATTCCCCTCGTGGAAATGAGATACCCGAGTAGCTGCCCAGATGGTATGCTGAAGGTGCATTTGTCCGGATTGAGCTTGATCCGGTAGCGGTCGAGGTTGGCGAAGGTTTCGCGCAAATCGTCGATTAGGGAGGCTTCCTCCTTGGTCTTGATTACTATGTCATCGACATAGACTTGAATGTTGTGACCTAGTTGTTCCTTGAGGCAGGCCTACATGCACCGCTGGTAGGTGGCTCCCGCATTCTTTAGCCTGAAGGGCATTGTGTTGTAGCAGAACACACCAAAGGGCGTTGTAAATGTTGTTTTCTCTTGATCTTCCTCCTTCATTCAAATATGATTATAGCCTGAGTAGGCGTCGAGGAAGTAGAGGCGCTCGCATCCCGCAGTGGAGTCGATGATCTGGTCGATGCGTGGCAACGGGAAGTGATCCTTTAGGTAGTGCTTGTTCAGAGAGGTGAAGTCCACGCACATCCGCAGGATATCCGTGTCCTTTTTTGGTACCAGCACCGTGTTGGCGAGCCAAGTTCTTTCCTTGATCTCGTGTATGAACTTGGCTTCGAGGAGTCTGTTGATCTCCATTCCAACTGCCTACGCTCGTGGCTCAGATAGTCGCCAAATTGTTTGCTTGACTGGCCTTGCGTCAGGGTTGACGTTGAGTGCGTGCTCGGCGAATTCCCTGGGAACTCCTGGCATGTCCGCAGGACACCAGGCGAAAATTTCCCAGTGCTCACGGAGGAATTCGACGAGCGCGAGTTCCTATGCGGGACTCAAGTTGTTGGCGATGAGAGCCGTCTTGGCGGGATCCGATGGGTGGACCTGCACTTTCTTTGTGTGCACCAATGAGTCAAAGGAGAGATCAGGTGAACTTGGCCGGCTCAGCGGAGGCAGGCTATTGTCTGTCGACTCCTTTAGTCTCGCGAGTTCCTCCTGCATGCCAAAGGACTGGAAAATTCTGTTGAATTCCCTGTCGCAACTGTCAGATCTCTCGAAGCTCCCGTTGATTATGATGACGCCATTGGGACCTGGAATTTTCATCTGCAGGTAGGCGTAATGGGGTACTTCCATGAACCTAGCGAACGCGACGCGCCCGAGGATGCATTGGTACTATGAGGGCCAGTCGACGATCTCAAAGTCGATGCGCTCGCGCCGGAAGTTCTTAGGCGTGCCGAGGATGACGTCGAGGTTGATTTTGCCCAGGGGGTATACGCCTTTCCCTGGGACGATGCCGTTTAACGTTGTGTCCGAGGCCTCCAGGCAAGTTAGAGGGATCCTCATTGCTCGCAAGGTACTCGCGAATATAAGGTTGATGCCGCTTCCGCCATCCATGAAGATGCGGCTCATGTCGAAGCCCCCGATTTGCGCCTCAAGTACGAGGGGGTACCTGAGGCGGATGGTCATGTTATTCGAAGGTGATGCATGACTCGCTTCCACTGAGGTACTCAGTGGTAGATGGTGGCGAGTGTGTGGCCAAGTTGACTTGGCGAGTGATGGCCTTCTGCACCCTATTGGAGGGGCGCCCCTTTTGGATCATCATGGTGCCCATGGCCCGTGGGTACGGTTCGCCTCTGTGGTGCTGGTCCGGTGCAGCTGCATTCGGGGGTGGCCCAGGTGGTGGTGGCGGTGCGCCATGTGCCACGGTGCCTGGAGCGGCTCTGTAGCCTCTTTCGACTGCATTGCGGTTCATCCCAACCAATCCCTCATGTAGCTTGAGGAACTCGCGGCAATCCATGAGGAGGTGGCTTGACTTCTTCTTGCCATCATGCTTGTCGATGTAGAAGTGTACCGTGCATGGCCCGGACAGTTTGTCCTCAATGGAGTTCGCGGGTGCCTCATCGCGAGTGCGGCGTTGCCACATTTTCCGCTACGGTATCCGATGTTGCGGTTATCGTCGCGTCTGTCGGCGTAGCTAGCCGCGACCATGTTAATGTCGCCGCGGTCATCGTAGATGCGCATGCAGCGCTTGCCTCGGCGATCGCGTCTGCACTCGAGTTCCGCCTCCTCGTTAGAGTGAACACGATTCTTCACCGAATCTTCTCCATCGGCCCACCGATTCGCGATCTCCATCAGGTGGTCGATGGTCTGGGGCTTTGAGCGGCCCAGCTCCTCCCTGAGTTCTAGGCGGCAGACACTGCCGTTGAATGCGTCAATCGCGCGATCTTCCGAGATGTTCTCCGTGGAGTTCTTGATGATGGACCACCTTTGGATGTAGGAGTGCAGCGATTCACCAGATCTTTGCTGGCAACATCTCAGCTCTTCGATTGATGCGGGCCGCTTGTATGTGCCCTTAAAGTTGCACACGAAGCTCTAAACCAACTCATCCCAACTGCGAATAGATCCGCGTGGGAGGTTGTTGAGCCATGCTCGGGCGGCGCCTTGCAGCTGTAGCTGCAAGCATTGCATGTCCGTGCTTTGACTGCCTCCGTGGAGCCTGACGGAGGAGATGTGGTCTTCCAACCAGATCTTTGGGTCTTGTAGGCCATCAAACTTCGGGTTCTCCGACGGGAGTTTAAACCCTTCAGGCATTCGCTCCTGCCTGATGGATCTGCTGAAGCATCTGGCACCGCAGAGCTCCACATCTTCTTCTTTCGTGTCAGTCGACCAAGCACGTCGTGCCCTAGATTTGTCGATCTTGCACTGCGTGAGGTCATCACGCGCATCATAGTCACGGTCGAGTCACCGTGAGCGGTGGCGTCGAGATAGGTCTGTGACTGTCGTCGCTGGACGAGGGCGAGGAGTAGCGCTTTGCTAGTGCCTTGCCCTTATTCGGCTCTGGTGTTAGCTCCTTGTCGAGGGCGGCCTCGATTAATCCCAAACCCGCGATCGTAGATTGGTGCATGGAGGTTCGGGAATCTCCAGCTGGCGGCTGGTTGTTAAGGAGGTACATGGTGGCCGCTATCACCGCAGCATGCAGCGTCTTGGGGACCACGTTGACCCGTGTGTCGACTGTCATAGAGCCGAAGTCGAGGACTTTTGCGGCTTCTATGCGTTCTTGCTCGGTGAGATGGGCCATCCGAGATTGCCTCTTCTTGGCGAGTTACTCGTTGCCCCTTGAGGAGGATCCTCCGTAGGAGGAGAGCCCAGCACGACAAAGGCTCGATCCGTCTACTACCTTTTTACACACTTCGAGTTGCGCGATTGTTTGTACTTGGCGCTTGAATTCTTCCTCCAGGAGCCAGTGATGGCCCATCAGCAGTTCTTGTGGGGATCCGAAGGGTAGAGGAGCGCCTCGTAGGGCCTCGTGGCAGCGAGCCCATTCTTGCTCGTTGAGCCTGATCACGACGCGTTCGCCGGTTTGCTCATTGAGTATGGTTGGAGGTTCGACTGCTCCTCCATTGTCGAGGGGGGTGCGATTGCCATAGTTACCGATGTTGCCACCATTGCCACCGTTGCCGGCGTTGGGCGGGTCGGTGCCGTTACCGGGATTGCCACCGTTGTCGCGATTGGAAGAGGTATCGCCTGCGTTGATGACGGCGCACATGAAGTGATTGGGAAAGCTGCTGCTTCCACAACTCTTAGATCCGGAACCATAGGTTCCATCTTCAGTGGCTAGATCGCTCAGATCGGAGTCGCGACTGCTATCGCTGACCGTGTTCTTGACTGCTGTCGGGGCGTTGAGCTCACTGAGGGTGCTGATCGATGGAGGGAACCATGATGCTGGGGCAATCGCCGGTGTTGTCGGCTGATCAAGCATGCGAAGCGTGCCCATCTGACCAACTTGGAAGCAGAAGCTCACGATCGCCAGGCTGATTCCGTCGCCCACGGACTCGAAGGCTGGGCGAGTGGCAGGCGTGTGGACGGTGAAGTCAAACGCACCGAAGAGCTGGTGAATCTCCACTGTTGCGGAGTTGTAGATCGCAGTTGATGGGGCCGAAGAAGCCGCAACATCAGCACTCCCAATTCCCACAAACGGTGCCAATTGACGAGGGTTTAACTCATCAATGCCCATTGTTATGGACTTGGGTTTTGGAGAAGGAGGGAGCACTGGAGACATCTATCGGCTAGCAAACAAGCACACAGGGGACAAAGATTTACCCAGGTTTAGGCCTCGTAGAGGTCCCTACTCCTGCTTGTCTGCTCATGGAATTATCGAAGGAACCGAAGGTTACAATGTTGCGTAGATGCAATCTGGCGAGGGTTGTGGAAACTAGGGTTGCGTGTGTCCTCCTCACCGCCCCCTCCTAGCCCTTATATAGATAGGCTAGGTCTCGGCTAGCAGGTCGAGTCGGTTACAAGTTAGGGTTTTCCCCTTCAAACTTTCTAACTTTAGCTTCTTCTTGTTCTTCAAGTTATCGAGAGTCCGTAGGTTACTCGAGTCCTTCAGTTGGGCCTGGGCGACACCGTGGGACTTTACGTATTTAGACCGTATATACCAAGCTCGTGTACCTATAGGGTATACCCATGTTAGGCGCGGGCTAGCCCTGGACGCGCCACTAGGTGGTGTGGGCCCCCTGGCCGCCCACCGACCTTGCCTCTTCGCCTATAAGAAGCCTCCCGATGCATAAACCCTAAATCGTCAAGCCTCCAGCCACGAAAAGTTTGGCAGCGCCGCCACCACCGAAGGGGAAATTCGGGGGACAGAAAGTCTCTGTTCCGGCAGCCTGCCGGGACAGGGAAGTTCCCCCGAAGCCATCTCCATCGATCTCCACCACCATCTCCATCACCATTGCTGATTCCCGTGATGAGGAGGGAGTAGTTCTCTCTCGACCCTAAGGGTTCTACCGGTATCTATGTGTTCATCTCTCTCTATGCATGATCATATTGTGATCATGAGCTTTGTAATCAAGTAGATCTACCTTGCTACTCAAGTGCTTTAATAGATCTCTGTTCTCCCCATGTGTGTGAAAGTGACAATGTGCACACCATGGGGGCACTTAGGCTAGAGATTACAAATACTTTTTATGAGTTATATTTGGAGTTGGATGTCTTTAAGAAATTGTGGTGTTTGTTGGACTCATCTAGTACTCAAGGTGACAGTGTGGGGTTTTCTAGATGGGAAAGACTTACTTTGAGGTGTGCTGTTATTGTTGGGGATATACTTTCCGGGTATCCTCATAGATCCTCACTGACCAAGGTGGCCCACTTTGGGTTAGAGCTTTGCTTCACGGGCGGCCCAGTTAGGGAGAGAAGACGAAGTCCAATCCGACTACGGGAAGGCCCAGAAGACTTACCGACTTAGGCCCATAATGTTACTTGTAGTTCAAGATGTACTCTATAACCAAGTCTTAGTCGTAGCCGAATTGATATCTCTTGTAAACCCTAGGCCGGATATCTATATAAGCCGTCCTAGGGAGAGCCTTTAGGGCACACCTCAATAGTCTACAATCTCAACTCGCACAGGCAAAACCTTTGTAACCCATATTCCGGCTCTGCCGTATTACTGGATTGCTAGCATGAGTAGGGTCCGTCCAAAGCCGGCGGATTCGAACCTGGGTAAACTTGTGTGCTCACCGTCCTGGAACACCGTACGTCTCACACCCCTCTCTCCCGCACGCCTCGAGGACCCCCTCATGGCGTACTTGTCCTCAAACCGACGACAGTTGGCGCCCACCGTGGGGCAAGTGAGCTTTGGATCTGCGTTCCGAGCGGAATCTGCAAGAATCGAAATTGGCGAGACCATCGCCGTCGGTCGCATCCTCTACACCAGCGACGTCCCTCTCATCGTTCTCGACGAGACTTGGATTCCGGCTAGGGAGGCCGTGACTGCCTATACAATCATGTCTTTTGGCAAGATCAATGTTTTCATCGGTTTCGCTGAACCTGCCCAACCCACCCCAGTGGTGATGATAGAGGCAGAAGAATCTTCTGGGTCCCCTTTGTCCGCGGAAGCGGCAGAGTTCCGGATCTCAGAAAACCCTAATCCCAGCCAGCCCGCACCAGTTGTGGAGATAGTGGAGAAATCCGAGCCTGAAGAAGACCTCACGGTCCAAGTCGAATCTGGAGTGGATCTCCCTGGAGAAGCCGGATCCCAGATCGACCCACTCGTGGAAGTCGAAATCCAGGAGGAGCACATCAACAACACTGATTCCGACTCTGACGATGTCGGGACAGACAGGCCTTTCCTCAGGTACACACTAAGATGTATGATACTGCAAGGCGCTAGCGCAGATGCAATCCTCGAAACCATCAAAAGTTTCGACATGGCTGATCGCGAAAGCCGCATGTACCTCAGGAAGCACGCATCGCACTTCGTCGGATATGTTGGATCCGAATCTGGCTCTGCCGGTGCTGGAGAAAACACCGACTCGGTGCTGGAGGCAATTGGAACAAACACCGACGTTCCTGTATCCTCGGATGAATCCATGACGTCGGCAGATTTCCAAAAGTTCTCCGCGGAATATGACGAGGAGTACAACTCCAAAGCTTGAGAAGATGGAGAAGCCACGGATGAAGGATCCGGGGAACACTCTCCCAAAACGCATGATGATATGGAAGTCGGAGAGAATCCCGAAGTCCAGATATCAGAAAGTACCGATCAGAGCTTGACTCCGGGAAACGGACCCAAAGCCGTCTTTGCTACCGGCACTGCCAAGAAGGCAAAGAAGAGGAACAAGAAGAACAAGACCCCGGCAAAAGACCCTCTGGCAGAGGAGGTGATTGCCGAGGAATATGAGGAAGACTCGGATGGAGCACTTATCCCAGACGAGCTGAAAAAAGAAGCATCGGTGGATGGACACGTGATCACTGAAGGTGCGCGTAAACTCATCGATGCCGCATTAACCACACCTATCCTATAGCTGCAGAACTTACTGCATATGAGCTGGACGAAAGGGCCCAAGCCCTAGAAGCGCGTCGTCAACAACTCCTTGATGAAGCCAAAAACATCGAGGTGGAGAAGAAGCGCATGCCAAACAAGGAGTATATGTCCCGTCTACATCAGAAGACACGGAAGCGTCACATAGATGACAACCAATTCCCATGTGTCCGTGCCGTCCTTTTTGGAGATGAGATGGGAAAGCCACGGAAGGACAGCAATGGAGATTGGGTTTACCCAACACCAGTGCAAAATACCGTGGCAGCTCGCGAAATTCTATCGGCTAATCCAGGACCAGAAGAGATACGTTTGGGTATCAAGCTACTCAATAAGGGACTAGAGCAGCAAAAGGTCGCCCTGTCTGGAAGCCAAAAGCTGGTCTCGGATTCCGACCAATGTCGCATAGATCCGGCATGGGCTGACATAAGATCCCACTACGATCGGGCGCAGCATCGTCACCCGGAACGCAGGGAAGACAATTATTCAAGAACCGGATCGTCAGGACAGCACCACAGAACTACACATAACTAGAGCAACATCGCTCCAGCAGCCGAGAAAGACGCGATCGCTGCACTGATTCCAAGGAATCCTCCCCGAAAAGGAGAAGATAAAGAGAAACGTCGGGAGGAGGATCGTCAGAAAATGCCACCTCCTAGACATGAAAACCGTCCGGCTGAGCCTCACCATGGTGGGAACGACGGATGAAGGAACGACGGAAACCACGCTGGCACATACCGGTACGGGGCTCGTCACAGTCAAGAACCTCCCCGGAACCAGAATAATGACGCTCCGGACGGAGGCCGGCGATCAGCCGGAAACAACCCAGCTGCACCACCCTCTCCACAGCACAGTTATCACAACGGCCCCCAAGGAGGTCAAGGAGGACGGCATGGCGGAGGAGGTGGTGGCAGAAGCCGAAGTCTGGCTCCAAGGCACTGTAGCCATAGCCGATATTCGGGACGATCCCTATCCCCGAACGACGCAAGGCACAGGATCAACTCCAACATAGAGGCTCGGCGCTATGAAAACGATGACGTGTACGTGGGCCCAAAGTGCTTTGGACCACGCATCAGAGCTACAAAATTCCCGGAAGGATTTACTATCTCAAGACATATTCAAGCCTACGACGGCATTGCTCAGCCAGACACCTGGTTACAGGACTTCTTCCAAGCTTGCTGCATCGCTAAAGGCGGAAACAGCCTGGTCGCAACCCGATATCTCCCACTTATGTTGCGGAAGACGGCACGATCATGGCTCAATGAACTTCCGGCGAACACCATCCACAACTGGTATGACTTACAAAGTGCGTTCTTTTAGAATTTCGAAGGCACATATCAGAGGCCATGTATGGTTGGAGACCTACAGTGTTGCACCCAGAAAGCCAGAGAAACTTGTCAAGATTATCTCGGACGATGGATTGACACCAAGAACTCCTGCGAGGGAGTAAATGATCAAACAGCGATTGAAGCTTTCATTGCAGGTCTCCCAATTGGTTTACTGCGCCATCGCTTGAAGTGTGACAAGGTTACTGATCTGGGAGAGATGATAGAAACAGCGAGCAAGTATGCAGATGCTGACGACGATGCAGAGGGATTACTCAACGTCATGGCTGTACCTCAGTCAGCAAAGACAAAGCAACAGGCTCAGAAGCGCAAAAACACCTCGGAAGAAAAACCCAACATGGAGACGGCAGTAGTCACTACTGTTTTCGGGTCTGGAGGACGAGGAGGGCGCGGCGGAGGCTGCGGGCGTGGCCGTGGGACATCAAGGGTCCAAGGTAGAGGAGAGCAACAACCAGGCAAAACATACACTTGGGCCGACATTGCCAATAACCCATGTGTGCATCACTTGGACGCCAATGGGGGCTCGTCCCACACCAACGCTGAATGTCGTTTTAATGACAACATCAAGAGAGATGATACCGCGGGCTACAAAGCTAAGTGTAAGAAGGGAAAGAAAAATCCCGAAAAAGACAAGGAGACCAAGGAAGATTCCGACATGGAGGAATATGATGCTTCAAATCCCAAGTCGGAAGGGAAGAAGACTTTTCCCACCAAGAAGGATACTTACGTCACCTTCCTCGGATCTAAACCAGCAAAGGTCAAGAAAGCAGTTCTCCACGAGCTCAATGCAACAGTTCCGACTGTCCCTCAGTATCTGGACTGGTCGGAAGTGGCAATAACGTTTGACCGTGCTGATCATCCGCCTAAGCTACACAGGCGAGGAAAATACGCCTTAATCGTCAATCCACTTATTAACGTTTATGGTTTCTCCAAGACCCTCATGGACGGTGGTAGCAGCATCAATATTCTCTATCTAGAAACGCTACGCCGGATGAAGATCTCGAAAACACAGCTGAACCATAGCTCTGTGATTTTTCACGGAGTTGTCCCAGGAAGACAAGCTAATTCCCTGGGAGAGATCACTTTGGATGTTACTTTTGGAACACCAAAAAATTATCGAATGGAGGCAGTTTCCTTCGAAGTGGTCCCGTTCAAGAGAGCATACCACGCTATATTCGGACGTCCGGCTTATTGGGCTTTTATAGCTCGTCCGTGTTACATTTACAATATGATGAAAATTCCAGGTCCCAATGGCATGATCACCATCAGGGGAGACCTGAAGAAAGCGCGAGAGTGCGAGGATGGAAATGTCGCCTTTGCCGAAGCCGTGCTGCACGCCCAGGAGTACCAGGAGATCAAGAAGAGCATAGATCCGTCCGAGATACCCGCAACAAAGAAAGAGGTGACAAAGCCAAATCCGAAGTTCAAGGCATCAAAAGAGACGAAGACGATGCCATTGAAGGATGATGACCCCTCCAAGGTGACCCAGATAGGCGTAGGCCTAAGTAGCGCATAGGAAAGCGCACTCGTCAAGTTCCTCCGAGCAAATCAAGATATCTTCGCATGGCAGCCATCTGACATGACCGGAGTGCCTAGGGAACTTGCTGAGCACTCTCTAAATGTAAACCCGAACGCTAAACCCGTCAAACAGTCCTTACGACGGTTTGGTGATGAAAAGCGTAAGGCAATAGCTAAGGAACTAGCGCGGCTCGAGTTAGCCAGATTCATAGAAGAGGTCATCCATACTGATTGGTCGGCCAACCCTGTAATGGTCCCTAAAAAGGACACCACTGATTTAAGGATGTGTGTTGATTATACTGCCTTGAACAAGGCTTGTCCAAAAGATCCGTTCGCTCTGCCTAGAATTGATCGGGTTATCGATTCTACGGCAGGCTCGGAACTCCTCTGTTTTCTCGACGCATATTTCGGTTATCACCAAATCCAGATGAAGGAATCTGACAAAATCAAAACTTCATTCATAACCCCCTTCGGAACCTTCTGTTATGTTACGATGCCCTTTGGGCTGAAGAACGCAAGAGCTACGTACCAGCACACGATGCAGCGTTGCCTCCATGATCAACTCGGACGCAATGTACATGCATACGTGGATGATATCGCGGTCATGTCCAAAAATAAGGAAACATTGATTTCCGACTTGGAGGAGACATTCGCCAATTTACAAAAATACAACATCATGCTTAACCCGAAGAAATGCTTCTTTGGAATACCAGCCGGAAAATTGTTAGGTTTTATCGTGTCTCAACGAGGCATAGAGGTGAACCGTGACAAGATCAAGGCTATTCTCAATATTTCCAGTCCAACTCGCCTGAAGGATGTACAAAGATTAACTGGTTGCATTGCTACGGTCAGTCGATTTGTAAGCCGGCTTGGTGAAAGAGCCGCACCATTATACAAACTCCTGAAGAAGACTAAGGATTTTGTCTGGACTGACGAAGCTGAAGCTGCATTACAAGACCTGAAGAAAGTACTCTCATCTGCTCCTATCCTGGCAGCGCCGGAACCTCAGGAACCGATGTTGCTTTACATTGCTGCGACAAATAGGGTTGTCAGTATAGTTATGGTGGTGGAGAGACCAGAAGAAAATTAGGAGCACCTGGTGCAGCGTCCGACATACTTTGTCAGCAAAGTCCTGACAGAATCAAAACAGCGATATCCGCACTATCAAAAGTTGGCTTACAGTGTTTTTCTAGCATCTCGTAAGTTACGACACTATTTTTAGGAGCATCCAATTACCGTGGTGAGCAAAGCTCCCACGAGAGATATAATCAACAATAGCAATGCCACAGGACGCATCGCCAAATGGGGTATAGAGCTTGGAGCTTTCGATATTGAGTACAAACTTCGGACAGCAATCAAATCCCAGATCCTTGCCGACTTTGTCGCTGATTGGACAGAGACCAAGGAGAACATGGTCCTCCCTGAGTCGGAATATTGGACCCTCTTTTTCGATGGGTCCAAGGCTCGAGGGGCTCGGGGGCTGGCGTGGTGCTCAAATCACTCCAAGGAGATAAACTTTTATACGTGTTGCAGATCCACTTCACAGCGACAAACAACATTGCCGAGTATGAAGCACTGCTGCATGGAATCCGGATTGCTAAGGATATTGGCATCCGACGTTTGATGTGTTACGGAGATTTGGATCTTGTTGCTCAGCAAGTCTCGGATATTTGTAATGCAAATAAGCACATGGCAGCATATAAAGCTGTCATGGATGATCTATCTAAATCGTTCGAGGGGTTTGAAGTTCAACACATCCCTCAAGTAGAAAACGAGGAAGCAGATGCACTATCTCGAATAGGCTCTGCGCGGAAAGAGGTTCCGGATGGCGCATTTTTAGAGCACCTCAAAGTTCCCTCGATAAAGGGAGTAGATGAGGAATATCCGACCAAATCCGACTCACCTTTAATAGCAGTTCTGGCTGTAATTCCCAGCTGGACTCAACCCTACCTTGATTACTTGGTAGATGGCAAATTACCCGAAGACGAGGTGCTGAGCGGGCAGATTATCCGACGAGCAAAAGCCTATACTATTGTTAAAGGTGAGCTCCATAAACGGAGTGTTTCTGGGGTTTTTCAGCGCTGTGTATCTCCGGAAGAAGGAGTGGAAATCTTAAGAGAAATCCACGAAGGCGAGTGTGGTCACCACGCTGCAGCCAAATCTTTAGTGGCAAAAGCTTTTCGACATGGTTTTTTCTGGCTTATAGCTCAGGCAGATGCCGAACGATTAGTCAAGACATGCAAAGGCTGCCAAAAGTACGCCAAGCAAGCTCATGTTCCAGCTGATCAGCTGCGAACAATACCTATAACATGGCCTTTTGCGGTCTGGGGGCTTGATATGGTAGGACCTTTTAAACGAGCTCCAAGTGGATTTACTCACCTCTTAGTGATGGTGGATAAATTCACAAAGTGGATCGAGGCTCAATCTGTCACTAGTTGTGATGGAGCAACAGCCAAAAGATTTGTCGAGGATGTTATAATTCGGTATGGTTATCCGCATAGCATTATCATGGACAACGGGAGTAATTTTTCCATGGGAGAGTTGGCTGAATTCTGCGATGAGCAAAATATCCGGCTTGACATTGCGTCAGTCGCACATCCATAGGCTAACGGACAAGTCAAAAGAGCAAATGGTTTAATTCTACAAGGCTTGAAACCAAGACTCGAAGCACCACTAAGACGTGCTGCGGGGGCTTGGGCAAAGGAACTACCCTCTGTAATTTGGAGTTTGCGAACAACTCCGAACAGGTCAACAGGATATACACCTTTCTTCTCGGTCCATGGCACAGAAGCTGTTCTTCCTAGTGATTTGATTCATACTTCTCCTAGAGTGGCCGCGTATATCGAAGAGGATGCCGAGATTTCTCGACAAAATGATCTCGACTTAGTAGAAGAAGTTCGCGTCGTTGCTGAAATGAGATCTACAGCCTATCAGCAGAAGTTATGCAAGTATCATAGCCAGAGATTCTGAACTAGATCCTTCAATAAAGGTGATTTGGTTCTCCGGCTTGTGCAACAAAGAAAGCACAAACTTTCCCCAATATGGGAAGGGCCCTTTTTAGTTAGTCGAGTATTACACAATGGGTCGTACTACTTAACCGACATGAGGCCAGTCAAAGAAAGACTTGCTACTAAGAAGAGAAAGAGAGCTGGAGGCAGTACAAATCCGGATGAGTTAGACAGACCGTGGAATATTGCTCAGCTACATCCCTTTTATTCTTAGTTTATCTTTCTTTGTTATCATACATATGTACATGCTCTGTGAGAAATAAAAGTTTTGGTTACCTCAAAGTTTTCGTGAGAAGTTTTTACCATCTTATTTCCTAATGATCATGTCATAGTCGAAAATCCCAGAATGCTTGAAAGTACTTTATGCTCATGTTCGTTCTGGTTTAGATTTCCGATTCTAAAACTGCTACCTTCGGGTATAACTCTAAAAAAATCTAGTCTTTACTTGGGTTATTTGTATGATTGCTGGATGCGGGTATCTTCCGAGTAGTGAATTGTTGGTACTGGAAGCCGACTTTGTTTCCGAGTTTAAACTGGTTTAGCAATTGAGCTCCGTTGCTCGGCAAAGTTTCCGGCTGAAGGTTTAGCCGGCTCACGAAAGGGACGAGGCAGAAAGCCACATAAACGATAAGTAGAGGCGGAAAATTCTAAGTGCTTATGAAAACATTTCAGGCACGCAAATAATCTAAGACAAAAGTGCTGAATAGATAAAAAACTTAGCACTAGCAAAAGTCATAGTACTTAATATTTACAAAACTCATCATGTCTTTCCAGAATAATACATAGTTTTCTGATCTATGATGCAGGAGGAGATGAAGGAACTGTCGGATCGCTGGTTACTCCGCCTTGATATCGTGCCGAGATATCCGGATCCGAGGTGGTCCGTTCATTGTCGGAAACTTCTTCGGCGTCTTCTAGAGGAGGTGGCGGAGTATCCACGCGGGTGAAGAAGGGCGTCTCGTAGCTGGTCAGATTAGCTACGTGGCACCCATATCCGGCGCAGGAGTGCATGATGGCTTGAAGGTCTTGCTCCTGGCCGTCTTCGTCTACCTTGTAGTACCCTCTGGTCACTTGCCATATCTCCATGTTTCCATGGTGGCTCATGACCATGGTGAGAGTGTTCTGGGTAGCAGTCCGCGCGTAGGACATGTTCCAGTCCCGAACGAGTTGCGGCATCTCCTTGGCCTTCTCCCGCACCTGGAAGTCCGACATGCTTGGCATGTCCGGAATCCTGAGAGACTCACCATGTCCTCAAGGTACTGGCGGTAGTCATGAAGAAGATCACCGACTTGGGTAAGCCGGTGAGTGCGGGGCTCGGACGAGGAGGAGTCCGTCAAGTTCAGACGACCTATACACAAAACAAGTCAATGAAAATCCGACATTGATGAAAGTCGAAGAAATGATAAATCAGATAGATGGAACATACCAAGAATGACGTCGTCAATCTTGGCCTTCTCCTCCTAGAGACTCTGGAGTTCAGCCCGGAGCGCTTCGGAGAGATCTTTCTCTCTGCCAAGCTCATTCTTGAGGTCCGAGATAACTTTATCTTGAGCGGCAATCTTGAGATCGCGCTCTTCAGTGGCCATGGAGGAGGACTCAAGGACTTGTTCTCGGCCTCTTCAATCATAGCGATAGATTGTTTCACCAACGCTGTAAGTCAAAAAGAACAACAGTTCAGAAAAATTCGACATTGAAGAAAAAACAAGGTTTGAATCTCGAAATGTTTACCTTCGGCTTCATCCTTGGCTAACTTGAGCTCACCATTTTTAAGCCGGAGAGCTTTGATTTCTCTCCGCTTATCACAGACATTTGTTAAGAATTCCTGGTTATAGGAACATACTTTTTGTAAGTCAGAATACCCAAAGTCAGAAAGCTACTTAAGACTCGGGCTAATATTTTTGCTAAATATCAGCACGAGCCTTGGGGGCTACACTAGTTCGTTCTTTGGCATCCTAATGAAAGCATAAACCCGGATTTCTATATCCTACTTCATGCTTGGGGGCTAGAGGATATGATATAACATAAGGTAAAAAACAAGAGTTGGAATTCCGACTTACATATTGCTCGCGGGTGAGTTTGTCTAACCCCGCATTCACTTCAGCCGCCACCTTCTCGGCGAGGGTAAGAGGAATTACTGGGGCTGTTGGAAGCTCGCCAGTCCTGATCCTCTCGTCGCGAAGGCGGACTTGAGCAAGAAGGTCAGAGAACTTGACGTCCTCTGCTTCTTGCGCTTCCTCTTCGGGGGATAGATGGCTTTTGTCCAGGACTTGCCTGGCCAACCGCTGGATCTCCTCTACGGATTTCCGGGATAAGCCAAACTTGGCAAGTCCGGGGTTGCTGAGGAGGTTGTTAGCGAAGACTTCAGCCGAGGATCATTACCCGAAGAGGGTTCACCCTTATGTTGAGCTGACGCACCCACGGTGATGTCAGTGTGCGATCCAAGGATCACGGGCACCGTTGGAGGAGCCAGATCTTCTGCAACAACCGGAGAAAGTAATCACTGGTGTTGCAGAAGGTTGAGGGGCAGGAGTCGGAGGAGCCGTGGCAGGGGAAGCTATGGTAAGCTTTGTCTGTTGCAAGGGCTTCGCAGGAATCCCCCTCCCCTTACCCTTGATGAGAGGCTTTGCTCTGAGAATGTAGTAAAGTCAGAAACATTACATCTCAGAAAGAAATTCGAGAAAGGTACAAATGCGGAAATTGTGAATGAAAGTTACCTCTTCACAACGGGCACTTCCTTTGTGCCAACCGCCACTGTCGGAGCTTTTCGCTTCTTGAGCGCAAGGTCCGGCAATGGGACCACTTCAGTCTCCTGAGAAAACTCAGGAGGATATCCTTCGAGTGGAGCAAGCTCTGACTCGGGGAGATCAGCAAGCTGAAAACAAGAAAACATATCAGCATTGCAATATATAACTTAAAGATTGAAACACGTAAAAGGTGTACTGATGGAAGCTTACCGCTACCACGGGGTTTTCCGCCGTGTGCCTATCCAGAGAAATCTCCGGAATTTTCCTCTCGATCCGCTCCTTGATCAGCCACATGATCTGGCTTATGTAACCTTGGATGGTGTAGGCTTTGGGGCTGATGCGGAGAGAGTCTTTTTTGGAAGACGTGATGGAGTGCATCAGTCTATCCCCGTGGTACTGAAGTGGCTGGATCCGACGTGAGACCCAGCACTGGACTAAGTCGGATCCTTTCAGACCCTTGTGCTTGATAAGATATTCGATCCGCCTCTTAGCGAGGATTAGATCGTCGGTGAGTGCCGGAGTGGCCTCATCCCAGGAAGGCTGGGCTGTGGCGGATCTGTCGACAAAAGCCGGCAAAGAAGTAGCTTTGCCGGGAGCCGGAATATCCCTATGATAGAAAAAAGTGGCTGGCCATTGTTTGACCGAGTCACTGGAAGAAATTTTGGGATATGCCCGGTCTCGTCTAACAGAAAAACTAATGGTACCGGTGATATAAGGAGCACCGGCAGTAATGGAATTTCTCCGGACATGGAAATAATACCGGAAAAGAAGCAAACTCGGCCTAATGCCGAGAAAGCCCTCGCAAAGCGTAGCATATGCGCTCATCTCTAGAAGAGAATTGGGAGGAAGATTATGGAGTTGAACTCCATAGTGGTCAATCACCTCGGAGAAGAACTCCGAGGGAGGAAAGGACAAACCTCGGTCCAGATGGGTGCCGAAGTGGACACGCTCGCCCTCGCGCAGATTGGGGACGGTTTCGCCGGAACCGCTCCGCCAGTTGCCGGCAGCGAGAAGCCCCTCCTTCTCCATGTTATTGAGGCCGTCGTCGTCGAGGGCGCAGGGGATCCAGATTCCCCAGAAGCTCTCTTTTTCCGCAGCTGCTTCCGCCGCCACCGCCAGAGAGGAAGAAGAGGATGAAGCCATTTTCTCTCTGGTGGAAAAGGTGACCTTAAAGTGGTGGCGCTAGGAGCTCTGTGGGAGGAGGAAGAAAAGGCTCTGGGCACGCTGGATGATTGGGAAGAAAGGAACGGTGAAGGACTGGTGGAGAGGAGAAGAAGGAATCTAAACCCCTTATATCCACCTACCTGCGCCAAGATTCGTGCAAATGCTACAGTGTAATTGCCACGCGTCGTGGAAAGAACTGGGAAGGTCCCGCGCGATGATTGCGTCGCCTCGATCTCCACGCATGCATTGAAACGGCGCCTCGGTTCCGCGAACCGCGGACCCACCAATGGTCGTGCTGACGGAACGTCTATTAGATGATGTGACTTGACCATGCTTGTGCCAGGTGGCGTTAGGGACCAAGTTCCGGTTTAGTTTAAAAGCGAGCTGGAAAATCCGAGTAACTAATTGAAAGGTCCGACTTACTTTTAAGACCCAGATCCTATTTTTTGTTGTAAAGTTTCAGGAACCCTTCAAGATTCTGCAAGCCGAAGATCAAGCTGGACGATGATAAAATCCGACTTTCGATCTTGGAGGCCTCCGGGGGCTACTGTTGGGGATATACTTTCCGGGTATCCTCACAGATCCTCACTAACCAGGGTGGCCCACTTCGGGTTAGAGCTTTGCTTCACGGGCGGCCTAGTTAGGGAGAGAAGACGGAGTCCAATCCGACTACGGGAAGGCCTAGAAGACTTACCGACTTAGGCCCATAATGTTACTTATAGTTCAAGATGTACTCTGTAACCAACTCTTAGTCATAGCCGGATTGATCTCTCCTGTAAACCCTAAGCCGGATATCTATATAAGCCGTCCTAGGGAGAGCCTTTAGGGCACACCTCAATAGTCTACAATCTCAACTCGCACAGGCGAAACCTTTGTAACCCATATTCCGGCTCTGTCGTATTACTGGATTGCTAGCAGGAGTAGGGTCCGTCCAAAGCCGGCGGATTCGAACCTGGGTAAACTTGTGTGCTCACCGTCCCGGAACACCGTACGTCTCACACCCCTCTCTCCCGCACGCCTCGAGGACCCCCTCATGGCGTACTTGTCCTCAAGCCGATGACAGTTATAGCCCTACCATCGATTAGAGTGTTCAACCGAAGATTAGTTAAGAGTAGTATCATAAAGAGAAGATATTTATATGAGAGTGTTCACTAGTGAAAGTATGATCCCTAGGCCTTGTTTATAAGCATTGATACACCGTCTGCTACTAGATCTATTACATGTTTGCTTGCTTCCATCTTTATTTCAGTTTGCCTTTAGTATTTTCCATGCCATCAAGCTATTTTCTATCACCGTTACCACTTATAATTATCCATACCACTTGTATTTCACTATCTCTTTGCCGAACTAGTGCACCTATACACCTGACAAGTGTATTGGGTGTGTTGGGGACACAAGGGACTTCTTGTATCTTGATTGCAGGGTTGCTTG
This sequence comes from Avena eriantha, assembly GCA_910589775.1. Classification (NCBI taxonomy): domain Eukaryota; kingdom Viridiplantae; phylum Streptophyta; class Magnoliopsida; order Poales; family Poaceae; genus Avena; species Avena eriantha. The sequence goes on along the minus strand of OU342746.1, from coordinate 281,195,078 downwards.
AGAGGGGATACCTTTGACCACTTCCTCCCTGAGTTCGATAAACCTTGGGTGATCCACTTAAGGGAAAACTTGTTGCTGTTCTACAAACCTCTGCACTTGGAGGCCCAACAAATGTCTACAAGAATAGAAGTGCATAGACATCAAGCTATTTTCTGGCGCCATTGCCGAGGAGGTAAGGTAAAAGGTATTCACACCAGAGGATTAAAGAAGAAGAACCTCCCACGACAAACGCATATTTTCTGGCGCCGTTGCCGGGGAGGTAAGGTAAAAGGTACTCACATCCTCCGGTGTGAGTGCTCGAAGTTATTTCCTTTAGATTCTGCAATTTTGTATTTTTGTTTCTTGTTTTCACTAGTTAGTCTTAATGGAAAACAACAAAAAAATTAGAGAGCTTTTTAGTATTTTTCCTAAGTTAGAACTTGAATTGTCTAAAAAGAAAATTAAAAAACCCATGGAACTTTCTTTGCATGCTAATAGCAATGTTATTAGTATAAATCTTTTGAACACCTTTGTTACTAATGCTATGGAAACGTCTAAGCTTGGGGAAGTTGGTTCTTATGAAAATGATCTTTTTAGTTCCCTAGTTTTAAGGAAGAAAATTTGCTCTGATGATACTTTATCTACCATATGTGGTAATTCTAATGATACTTGTGATATTTTAAATCCACATACTGAAAACATTCCTTTTAAAATACCTATAAAAATTGTTGAACGAGTTATGAATAACTGCTATTTTGGAGATGGAACTGTCCATCCTGGTGATCATTTACTCATTATACATGAATTATGCAGGTTGTTCAAGTGTGCAGGTATTTCAATGAACCAAGTTAAGAAGAAGCTATTCTCTTTCTCACTTAGGGGCAAAGCAAGGGAGTGGTATGAGCTACTAGATGATCCTCATCATTTGGAGTGGAAGGAACTTGAATCTCTCTGTTACTCTAAATTTTATCCTCCTCATGAAATTCATAAAGATAGGAATTATATTTATAATTTTCATCCTCATGATGGAGAAAGTATTGCCCAAGCATGGGGGAGATTGAAGTCACTAATGCTCAAATTTCCTATTCATGAGCTCCCCAGGAATATTATTAATAATAATTTCTATGCAAGGCTTTCAGGACATTACAAGGACTATCTAGATACTTGTTTAGAGGGATCCTTCACAAGTAAGGAGGTCAAATCTAAGTGGGATCTTCTTGAAACAATTCAAAGCAATACCGAAGATTGGGATAACAACAAAGGTAAAGAACCAGGTATAAACTATGAGTATGATTGCATTAAGTCTTTCGCTAAAACTGCTTATTTTCAAGAGCTTAGTGCTAAATATGGTCTTGATCCTAAAATCCTTATTGATTGTTTTAGAACCTTTGCTTCTCATATTAATGCTCCTAAAGAAAAATGGGACATGTATCATGAGCCTTTTAAAGACACTTGCAGGGAAAATGAAATTGTTATTAATGATAGCAATAAACATGCTCAAACCTCTGAAAGTACTATTTCTTATAAGCATGTTAATTTTTGTGGAATACATAGGCCTTGTGAGAATAATCAAATTGAAGAATATTGTATCACCCACAGGAATGAAAAAACTAGAATGTGGTATAGGGATTTAAATGATCTTGGTAAAAAAGTTTGTGCCCTTTATCCTTTTATTTGTGAACTTTGCTTTGAAGTGGGTCATTCCAATTTTCAATGCTCAGGCCATAATAATAGCCCTTCTAATCCAATGAGTACTGCAAGTTTGTATTGTGATGACATGATCACTCCTAATCAGCATGATGAACTTACACTATTTTTGGGGTGTGAAGAGTTATCAAGAGAAACCTCTTTGGTAGATATGGGTGCTTTTGATATGAATAGTGTCATGCATGGTTGTCATCTTTATTGTGTTGATAATTTCCACAGAAATACTTACATACAAAATATTATAGAAGATGAGATTTTACCAAAATATGATAGGACTAATATGTGTTTTGATCTTATTAATGAAAAGAAGGAATCCTCCAAAGTTTCTTCTATATTCTCTAACAATGAACCGGGGTATATGGAGAAGCTTCCTTTCAAGCCTCTCCCTCCTAAAGAGAAGAATAAAAAGAAGAAGAGGAGGAGTAAAAGAAGAGAGGAAACGGTATTTTCCCCTAAGCATGTTGCTCCTATTATAGTTTTTGATGAGTCTGAACTCGATGATGTTCCTATGCCTATTACCTATAGTAGTGATCATGATTGGGAAAATCACACTACTTTGATATTGAAAATCTCTTCGGTACCAATTCTGAAAATGATGATATTAATAATTGTTATACTATTAGTGCTATCCATGATCCTTCCAATGATGATATGTTTACAAATGAACACACTTTGGAAGACAATTATTCTATTTCTTATGATGATACTATACCTCCAATATATCATGATTACAATGATGAGTATGATATTTTCAGTCCACCTACTATTGAGGAGGAAATTAATTATGATTATAATATGCCTCCTATATTTCATGATTATGGTGATGAAAATAATAATGATAGTTGTTTTGTTGAATTTGCTCCCACTACAATCAATAAGAATGACTATGTTTATGTGGGGAGTATTAATTCTTTTATGCATGTGGCTCATGATAAGAATGTTTTATGTGATAGTTATATTGTTAATTTTATTCATGATGCTACTGAAAGTTATTATGAGAGATGGAAGCATGGTTGTATGCATCTCCATAATATTAAGTTTCCCCTCCTTATGTTGAAAGTCTTGAAGTTGCACTTGTTTTGTTTTCCTATGCTTATTGCTTTGTGCTTTCATGACTTGTTTCTTTATAAGATTCTTATGCATAGGAAGTGGGTTAGACTTAAATGTGCTTTGAATTTTCTTCTTGATGCTCTCTTTTACTTCAATTCATATTTCTTATGTGAGCATCTTCTCAAATTATCATGCCTAACTTAAAGGCGTTAAAGAAAACTACTTATTAGGAGATAACCCAAAAGTTTTAGATGAGTCTTGGAAGTTATTACCTCTGTAATAACCGCTCCTTATCATTTTTGTGTGGTTTTTGCCAAGAGTAACCTCTAATGAGAGAGAAGTAATGCTTGCGAAAGTTGCTGTCCCGAAACAGATTTATGTGCTTCACAGTAAAAATTCGTGTAAACTCTCTGTACGTCCTTTTGAGGCGTGATTTTTTGTGCTTCTGACCCAGGTTGTTATCTAACTTTCGTTAGTTCAACACTTTTTTCTTTGAGTAACAGAAGGTCTTCGAAAAAATCCGTCTTTACCTGCTGGTCTGTTTTGACAGATTTCTGCCATTTTCTGCATTTGCTTCTTGTTGGTTCCTTTTTGAGTTCTTTTGGGGAATTGAGCTTTTTGAGAGAAGTGCTACAGTATCTAGTGTATTAATGTAAGTTTATTGGTGTTAGAACTGAACCTAAAAGACTTATTATCTTGAATGCACTAATATTGCTAATAAAGATTATGTGAAGTTTTGTATGAAGGAAAATTTCAGGTGTATGGAAGGAATGAGAAATGAGATGAAGGATGGACTAAAGCTCAAGCTTGGGGATGCCACGCGTGTCACCCCAAGAAATATCCAAGAATTACAAGCGTCAAAGCTTGGGGATGCCCAAGGCATCCCCCTCTTCATTAATAAAAATCCCAGGTTTCTTCCAAACGCTTCATTTTTGTTGTTTCATGCACAGTTGTGTTGTTCTTAGAGCGTCTTATTTTTCGTTTTCGTTTTGGTTTTTCGTTTGCTTGGTTTGCTTAGTTTTCTGAATAAATTGGTTGGACCCCCTCTTTCATACATTGGTTTTCAAATAGTTTGGTTTGTTTTGGAAAAGAGTAGGAAAGCTCATGCTTAAGTGGTAAAGAGAGCTTGTTTTTGACTGTGGCCTATGCTTTGTCATGCCATGCTTGATATTGTTTTGGCTTTATGCTTAGTATTCTTTGTTGTAGCATGAATTGTTATAAACAATTGAGATTGCTTAATGTGCCTTGGATGAATCATGCGTTGTTTTAGCATATTAAAGCATAGTATAGTGGTATTCTCCTTTGATGCTTTATTTGGGTTGACTTGGCGCATGCTCACACCATGTTATGACTATCCCAAGTCACCATAGCCTTGATGATCCTTTAGTTTTCAACTTGTAGTATCACTTTATGCTTTGATCAATGATGTTTTGTCGCTCTACATGATTATGGCCATTATTGCTCTCTTAGTTTGTCGCTCCCAGTCTTTTGCTAGCCTCCATAACCAAGTATGAGTTCCACTCATGCATCCAACACCTTAAACCAAGTTATTCCAAAGAGTCCACCATACCTACCTACTAGCATATGCTATTCCAAGTATATTCATGTTTTTGTTTACCTTCCAAATTAAACTTGTTATGAGAAAACTAGTGATTAAAGCTCTCACGAACTTGATGACACACTTTACTTTTCTTGCCCTTAATAAACTTGAACCATTGTGTCGTCTATGTTGTATATGCTTGCACTTATTTGTTGGGGATTAGCAGAACCATGTTGTCATGGGGAACGCTTTCAACATTGCACTGGTACTTTGTACCTAGTTGATATCATGCTCTTTTGTCTATGTATGTTGTCAGTGTGAAATGAAAGGGGAGCTTGTAAGTCCATAGAGTTATGTATATGTGTTAGAGAAACACCTGGGCCGCTGGTCTAATCCATGCTGACATGGTGGAAACCTGCAGCGTAACCATAATGATCTGTCTATGAAGCATTATTCTTATAAAAAAGAGTCCTATTGAGAAAAAAGAGAAAAAGAAAAAAAGAGATTATGAAAAGAGGAAACAGAGAAAAAAGCACCATATTCCCATGGTAAATAAGAAGATTGCTGAGATGCTCGTTGTCTGCTTGCCTTGTCATTTTGATATGGGGATTCTTCCATATCATCGGGCAAGGGGTACCCCGTTGGCGGTTCTCTATGATACACATGTACTTACGATGTCAAGAACTTACCGGTGACTAAACTTGAGTAGCATGAGGAGCGGCCCTCGTATTCAAGGGACATGAGATTTCTAACTTATACTTCGTCAAGCATGTACACCATAGTTTGTTCACTTTAACCTTCATCACTTCAAGATGCTTATGATAGGGGCAATGAGAGCTGAAAGCTATTAAGTACCATAATTTTTGGAAGCTCTTTATGAGACTTTAATCCCTACTTCCTTCTATGAAGGCCTTTCTCCCACCATTATATTGAGTCTCCACCTTCTATCTTTATGCACCTACTTTGAGACCATAGTGGCCATTCTTAGTTCTATGTGCATTGTCCCAAGACTTATTGATTGATGCATACCTTGATATTGCTTGTTTTAAACTATTTATATCTAGTCACTCTTATGAACTTTTAAGGTGTCCTATGCATTTATATCTGCTACTCTATGAGGGACAAGCTGAATACTACTATGTTATGTTTTCTTTATGTGAAACAAACAAACGTCTTGCAAAGCATTGTTATTCATGAATCTTTTGTTTATGCCTTTTCATGTTGCAACTTAGTTGCTATGTTTTATTGTTGGAACTTTATCTTTCATGCTATGTTGAAGTACTATGATCCCAGCTATTCATGTTTTACAAATACTTTGATGAAGTTTATAATGGTGCATGTCAACTCAAAAATTATTCTTTCTTTTAATCACTTACCTACTCGAGGACGAGCAGGAGTTAAGCTTGGGATGTTGATACATTGCAAATGTATCTATAATTTTTGATGTTCCATGCTTGGTTTTATCTACTTTCTTATGTTTTGTCCACACTTTGGAGTACTTTTCATATGATTTCTTGGACTAACCTATTAAAAAGATGCCATAGTGCCAGTTGCCTGTTTTCTGCTGTTTTTGGTTCCAGGAAAGTCGGAAAATCAATATTTTCGGAATTGGACCGGACAATAGCCAAAGTCGATATTTTACCGGAAGACTCACGGAGCCAGAAGACGAGACGGAGAGGGGCCACAGGGCGGCCACACCATGTGGTGGTGCGGGCTAGCCCTGGCCGCGCCACCAGGTGGTGTGGCCCCCCTGGCTACCCACCGACCTTGCCTCTTCGCCTATAAGAAGCCTCCCGATGCATAAACCCTAAATCATCAAGCCTCCAGCCACAAAAAGTTCCGCAGCGCCGCCGCCACCGAAGGGGAGATTCGTGGGACAGAAAGTCTCTGTTCCGGTGCCCTGCCGGGACGGGGAAGTGCCCCCAAAGCCATCTCCATCGATCTCCACCACCATCTCCATCACCATTGCTGATTCCCATGATGAGGAGGGAGTAGTTCTCTCTCGAGCCTAAGGGTTCTACCGGTAGCTATGTGTTCATCTCTCTCTCTATGCATGATCATATTGTGATCATGAGCTTTGTAATCAAGTAGATCTACCTTGCTACTCAAGTGCTTTAATAGATCTCTGCTCTCCCCATGTGTGTGAAAGTGACAGCGTGCACACCATGGTGGCACTTAGGCTAGAGATTACAAATACTTGTTATGAGTTATATTTGGAGTTGGATGTCTTTATGAAATTGTGGTGTTTGTTGGACTCATCTAGTACTCAAGGTGACAGTGTGGGGTTTTCTAGATGGGAAAGACTTACTTTGAGGTGTGATGTTATAGCCCTACCATCGATTAGAGTGTTCAACCGGAGAGTAGTTAAGAGTAGTATCATAAAGAGAAGATATTTATATGAGAGTGTTCACTAGTGAAAGTATGATCCCTAGGCCTTGTTTATAAGCATTGATACACCGTTTGCTACTAGATCTTTTACATGTTTGCTTGCTTCCATCATTATTTCAGTTTGCCTTTAGTATTTTCCATGCCATCAAGCTATTTTCTATCACCGTTACCACTTATAATTATCCATACCACTTGTATTTCACTATCTCTTCGCCGAACTAGTGCACCTATACACCTGACAAGTGTATTGGGTGTGTTGGGAACACAAGAGACTTCTTGTATCTTGATTGCAGGGTTGCTTGAGAGGGGATACCTTTGACCACTTCCTCCTTGAGTTCGATAAACCTTGGGTGATCCACTTAAGGGAAAACTTGTTGCTGTTCTACAAACCTCTGCACTTGGAGGCCCAACAACTGTCTACAAGAATAGAAGTGCGTAGGCATCAGGGGGCTTTTTCCGCCGCCAGCCAGGGCCCAAGTGGGCCCCATGCGGGGTTCCTTGGCCCAGCCGGCCACCCCTCCTCCTTACTCCCTTTGGTCTCTCCCTCATGGGCCCTTTTCCCTCCAGATTTTGGCCCAATTAGGTATTTGACCTTTTTAAATTCTTTTTCTTTTATTGAATAAATATAAATGGATGATTAAATCAATATTCAACATTCCCTTACATATTATTCAATCCCCATGGCTATGTAACTCCTTCCACCCCACTCTGGACATCCTCTGGACTTACCGAAACCCTTTCGGTTTTCTCTCTCTCTTTTCTTCGGTGATTCTGCTGATACCAAAATGCTCTCTGAGCATCATCAAGCCCTTAAGCATGATATCCCATGGTTCGGGAACACTCCAAACATGGTCGGGACCTTCTTGCACCAATGATCATCAAAGGGACCTAGATGGCCATGTTGGTCCCTGTGCATTCCATGAATCTTTCGTCGCTAAACCATGAACATCATGTTATATTCCTTTTGTCTCTTGATACTCGCATTGCCCGAGATCTGATCATTGACATCATTATGATGCGTTCAATCTCGTTACCAACAAATCCTATTTGACTCGTTCCAACAAGTGATATCCCCGTGATCAAATCACACACTGCTCAACTATTGGATATAACTTATCCGAGTGGGCCCTCAAGTATCTTTTCCGTCACATGGATGAACAAATCCCTCTCTTGACACATAATTCCTCTATATGTTCCTCCGAATAACTGAACACACCTTTATGATCATCGTATCACTAGATGATGTTTGATGCTATCAAAGTATCACCGGGTGACAGTGATTGATATGGTCTCACGGTCTAAGAAATAGGACACTAGGTCTTTTCTAATCATCATAACTTGAAGTTCGTGACATGATCGGGTCATGATACTTAGGTTGGGTATAGCTTATTATCTCATTCTCGCAATGAGGTGACTCCATTGTTAACTAGCATAAATGCCACATGATCAGGAAACCTTGATCATCTGTTGACCAATGAACCAGTGACTAGAGCTTCACCTGGAACTCTTGGTTGTTTATATATCACACGTGTATTGATGTTTCCTTTCAATAGTTATAGATAATATAAAACTTAATCATAAACTTCATGAAATATGATAATAATCCATATTATTATTTGTCTCTAGGGCATATTACCAACAAATATCAATTTAGGGTATCTGGTAGAGGCATCTTCCTCCCCAGATCTACAAATTCGTGTTGATTTCTGTTATTTTTGCAATGGATTCATGTTGTGCTGCTACGATTCCATCTAGGACCTAAAAAATTGGTATCAGAGACATTGGTCCTCAGTGGTGGAGTCGATTTGGTGTGGGGAGCTAGGTTTGGATCTCTAGTAAAATCCCTCCCTCCTCGCCCTTTTCGCGGTGGAGGTGTTCTGAGTCGATGGAGGCATTGGTGGCAGTGACATCCTACTCACGGACGAGGTCAACGGTGGCAGCGGCACCAATATCAAGCACAGATCGAGAGTTTAAGGCGGTTGCAAGAAAACATCCCCTCTTGCTGTAAAATCCTAGATGACAGCTCGATCTGTGTGCTTTTGGAGGCGGGACGGCTAGGCGGCAGTATCTAGTGCGAGGTTCGCGTTACTGAACAAGTTTCAGTGTAAATTCCTCTCCTCACCACTACGATCGCTATGCCTCGGGGGTCGAAGGCTAGTGTAGACGACGAGGATCTGCTGGAATTGTGAGCACTCCGACATGAATTGAATGAAACTCGCAAGGACACCGCCAACCTACGCACGGAAGTAAGTCGAATCAAAGCAGATATTACTATCCTATCACATAAACAGGATGGGGTAGTAGAGGTTGTCACCGATATGCATTCGGCAGTTGGTCACATAGGCACTCGGTTAACTGCAATGTCACAAGCTATCGATTCATTACGCCCAGATGTCATTCCACAATCACAACAACCTGCCATTCCAGAGCAAAACCAATTCAAATCACCAACCTTTCAGCAATCTCAACAACAACACGCTGGTCAGTTTACAAAGGAATTGAAACAACATCTACTTCATGAACAACAGAAAACTAAGCTGATTGATTTAGTGATGTCTACAAACCTTGCTCCAATCAATACAGACACACGATCAACATCTCCAGGCTTTGCTAGCTTCAACAAGAATAGAGCAAACTCTCGTAAGAAAGTATCAACTCCAGTTTTCCAGAACTGTCAATAAGTCAATAGAAAGATACAACAAAATGGGAAGGCTATGCTCGAGACTATGAAAAAGAAATGAGGATGCAATTTTTTAAGTCCATCACTAAGAACCCTAGAATGGAATTCCCAAAGTTTGACGGAGACAACCCTATGGGAAGTATTCGACGGTGTGAAAAATATTTTTAGATGGCAGCAACTCCTAAAGAATACAACATACACTTGGCACAATTGTATTTCATTGGCTCTACAGATGTGTGGCTAAGGTGTTCAGGGTTACACACACAACAATTGTCTTGGACTCAATTTGCTGAGGAAGTCACTAACAGGTTCTTGGAAAGCACTACCTATGAGTTAGCCGAGAGATTAAACATCCTCAAGCAAAACAATTTGACAATTAAATAGTACACTGAACTGTTTGAGGGATTAATGGCAGATGTCAGAGAAGAAAACCAAGATATCCAAGAAGGTCGGTTTGTGAAATCCTATGTGAATGGAATGTGCGACTCCATCAAATCTCAATTCAGACCATTATGACCTTCTTCCCTGACTGTAGCATATTTTCAAGCTAGAGATATGGAGTAGTGCCAAGTTGCTAAAAAAGTCATCTTCCCCAATTCCAGAAATTCAGTGCTACAAATAACTATAAACAACAACAACCACAATCTCCAATCATCACTAAAATTCCATAAGGACATGTTTCCAAATGAGAGTAAAAGGTGAGTGTTGGCGATGTGGAGAGCCAAATTGGCAACCTGGTCATAAATGCAGACAAATTCTAGTGTTAAACTTTTGAGCACAAATCATTGATAAAGAGCAAGGAGAGCAACCTGCACAATCCAGAGAGGAGGTGAGTGCAGAAACTACTAAAACTCCACAAGAACATCCTTCTCAGTTAATGAACATTTCCTTACAAGCGTTAGGCCAACAACCCACAACTAGCACACCTGTTGTGCTTATCACACTGAATGGAAAACAAGCAATAACTCTCATTGACTCTCGTAGTAGCACTTCATTCATGGATTTACAATTTGCTCTGAAAATTGGCTGCCTCTTACAAACAGCTCCAATAGAGAATTGAAAGTTGTAGGGGGTGGAATTCTTTTGTCTGATTCTATGGCTATGGATTGCCAATTTTCCATTCACAAGCATAAATTTACAGAAACATTCAGAGTCCTGAATCTTCCTGATCATGAAGTAATACTGGGATGTGATTGGCTCACACAACATAACCCTTTTACAGTAGATCTACAGAAATCTCTAGTCACCATCCAAAAACAAGGAACACACATAGTCACTTTTCCAATACTAAACACACCAAGTACAAAAGTGGAAGAAATTCATGTAGAAGAAATGCAGAAGTTGCTAGAACCAAGGGCTGTTGGATATGTGTTGCAAGTGCACACCTTATCAGCATCACCTACAACAACAACAACATCACTGCTACCTGCCCTAGAAAAAATTCTAGAAAGGTTTGCAGATGTCTTTGCAGAACCTATTGACCTTCCTCCTCATAGACAATGTGATCACACAATTCCTCTTCAACAAGGAGCTACTCCTCCCCTAAGCATACCTTACAACGTACCTCATAAACATAAGGATCAAATGGAAGCACAAATCAAAGAGTTACTGGCCAACAACATCATCAGGCCAAGCTAGAGTCCATATGCCTCCCTAGCAATCTTGGTGAGAAAAAAAGATAAGACTTGGATATTATGTGTGGATTATAGAAAACTGAATGCTTTAACTGTAAAGAATAAATATCCTATCCTAGTTATTGAAGATTTACTTGATGAACTTCATGGAGCAACAATATTTAGCAAGCTAGACTTGAGATCTGGATATCACCAGATTAGAATGTCTTGTCAGGATATCCCTAAGATAGCATTCAGAACTTATTGTGGGCACTATGAATATATGGTCATGCCATTTGGACTCTCAAATGCTCCTGGTACTTTCCAAGCATTAATGAATGAATTTTTTGCCAACACTACTAGGGAAATCCTTATTTGTGGCGCACGTAAATTGGTTTATGTGGCGCATGTCTCGTGCGCCACAGAATTTGCGCCACTAAATTGGTAATTCTGTGGCACACGAGCCGTGCGCCATAGAATTTGGGCTTTCTGGCGCATGTGCTCCCGTGCGCCACAGAAGTGTGCTTTCTGTGGCGCATGTGCACACATGCGCCACAGAATGCTGTGCGCCACAGAAACGTTACAAGATGCGCCACAGAATGTTTTTTTGGTATTTTTTTTTAATTTCTAACACAGCCCAAAATACAGTGCATATACAGGTTTTATACAGGATTTATACATAGATAGTAAATAATAATCTAGACAAACAGTAGATGCAAACATATACATTACTATGTCATCAAATATTAGATCCCAACATACATGCATACATATAGTCATAAGTGCCACATTTTTACACAAGTATAAATTAGTTCATCATCTAAAGTTACAAATGAAGTGGTCATCGCCGCCTACACTATGATGAAATATAGTAGAGCCGCGACGATGGTGAGGAAGAGCATGAGCACGACCGCGGTCTTCATCTTATTCTTGTTCTTCCTAGACCGGTAGTTCCTCCACTTGGCCTCCGCCTCCTCTCTAGTCTTGTATTCTTTGTAGCAGTTGCCGCTGAACTTGTGCACCTGTTTCTTACAGTCCTCCCACTCCTCGTAGATCCCTGGAACCCGACCCTCGAACACCACGTAGTACGTCATCTCTATAGACACAAGGCATATATTAGTGCATAATGCAACATATAAGACATATTGCATCGATATCACAGAAGCAAGTCCAACGATAAAATACGACAAAACACACACACACATCTGTCGATACAAATTATTACAAAGCAATTATAGTTCACGACACCTGGGAACACGACACAATACACACATGTGTCCATGATCAATGAGCCTACTTGCCGGACGGCGCCGGGAACGTTTGTAGCAGTCTTTCGTCGTCCACGTCCTTCGATCACCCTGCACATCTAAGAGTTTTTCGATCGCCCTCTTAGACGGCTTCCGGCGTACGTTTAAGCACCCCCCATGGTTTCGACATCTTCCTTGATTATCTCCGATAACTTCCTTTGGATGCGATGGAAGTGTTCTCTAAGATCAGCATCGCTGGTTTCCCCTATATATCTTGCAGACCACTCTCGGACAGTGTCTGGGCACTTGATCTGCTCTGCATCCCGGACCAACCCATGAAGGTGATGGAGGGCGTAGAAGCTATCCCTCACGCTGCCAGCCGGCTGCTTGATGCAGGGGAACTCGGTCACGTGCTTGAACCCGTGTCTTTTATCCGTCTTGACAAATTCCCCTTTCTTTACGAAGGTGCCTCCCTTTTGGAAGTATCCCTCCGTAGCATCATCGAGAACAGCTTTTATTTTGGCCTAGTTTTTCTTGTACGTGGTATTCGACGAGTCAAAATACTAGGCTACTGAATACGTCGGGTAAATGGCGATGGTTACAGAGTAGTAGTCCCTGCTCAACACAATTGAAACGAATGTTGGAAAGGATAAGCAATGGAAGAAATCTACAAGAAAGCATTAGTTACGACAGCGACGAACGGATGTGTGTGCTTACTCGGGAAAGACGGACAGAAGAATGGTGTTCTCTTTGTATCTGAGCATGAAATTCTGAAGGTACTCCACCGCCCGGGTCCGTGTCGCTGATCCTTCCACCAGCTGGCTATCGCGCATGTAGTAGGGATCCGCTACCGCGACTTGCGGGAGTAACTCTCTCTTGATCTTCAACTGTTGATTGATCGAGAATAGGCGGACCAAGTTATAGTCCAGCCGTCTGAGGTGAAACAGTTTGAAGACGTCCTCGTACGCTATGAAGAACAGACTTGCGGGTTCCTCATGGACAAAGTCTAGGTCCTCTGGCACGTTGACGACGCACACCGAGTAAGTTGGATCTTTCTCCTTGAGAAGGGTTTGCTCAACATATAAGATATGACTATGCAAAGAGTGCATTGATCCACTTGCCAAGCGTAGCAGATCAAGAGGTAGTATCGGTTTCCCAGCTTCATGAACTCGCGTCAAGCCATCCGGACGGGGTGGTATCACGCTGTCATGCCGTATCTTCTGAGCTAGCTGGCTCATAGAGGCACCCAGGGCAGTTTTAGGTTTCCTCTTCCTGGCCTTCTTCTTCTTGTCATCTTGTTCTGGGGGTGCTACCCCTACCTTGTTGACCGTCTTTTTCAGCGTGGTAGGGCTGAAAATGGTAGCCGGTTTCTGTATAGCTGCATCACCGGCCTCTGGAGGTGTGTCTTCTTCCTGAGATAAACCCTTGAAGACTAGCTGGCGCTGCAAGGGTACTGCATTGGGACGCCTAGGTTCATCGTTGTGACCACGGAAGGCTTCTTCATCAACCTCAATAGGAGGCATATACGCATCCTTGCTGCAGGCGCCAGTGTTGATGTAGGCATCGACGTCGACATCCTCATCCTGATCATTGTCATAGTTGTGGTCATCATTGTCATGGTAGTGGCCATCATCATGATCAAGTGGTGCCATGTCAACGTCCTTAGTTACTGGCAGCGGTTGCGATGCCGGCGGTTGAGGTGCAATGGCCTTGGTTTTGGATGGTCGGCGCGGTAACGATTTTCGTCCCAACAGTTCTTGGTGGCGGTTGGTGTTGGCGATGAGAACCGGTTCCTCCCGGGTGACGACGACCGGCGGTACCTTAAGCTTCTTCTGGGTGGTGGTAGCGGCGCGACCACCGGTTCCTTCGGGGCGCGCTTCGCCGAGGGCCGGATGGGCATGGGCCGGCGGACCGAGGTGTCGCCTGCGGGAAGCTTTGGCACCACAAGATTCCCCGCCCCCCCAAGACGAATCTGGGACTTCGGCCATGGCATGACCCAATTGGTGCATTCGTGGAGGGGAGTGTTGTCCTCGGCTCCTGGAGGGTTAAAGGGCGGGAGGATGTCGCGGTACTCCGGCACTATGTAAGTCAAACTGACCCTCATGATGTCTTTGCCCGTTTTAACGTTGTGCATAACCTCCGTGCTCTTTGGGCGAATCACCTGGCCCGCCGCAACCTCCTTCAACTCGCCGCCGGGCACCACGCTATGCAGCACTACGCAAGGCGTGTCCTGAGTCAAAACATGTTTGGGATGATGAGATGACAGTCATCAAAGGCATAGTTAAAAAAATTACACGCAGACTAACTAATTAGTTACCACTATGATGGCGTCGAGCTCGGCTAATGTGGAGACAAGGGCGGCGGGCGGCCTATCAATCTTCGGCTGCTCGGGTGCATCATCGTGCATCGCCGCCCTATCATCCTCGGTCGGCTGGTCGGGTGCGTCCAACTGGAGGAGCGGCTGCGGCCCGGCGGCGTTGGGCTGTGGGGTCACGAGTTCCGGTGAGGCGGGCTTGTTCCTGCTCGAGTTGCTGCCGGTGCAGGCGGGCACGTGTATCGGCCCCTGTTGACCTCTCGCATTCCAAGCACTTATCCCCTCCCACAAATTAGGGGGGATCAATGACTTTATCGTCTCGTTGACCTGGGACGCCACTATGTCGGGCAACTGCGCTTTGACCTGTTGTAGGTCCTCCACCTGCTTCTTCAGCTGCTCAACCTCGGCGCGTGCCGCGCCCGTCACCCTCCTCGCCTTTTTGGACTTGGCGTCGGAATCGTAGTAGTCCCGTACCTTCATGTTCAAACCAAAGCCGGACACACGGCCAGCTGATGTCGGCGGGAGATCTAACTTCCTTTTCTTCATCGTGTTTGTCGCCCGGTTGAAAGCCGTGTCCCACGGCTCCTTAGACCCCTCGGACGACTGCGGGTTCTTAGCCAAATCCTTCAATGCTTCGTCCTTCAGGAAAAGGAAATTAAGGTGAACCCAATTAGAATTTTGTCTCCGTTATCTAATTAGATCAACTCGAGATATAAGCGGTAATGAAATTCCTTACCAGCTTTTCCTCGAAGGCCTTCACGGTCGGATCGTTGGTAACAAATTCCTCGGTCTTCCAGTCGAGGAAGTAGCGGGACCGAACATAGTTCCTCGTCTGTACGTCCGTTATTTTGTACCACGGGTTGTCTTTTCCCAGACGTATATACTCGTTGTCCTCCTTCTCCCAAATCGGTTGTTTTCCTCGGTAGCCACCGCTTCTGAGATGGTGCTTACCTATGTTCAGCTCTTGCATTTCCCTCCCCCAAGCGGTCCATTCTCGAGCCACCTCCGTGTTGAAGGACTCCTTCAATGCATCGAAGTCTTCTCTAGGGAGATGCGGCTCTTCCTTACTTATCTTCTCCCAACTGTCACCCTTGTTAATCTTCTTCTTCACCCGGAATCTCCAGCTGCTCAAGGCGATGCTCATCTTCGTGATGGCATTAGCTTCCGCCCTTTTTTGGAGTCCTCGTCCGGGAACTTGTATCTTTGGTGAAGCTTATCGAGCATGGTTTGGAGTATAGCCGTATTCTCCGGGCTTCTGATGTCCTTAGTGTTGATTGAAACACTCTCCCGGACGATGCACCCTATTTGCATGCTGAACCCGGAGGCCGCCTTCTTCGGCTCTAATGGTAGGCCAGATTCCGAGACAGAAGTGAACTCGTCTGTGACGTTGGCGAGCACTTGCGCCTTCCGGGGCCTCCTTGGCCTCGCTGCCTTCTTCCCGGCAGTCGGATTGGTGCCGCTACCACTTGCGTCGTGGTCGCCGCCATCGGTGGTGTCGTCGTCCTCCCGGCCATCGGTGGTGCCGTAATCATCGGTGGTTTCCTCCCGGCCACCCTCATAATCATCGGCGGCTTCCTCCCGGCCACCCTCATAACCAGCAGCTCCGGCGGCGGCCTCCGCCTCCTCCATCTCCTCGTTCCAGAATGACTTGTTGTGCTCTCTCGCTTGTTCTTCAATGCTCATGTGCTTAGAAGTGCCGGGCTCATCCGCGTTTCCCGACATGTTTATTTGTGCTTTATATAATGAGGCAAAAAGTTAGCACAAAAGGCAAAAAAAATATAGTACAGTCCCATTTCTCCCAGAATGTTGATTAACTTCTGTTTCGGTTGAGAAATGGGCACTCCTAGGTAGTAGAATAATTAGCAAAGGTCATGCCCAAAAATTCAAAATTTCGGCATGACCTTTGCTAATTTTTCTACTACATAGGAGTGCCCATTTCTCAACCAAAACGGAAGTTAATCAACATTCCGGGAGAAATGGGACTCAATGAAATCCCTGCAAAAACATATCCCCCCCAACATATATATATCACCCCATATGGTGCTCAGTAGCACCCCAGGTCATGAATAGATACAATTTCTGGATGTATAATCAGAAAGCAGCTACTAGATTTGTATATGAAATGCGATGACTCATCTACTGCCAAACTTTTATTCAGGACAATGCCAATAAGAGACTTGATCTCCTGGAACACAATGCTTTCTGGTTACTCAAGAGATGACACACTGGGAATAGAAGCTCAAGCTATGTTCAAAGACCTGATTTCTGAAGGTTTAAGCTGCACTTTGGCAAAGCAGTTCACTCTTTTATCCTCAAGTGTGGATTTGGTAGTGCAGTTTTAGTTGTTAATGCTCTGATGCACATGTACATATGCTGTGGGGACTCATTGGCTGCCTTCGCGCTATTAGAAAGTATAATGCCAGTGTCAGATATCATTTCACGGAATACATGGCAAAGTCAAGTGATCAATGCCTCTTATGTATGGGACCCTGGTACTATATTACTCTGGTACAGGTCCATATGGTTGCTGTTTTCAGAAGAAAAGGACACAGGTAGACATATTCTTGAACAATGGAACTGCTGGTGCAATGCTTATTGCAAGATTTTACAGAGATGAACTGCTGGTGGAATGATACTTGTGTTGTTTTGATGAAATCAAATCTTGTACTGAATGGCTGTACTGAATGGAGGTCCCAAATCTTGTACTGAATGGCTGTACTCAATGAAATCATATCACCTAATCTACCCTAAAGAACCCTAGCCAACGAGTAGGAGGAGGGGGAGGAGGAAGGGGGAGGGGGCCTCACCGGCTGGTGCTCCGGCTGCGGGTGCGAGGTCGACGGCGTGGGCCTCCTCCTGGTGCGGGCCTCCTCCTCCTCTCTCCTGCATGGGTGCGGGCGCGAGGTCGACGGCGTGGGCCTCCTCCTGGTGCGGGCCTCCTCCTCCTCTCTCCTGCACGAGTGCGGGCGCGAGGTCGACGGCGTGGGCCTCCTCCTGGTGCGGGCCTCCTCCTCCTCTCTCCTGCACGGGTGCGGGCGCGAGGTCGACGGCGTGGGCCTCCTCCTGGTGCGGGCCTCCTCCTCCTGGCGTGGTGCTCTTCCTCCGGTGGTGGCGTAGATGGCGTGGTGGGTCGCTCCGGTGCTCCTCCGGTGCGGCGCGGGAGGGGGACAGCGGCGTGGGATGACACGACAGATCGAGTTGCAATGTTGATAGAGGGGGAGGGAAAGGAAGAGTGGTGTCGTTTTTTTTGCTAAGTGTAAACATTCTGTGGCGCATCCAACCAACAGATGTGCCATAGAATTGTAGATTTCTGTGACGCATCCCACCAATAGATGCGCCACAGAATTCTTTGACTAGATTAAATAAAAAGAAAGTCACTGCTATATTGACAACAACAGAGAACCAACCCAGTGGTTTGCTGCTGTTAACCTGGAACCTAGGGTGGCTAGGTTCGAATCCTAGTTGCCCCACATTTTTTTAACTTTTTTTAAATTATTTTAGTTAATTACATTTAATGAAAGAAAACACTAGGGATTTTCTATTTCCATATCCTTAAATATCACTCACATACATATATCACTCACATACATATATGCTTGTTCTCTCACATAGACACACATGTGATACACAAAAAAGTCTTTCTTCATCCCGGTTCCAAGCTAGCTAGCTTTAGCGTCTCTTCGCAATCTTCTTTCCCTTCTTGTTGGTGGTTGAATACTTTATGCCAACCACCTTGAGATTTCTTCGCGTGAACGGACAACCTTTGGTGGGTAGGGAGGTCTTCCTTCTTACTTTACTAGTAGTAGGCATGTCAAAGTGCTTGTCGAATTCCTCCTCGATCTTCGGATCACCGTTCTTATCCAAGTCTTCCTTGTTGGCGTCTCCTTGCATTCCGATGATGCTCCTCTTGCCCCTCCTCACGACAACACGGCTAGGTCTTGACGGGTCAGTGATGAAGAAGCATTGGTCAACTTGGTTGGCGAGTACCCATGGCTCATTTTTCGCGGATGCGCTCTTTGACTTGGCATCGGGTATAACCATGGTGGTGAAATACCGGCCTTCTTTTTCGACGTTCTTGGCCCATCTCACACAGAACATTGGCACCGTCTCTCCACAATAGTTGAGCTCCCAAATCTCCTCGATCCTTCCGAAGTACCGTTCCTTGATAGTAGCCTCGTCATCGGCGAAAGATAGCATAGTTACTCCTGAGTTTTGGTATTTGCTATTCTTGTCCTTTTCCTCGGTGCCGAATCTGTAACCGTTGATGTCGTACGCTTGATAGGTCTTTACGTTTTGCCCGGGGCCCCGTGATAAGGCAAATATGAGTTTTTCTTCTTCCGTAGACGGTGTTATGGTCTTTGCGAGAAGCTCTTGTGTTTTCTTGAACCAGCGGCCGAAGCTCGAGTTGTGCTCTCTGGTTACGTCTCCATTCTTCCTCGTTCGGCCCAGGTCGATGTTACTCTGCTCGACTACGCGTTTGTGCTCATTCACCCAAGGTTCGATCAATGTCAAGTGTTTTAGCACGACCCGGTGAGCCCTGTCAAAGTCGTCGCGTCGATTCTCGATGCCGACATGGAGTGAGTGGGACCCCTCGCAGTGACCCTCTCCAGCGAGCCTACCGAGGTGTGTCCTGGTTGGCAGACCAACATCCTCGTCCTCGCTCCTTATATAATTCTGGCAGAAGGTGATGCACTCGTATGTTAGGAAGCCCTTGGCCATGCTTGCGTCTGGACGGGACCTGCTGCGAACGTATCCTTTCATGACACCGTTCTGCCTTTCGAACGGCATCATGTTGTGCAGGAACGTCGGGCCGAGATGCTTGATGTCATCAACGACATGGAGACATAGATGCACGCAAATATCACAGAATGCGGGCGGGAAGTAAATTTCGAGCTCGCATAGTATCACCACGATCTCTTCCTGTAGCCTTTGGAGCTGCCTCACGCCGATCGACTTCCTGGTGATGACGTCGAAAAAGTTGCACAGGCCAAACAGCATATCACGTACGTGCTCGTCCATTATCCCTCGGATCACGACGGGTAGTATCTACGTCATCAGCACGTGACAGTCGTGAGACTTCATCCCGGTGAACATCTTCTTCGCTGCGTCGAGATATCTGCTTATCTTCGATGAGTAACCGTGAGGAACTTTGACTCCTAGGAGGCACCTGAAAAACTGATCGAGCTCCTCCGGACTAAGCGTGTAGCATGCAGCTGGAAGCACCACAGAGTTCTTCTTAGCCCTTTTGCGGAGACGTTGAGTCCCTTCCGTTTGATCATCATCATCATCGTCGGCTTCATCACCACTACTGGGGGCCTGTAGTTCTTTCCTAATGCCAAGATATTTCAGGTCGTATCTTGCTTTCGCCCCATCCTTGCCCTTTTCCAAATTGCAAAGAGTGCCAAGCAGACTCTCCGTAATGTTCTTCGTAATGTGCATGACATCGAGGGAATGTGGCGTGTGGAGGTACTTCCAGTACTCCAAGTCGTGGAAAACAGACTTGGCTTTCCATACACCCAGCAACAGCTCTACTGCCCTCGGTCGCTTCATTTTTCCCGGCGAAGGGCACTCCTCCCAATTTTTCAAAAGCTCGTCGATTTCTACGCCACTCCTCGGCAGCGGGGCTCTGTCAGGCTCCTCTTTACCATTGAACAGATCACCGCGTTTCCTCCACGCGTGATCCAAGCGAAACCACCTTCGAGCACCTGGGAACACAGTTTTCGAAGACCCGGGATCCCTTGGTAGCTGGAGATGCGGGGTATTATCCATGCACCTGACACAGCCGCAGAATCCGTGGCCGACCTGGCAAGCTACATATGCGTAACCAGGATAGTCGTGCACCGTCGTGAGCAACGCGACTCTCATATCAAAATAATCTTCCTTGTAGGCGTCCCACGTACGGGGTGGATTATTCCACAACAATTCTAACTCCTCTTTCAGCAGCCCGAGATACAGATGTATGTCGACACCTGGTTGTTTCGGCCCCTGAATGAGAATACACATGTGTATGTACTTATGCTTCGTGCACAACCACGGGGGAAGGTTGTAAGGCCATACAAAAACGGGCCAGGTGCTATGCGTGCTACTCTGGTTGCCAAACGGATTGAGTCCATCAGTGCTCATACCCAGCCTGACGTTCCTTGCATCGTCCCCGAACTTCTGCGGGAAGGCGAGGTCCAATGCTTGCCACTGGGTGGCGTCTGTAGGGTGTGTCAGGATATAGCCCTTCTCCGGATCCTCTTCGGGCTTCTCCCTTTCCGCGTGCCATTACATGAGCTTTGCTTCCTTAGGGTTCACGTAATACCGCTGCAGACGGGGAGTGATAGGAAAGTACCATACCACCTTTCGAGGAACCTTCTTTTTCCCAACCTTGTACCGCCCGTGGCCGCACTTCGGACATGTCGTGATGTTCTCATACTCGTCCCGATACATTATGCAATCGTTGATGCAGGCGTGGTATCTCTTGTGAGGTAGGTCAAGAGGGCACACGACTTTGTTGGCCTCCTCGATACTACGTGGCAATGTGTTCCCCTCCGGAAGACGGTCGTGCCAGAATTCCATGTTCTCACTGAAGCTAGTGTTGGTCCATCTGTTATTCGACTTCAGCTCCAGAGCATCAAGCGTTACCTGCAAGCGTGTATCCTGGGGCCGGCATCCAGGAAACAACGGAGTCATCCCGTCTTTCTTCATTTGCGCCAGCTTGGCTTTCTCCCTTTCAGCAGCCCTAGCGTTGCTCGTCTGCCTGTGGAGCAGTTCTTGAACATGAATGTCCTGAAAGGCCGATCGAGGGATCTCCGTGTCCGCGGATCCATCTTCTTCGTCATGATGATCTTCTCCGCCGGCATCTCCTTCATCATTATTATGGTCTTGTCCGGGAGACTCTTCGTCTTCTCGCCGCCCGCCCTCGTCTTCACCCGCACCATTTGCTGTCGGCTCGAAGAAACCGCGTCTAAGCAGGTGCTGCTCCAGTATTCCGGAATCAGGGTCGATCCACCTATCGAGTTTGCATGATCGACAGGGGCATCTTATCTGGCGCATGTTCCGCCGAATCATGTCTGCCTTCGCGTCTTTCTTGTATCTAGAGATTCGACCGGAGTCCATCGTGAGAACCATGGTTAATTATTGCCTGCGAGAAAGTATGTTTATTAATACCGCAACATGTGTGTGCACACACACCCACAGAACGACACACACACACGCATGCATATGCATGGTCGCCGGAAATTTTTTGCATGACCTCCCCTAAAACTAGGACATATGGGTGGTGCAAAAATTTGCCGAAACAGAAATGAATCAACATTTCGGCAAACATCCATGCACCACGCCGGCACAAGCAACAACAAAAAGAATATTCGCACATATCCTAATATGCATGCGCCATGCCAAAAAGCTTCTTGCATAGCATAAGCATCGTATCACCATACGAATCCGGTCACGCAAAATCCCCGCGCGCGACAAGCTATTCCCCTACAACAAACATACATACACACCGCCACGCCAAAACATGCATATGCATGTCTCTCCAAGCTATATTCACCTAGTAGATCCCGGACGAGAACGCGGTCGGTGAGATGTGGGAGAGGAGGAGATTATGGAGAGGCTCACCCTCACCAAATATATACCAACAAATCTAGGTTAAACACACAAAATAAAGCAAAATATGAGCAAATTGGCCTAGGAGAGAGAAGGGGGTCGAGCTAGCTGGAGGTATGTAGAAGGGGATGGAGTGGGTGGGAGAAGGTGGGAGATGCCACAGATATTGGGCCATGCGCGCAAATTCTGTGGCGCATCTGGGCCAGTGCGCCACAGAAGTGCACTTTTCTGTGGCGCATGGTGTTATGCGCCACAGAAAAGTGCACTTCTGTGGCGCACTGGCCCAGATGCGCCACAGAAGTTGGCTGCCTGGCCAGCGGCAATGATTGGAGTGGGGCCCTCTGGAATTCTATGGCGCACGGGCACGGATGCGCCACAGAAGTGGCGTTTTCTGTGGCGCATCCGTGCCCGTGCGCCACAGAATTTGCTGCTTTCTGTGGCGCATTGGCACTCGTGCGCCACAAAAATTAGTTTTTGTGGCGCATGGCCTTCCGTGCGCCACATAATAGGGGTTCACCTATATCATGTTTCCTAGTAGTGCAATTATCTCAGAAAGTTCATCCTAGTGTTATTTGATGATATTCTCATCTGCAACCCTGGTATACAATCACACTGTCAACATCTAGCTATTGCCCTGCAATTGTTAAAGGCCAACAAGCTATTTACTAAGAGAAGCAAGTGTGTTTTTGGCATGCCTCAAGTGGAATATATGGGCCATATAATCAAAGGAGATGGGGTCTCTACAGATCCAGAAAAAAGAACATGACACTGCGTTTTCAGCTTTGAAAAATGCTTTAATCACTGCTCTAGTTCTACCTTTACCTAACTTCACTAAGCCCTTCATTCTGGAAACTAATGCTTCAGGTAGTGGACTGGGTGTAGTCTTGATGTAAGAAGGGAGAGCCTTGGCATATTTCACTATTGCTTTGGGTCCTAAAAATTCTGCCCTATCTATATATGAGAAAGAAGCCTTAGCCGTCCTGGAAGCCTTGAAATGTTGGAGACATTACTTTCTAGGCAATAAGTTGATTATCAAGTCAGATCAACAAAGCTTGAAATGTATCATTGAATAGAGGATTGCTGATGGAATCCAACACAAATTAATGCTGAAGTTATTGGAGTTCGATTTCACTATGGAATACAAAAAAGGCAGAGAAAACACAACAACAGATGCTCTATCTAGAAAGTTTACATCCATATTTGCAATTTGGTTATTACCCCTACTTGGATGTTGGAAGTCATACAAAGCTACTTAGTTGATGATAAAACACAACAATTAGTACATCAGTACCTGATAATACCACCACAGGAAAATTCTGATTATTCCATAAAAGCAGGAATTCTGAGGTACAAAGGGAGGTTAGTATTGGGCAAAGACATACAACTCGAGCAAAAATTGTTCTCAGCTCTCCACAATTCTGCAATTGGAGGCCACTCAGGAATGAAATCTACATATCACAGAATGAAGAAATTGTTCTAGTGGATAGGGATGAAGAAAGATGTGGAATCCCTAGTTGCCCAATGCCCATTTTGCCAAAGAAGTAAACATGAAAACTGCAAGTATCCAGGATTAATCGGCCCATTGCCCACACTTGACTGGCATGGGCTCATGTATCTATGGATTTCATTGAAGTCCTCCCAAAGTCCCAAGGCAAGGAAGTAATCCTAGTGGTGGTGGACAAACTCACTAGGTATGCACATTTCATACCATTATCCCACCCATACTCAGTGAATACCGTGTAAATGTTTTCATGGAAAACATAGTGAAACTACATGGACCTCCCAGAGTGATAATTTCTAATAGGGACAAAATTTTCACAAGCACTATGTGGAAAGCAATTTTCAAATCATTTCATGTAGAATTAAGGTTTAGCTCAACCTATCACGCTCAATCCAATGGCCAGACTAAGAGAGTCAATTAGTGTTTGGAATCTTATTTGAGATGTATGATATTCAATGAGCCACACAAATGGGTATCTTGGCTATCTCTAGTTGAATTCTAGTATAACACCTTGATCATTCCATACTGCCTTAAATATCACACCATTCCAAGCCCTTTATGGTCATGCTCCTCCACAGATTAGTGAACTATCTGTCCTTGGACCTACTGAGTTGGATGCAACAGAATTCATCCAAGCCAAACAAGCAATGCTAGTGCAACTCAAGGAACAATTAGCTCAAGCTACAACAAGAATGAAAAAGTTTGTTGATGCTAACATGACTAAAAGAACACTACTGGTTGGTGATATGGTTTACCTCAAGATGCAACCCTATAGGCTGGCTGCCTTTGGATTGCGAGGAACCATAAACTACACAACAAGTTTTATGGTCATTTCAGAGTGCTGCAAATAGTGGAAAATAGAGCATATAAACTCTTGCTACCAGAAGGGGTTAAAATCCACCCAGTTTTCCATGTCAGCCAACTGAAAAAGCATATTGGCCCTACTGGCATACCATGCCCAGACTTACCACTTGTTGATGACAATGGTAAGTTACACACTGCTCCCTCCACAGTTTTACAGGTGTGCCAGATACCAAGAAACAACCTACCAGTTGTCCAATGGCTAACACAATGGGAAAATCTGTCTCCCGAGGAAGCTTCATGGGAAGACGCTGGTTTCATCAAGAAGATTTTTTCTTCCTTCTTCAAGATGACAGTCGATGCGTGGATGCATCTAGATTCTGTTCCTTGAGGACAAGAAACTTCTTATGCAGGGGGAATTGCAGGCACTAACGAAGAACCCATCGATGTTCAGTTATCCAACGGTAGCTAGCAAACGACACCAACGGTCAGGATATGTTGATACCGTTAAAGCTAGTTACTAGTATTTACTTTTACCTCCTATGTTGACTGTCCGAGTTGTAACGGTGGCTTCTTCTACTTAAGTCCAACTGCGTCTGGCACCGGGAAAAACCATTCTCTGTAATTGCCTTAAGCACCAAACAAACAATATATACTCTCTATACCTAAATATCAATTCAGGGTATCTGGTAGAGGCATCTTCCTCCCCAGATCTAGAAATTCGTGTTGATTTTTGTTATTATTACAATGGATTCGTGTTGTGCTGCTACGGTTCCATCTGGGACCTGACAGAAAATCACGCTGCGTCGGCCTGATTGCTATGAACATCGAGATGTCGGGAGTGGCGGGAGGAGTACCGCCACCAAGAGACGGCTTCTAGGGTGTTGGGAGAGAGGAGAAAGGCTCGGGCCAACGTGATCGATGAATTCTAGATCGATCGGGGACAAGCTGACTGACGCTTCACGAATCACGATGCCTCGATCGTCCTGGACACTGAGCGCTGGTTCATTGCTGGGCTGCAGCCGGGGGACATGATGGGCCAGAAGGGGGTTGAGATACATAAAGTAGCCTATTTTGGAAAGAATTAAGTCATGCCTGCACCATTGCTTAGCTGGGCTCGACCAGCCCGTCTAGCACGGGCCCTAGATCCGCCTCTGAGTACAATGGATGATATTTATTTAAGTTTTTTTTTGGAGAGAAATATTTCATTTAAGTTCTGTCTAAGGGATGCAGATAGGGTGGCGCATGAATTATCTAAGTTCGTTTATGATTATAAAGAATCCCGCATGTGGGATGGTGACCCTCCAGGGTTTATTCTGCCTCTTGTAATAAAGGATGCACTAACTCTTTTATCTACTAGTAAAGGCCGGTAGGCATTCCTTCAAAAAGCATAATTACAACATCTCAATTATATGGTACTCATAATATAAGATGTTTTAGCTTTTATAAAATAAATGTATCTAGACATCTCTTAGTGTATATGCTCGGAGTGCGAACATACACACTAAGGGATGCCTAGATACATTCGCTTCACAGAAGCTAAAACATTTTATATTTTAAAACTGAGGGAGTAGTACATATATTATTTGGCATCACAAACAAACAACAATAATTTCTATTGTCCCTATCCTTATGCTCATCAATCTTGCTGCTAGTCTGGTACCAACCGTTTTGTGTTGAGATCCTCTGTCACTGCGCTTGCCAACCCTTCGAGTTAAGATCTCAGTCATCAATCAACAGCAACCATCCTAGTGGCAGCATCAAGCAGCACAATGTTATTACGTACTACTAGTGGGGATCACACCACGGCTAGGGGGCAGCAACAACATGCATGAACACTCCCTTTCACCCTTTTTCTGTTGGCTTACGGCGGAATCGCATTATGTCTGGATGCATTGCAACACTTAAGCTAAGTCCACGGACCACGGCGCACACATCGATTGAGTTAACGTTTTGTTCCTGGCTCATCAGGTCTGGACGGCGGGCGGGGCGGCTCCTGAAGATACCAAATAGCCAGCCGGTGCACGGCCACGCGCACGTACGCACGGCGGAAATGGAATGCGCGGCTGGACGGCATGCATGCACGTAACCGGAAAATAAGTGCGTGCGTGAGAGAGTACTGCTGAAAAGATGAAGACACATCCGATCCGATCCTAGCTAGTCTACACGTACGTACCACGGCCTGGTTCTGATCAGTGACACATTTGCGGCTCTCGGGACGAGGACCACCGGCCGGCCGGCGTGGCGAAGGATGAACCTGGCCGCGTGCGTGCGTGTCCCGCTGCCGCCGAAGTCGTCCTTGCCGCGTGGTTTTGGCCATTTATGTGTCATCTTCCCATTATGCATTCCCCACCAATGGGGGACACGTAAAAGCATCGTCGCCCATTTGCGCTGCTTATTAGGAGTGGGCCATCTGATGTCTCCCTTGGAGCCGAGCTACAGTGTCTCCGTGGCCACCTGCATGATGAGCTTCTATCGCGCGCCAAGGAACTTGTAATGCCACCGACTCCCGGAGAAGCACGTCGGTCGATGATGAGCGTCCAAAAAGGTTGTACCGGCGAAAGAAATTAAGGAGCTGTTCTCGTGCAGAGGCTTGCGATGTACTAGTACAACTTGCGATAGGAGTAGTACAACTTATCTGGGTGTAGTACAACATTAACAAGAAGTACAGCTTAATTAGCTTTGAACACGACGAAGAATTCCTCCATATATGAGCTAATAGTAGTAGTAATTGCATGAATGTTGAACACGACGAACGCATTCCTCCTCTGTACATAACCAACCAGATTGGACCGGCCGGGTGAGCTAAGTAGTACTAGTAGCTATATAATCTACATCGTCAATCTAATCAACTAATTAATCTTGCTCTCTGATCGCCAGTTACATCTGCCTAGCTAGCTACAGGCTACAGTATATAGCTACTCTCGTTATTCTCGATCAAGAATCGGACAATAGTAGGGGCGGAGCCGAGTCGGCGGGCGACGACCGGAAGATGCCCTGCCCGGTGGCGAGCATGGCCCTGGGGTCGAACTGGGCCTTGAGGCTGGCGAACCTCGCCCACCTGGCCGGGCCGAAATGGGCCTCCCAGTCGGGCTGGGACTTGTGGTTGGGCAGGTACTGCTTGGCCCCGATCCCGGCCTGCGCGCAGAAGTCGAGGATCTGGCGGTTCTGCCGCGCCAGCTCCTCCAGGGTCTGCGCCCCGCCCGGCAGCGCCGACCGCAGGAACGCCACCAGATAGAACACCTCCTCGTCGGGCGTCACCACCGAGCTCCTCGGGTCCCACCTGCACGATAATAACACAAAGAGGAATCAGAATTTAGTTATTACGGACAGCGGATCATCGAAAGGCAGGAGTTTGATTGATGATCAGTTTTAAAGAGAAGATTGGGGCGCCGCTTCAGCCGATTCTGGTGCGGCCCTTTTGCGCGAAGCGTGTGGAAAGCGACAACGCATCTGGCATTCAGGCCGCTGACGGCGAAAGGCGAGAAGTGAGTTTTTTTGACTGTGCGTCGTGGCGTGGAAAAGGGATTAGAATAACTGGTCGGCGCAGGCCGGGAGGCGGTGTCCGGTTGATCACTGGCATGTCATGCCACTAGCTAGCTTAGGAAATTCAGAAGGGAGGCTGTCACCCCAGTGCGCGATATGTCTGCGGCCATTCACCGGTCACCGGATCCCGGCGACGGTGATGGAGATCGGGAAACTAATTAAGCAACGACCTACGCTGGAGTAATAAGTATTAATCTAATCTAGTGCTGCCTGGTGTGGCACCAATCATGGTGACACCCACCACCTGCGCAGTGTGGTGTCGCATCGCATGTGACTGTGAGATCGGTTCGACCGGGAGGGCGGCGCCCGCCAGGCCGCCCCGGAACGTGACAGGCTCGTGTGCGTGCGCGTGTCGCATCGCATGTGCGAGCAAGGTGGATCATATATACGCGAATGGATCCATGGGCGGCTGCATATGGAGGGCGGTGATGAGCCGTGGTCGTGCATCGAACTGGTCAACGGTTACAAATAGTACTAGTAGCTTGGTTGACTTAAACATTTAGAGGTGGCTGCGTTGACTTACTTGTGCTTGTTCATGGGGTAGATGAGGATGGGCCCGCCGGAGGTGCGGCTGCCGAGGATGCCGTGGAAGACGGCGCGGTCGAAGTCGGCGATGCGGGACGCCGGCACGAACAGGTTCAGCCACGGGTGCGGCACCTCCCACATGCCCTTGCCGCGCAGCTTCAGCTCCGCCTTGTGCACGCGGTCCAGGAAGTCCACGTAAGGCAGGTCGGTCGTGAACACCGTGCCCGGAAGGAAGTTCAGGTCGCCCAGCAGCGCGTCCACCTCCTGCAAATTTTAGGGACGTTTGTTTGTTAGACTTGGCGTCAAATTCAGTGCAACTACTAAAAAATTATCATCAAGTCCGGTGGTTGATTTAAAAAAGTAGTGCGTGCTTTCGCTAACGGAATTGGAGGATCTAGTATTACGTATGGCAAGATCTATACATCCAGTGTGCCCTGCATGTGGGTGTCATTTTATACTAGTACTCCATTACTAATCAACAGGGGTGGCCTTCATTATATATTAGGGACTAAACCGCCCATAACTAAATGAAAACGCACATATATACATAACCAATGATTGGCTTAGGGGCCCTGATCATATACTAAGCTAGTAGGAATTAATTAAGAAATACCGTCATAAATAAATGGGGCGGTCAGGTAAGGTCAGGAGGCTAGACAGCATTATTGGGTTCGACAGGGAAAGGCGGCAGACCTGATCAACGGTGGCGGCCGTGGATTCGTCGTAGTTCTTGGTGACCTCGAGGCAGTACAGCACGCCGGTGTGCTGCTTGAGCGAGCTGAGCTTGACGGGGTTCTGCGGCGAGAAGAAGGAGGACCTCCAGTTGTTGATGAGGCCCTCGGCGGCCACCACGAAGCCTTCCACGTAGTCGAACCGGCGGCCGCCGTGCTGGGAGATGAGCCGCTCCTGGTCCGCCGTGAACTCGGTGAAGTTGGAGTAGAGCGCCCGGATCCAGCGAACCTGTTACATAGTTATACCATTAGTTCAGATGTCGTGGATAATTAGTCAGCTTATTAAGCTGCACGGAGGGGGGAGAATCTATGAAGATCTTGCGAGAGATCGCGCGCGCGAGCTAAACAAAACAGTACTAGTGCACTTGTACTAGTAGTAGTACAATATACAAGACCAAATTGGTCAGCAAGACACAAGTTGGTCCATCCATGGATCGATCGCTCCCAACCACCTGGGCGGCTGGACCACCTGACCAGACGCATAAACTGTACTAACATCTAGTATTAATTTTTCTCTAGACTTTTCGTGGGGTGGACTTTGATCGCTAATACTAGTACACCAACGATAAGACTGCTACTAGTAGCTCTAAAACTGTTGATGCAGAATTAAGGAAAGGATTAGCATACGTGTCGTACAGCCCGTAAGCTCCTGGAGATGGCGCGGCTATAATTAGCAAACACGTTTTGGTCTTATCGGTATCTTTATCTGGATCGGTTGGTCGACGTGTGGTAATTCCGCGCGTACCTAACAATGGAGGTCGCCGAAGCCGCGCGGGGCGGGGCGCCTGCCACTTGCACGGCTAGTGTTTAGTTCCCCATTGGGCCATTGAAAACTAAGCTGCAAAGCGAGGACGGTGACACAAGCGAACAAGATGGATATCGCGTCCACGCTCACGCGGGAGGGAGGTGGAAAGGGAAAGGCGCACGAGATACTCGATCGATCGACAACGTCTGGCCTGGCTTACACAGCGAGCTCAGCGGCAGCTGGAATGGATAAACTAGCTAATGGATAATTAAACAAAGAATTATGGGATTAAAAAATGGGATGATGCTATATGCGTAGTCTGCGTGTGAGTAGATGGAGGTCATGGAGGCGTGTGCTACCTTGCGGGGAGCAGGCTCGAGGGCGATGCGAGCACGCGTGATGATCCCGAACTGGCCCAGCCCGCCGAGCGCGCCGAAGAACAGGTCCGGGTTCGTCGTTTCCGAGCAGGTCACCGTCTCTCCCTTCCCTGCCAACAACAGCCAGATGAACGGATTGGGTCGTCAGCAACGAGAACACATACGCGCGCGGGCGGCGGGGGATCGAGGTGGTGTAGGGGGGACGTACCGGTGACGAGGTCGAGCTCGTAGACATTGCTGATCTGGGGCCCGTGGTGGAAGGCCTGGCCGCTGATGCCTGCGTTGGAGAGGGTGCCGCCCACGGACAGGTAGAGGTAGTCGGTCCAGGACCGCGGCGCCAGCCCGCCGTGCGCGAGCGTCCAGTTGAGCACGTCGATCCAGAGCTCGCCGCCCCACACGTCCACGTAGTGCCCGCCCAGCGCGGGCGAGTACACCGGCAATGCCCGCGCCGCCGCGTGCTTGGCGTCGTCGGCGCGCCAGCCGTGGCTCATGTCGACGACAACCCCGCCGGGCACCTGCGCCTGCCCGCTGATGGAATGCCCGTGGCCCCGCGCAGAGACGCGGAGGCCGCCGCCGCGGGAGTACGCCGCCCGGACCAGCGCGGCCACGTCGCCGGCGCCGCGCGGGTGGTACACGGCCAGCGGCTCGGCGCGGGTGAAGCCCCCGAAGTCGCCCGACGCCTCCCGGAGGTCGGCCGGGTGGACGCTGAGCCGGCCGCCGCCCACGTCGCCGCCCAGCTGCAGCAGCTCCGCGGGGTCCAGCGGCAGCGGCAGCCCGACGGTGGAGATGAGGCAGTAGATTTGGAACACCACGAACACCAAGCACCGCGCCATTGCCACACTACCAACGAGCGAGCAAGCCTCTGTTTTCTTTGTGGATAATCCCTTACGATATCGACTAGCCGCTACGTACTGGAAGAAGAAGAAGAAGGTGGGAAGGAAACGAGAGGAGGTGTGTGCGGCGATTGTGGTGCGGCGAGGAGGTATTTATAGGAGGGAGACAGCGCCAAGGGGTGGTGGAATGGGAATGTGGGTTAGACAAAGCGGGAAAGGGAGGAGACCGAGGAGGATAGGAGAGAGAGAGAGAGAGAGAGAGGGGGGGAGGGGGATCGATGTCCATGCTGTCGCGGGAACAGAGCACGACCGCGTCATGGGGCCGCCCAAGAATAAACAAATCCCCAGGGATTGATGTCACGACTCACGCACGTTCCATCCATCGTCTGGCAGCAGCCTCGATCGATCACCGGTTCTTGATTTCCGTGTCAGATTACTCGGATCGCATGGCCGCCCAAAGATCGGGTTTCAGTTAGGGCGGCACTCGCCAGCTGAGCTCTCTCGCTCGAATCCTAGCACACCCTACTTAATAGTAAAAGACAGGAAATGAGTGTGGAGAAGGGAGCAGGGTCATCTGTTCTGCTAAGCGATCTCTCCCTTTGATCCGAAAGAAATTCTACGAGGAAGAAAGCGATCCCCATTTCATTCATCCTGCGCGCCATGTGCGGTGAACTTTGGAGCGGGAATTCTTTAGGCTAGCTGGCTAGCTGGAAGAAGTAGAGAGCCAATCCGTAGAAGCTTTGGAGATCAACTCCGAAGGAAAAGAAAGACGATCCCCTTCCGTATCTTGACCTGCTTTCGAGGGTGCGTCCACAATCCACACACTCGCATCGCCGCTCGAGGCACGCAGATGGCGAGCCAAAGCTTTAGCATCAGGCGTTCCAAATTTCCTTCCATTCAACACTACTACACTAAGTAGTACTACTGCTACACCTCGCGCCTAAAGTGCACCATATAAAACCACACCAGCTTTCTGCATTTACCAAAGTACGTGCTACCCAGATCTTCGTCGATATAGAAAACATGAAAGTGCCTACTGTAGCGGCAGATGGCCCCCAAAGATTGTAGTATCGGTCTGGGTACGTGTTCAGATGAGTACCGTGTATCCACGGTGGCCTAGCTTTAGCTAGCAGTTTAATGCCCAGCAGTTTAGGCTGATAGATAGCCTAGCTACCTAGGCAGTACCTAACGGCAAAAAAAAATAGGAGGACCGAAAATCGTTAAAGCGCCGCGCCACGCCGCAGCCACGTGAGTGATTGCACAGGATCGCACGGAGATACGCTGGGTGTCTTTTGCTTTCTGCTCGTATCGATCGGGCACCAAATTCAGCAGCCATGGGTTTCCAGACGCCAGGACATGGTTTTTAAGGCGACGTGGCACCTCTACTTCCTACGAGTACTATTTCTGCACGATCTATGGGATCAACATGTTAGAAACAACTAGAAAAGAGCCCGTGTCGTTGCTACGGGCCAATATTTGTTAGTCAACGCCGTAAATTTGTACGTACTAAACACTTCCACTCATGCGAAGGGAACGATGTTAACCCGTCTCGCTTGTGCTACCAACGCTGAGAGAATTTTCTCAACGAAAATCAATTCCATCTTCATTTCCTCCCATCTTTCACCTTCCACCAGCGTAGAACTCTGGCATATTCCTGCTTGATAGCTCTTTGCTCGGTCCCCCTCCCCCCGCCCACGCCCATTTTGGTGCTCGGTAGAAACGCTCTCCCCTCCTCTTTCTCATAGTCCTCCACGCAAGACACCCATCTCGATTGTGGAAGTGTGGACACCTCATTTTTGCAATAATTATGTTGTCTTCTTGGCATTTTGACTCATTATTGCAATGATTATGTTGTCTTCTTAGCATTTTGACTCATTTATTGCAACGATTATGTTGTCTTCTTGGCATTTTGACTCATTTATTGCAACAATTATATTGTCTTCTTGACATTTTGACTCATTTATTGCAACAATTATGTTGTCTTCTTGACATTTTCAGCAGTGTAGTATTGCACGTCTACGCAGAGTCGAAGTTGTGTACTGCCACTAAACTACCAAATAAAAAACAAGTGCATTATCGATCATTATTTATTTTAGAACTTTTTACAGGATGAATTCACCCCTTGACTGAGTCAGTAATAATTATTTTCAGTCATGTATATACATTCTCGTTTTACATGGAAGTGTTCTGTCCCACTTTTTTTAACATGCTCGTTATCTAGTGTTTCTTCTCCATAGATATCTCTCTCCATGAACTACAAGCACCTATTTGGACATCTTTATTTCAGCACAACACACCACGCACGCACGTACACAGTCATGCCCACCTCGGGAGTCTAGACACATACACACATCGCACCAGAATAGTCCAAAGCCTTTGCTCGGTTGCTCCACCAACCCTGCTGGCATTTATGCAGAAACCGCCCGCTGCTTTTGCTTTCCCAATCTAGTTCTCCTTCCCTGGTCACCCCGTATTTCTCCTCTCCTTTGCTAGACGAGGGCCCCCTTCCGGAGTTCGATTCCTTCGCGTGCGCCGCGCTCGTGCCTCCCTCCCAGCACCAGTCGCCTCCCCCACTGCTCCCGAGTGCCATAGGCTCTTCTCCCCGTAGTCTCCACCACCACCAACCGCTCAGCTCCATCTCAGCTTAGCGCCATTCTCTGCGTCCGGCCGCCGTCCTCGTTTTAGTCCCCGACCGTGCCGCTCGCCTCCGCTCTCCACGCCAGCGCCATTGATGCCAAGAACGGCATACCCCGCCACCGTCCATGTCGCCGCCCGTCTCTGTTCTCGTCCTCGACCCACGACCTCCTGCAGGACCCTCCATCACGGGCCCGTCTCCAGGCTCTACACGCCCGCGATGCTGCCGCCGAAGTGACCTGCTGCCCCTATCCGTTGCAGCATTGCTGCTATCCGTGTCCTCGCCGAGGAGGTCGGAGCCGTGTTAGGAGCCTCGTCCCCGAGGGCGTTTGTGTTGTGCTGGGCATCCAAGCGGGCTGAGCCGCTGAGGCCGTCTAGGAGTCCACCATCGGACACGGGTTATGCTTCCTACTGCATACGTGTTGTAGCTCTAATATGTACCATCCAGTCTAATCAGAAGGCTCTCTTTCCTCTTCCTTAACTCTGTGATTAATGGGAAATAAAACCTCAAGGACCCATAGCCGGCGATGGTCCTCGATCGCTCATTAGGTTCGTCGTACCGAACAGACGGACATTGCGGTTGTGGACGCATCCACGCAGGTGAAGCCAGCACAGGGCGACTACGCCATTAGAGGTCAAGAAAGAGTCGCTGAAATTCTCGGACGACAGCTGAAGCGTCGTCGTACCTGCGGCATACCGAGCTGGTTTTCTCCAGCGCATGCTCCTGCTAACAGTTGTAGGGATTTCGGTTTCTAGAAGAAACTTGCAATGACAATGGAAATGGTCTCTTTGAGGAGCTTTGCTTCAGTCCTATCGCTCCTCTTGATGGCAGGCTAGCTTCCGTCGGATTCATCGGCATGGCTACGCAGAGCACGACCTCGTCGGCGTCCGTGTGGAGTTTTCTGCAATAATGAAAGAATTATGAGGGAGGGGCCGTTGCGCAGGTCGTGGCCCCGCATCTGCTTCCTCCATGTATTGATCCATATCTTCCACATACTCCCCTCCGGTTTTTAAGAACACCCCGAAGCTTGCGGTGCTGCTTGCCTCCAGGGGTCGTCCGACCCAAAACATGGGTGAGGTTGTTTGCCGGTGCTGTCGAAGGAGTCTTGATGCACCTGAATCTGATGGCTCTGCTGTGACACGTTGCCGTCTGGCCGACTGAAGAAGGGATCGAGGATGCGCAAAAAATGGGATAGGGAAAAGCAGGAGATTGACTCAGCCACGACTCGGAATAAACGGTCGGGGCTGTTTTCCACCGGTTCAACTTGCAGCAGGATATCAACTCGGCCTCTCGGGGACGTATAGGATAGAAACAGAGGAAGACAGCAATCGCGTGGGAAAAACATATTTTCGGTGAACGGAAACGTATTACGACCAACCTACCTCAAGACTTTTTATAGTATAGATGAGCTAAAATTTTAGATTCACGTGTCATTTCATATTTTCTCTCAATCTTAAAAGCTATGTGTGTGAAACCTATACGTGATTTAGCCCAAATTGATGGCAGCTCACATGTTTGTGTGGCAAGAGGAGTAGGAGCTAACACATAGAAAGTTGGGTTAGAGTTGCACCACCTTATAAGGTGGAGTGTATCACCACTTTGTAA
Source organism: Avena eriantha (assembly GCA_910589775.1). Lineage (NCBI taxonomy): Eukaryota > Viridiplantae > Streptophyta > Magnoliopsida > Poales > Poaceae > Avena > Avena eriantha. The sequence continues at coordinate 281,159,668 of OU342746.1, read as the reverse complement.
GTGAGTACTACACGTGATCTCCTCTGATGACGACGCCGCTCGTCTAGATGCGGGCGTCGCGGGTTGCGGGAATCTAGCCGAGCTTCTTTTTTTGCCTTTTGAGATTTTGATAGACATGTCAACAATTAGTAGATTCGGTTCGTTCCCGGATCGTGGGCTATTTGTAAATGATCTGAACATGCGCGGCGTGGGATTGGTGCACGCCGTGTTTTGTGCGGGTTTTCCCGAGCCGCTCTATATAAGCGTCTGCGCGGCTTCCACCACAAAAGACTGAAAACAAATCTAGGGTTTTGCCTCCTATCTACTTGCGCCGTCACCGTAGTCTACTCCATCCCGTGTGTCGGCGTGCACCAGCGGACAGGAGAGCAGGTCTCCAGAACCCTCGCCTTTGCGATCCTATACGGGAGAGGGCGGATGAGGTTTTTGGGAAGCTCTCTATGCGACTGCTCAAATTCTTCATCACAGCGCGTCTTCCTGGGCAATCTCCTAGTCCGCGAGCGAATCGTCTTCAACATCGACTTCTTCGCCAGTCTACGACAACCTCTGCACCAACGGCGACTACATTGATCTGATCTATTGCTATATTATGGTTGTTATCACGTATACACTGCTACTGTTCATGTTGATTAATACGTCTAGTGGTTAGAGTTTCACGTGATTGTAGTTATTGTTGTCATGATTTTTATTCTGAAATTAATTGAGGAAATTATGCCTAATAATCCAACAATCCAAAAACTTTATAGGCAATTTGCTAAGTTAAACATGGGACACTTGGCCGATGTAATGAAGCAGGAAAAGTTTACCAATGTTCATTTTAAGAGGTGACAGTATAGAACCACTATGTGACTGCAAGATCTAAAAGTATTCGAGACTAGTGAGGGTTTACCTGAAGGAACTATATCTGACAAGGTTTAGAACAAGTTCAAGGAAACCAATCTTACCTTTGTGGGATGCGTTCTGAGTGTTCTTGACAATAAGCTGTTTGATGTGTACATGCACATCAAAGATGGTATAGAGCTCTAGGAGGCACTAAACGCTAAGTTCGGTGTAGCAGATGCTAGCAGTGAACTGTACATCACGAAAAACTTTCATGATTACTGGATGGGAAACAACCGTTCTGTAGTCGAACAAGCTCATGAGATACAGTGATTTGCCAAGGAGCTTGAAATCATTAAGTGTATCTTACTCGACAAGTTTGTGGCTGGGTGCATTATTGCAAAGTTTCCTTCTTCATGGAGGAACTTCACCACAACTCTCAAGCATAAGAGACAAGAGATATCGGTTGAGAACCTGATATCGTCTCTTGATGTTGAGGAGAAGGCTCGGGCTAAGGACACTGCCGAGAAATGAGGCGAGGGTCAGTCTAGCATCAACATGGTGCAGAAGAAGACCTTCTGCAAGAACAAAGGGAACTATAAGCCCTCCTTCAACAAGCCTGAAAATACTATAACCTTTAAGAAGAAGAAGCCGAACTAGGCCGAGCTAGGTTGCTATACATGTGGAGACTTCGAACACTTTTCCATGGACTGCCCAGAACGTGTAGATCACAGAGGGAAAGTGGAAAGAATGTCAACATCGTGACCGCTAGAAACACGGATCGGTACGGTAATTTATTTACTGTTCTTTCAGTGTTTCAATCACCATGTTGGTAGATTGATACAGGTGCTAATGTTCATATGTGTGCTGACATATCTATAAGATACAAATCTCAATTGCAAAGAAAATACAATACTCCCATGATCTAGATGCACATAATCGATTTGAGGTTTCTCCCTAACTCGCAGCCCGTGAGTACTACTCACTCATAACAAATAGATCGGAGATAGAAAACATCATACAAATACTTAGATTGAAACTAAATATTCTTACAATGGTCACCAAATCACAATGAGATCTAAAGTACAAAGCAATGGCTATGGCTAGTGGATGGATGGATGGTGGACGTGATGAACAATGGATTAACAATGGTGTGGATCTCCTTTCATGGTGTTGTGGTGTAATCTGAGAATGGCGGCTCTCTGGCCGGCGGCTGGAGCCTCAAAATATATAGGTGTCTTCACGGAAGTTGTAGGGTTTGACGATACGAAGCCATCGCCACTTGGTACGGCTGGCCCTGCCCATACCAGTGGTTGTTAAGCGTACTGACACCCTAGAACTGCTTCCCAATTACTTGGCCGTGTGTACTTCCTCAAAATCCTTCATTATGACTCCTTATTTCGCATTAAAAGTCATGATTTCCTGCACAACATAAATCAAAGAGAAGTTTTGCATACCTTTGCAATTATTAGTCATTAGTGGCAAGGATTGAGTGGCAACTTCTTGACGAAAAACAATGTTTAAATGCAGTGGAAGATGGCAAAAATCGGAGCCATCAGAATACAACCTCGTTATTACGCAAATAAATTTGTCGGGGGGGGGGGGGGGGTCACATTCCCAAGCTCAGGCTTTTGCAAGCCTTTTTGTTGCTCATTATAGTGGCGGTGGATAATATCTCACGTTCCATTGGTTGCTCCAATCATGGAACTAGGTGGCGAGGCTTGCAGTAGCATCTCAAAGGTTGATGGAGAGGTTGTTCATGTTTTGAACATTTCCTTCGAGTGCATAAATGTCTTCATAGGTGGTGTAGTAGTTTGGCGGCTAGTCATCTTGTTTGGGTCCTTTATTCCTCTTCTCCCCCTTCCATGGGTATTTCTTGTTGGGGTAGATTAGCTTCAACATGCGCGTTAAAACGCAAACATCCATCCTCGATAGAGAATAAACCGTTAGGCAAAGGAGCTGGGATCAAGTGATCCGCTCCATGTATATCGAAGAAATATCTACCATATTTTTTAGAGATCATACCACATGCTCTTAGAGTAGAAAGACCGAGACGGTGACTTCCTGTCAACGGTTGGATGTTACCTAGGTTGATGCGAAGTGCGCGTGCAAGAAAAGTCACAACTCCTCCTCTACATATGGGTCCTCGAGATGAAGAGCATGATGCTTAAGGTAAAACACGAGAAGAGCACCTGAATTTGGCATTAAGTTACAATTAACAATAGCAGCTTTTGCGAGGATCAACATGTCCTCCTCATTAACTCTAGTAAACTCACCATGTGTCTGCAGAGTGTTAGCAATTACATAGAATAAATATGAATAGCAGGATGATCAATTTGGTTCTTCTTGGGTGTGTTTCCACGAATTCTCATCAAATTAAAGTATTGTGAAGGGGAAGGATCTAAAACAAAAGTAGTTGTGCGTACATCGGTGGTGTTGTTGGCAAACCTAGAGCATTGAGCCCATTGGCTGAGTGTCAAAGTGTACCCATAGTTCATAAGGCAGAATTTGATGAGATCAACTCCGGGCCTTTGTTCCTCGGTACAACCGTTAGGATCCACCGTGTGCGTCAAGGTGTTGAAGAACTCAAGCGTCAAGCGGCGATACGTGGCAACATCCTGAAAGACAAAATCATAAAAATCAATATTGTTGCAAAGTAAATCGAAATCAACACGAATGCCAAGTTGGTTCAAGATATAAGGACACGTCCACTTGGTGGACTTGATTTCTCGGAGCTTGAGATGATTGAAACGGTTCAGCTATAACTCCTTGGTGAACTCAATACCAAGTGACTCGTGGGCCAACGTATCAACGGGTGGTACAGAGGAGTTCGTAGCCATCTCACGTGTATGGCTCCTTGTGTTCATCTAATAAATAAAAATAATACAAAGTATATAAACATTGCTAATATTTTTTTGGTCCAATAGAAACATAGCATAAGTGATTCTCTATACTAACTATAAAATAAACTCCTCTAAAAACAATGCTAAGCATGCTTATATCAAGATTGAATCAAGAACAAGACCTAAGTCTAGATTGACAATGATGAAATATTGAGTGAAGCTTTTGCACAAGTAAGTTGAGGATCGGAGAAGAATCATACCTTAGATCGAATGAGTGCTAAGAATCAAAGAAAGATTAAGTAAATTTGAAGATCTAATGGAGGTGGTTTGAAGTTTGGAGGAAGAAGAAAGAAAAATATTAATTTTGGGGATTTTTAGGTTACCTCCTCGGACTAATTATGGTGGCCGCGTACGTGGTACGGGCGGGCGGTATGGCAGCAGCCCGCCCGTACCGCGTGACTTACCTTGGGGCGACGGCTGCTCCCAGACGGTGCACTCGGTACAGGCGCGTGGTACGGTCGCGCGCGCCCGTACGGCTGGTCGTTATCGGTACTGACTCTTTGCTTGAAATCTAATGTTTGCTCGAGGGTACGGTACGGGCGCACGGTACAGGCGCGTCTAGCCGTACCAGTGGTCGTTATCGGCACTAATACCTGCGGCAAAAATTAGAAATTCTATCTTCCTTCGCTTGATGTGGTAGGGGCGCACGGTGCGGTCCACTCCGGCCGTACCAGTGGTCATTAAGAACACCGTGAACTGCAAAACTCAAAGAATTTAATTAGTAGCTCCGTGTGCCTTTGCACATCTTATAAAACGACAAAATAATAACAAATATACTAAGTAAAGATCCAACAATACTTCTTAAGCCATGTGTTAGTAAAATAAAATATAGAGTATTACCTTATTTCTTCTCCTCTCTCCATAGGTCTTCTTGAAAACTCTTTATTAAAAACAAAAACAAAACAGAAACAAAAATAACACAACAAAAACTAATAAATAAAGAAAAATTTATTTCACATGGGTTGCCTCCCATGAAGCGCTTCTAGTTAAGGTCAATTAGCTTGACCTTGATGACAATCACTTAGGTTTATGGAGTGGAACACCCACTCCAAAGTACTAGTTGGCTTGAAAGTAATTACACCATCATCATCATTAGGCTTGGCCTTCTTCTTTCTAGGGAAGTGGACTACAAAAGGATATCTAGATGGTAGCCCTATTCTCATATTCCCTTCATGTAAATTAATCAAAGCTTTAATAGTTCTTAGGAATGGTCTACCTAGAATTATAGGTGCTATGGGATCTTCAAGCATGTCCACAATTACAACATCAATTAGAGCGGGACTACCTTTAATTTCAACAACTATATTTTCTTTGATCCCAACAGCTTGTTTATTAGTCAAATCAGCTAGATGGAGTCTCAATTTAGTTGTAACAAATGGCCCCAATTTAATTTATCGAATAAGATTTTGGAAATTGTTGAGACGCTCGCACCAAGATCACAAAGTGCGGATATATCATTGACTCCCAACTTAATTTTAATAGTGGGCTCAAATATATCATATAGCTTAGTTAGAAGCTTATCAGCTAGTCTTTTATACTCCATCTCTAAATCGCGAACTTTAGATGCTACTTGTTGTATAAATTGTTGGTACATAGCATCATTACCTTGTTCTATACCTGGATTCTTCACGGTGATCATCTTCAATAGATTGTCCATGGTATAACCCGGTGTTGGCGCGTTGCTATAATCTAGCTCTTCAAGTTTTTCTTCATTGGTTACCACCCTCATCATCTTGAGGTCTTCTACCGAATTTGGCTCATGTTTTCCAAAAAACTTTGCTAGTATGAGAGCTTGGCTCTCAGCTACTTTACGCAACTGAGCCTCCACGGTCTTTGTACTTTCCTATAGAGCATGCACATTATTTCTAATTGCAACGTCCTGGTTAGATAATTTTCCTATACTACTTTCATGGTTCTCCGTGATTTTAATAAGCATTTTATTTTGCTCGGTTTGAGCTTGTATAAATGTTCTAACAGTTTGCTTAAACGGGAGATTGCCATGATTTGCTCCATTAGTATTATCATAATTATTGTAAGGAGCTCCTGCAGGATTAGCATGATATTTTTGAACATTAGAAGCATAATTATTTTTCCATGTAGGATTAAAAGGAGTGCGAGCTATAAAATTATCATCATTTATATTGGTAGTGATAGCGTTAACTTGGGTATCTTCTTTACCCTTTACTAAGCTAAGCAACTCATCTACCTTAGATGTAAGCTCTTCATTATTTACCTCGGTAATTGAAATTACTCCCTTCGAGGCTCTTTCCACATGCCATTGGGCATGGTTGTTTTGCATATCATCAAGTAACTTCTTTGCAACACTCACTTGCTTTCCCATGATCGTTCCTCCTGCTGCAGTATCTAGCATAGACTTAGACATTGGGTTAAGACCATTATAAAAAAATGTAATATAAGCCACTCTTCCATCCCATGACTAGGACAGTTCATTACGGCTTCTTTTATCCTTTCCCTCACAAGCGCTAGTGGCTCACGGTCTTCTTGTCTAAATCTTGTAATGTTGGATCTTAGCTGCATAGTCTTAGCTAGGGGAAAAAATTTAGTCATTAACAAATTAGTACATTCCTCCCAAGATTTAATAGTGCCCTTTGGTAGAGCTAGCAACCAATCCTTAGCCTTTCCTCTAAGAGAGAAAGGAAACAATCTCAATTTAACATCATTTGGATCTACATCCTTAATGCGCATCATGTCACAAATTTCAGTAAAAGTACTTAAGTGCAACCCCGAACCTTCAGCGGATGAGCCCCTAAATTGGTTTTGTTGAACCAAACTTAAAAGGTTAGGCTTTATTTCATATGTTTCCGCATCAACTGCGGGCTAAGTGATGGGTGCACAAATAAAATCATTAGTGGGGGTAGCATACTCCCCTAATATATTTTGAGCCATGGCTCTTATCTTTTTGGTATTTTTAAGTAATGAAAACGAATAATAAGTAACTATTTTTTTTGGGTTTTCAAATAGATAACAAGAAAGTAAACTAATAACAAGAATTAAACTACAACTAATAATAAAACTAAAAACAAGGTCTCTAGTGACCTCACGAGGATAGCGCAATTGCTTCCCCGACAATGACGCCAGAAAAAGGATTGATACCTTTGATCCGGATTCACGGATGCAGTATAATAGCTTTTTCCCTAGAATACCTAGGTTTAATCGAACCTCGGAAAGCAATGCTAAAAGGAAATAAAAAGGAAACGTCTACAATACTTTGTTTGTTCGTTTTACCTTAGTTTACTGGACCAATCTAGTTTACTTTATAATGGGTTTGAATCAATGGATAAAGATATGCCAGGGTTGAAGATCCACCTATAGCTGCACATCAAATGGGATAAAAGATAATAATAAGCATAGTCATGTATAATGTTTGAATGGAGGTAATCTCTTGTGGGCAACACATCCTAATATTCTAGAGTCCCCGTGATTCAGCGGGCATATAAATAGACTTTTAATCCAACCGAGTGCACATCGAAGCCACGGGTTACAAACGATTATTAAGTGGAAAACATAGATCAAATCTTTATGTGGTGTTGTTGTTGTTGATCCCGAATGGGGTGCTAAGTGAAGATCGTACTACCCTTTCTATCACTGAGTCCTATGAGATCACCGCTAGCCAAGTATCTCACCTCAAGGCTTGATCAATCTATGGGATCTTGGGTACCTACGAGTCCACAAATCTAGACAAGAGCCGAAGAAACAAAAGATACAAATCTCAATTGCAAACAAAATACAATACTCCCATGATTTAGATGCACATAATTGTTGCGATGTTTATCCCCAACCCGCAGCCCGTGAGGACTACTCACTCATAACAAATAGATCGAAGATAGAAAACATCATACAAATACTTAGACTGAAATCAAATATTCTTACAATGGTTGCCAAATCACAAGGAGATCTAAAGTACAAAGCAATGGCTATGGCTAGTCGATGGATGGATGGTAGAAGTGATGAACAATGGATGAATAATAGATGAACAATGGTGTGGATCTCCTTGTGTGGTGTTCTGATGTAATTTCAGAATGGCGGCTCTTTGGCCAGCGGCTGGAGCCTCAAAATATATAGGTGTCTTCACGAAAATTGTAGGTTTTGACGAGACGAAGTCATCACCACCTAATACTTGCGGACAGTACGGGTGGGCCCTACCCATACCAGTGGTCGTTAAGCGTACTAACGCCCTGGACCTGCTTCCCAATTACTTGGCCGTGTGTACTTCCTCAAAATCCTTCATTATGACTCCTTATTCGCATTAAAAGCCGTGATTTCTTGCACAACATAAATCAAAGAGAGCTTTTGCATATCTTTGCAATTATTAGTCATTAGTGGCAAGGATTGAGAGTTTCTTGGCAATTGCTTGACCAAAAACAATGTTTAAACACAGTGGAAGATGGAAAATACTAGAGCCATCACATGCCTTCGCATCTTGAGGTGAGGCCTTGTGTGGCGTTGGGTGAGCATCGAGCCACCACACCTCAAGGTGAGCCATTTGTGGCATTCGGAAGAGCATTGCGCCATCACACCTCTCCAATGGAGACGCAGCTTATTTGGAAATGAACTTTGGGATAAAAGTCATCGTCTCTGTGCCCATCGGTTATCTCTCAATCGAGCCCTTTACTTATGCAATTTACATTGTGATAGCCATCGTGCTTGAAGTATTATATCTTGCTATCACCTTGTTTCTTGTCTTGCTTAGCATAGGTTGTTGGTTGATGACCCACAAGTATAGGGGGTGTATCGCAGTATTTTCGAGGGAAGTGAAACCCAATTTATTGATTCGACACAAGGGGAGCCAAAGAATATTTATAAGCCTTAACAACCGAGTTGTCAATTCAGCTGCACCTGGAAACAATCTTGCTCACAACAGTTTATCAGTAGCAACAGTTTTATAGTAGGAATAGCAAAGTAGCAGCAGCAGTAAAGTAAAGACAGTAGTAACAATAGCAGTAAACAATAGGATTCAAGTGCGGTAGGCATAGGGATGGATGGACGGGCGTTGCATGGACAAGACAATTCACATAGCAATCAGAACATAGGGAAATTGTAGATAAATAAGATACAGCATCCCAGTACTAGATAATCCTAGGCATGTGTTCTATATATAGTCATACATGCTCGCAATGAGAACTTGCACAACATCTTTTGTCCTGCCAGCCCGTTTGCAGCGGGGCCTCAAGGGAACTACTGGCAATTAAGGTGCTCCTTTTAATAGAGCACCGGAGCAAAGCATTAACACTCCATGAGCACATGTGATCCTCACATCAAAGCCATTCCCTCCGGTTATCCCAATTTCTGTCACTTCAGGGCCATTGGTTCCAGACAACAACGTGTGTATACAACTTGTAGATAAGACCAAAAACAATACTATCATAATGAATCAATAACATGTTCAGATCTGAAATCATGGCACTCGGGCCCTAGTGACAACCATTAAGCACAACAAGTCGCAACAAAGTCACAAAGCACTAATAAAAGATACTAGGCACCATGCCCTAACAATCTGATGCCATTACATGAACGATCTCATCCAATCCCTACCATCCCCATAGCCTACAGCGGGGGATTACTCACTCATGGATGGGGGAAACATGGATGGTCGATGGAGAAGTGATGATGATGATGATGATGGCGATGATCTCCTCCAATTCCTCGTCCTGGCAGGGTGCCAGAACGGAGTTTCTGGTGCTGTTTCGTGGAATCTGGTGGTGGCGGCGGAGCGGAACTCCTTCTAGAAAAACGTCGACCCCCCTGAGTTTTTAGGTCAGAAGGCAACTTATAGGCGAAGAGGGAGACCGAGGGGGAGTCTAGGGAGGCCAGATCACCCCCTGGCATGGCCTGGGCTTGCCCGCGCGGCCAGGTGGTGTGGCCTGGGCCCAGCCCCTCCGTGTCGTATTCTGGCTCCGGGAGTCTTCTGGTGAAATAGGATTTCCGGCATATTTTCCAGGATTTTTCCTGATAGTTGATTTTCTGCACAAAAAGTAGACACCAATGCAATTCTGCTGAAAACAGTGTCAGTCCGCGTTAGTTGCATCCAAATCACACAAGTTTAGAGGAGAAACAATAGCAAAAGTGTTCGGGAAAGTAGATACGTTTTGGACGTATCAACCCCCCCAAGCTTAGCTTATTGCTTGTCCTCAAGCAATTCAGTTGAAAACTGAGTGCGATAAAAGAACTTTCACGAACACATTTGCTTCATATGATGTATATAATCTCAGCATGTGATCAACTACTTAGACAATTCAAAATAAGGAGTATGCAACTAAGTTTACTTAATAGGCATTCCAAGCTAAGAAGAGATTCCAACTCAAAAATAATAAGTAGCATGAAGCATAAACATAAGCAACATTACAATGCTCATAAAAAGGTATGATAGAGTGGTATCTCGCTTTCCTTTAATATAAGGCACCTCTGAAGTTCAGGTGAAGATTAGAAGTAAAGATGTCAAGGATACAAGCATCAAAGTCATAACACAAATAATCAAGTTTTGAGACAAGCACAAAGAATGACAACTATGCTCTCAAGAAGGTGCTCAAAGAATATGTGGAGACTCAACAAGTAAAGGAAAAGGTTTTGCATAATTTGAAAGGCTTCCAAATGCTAAAAGAATGGTACTCATTAGCTTTGAGCTCTCAATGCCCCTATCATAAGCATCTTTAATGTGGTTAAGGTGAAAGTGAGGTCCAATCTGAGTTATATGCTTGACAGACTATAAACTGAAAATCCCATGTCCCTTGAGTACGAGGGCCGCTCCTCATGCTACTCAACTTTAGTTACCGGTAAGTTCTTTTCATCGTAAGTACATGCGTATCATAGAGAACCACCAACGGGGTACCCCTTGCCCGATGATACGGAAGAATCCCCATATCAAAATGACAAGGCAAGCAGACAATGAGTATCTCAGCAATCTTCTTATTTACCATGGGAAAAATGGTTCTTTTTTCTCTCTTTCCTCTTTTCATAAATCTCTTTTTTTCTTTTTCTCAATAGCTATCTCTCTTTTTTAGAAGAAGAATGCTTCATAGATATCATTATGGTTACGCTGCAGGTTTCCACCATGTCAGCATGGATTAGACCAGCGGCCCAGGCGTTTCTCTAACACACATACATAACTCCATGGACTTACAAGCTCCCCTTTTATTTCACACCGATGACATCCGCAAACTAAAGAGCAAGGTATCAACTGGGTATATATTTACAAGCGTTGAAAGCGTTCCCCTTGACAACACGGTTCTGCTAATCCCCAGCCTATAATTTGCAAGCATATAACTTTCATGGAGAGTCACAATGGTTCAGGTTTATTAAGTGCAGGAAATAAAGTGTTCCATCAAGTTCGTGAGAGCTTTACTAACTAACTTTCTCATAACAAGCAAACATTTTATTCGGAAGAAAACAAGGCATATTGAATATGCACAGAAGTAGCAAATGATGCTAATAGGTAGGTATAGTGGACACTTTGGCAATGTTTGGTTTTAGCGAGTTGGAAGCATTAGTAAAATACTCAGTGAAAGTGAAGGCTAGCAATAGTAAGGGAGCGACAAACGAGAGAGCAATAGCTATCATAATCATGCTTGCAACAAAACAGGACTAATCATAGCATGAAAGTGATTCAAGATCCTCAAGGCAAAATAATTCATCGAGGCTCAACTGATTGTTTCAGTCATATGCATGCGTGAGCATGTGCCAAGTCAATTCAAATGAAACATTCAGAGGAGGATACGACGGTGTCATACCAAGTTATGAATAGAGTAATGCAAGCAAACATTTATAAAACATGCTACAAACTATTAGCAAGCTAGAACTAATCATACGAAAGCAAGAACTATTAAGCATCCAAAGATAACATACACCCTACACGAACAGACTAAGCATGCCCACAGTGATGAGTATATGTACAAAAATGAAAACAAATAGAGTTCGTTACCAGCCTCTTACCACGCCTCAAGGTGTCATTAATCCTCATTATTGCTCTTCACTTGTGTGGCTTGAATAATAATATGAAACCAATATCTACTGAGGACTAATGAACCCTGCAACAAACTTACAAAGCCAAAGAAGAACGACAAATATTTTTGTTGTTTTCGATTTTTAAAACAAGATCGAAAAAAGGAAAAACAAGAAAAACAAAATATTTTTGGGTTTTTCGAATAGTTCAAACAAAACAGAAAGAGAAAATCAAACCAAAGCAAAAAGAAGAAGAAGCAAACCAAAGAGAAACAACAGAAATATTTTTGGTCTTTTTGTGTTTTAGAAAGCAAAAGCAAAGATAGAACGAAAACTAAAGAGAGAACGAAACATGAATATACAAAGTACCGACGCAACATGATAAGGAGATGAGTGCGGTGTCGGCGTACCTCCCCCAATCTTAGGATTTTGGCCTAAGTGGGTATCAATCCCAAGCCGACCAGGATGAAGTGTCACCGTGGTATGACGAGGAGGTACCCTCGTCCTAGTGCGAGCTCGAGTACGTCCCTCCGTAGTGTGCGGAGTAATCATAGGAGGGAACATCCTCCTGATGCTGCTCGTGGAACCCTAGCAAGCGAAGCTGCTCGTCCACCTCCTCCTTGGAGCGCGACCACGGTCTCCTGTGAACACTAAACAAAGAAGGCTGTGGCAAAGAGATCTCCCTTTCATCCCCGTCAGTGAAAAGCATCCTATATACTATACTGTCCAAATCAGAAGTAGCAGTGACAAAGTGATGAGCTTTCATAGCAACAAGGTCAAGCCTTTGTGGTGCCAATACCGTATCATTAGGGTCCACTAACAGTCCTAATGCATTGACCATACGCGAGGCAATGATACCCCCATAGATAGGCCCCCTAGCAGCTAGGCGGCAAGCAATAAGCGAGCCAAGGTTGTACCGAGTATCATTGTTAAGTGCAGCAGCAAGGAAGGCTAAATGATAGTTGGAGATATTACTTGTGTTCTCCCTACCAAGTATGCTAGTAGCAAGATAATATGCAAAGTATCTGAGATCAAGGAGTTGGATGTTTCTTATCTTTCCGCGTTGCGCCACGCGGTCATCATCATTGGTCACCCCTTGGTAAAGCTCCAGCAAATCAGCGGGTCTCCCTTGAATTTTCTTCACGGTTCCTGTCATGCTTACACCTACAATACTGCAAAATCTCTCCAATGGCATGGTAAAGGGCAGATTATAAATTTTGAAAGAGACAATTGACTGATAGGATGTGTTAGTAAGCGTGAAGCTCTTAACAAAGGTTTTAGTGAGCATAGCGTATTGCTCACTCTCATCTTGCATATATGAGGTCAAACCAACCCTCTCAATCAGTAGAAAGAAATCATCAAGAATCCCTGCAGCTTGTAAGAAAGTAAAACAAGGAAAAGTAGATGGGTCAGCATCCCCATCATCCCTTTCATTACCAATACGAGTTGCAATGAGATCTTCGTTGTATGATGGCCTAAACTGAGAGGCTGATCTTGAGGGCCTCGTCCTCGTAGGTGCATCACTCTCAAATATCTCTCCAAAGGTATGGTTGTTCATGCTTGGTATTCTGAAATTTAAACACCTATTAACAAGTGATTGCAATGTAAATATAATGAAGGATTCTACTCATAGGTACTTGTAAGAGGCCTAAATATGCATCAAAACTATATCTCCAAGAATCAAACAAGCTTACTATCCCTCATAACCTGTCACCTACAGCGGCAAAATACTCAAGATATAATCCACTAAACACAAATCTACTTGGACAAGGGGAGGAGTCACATACCAGGGAACAAATGCTCCAAATTTCAGCAAGAAAGATGTGCTGAGCAAGGAGATCGAAAAAATCGAGAGCAAGCATAGCAAGAACGCGATTTTGAGCAATGAACTGGAGCTTACTCGGGAGAGAGAAGAAAGTGGCAGGTGAGAGAGTTAGTGGAGGGCCAGGGTGGCCCACACCAGGGCATGGCGCCACCCAGGGCAGGCCGCGCCACCAGGTGGTGTGCCTGCCTAGTGGGTCCCCCTGGTACCTCCCAGGTACTCCTCTGCCCCTTTTTTCACGTAAAAATTTAATATAAATTTTCTGGAATTTTTCGAGACACTTTATTTTTGGGCATTTTTCAGGTATGTAGAAGAATGATTTTCTGACAGACAGATTTTTTTGGAAAATGATGCAATGACATAACAAGGCTAGAACTACAGAAGTTCTAAGACACTCTAACATGCAAGAAACTAACAACAAAGAAAATTAAACAAAAACAAAAACTAAAATGGATGGCAATAGAAGTAAACGGAGATAATCATAGTGAAAACATTGTTTTGTTCAATGAAATCCTTTTGTTAACAAGGTTGATCAGATCTTGTTAACAAAACAATTCCATATGAGACAAAACTTTGTATTCCACTAATGATTATGTTACCTCAACCTTGATAGCAATGGTCCCAATCATAATAGTTTCAAAATTTTCTCTTGGTATGGGACAATATATTTCTCCAACTTGAATGGTGATGACCCACAAGTATAGGGGGTGTATCGCAGTATTTTTGAGGGAAGTGAAACCCAATTTATTGATTCGACACAAGGGGAGCCAAAGAATATTTATAAGCCTTAACAACTGAGTTGTCAATTCAGCTGCACCTGGAAACAATCTTGCTCACAATAGTTTATCAGTAGCAACAGTTTTATAGTAGGAATATCAAAGTAGCAACAGTAGTAAAGTAAAGACAACAGTAACAATAGCAGTAAACAGTAAGATTCGAGTGTGGTAGGCATAGGGATGGATGGAAGGGCATTGCATGGACAAGATAATTCACATAGCAATCAGAACATAGGGCAATTGCAGATAAATAAGATAAAGCATCCAAGTACTAGATAATCCTAGGCATGTGTTCCATATATAGTCATACGTGCTCGCAATGAGAACTTGCACAACATCTTTTGTCCTGCCAACCTGTTTGCAGCGGGGCCTCAAGGGAACTACTAGCAATTAAGGTGCTCCTTTTAGTAGAGCACTAGAGCAAAGCATTAACACTCTGTGAACATATGTGATCCTCACATCAAAGCCATTCCCTCCGGTTACCCCGATTTCTGTCACTTTGGGGCCATTGGTTTCGGACAACAACGTGTGTATACTACTTGCAGATAAGACCATAAAAAATACTATCATAATGAATCAATAACATGTTCAAATCTGAAATCATGGCACTCGGGCCCTAGTGACAAGCATTACGCATAACAAGTCGCAACAAAGTCATAAAGCACTAATAAAAGATACTAGGCACCATGCCCTAACAATCTTATGCCATTACATGAACGATCTCATCCAATCCCTACCATCCCCATAGCCTACATCGGGGGATTACTCAATCATAGATGGGGGGAAACATGGATGGTCGATGGAGAAGCGATGGTGATGATAATGGCGATGATCTCCTCCAATTCCCTGTCCCGGCAGGGTGCCAGAACGGAGTTTCTGGTGCTGTTTCGTGGAATCTGGTGGTGGTGGCAGAGCGGAACTCCTTTTGGAAAAACGTCGAACCCCCTGGAGTTTTTAGGTCAGAAGGCTTCTTATAGGCGAAGAGGGAGACCGAGGGGATGCCTGGGGCGGCCAGACCATGCCCTGGTGCGGCCAGGCCCAGCCCGCGCCTAGGGGGTGTGTGGCCATCCCCTGGCCCTCCTCCGTCTCGTATTCTGGCTCCGTGAGTCTTCCGGAAAAATAGGCACTTTGGCTTTTGTCCCGTCCAATTCCGAGAATATTCATTTTCTGACTTTCCTGGAACCAAAAACAGCAGAAAACAGGCAGCTGGCACTTTGGCTCTTGTTAATAGGTTAGTCCAAGAAATCATATGAAAAGTACTCCAAAGTGTGGACAAAACACAAGAAAGTGGATAAAACCAAGCATGGAACATCAAAAATTATGGATACATTTGGAATGTATCAACATCCCCAAGCTTAACTCATGCTCGTCCTCGAGTAGGTAAGTGATAAAAAGAAAGAATAATTTTTGAGGTGACATGCACCATCATAAACTTGACCAAAGTATTTGTAAAACATTCAAAGCTGGGATCATAGTACTTCAATCATAACATGAAATACAAAGTTCTAGTAATAAGACAAATAAACTATGATGCAACATGAAAAGGCACAAACAAAAGATTCATGGATAACAATGCTTTGCAAGATGTTTTTTTGTTTCACATAAAGGAAACATAGCATAATGGCATTTAGCTTGTCCCTCATAGAGTAGCAAACATAAATGCATAGGACACCTTCAAAGTTTACAAGAGTGACTAGATACAAATAGTTTAAAACAAGCAATATCAAGTTATGCATCAATCAACTAGTCTTGGCACAATGCACATAGAACTAAGAATGGCCACTATGCTCTCAAAATAGGTGCATAAAGGTAGAAGGTGGAGACTCAATATAATGGTGGAAGAAGGACCTTCATAGAAGGAAGTAGGGATTCAAGTCTCATAAAGAGCTTCCAAAAATTATGGTACTTATAGCTTTTAGCTCTCATTGCCCCTATCATAAGCATCTTGAAGTGATTAAGGCTAAAGTGAACAAACTACGGTGTACATGCTTGACGAAGTATAAGTTAGAAATCTCATGTCCCTTGTATACGAGGGCCGTTCCTCATCCTACTCAAGTTTAGTCACCGGTAAGTTCTTGTCATCGTAAGTACATGTGTATCATAGAGAACCGCCAACGGGGTACCCCTTGCCCGATGATACGGAAGATCCCCATATCAAAATGACAAGGCAATCAGACAACGAGCATCTCAGCAATCTTCTTATTTACCATGGGAATATGGTGCTTTTTTCTCTCTTTCCTCTTTTCATAATCTCTTTTTTTCTCTTTCTTTTTCTCAATATAGGACTCTTTTTTTATAAGAAGAATGCTTCATAGACAGCTCATTATGGTTACGCTGCAGGTTTCCACCATGTCAGCATGGATTAGACCAGCGGCCCAAGCGTTTCTCTAACACATATACATAACTCCATGGACTTACAAGCTCCCCTTTCATTTCACACCGACGACATCCATATACAAAAGAGCATGATATCAACTAGGTACAAGTACCAAGTGCAATGTTGAAAGAGTTCCCCATGAAAGCATGGTTCTGCTAATCCCCAACAATTAAGTGCAAGCATATACAACATAGACGACACAATGGTTCAAGTTTATTAAGGGCAATAAAAGTAAAGTGTGCCATCAAGTTCGCGAGAGCTTTAATCACTAGTTTTCTCATAACAAGTTTAATTTGGAAGGTAAACAAAAGCATGAATATACTTGGAATAGCGTAAGCTAGTAGGTAGGTATGGTGGACTCTTTGGAATAACTTGGTTTAGGGAGTTGGATGCATGAGTGGAACTCATACTTGGTTGTGGAGGCTAGCAAAAGACTGGGAGTGACAAACTAAGAGAGCAATAATGGCCATAATCATGAAGAGCGACAAAACATCATTGATCAAAGCATAAAGTGATACTACAAGTTGAAAACTAAAGGATCATAAAGGCTATGGTGACTTGAGATAGTCATAACATGGTGTGAGCATGTGCCAAGTCAATCCAAATAAAGCATCAAAGGAGAATACCACAATACTATGCTTTAATATGCTAAAACAACGCATGGTTCTTCCAAGTCACATTAAGAAATCTCAATTGTTTATAACAAGTCATGCTACAGCAAAGAATACTAAGCATAAAGCCAATATCAAGCATGGCATGACAAAGCATAGGCCATAGTCAAAAACAAGGTCTCTTTACCACTTAAGCATGAGCTTTCCTACTCTTTTCCAATCCAAACTAGACTATTTGAACACCAATGTATGAAAGAGGGGGTCCAACCAATTTATTCAGCAAACTAAGAAAACAAAGCAAATGAAAAACCAAAACGAAAACGAAAAAGAAGACGCTCCAAGAACAACACAATTGTGCATGAAACAATAAAAATGAAGTGTTTGGAAGAAACGTGGGATTTTTATTGATGAAGAAGGGGATGCCTTGGGCATCCCCAAGATTTGACGCTTTTACTTCTTGGATATTTCTTGGGGTGACACGCGTGGCATCCCCAAGCTTGAGCTTTAGTCCATCCTTCATCTCATTACTCATTCCTTCCATACACCTGAAATTTTTCTTTCATATGAAACTTCACATAATCTTTATTAGCAACATTAGTGCAATCAAGATAATAAGTCTTAAGGTTCAGTTCTAACACCAAATAAACTTCTATTAAAACACAAGCTACTGTAGCACTTCCCTCAAAAATCTCAATTCCCCAAAAGAACTCAAAAAGAAACCAACAAGAAGCAAATGCAGAAAATGGCAGAATCTGTCAAAATAGAACAGCAGGTAAAGACGAATTTTTTCGAAGACCTTCTGTTGCTCAAATGAACAAGTGTTGAACTAACAAAAGTTAGATAACAACCTGGGGCAGAAGCACAAACATTCACACCTCAAAAGGACGTACGCAGATTTTACACGAATTTTTACGGTGAAGCACATAAATTCACACCTCAAAAGCACATAAATCTGTTTCGGGACAGCAACTTTCCCAATCATTACTTCTCTCTCATTAGAGGTTACTTTTGGCACAAAAATAAAATAAAAAGGATAAGTAGCGGTTATTACTGAAGTAATAACTTCCAAGACTCATCTAAAACTTTTGGGTTATCTCCCAATAAGTACTTTTCTTTAACGCCTTTAAGTTAGGCATAAGAACTAAATGGGAAGAATAGAAGTAAGCGGAGATAATCATGGTGAAAACATTGTTTTGTTCAATGAAATCCTTTTTTAACAAGGTTGATTAGGTCTTGTTACCAAAACAATTTCATATGAGACAAAACTTTGTATTCCACTAATGATTATGTTACCTCAACCTTGATAGCAATGGTCCCAATCATAATAGTTTCAAATTTTTCTCTTGGTATGGGACAATATATTTCTCCAACTTGAATGCCCTCAACATGTTCAATTGAATTCAAACCATAAGTCCTTTCAA
The DNA here is from genome assembly GCA_910589775.1 of Avena eriantha. Lineage (NCBI taxonomy): Eukaryota > Viridiplantae > Streptophyta > Magnoliopsida > Poales > Poaceae > Avena > Avena eriantha. The sequence continues at coordinate 281,140,986 of OU342746.1, read as the reverse complement.
TCTTGTTGGGGAAATAGACAGTATGTTTCTTGCATTCACATTGAAAGTCACCTTCCCTTGATTACAATTAATAACAGCTCCTGCAGTATTAAGAAAAGGTCTCCCAAGAATAATAGACATATTATCATTTTCAGGCATTTCAAGCACAACAAAATCAGTTAATATCAAGCAATTATGAGCCACTTGAACAGGTACATTCTCACATATACCAACAGGAATAGTGGTAGATTCATCAGCCATTTGCAAAGATATATCAGTTGGTATTAATTTTTCTAGTTGAAGCCTCTTATAGAGAGAGAAAGGCATAACACTAACTCCAGCTCCCAAATCACACAAAGCAGTTCTAACATAACTGTTCTTAATAGAGAAAGGGATAGTTGGAATCCCTGGGTCTCCAAGTTTCTTTGGAACCTTACCATTAAAGGAATAATTAGCAAGCAAAGTAGAAATTTCTTCATTAGGGATCTTCCTTTTATTCGAGACAATATCCTTCATATACTTTGAGTAAGGAGGCAATTTAATAGCATCAGTCAAAGGAATTTGCAAGAATAAAGGTTTCATCCACTCACAAAACTTATTATAGTGTTCATCTTCCTTTGACTTGTGTTTCTTATCAGGGAAAGGCATAGGTTTTTGGACCCAAGGTTCTCTTTCACTACCATGTTTCTTAGCAATAAAATCCTCTTTAGTGTATTTAGCATTCTTAGTGTGGTTTTCAGGTTCTTCTTCAACTTTTTCTTCATTAGGAACTTCATTTTCTTCATTACCACTTTCAGTTTCAGCATCAGAGATAGATATACTATTAGGATCTATAGCAGGTTCAGAGGGTTCTACAATAGTTTTATGTATCTTTTTCCTTTTCTTATGAGTAGAGCCACTATTTTTAGCTTGTTGAGAATCCTGCTCAATTCTTTTGGGATGCCCCTCAGGATAAAGAGGATCCTAGGTAGCAGCACCACTTCTAGTTCTAATTTCATAAGCATGTTTTTCTTTAGCAGCATTAACTAGCAAGACTTTTTGCACTTTAACGAGTTGATCTATTTGAGTTTGAACCATTTGAATGTGTTTAACAATCATTTTAACATCATTAGAGGTTCTTTCCACAATATCTTTCAACTCAACAATAGCTCTAGTGTTCTCCATTAGATGATTTTGCACCCTTTTATTAAAATTATCTTGCTTAACAATAAAGATATCGAATTCTTCTAAGCATTGATCAGGAGGTTTAGAGTAAGGGATATCACCTTCATCAAAGTGTTGGAGAGAGTATACCTCGATAGTGGATGAATAGGGAATAGGCTTACATAATTCTTCTATAGGAGGTAAATTCTTGACATCTGCAGCTTTAATTCCCTTCTCCTTAAGACATTTCTTAGCTTCCTTCATCACTTCATCATTTAATTCAATAACTCCCCTCTTATTTGATGTTGGAATAGGCACCGGAATAGTAGGTTCAAGTACAATTTCTTCAGGTATAGCTTGTTTAGGAGGAGTCCAATCTTCATAATTCTTACTTATTTTAGCCATTAATTCCTCAGCTTCCTTAGGAGTCCTATTCCTGAAAACACAATCAGCACAACTATCTAGGTATGTCCTAGATTCCTCGGTTAGTCCATTATAAAATATATCAAGAAGCTCATTCTTATTTAATGGACTTCCAGCCTGTGCATGAATCAAAGCACAAAACCTTGCCCAAGATTCAGGCAATACCTCTTTTTCTCCATGTTTAAAGTCAAAAAGTTCCTGCAAAATAGCATGTCTAGCACTAGGAGGAAACTATTTCTGCAGGAAAGTACTAATCAAGCACTCAGGGCTATCAATAGACCCAAGAGGTAAATTACTAAACCAAGTTTTAGCTTCTCCTTTCAGTGAAAAGGGGAACTCTTAGCAACAAAGTAAGTACGCATCTTAATATCATCAGAAAACAAGCCACTCATGGTAGAAAGTTCGTTCATATGGGCTACCGCACTTTCATTCTTAGTCCCACAAAAAGGTTCTTTCTCGACAATAGCTATGTAAGATAGATCGAGAGAGAAATCATAATCTTCATCTATAATGTTTATGGGAGAAGCAGCAAACTTAGCAATAGGAGACAATTTGGGTCTAATAGTACGCCTCTCAAGGAGACTTTTAGCAGTGCTCCTATCATGGGTGTTTTTGCATTCTTTAATAAATTCATCGGTCATCTCACATAACCATCTTCAATATCATAACTTTCACTAGACTCAGGTGTACTAACAGGTGTGGTAGTGTCTTCATTAGGAGTTTCGATATTTCCAGCTATAGTTCTAGCAATCGTAGCATCTAGGAAAGGACAATGAACCACTCTTATCAAGCACAGTAGAAGCAGCATCATAAGCATCAGAAGTTTTAGATTCAGCAGTAGTAGTAGTGTATGTAGCATGTGTATGTGGTGGTGTAACGAGCTTACTTATAACAGATGGTGAATCAAGAGTAGCAGAGGTGTTCAGAACCGTACCTCTTCCTGTAGTGGATGGTAAAATAGGAAACTTGCCATCACGAGACTTACCCATGATGGATGGATAGCAGCGAACAATAGAGAATCCAAGTGAACTTGATAAATAAAGCTATGCTCCCCGGCAACAGCGCCAGAAAATAGTCTTGATGACCCACAAGTATAGGGGGTGTATCGCAGTATTTTCGAGGGAAGTGAAACCCAATTTATTGATTCGACACAAGGGGGGCCAAAGAATATTTATAAGCCTTAACAACTGAGTTGTCAATTCAGCTACACCTGGAAACAATCTTGCTCACAGCAGTTTATCAGTAGCAACAGTTTTATAGTAGGAATAGCAAAGTAGCAGCAGTACTAAAGTAAAGACAGCAGTAACAATAGCAGTAAACAGTAGGATTCGAGTACGGTAGGCATAGGGATGGATGGACGAGCGTTGCACGGACAAGACAATTCACATAGCAATCAGAACATAGGGCAATTGCAGATAAATAAGATAAAGCATCCAAGTACTAGATAATCCTAGGCATGTGTTCCATATATAGTCATACGTGCTTGCAATGAGAACTTGCACAACATCTTTTGTCCTGCCAGCCCGTTTGCAGCGGGGCCTCAAGGGAACTACTGGCAATTAAGGTGCTCCTTTTAATAGAGCACCGGAGCAAAGCATTAACACTCCGTGAACACATGTGATCCTCACATCAAAGCCATTCCCTCCGGTTATCCCGATTTCTGTCACTTCGGGGCCATTGATTCTGGACAACAACGTGTGTATACAACTTGTAGATAAGACCATAAAAAATACTATCATAATGAATCCATAACATGTTCAGATCTGAAATCATGGCACTCGGGCCCTAGTGACAAGCATTAAGCATAACAAGTCGCAACAAAGTCATAAAGCACTAATAAAAGATATTAGGCACCATGCCCTAACAATCTGATGCCATTACATGAACGATCTCATCCAATCCCTACCATCCCCATAGCCTACAGCGGGGGATTACTCACTCATAGATGGGGGAAACATGGATGGTCGATGGAGAAGCGATGGTGATGATGATGGCGATGATCTCCTCCAATTCCCCGTCTTGGCAGGGTGCCAGAATGGAGTTTCTAGTGTTGTTTCGTTGAATCTGGTGGTGGCGGCAGAGCGGAACTCCTTCTGGAAAAACGTCGAACCCCCCGGAGTTTTTAGGTCAGAAGGCTTCTTATAGGCGAAGAGGGAGACCGAGGGGATGCCTGGGGCGGCCAGACCATGCCCTGGCGCGGCCAGGCCCAGCCCGCGCCTGGGGGTGTGGCCAGCCCCTGGCCCTCCACCGTCTCGTATTCTGGCTCCGTGAGTCTTCCGGAAAAATAGGCACTTTGGCTTTTGTCCCGTCCAATTCCGAGAATATTCATTTTCTGACTTTCCTGGAACCAAAAACATCAGAAAATAGGCAGCTGGCACTGTGGCTCTTGTTAATAGGTTAGTCCAAGAAATCATATGAAAAGTACTCCAAAGTGTGGACAAAACACAAGAAAGTGGATAAAACCAAGCATGGAACATCAAAAATTATGGATACATTTGCAATGTATCAAATGCCCTCCACATGTTCAATTGAATTCAAACCATAAGTCCTTTCAATCTTCTTGGGGAAATAGACAGTATGTTCCTTGTCATTAACATTGAAAGTCACCTTTCCTTGATTACAATTAATAACAGCTCCTGCAGTATTAAGAAAAGGTCTCCCAAGAATAATGGACTTATTATCATCTTCATGCATTTCAAGCACAACAAAATCAGTTAATATCAAGCAATTATGAGCCACTTGAACAGGTACATTCTCACATATACCAACAGGAATAGTGGTAGATTTATCAGCCATTTGCAAAGATATATCAGTTGGTATCAGTTTTTCTAGTTGAAGCCTCTTATAGAGAGAGAAAGGCATAACATTAACTCCAGCTCCCAAATCACACAAAACAGTTCTAACATAATTGTTTTTAATAGAGCAAGGGACAGTTGGAATCCCTGGGTCTCCAAGTTTCTTTGGAACCTTACAATTGAAGGAATAATTAGCAAGCAAAGTAGAAATTTCTTCATTAGGGATCTTCCTTTTATTCGAGACAATATCCTTCATATACTTTGAGTAAGGAGGCAATTTAATAGTATCAGTCAAAGGAATTTGCAGGAATAAAGGTTTCATCCACTCACAAAACTTATTATAGTGTTCATCTTCCTAGACTTGTGTTTCTTATCAGGGAAAGGCATAGGTTTTTGGACCCAAGGTTCTCTTTCATAACCATGTTTCTTAGCAATAAAATATTCTTTAGTGTATTTAGTATTCTTTGTGTGCTTTTCAGGTTCTTCTTCAACTTTTTCTTCATTAGGAGCTTCATTTTCTTCATTACCACTTTGTTTCAACATCAGAAATAGATATACTATTAGGATATATAGTAGGTTCAGAGGGTTCTACAACAGTTTTATGTTTCTTTTTCTTTTTCTTACGAGTAGAGCCACTATTTTTAGCTTGTTGAGAATCCTGCTCAATTCTTTTGGGATGCCCCTTAGGATAAAGAGGATCCTGGGTAGCAGCACCACTTCTAGTTCTAATTTCATAAGCATGTTTTTCTTTAGCAGCATTAACTAGCAAGTCTTTTTGCACTTTAACGAGTTGATCTATTTGAGTTTGAACCATTTGAAAGTGTTTAACAATCATTTTAACATCATTAGAGGTTCTTTCCACAATATCTTTCAACTCAATAATAGCTCTAGTGTTTTCCATTAGATGATTTTGCACCCTTTTATTAAAATTATCTTGCTTATTCTCCTAAGCATTGATCAGGAGGTTTAGAGTAAGGGATATCACCTTCATCAAAGTGTTGGAGAGAGTGTACCTCGATAGTGGATGAGTAGGGAATAGGCTTACATAATTCTTCTATAGGAGGTAAATTCTTGACATCTGCAGCTTTAATTCCCTTCTCCTTAAGACATTTCTTAGCTTCCTTCATCACTTCATCATTTAATTCAATAACTCCCCTCTTATTTGATGTTGGAATAGGCACCGGAATAGTAGGTTCAAGTACAATTTCTTCAGGTATAGCTTGTTTAGGAGGAGTCCAATCTTCATAATTCTTACTTATTTTAGCCATTAATTCCTCAGCTTCCTTAGGAGTCCTATTCCTGAAAACACAATCAGCACAACTATCTAGGTATGTCCTAGATTCCTCGGTTAGTCCATTATAAAATATATCAAGAAGCTCATTCTTATTTAATGGACTTCCAGCCTGTGCATGAATCAAAGCACAAAACCTTGCCCAAGATTCAGGCAATACCTCTTTTTCTCCATGTTTAAAGTCAAAAAGTTCCTGCAAAATAGCATGTCTAGCACTAGGAGGAAACTATTTCTGCAGGAAAGTACTAATCAAGCACTCAGGGCTATCAATAGACCCAAGAGGTAAATTACTAAACCAAGTTTTAGCTTCTCCTTTCAGTGAAAAGGGGAAAATCTTAGCAACAAAGTAAGTACGCATCTTAATATCATCAGAAAACAAGCCACTCATGGTAGAAAGTTCGTTCATATGGGCTACCGCACTTTCATTCTTAGTCCCACAAAAAGGTTCTTTCTCGACAATAGCTATGTAAGATAGATCGAGAGAGAAATCATAATCTTCATCTATAATGTTTATGGGAGAAGCAGCAAACTTAGCAATAGGAGACAATTTGGGTCTAATAGTACGCCTCTCAAGGAGACTTTTAGCAGTGCTCCTATCATGGGTGTTTTTACATTCTTTAATAAATTCATCGGTCATCTCAACATAACCATCTTCAATATCATAACTCTCACTAGACTCAGGTGAACTAACAGGTGTGGTAGTGTCTTCATTTGGAGTTTCGATATTTCCAGCTATAGTTCTAGCAATCGTAGCATCTAGGAAAGGACCTAATGAACCACTCTTATCAAGCACAGTAGAAGCAGCATCATAAGCATCAGAAGTTTTAGATTCAGCAGTAGTAGTAGTGTATGTAGCATGTGTATGTGGTGGTGTAACGAGCTTACTTATAACAGATGGTGAATCAAGAGTAGCAGAGGTGTTCAGAACCGTACCTCTTCTTGTAGTGGATGGTAAAATAGGAAACTTGCCATCACGAGACTTACCCATGATGGATGGATAGCAGCGAACAATAGAGAATCCAAGTGAACTTGATAAATAAAGCTATGCTCCCCGGCAACAGCGCCAGAAAATAGTCTTGATGACCCACAAGTATAGGGGGTGTATCGCAGTATTTTCGAGGGAAGTGAAACCCAATTTATTGATTCGACACAAGGGGGGCCAAAGAATATTTATAAGCCTTAACAACTGAGTTGTCAATTCAGCTACACCTGGAAACAATCTTGCTCACAGCAGTTTATCAGTAGCAATAGTTTTATAGTAGGAATAGCAAAGTAGCAGCAGTACTAAAGTAAAGACAGCAGTAACAATAGCAGTAAACAGTAGGATTCGAGTACGGTAGGCATAGGGATGGATGGACGAGCGTTGCACGGACAAGACAATTCACATAGCAATCAGAACATAGGGCAATTGCAGATAAATAAGATAAAGCATCCAAGTACTAGATAATCCTAGGCATGTGTTCCATATATAGTCATACGTGCTTGCAATGAGAACTTGCACAACATCTTTTGTCCTGCCAGCCCGTTTGCAGCGGGGCCTCAAGGGAACTACTGGCAATTAAGGTGCTCCTTTTAATAGAGCACCGGAGCAAAGCATTAACACTCCGTGAACACATGTGATCCTCACATCAAAGCCATTCCCTCCGGTTATCCCGATTTCTGTCACTTCGGGGCCATTGATTCTGGACAACAACGTGTGTATACAACTTGTAGATAAGACCATAAAAAATACTATCATAATGAATCCATAACATGTTCAGATCTGAAATCATGGCACTCGGGCCCTAGTGACAAGCATTAAGCATAACAAGTCGCAACAAAGTCATAAAGCACTAATAAAAGATATTAGGCACCATGCCCTAACAATCTGATGCCATTACATGAACGATCTCATCCAATCCCTACCATCCCCATAGCCTACAGCGGGGGATTACTCACTCATAGATGGGGGAAACATGGATGGTCGATGGAGAAGCGATGGTGATGATGATGGCGATGATCTCCTCCAATTCCCCGTCTTGGCAGGGTGCCAGAATGGAGTTTCTAGTGTTGTTTCGTTGAATCTGGTGGTGGCGGCAGAGCGGAACTCCTTCTGGAAAAACGTCGAACCCCCCGGAGTTTTTAGGTCAGAAGGCTTCTTATAGGCGAAGAGGGAGACCGAGGGGATGCCTGGGGCGGCCAGACCATGCCCTGGCGCGGCCAGGCCCAGCCCGCGCCTGGGGGTGTGGCCAGCCCCTGGCCCTCCACCGTCTCGTATTCTGGCTCCGTGAGTCTTCCGGAAAAATAGGCACTTTGGCTTTTGTCCCGTCCAATTCCGAGAATATTCATTTTCTGACTTTCCTGGAACCAAAAACATCAGAAAATAGGCAGCTGGCACTGTGGCTCTTGTTAATAGGTTAGTCCAAGAAATCATATGAAAAGTACTCCAAAGTGTGGACAAAACACAAGAAAGTGGATAAAACCAAGCATGGAACATCAAAAATTATGGATACATTTGCAATGTATCAAATGCCCTCCACATGTTCAATTGAATTCAAACCATAAGTCCTTTCAATCTTCTTGGGGAAATAGACAGTATGTTCCTTGTCATTAACATTGAAAGTCACCTTTCCTTGATTACAATTAATAACAGCTCCTGCAGTATTAAGAAAAGGTCTCCCAAGAATAATGGACTTATTATCATCTTCATGCATTTCAAGCACAACAAAATCAGTTAATATCAAGCAATTATGAGCCACTTGAACAGGTACATTCTCACATATACCAACAGGAATAGTGGTAGATTTATCAGCCATTTGCAAAGATATATCAGTTGGTATCAGTTTTTCTAGTTGAAGCCTCTTATAGAGAGAGAAAGGCATAACATTAACTCCAGCTCCCAAATCACACAAAACAGTTCTAACATAATTGTTTTTAATAGAGCAAGGGACAGTTGGAATCCCTGGGTCTCCAAGTTTCTTTGGAACCTTACAATTGAAGGAATAATTAGCAAGCAAAGTAGAAATTTCTTCATTAGGGATCTTCCTTTTATTCGAGACAATATCCTTCATATACTTTGAGTAAGGAGGCAATTTAATAGTATCAGTCAAAGGAATTTGCAGGAATAAAGGTTTCATCCACTCACAAAACTTATTATAGTGTTCATCTTCCTAGACTTGTGTTTCTTATCAGGGAAAGGCATAGGTTTTTGGACCCAAGGTTCTCTTTCATAACCATGTTTCTTAGCAATAAAATATTCTTTAGTGTATTTAGTATTCTTTGTGTGCTTTTCAGGTTCTTCTTCAACTTTTTCTTCATTAGGAGCTTCATTTTCTTCATTACCACTTTGTTTCAACATCAGAAATAGATATACTATTAGGATATATAGTAGGTTCAGAGGGTTCTACAACAGTTTTATGTTTCTTTTTCCTTTTCTTACGAGTAGAGCCACTATTTTTAGCTTGTTGAGAATCCTGCTCAATTCTTTTGGGATGCCCCTTAGGATAAAGAGGATCCTGGGTAGCAGCACCACTTCTAGTTCTAATTTCATAAGCATGTTTTTCTTTAGCAGCATTAACTAGCAAGTCTTTTTGCACTTTAACGAGTTGATCTATTTGAGTTTGAACCATTTGAAAGTGTTTAACAATCATTTTAACATCATTAGAGGTTCTTTCCACAATATCTTTCAACTCAATAATAGCTCTAGTGTTTTCCATTAGATGATTTTGCACCCTTTTATTAAAATTATCTTGCTTATTCTCCTAAGCATTGATCAGGAGGTTTAGAGTAAGGGATATCACCTTCATCAAAGTGTTGGAGAGAGTGTACCTCGATAGTGGATGAGTAGGGAATAGGCTTACATAATTCTTCTATAGGAGGTAAATTCTTGACATCTGCAGCTTTAATTCCCTTCTCCTTAAGACATTTCTTAGCTTCCTTCATCACTTCATCATTTAATTCAATAACTCCCCTCTTATTTGATGTTGGAATAGGCACCGGAATAGTAGGTTCAAGTACAATTTCTTCAGGTATAGCTTGTTTAGGAGGAGTCCAATCTTCATAATTCTTACTTATTTTAGCCATTAATTCCTCAGCTTCCTTAGGAGTCCTATTCCTGAAAACACAATCAGCACAACTATCTAGGTATGTCCTAGATTCCTCGGTTAGTCCATTATAAAATATATCAAGAAGCTCATTCTTATTTAATGGACTTCCAGCCTGTGCATGAATCAAAGCACAAAACCTTGCCCAAGATTCAGGCAATACCTCTTTTTCTCCATGTTTAAAGTCAAAAAGTTCCTGCAAAATAGCATGTCTAGCACTAGGAGGAAACTATTTCTGCAGGAAAGTACTAATCAAGCACTCAGGGCTATCAATAGACCCAAGAGGTAAATTACTAAACCAAGTTTTAGCTTCTCCTTTCAGTGAAAAGGGGAAAATCTTAGCAACAAAGTAAGTACGCATCTTAATATCATCAGAAAACAAGCCACTCATGGTAGAAAGTTCGTTCATATGGGCTACCGCACTTTCATTCTTAGTCCCACAAAAAGGTTCTTTCTCGACAATAGCTATGTAAGATAGATCGAGAGAGAAATCATAATCTTCATCTATAATGTTTATGGGAGAAGCAGCAAACTTAGCAATAGGAGACAATTTGGGTCTAATAGTACGCCTCTCAAGGAGACTTTTAGCAGTGCTCCTATCATGGGTGTTTTTACATTCTTTAATAAATTCATCGGTCATCTCAACATAACCATCTTCAATATCATAACTCTCACTAGACTCAGGTGAACTAACAGGTGTGGTAGTGTCTTCATTTGGAGTTTCGATATTTCCAGCTATAGTTCTAGCAATCGTAGCATCTAGGAAAGGACCTAATGAACCACTCTTATCAAGCACAGTAGAAGCAGCATCATAAGCATCAGAAGTTTTAGATTCAGCAGTAGTAGTAGTGTATGTAGCATGTGTATGTGGTGGTGTAACGAGCTTACTTATAACAGATGGTGAATCAAGAGTAGCAGAGGTGTTCAGAACCGTACCTCTTCTTGTAGTGGATGGTAAAATAGGAAACTTGCCATCACGAGACTTACCCATGATGGATGGATAGCAGCGAACAATAGAGAATCCAAGTGAACTTGATAAATAAAGCTATGCTCCCCGGCAACAGCGCCAGAAAATAGTCTTGATGACCCACAAGTATAGGGGGTGTATCGCAGTATTTTCGAGGGAAGTGAAACCCAATTTATTGATTCGACACAAGGGGGGCCAAAGAATATTTATAAGCCTTAACAACTGAGTTGTCAATTCAGCTACACCTGGAAACAATCTTGCTCACAGCAGTTTATCAGTAGCAACAGTTTTATAGTAGGAATAGCAAAGTAGCAGCAGTACTAAAGTAAAGACAGCAGTAACAATAGCAGTAAACAGTAGGATTCGAGTGCGGTAGGCATAGGGATGGATGGACGGGCGTTGCATGGGGAAGACAATTCACATAGAAATCAGAACATAGGGCAACTGTAGATAAATAAGATAAAGCATCCCAGTACAAGATAATCCTAGGCATGTATTCCATATATATTCATACGTGTTCGCAATGAGAACTTGCACAACATCTTTTGTCCTGCCAGCCCGTTTGTAGCGGGGCCTCAAGGGAACTACTGGCAATGAAGGTGCTCCTTTTAATAGAGCACCGGAGCAAAGCATTAACACTCCGTGAACACATGTGATCCTCACATCAAAGCCATTCCCTCTGGTTATCCTGATTTCTGTCACTTCGGGGCCATTGGTTCCGGACAACAACGTGTGTATACAACCTGTAGATAAGACCAAAAACAATACTATCATAATGAATCAATAATATGTTCATATCTGAAATCATGGCACTCGGGCCCTAGTGACAAGCATTAAGCACAACAAGTCGCAACAAAGTCATAAAACACTAATAAAAGATACTAGGCACCATGCCCTAACAATCTGATGCCATTACATGAACAATCTCATCCAATCCCTACCATCCCCCTAGCCTACAACGAGGGATTACTCACTCATGGATGGGGGAAACATGGATGGTTGATGGCGAAGCGATGGTGATGATGATGGCGATGATCTCCTCCAATTTCCCGTCCCGGCAGGGTGCCAGAACGGATTTCTGGTGCTGTTTCATGGAATCTGGTGGTGACGGCGGAGCGGAACTCCTTCTGGAAAAACGTCGACCCTCCTCGAAGTTTTTAGGTCAGAAGGTAACTTATAGGCGAAGAGGGAGACTGAGGGGGAGTCTGGGACGGCCAGACCACCCCCTGGCGTGGCCTGGGCTTGCCCGCGCGGCCAGGTGGTGTGGCCTAGGCCTAGCCCCCCTCCGTCTCGTATTCTGGCTCCGGGAGTCTTTTGGTGAAATAGGATTTTCGGCATATTTTCTGGGATTTTTCCTAATAGTTGATTTTCTGCACAAAAAGTAGACACCAATGCAATTGTGCTGAAAACAGCGTCAGTCCGTGTTAGTTGCATCCAAATCACACAAGTTTAGAGGAGAAACAATAGCAAAAGTGTTCGAGAAAGTAGATATGTTTTGGATGTATCATTGGTGCACTTAGTGAACCTAGTGAATATAGGTTTTGGCTTGATAAATTAAACATTAGTTTTATTCCGCATTTATTAGAGCCTAAACCATAATAATTTTGAAAAAGCATATTCACCTTCCCTCTAAGTGACGTTCATTTCCCTTTCACGGCCGCACCTGGGCGTTCCTCTGCTCTCTGCCTCTCCCGGCTCTAAATCAGGTCCGGACTGGTTGTATCGGCCCAAGCGGTACTACCGCTAGCCAGGTCGGTACTCTCGGGCGGGCCCATCCTGCCTAGCCTGCTCCAGCCGCCACGACTCGCTTGCTCCCGGCATTTCCTCCCGTGTGCGCTCGCCAGCTGCCCGCGTGCCCTTGCCCCAATCCCCTTCGCTCGTTGTTCCCTCACCGCTCACCTGCTCGCCTAGTACCAGCCACCCGCTCCATTCTTGGTGCTGCTTGCTCACGGACCGGTAGTACCGGCCCACTATGGTACTACCAGCCCAGGTTATAAATTGGCCCCAACGCGAAGAAATTCTTGGGGCCCTATTTAAGCTCTCTCTCTCTCCTTTTTAGTGGCTTCTTCTCCCTCTTCCTCTCAAGCTCGCCCATTGTTCTTGACCTCTTTTGAGCTTGATTTGTTTCTCCCCATCCAATGATTCTTGCATCTATTTGAGAGAAAGTTTCAGGAGATCTAGATCTACACTTTGACCAAACCAAATCATCTCTTTGTGAGTGAATCTTTGGGATCTAGATCTTGGAGGATTTGGTGTTCTCCTTTTGTTCTTCCTCTCTTATTCCCCCAATAGCTTTAATATCTTTGTTGGAATTTGAGAGTGAAGTATTGGAGCATCTTTGTGGTGTTCTTGCCATTTGCATTAGGTGCATCGGTTTGAGTTATCCTCGGAGGATTTGGTTGGTGAAATCAAGAAGCTTGTTACTCTTAGGTTCTTGGAACCCTAGACGGTTGTGTGGCCTTTGTGGTGAGTTATTGGGGTCTCCAATTAAGTTTGGAGCTCTCCCCAAGTTTGTGGCCTTGGTGGTGATTATTGGGAGCTTCCAATTAAGTTATGGAGATTTCCCCAATCATGTACGGGTTTTGTGAGTGCCCTCAAGTGTCCCATAGTGGATCGGGTGCTTGCCGTGCGGCGGGTGCTCAGGAGAATAGGGTGAGGCCTCTTGTGGAGTTGGTGGTCTTAGTACCGCCCACCCCTCCAGCGAGACGTACTCCTGATGAGTGCATATTTGCATCATGTTTTATATTATTATTTTGCACTCTAGATGTAGGATCTTGGTATTTTACGGCGTGCCATGTTTTATGTCTATTTTCACTAGGATCAAGATAGATGATGGATACAATGGACACAATTCTTGGAGCAGTTGTATTAGGGAGAAAAGGAGTCAAAAACAACGTAAATCGCTTATTTGGGAAATATCAATAACACCAGAAGAAAACCCAAAGCGATTGAGGCTTACAGACGGTTTAATGACCAACTATACTGCGGGATTAAATTTTCCGACCATATAATTCCTGTTGTATAGTTGGCGCCGCCACCGCCTCCTCAAATAGTTTCACCCCATGCAACTGGATCAAAGGGACGACATACAGAACAAACGGAAATCACCGAAACCTCACCTCCGGAAGGCATCTGGAGGGGGAACTCGTCCACCGGGGATCCATCTTCGCCTTGCATAGATCCGGGAGGCTAAGGCATCGATCTTCATCATCAACTGCTGCATCACCACCATCTTCATCCATCCCATCTACATCTTGTCTAGATCTTGTTGTAATTCCCATACTCGTTGTGGATTTATACAAGTACTATTCATCTATGATAGATTCCATTGTTATTGCCATGATGTTGATTGCCTCTATGTCTGAGTAGATCATTAGTTCTTGGGGAGATGGAGAAACCCTAGTATGAGATTGAAATAAGATAAAGTTTATTATGGGATAAGTCTGAGTAGATCATTAGTTCATCGGTGTGACCATGTGTTAGATTGTCTTCATCTTGATGTTGAGAGAAGTCGACCTCTCAATATTTGCCTCTTATGGGGACTTGATGGGGGAACTACTTGTTGGTAGACGGAGGTGTGTTAGCACTTACAATGACTATAAAGTTGTTGGCACTCCTTACGTATCAACTTGGGAACCGAGGAAACTCATGGAACACTATCCATGCCATGGGATACGTCCTACGGGATTAAGTCCCTTAATAGCGCAGTAATTCGATTGATGTCGATTGCTGACTGCTGTGGTTATGAGGATGATGTGAGAAGTGGTTGCTGCCTATTTGTCCAAATACGGAGTTCCTCCCTGAGAATGCCTTTTCCCTATTGTTGTTCCAAATCTCTTTTACATATGCGATACTTACTTTCTGTGTTTAGTTATTTTACTTTACTTATTGTTCTCTTATACCGAAACCCCAAAACACCTTTTTGCACTATACTCGCATTTTATCTTGTTACTTAGAACTTTATTTAGCATTTCTATTGTAGTATTTAATTCAAGAGTTATTAGACTTCAGACTCCTACTCCCTGTGGGATCGATATCTTTACTTCGAAACTAGCTACAAACGATCTGTGCACTTGTAGTCATCAAGCTATTTTCTAGCGCTATTTCCGGGGAGCTAAGTGTTGTAGGTATTTTAGTTTTTGCTTATTTATTTTTGTCTTGCTAAGTTTTGTTTTGAGTTATAGTGTTTCCACGAACATGATGGAGTTTGAGGATATGGCTAGTACTAATCCACTCAGCCACTTTGGGAAGCCTTATGATATTAATAAAAGAGACAACTCCAACGAGAAGGCAAGGGGGTTTGAAATAAATCCTCTACTACTTGGTATTCTACACAAGAAGCAATTTACTTGAGATGAAGAAGATCCTGATCCATATGAGCATATTGCATGTTTCAAAGATATATGTGGCACTTTCCAATTAACGGGGTATACTGCCAATGAGGTAAGGGTTAAACTTTTTAGTCAGACTTTGACTAGTACAACTCTCTCATGGTATAGATATCTACCCCCAGAAGCCACTACTACTTGGGATAATTTAGCCTGTGAGTTTCTAGCAAAACATTATCCATTATCAAAATCTTTTGAAATTAGGCATCTTATAATGACTTGGAGGAACCACCTGATGGCTCAGTGTTGATGTAGAGCTCGTTGGGAACCCCAAGAGGAAGGTATGATGAGCACAACAACAAGTTTCCCTCAGTTATGAAACCAAGGTTTAATCGAACCAGTAGGAGTAATGAAACACCCCAAAGGTGTTGCTAGCTGAGCCTTGGCAGGGCGCACTACCAGTGCTAGTAGCAACGTGGAGACCTGCACAACACAACCACAGAACTCTGTCCCCAACTTGCGATGAGGTTGTCAATCACACCATGTTTTGCTAAAAACAAAGGATTAAATGTATCGAATGGAAGGGAGTAATAGTTTGTAGAAAGTAAACACAAAGCAGTAAACAGTTTATAGATTGTATGTAAAAGAAAAGGACCGGGATCCATAGTTCACTAGAGGTGGCTCTCCTTAAGATAGATAACATGTTGGGTGAACAAATTACAGCGGGGAAATTGACAAACATCGAGAAAGCATACAAGCATATACTAATCATCTTGACTCCTTTGAAACTTGATTGGGCATTACAACATTATACATAGACCGCCATCCAACTGCATCTATGACTAATAATCCACCTTCAGGTTATCATCCGAACCCCCTCGACTATTAAGTTGCAAGCAACAGATTATTGCTTTACGAATTGCGTGTAATGTAAACAATATGATTGTTCTATGAACAAAGGATTGTTGTTTTCTCCCTAGTAGCAACAACACATCTAGTACCTTAGAGATTTGTGTCACTTCCCCAGATTACCAGAGGCATGAACCCACTATCGAGCATAAATACTAACTCTTGGAGTTGCTAGCATCTACTTGGCCAAGATAGCTACTAACAACGGAAATCATGCAAGATCACAAATAACAAAGACATGATAGAATCAATAATCAATCTGAAATAGCATCTCAATATCCATCGGATCCCTGCAAACACAACATGCAGAATTACAAATAGATGATCTTGATCATGAACGGAGCTCACAAGATCTAGACATGAAAGAAAAAGGAGGAGAACTAGCCATCTAGCTACTACATGGATCCGTAGTCCAAGGATGAACTACTCACGCATCACACCAGAGGCTTGCATGGTGATGAAGAAGGCCTCCAAGGTGAATTCCCCTCTCTGGCAGGGTGCCGGGAAGAGCTTCAGACCCCTCCCGATCTAGGGATGGAGATGACGGCGGCTACAGACTCTTTCATGGATTTTTGATCGGATACCTAGGGTTTTCGTCCCGAGGGCAATATATAGGCGGAAGGAGAGGCCGAGGGGGTGCCGGGAGCCACCACACCACTCTTTCGTGGATTTTTGATCGACCACTTAGGGTTTTCGTCCCGAGGGCATCTTATAGGCGGAAGGAGAGGCCTAGGGGGTGCTGGGGTTAGCCAGACCACCCCCTGGTGTGGGCCAGGCCTAGCCGTGCGGCCAGATGGTGTGGCCGGCCCCCAGCCCTTCTCCGTCTCGTATTCTGGCATCTGATGACTTCCGGAAAAATAGGCACTTTGGATTTTGTCCCGTCCAATTCCAAGAATATTTATTTTCTGACTTTCCTAGAACCAAAAACAGCAGAAAACAGGCAGCTGGCACTGTGGCTCTTGTGAATAGGTTAGTTCAAGAAATCAAATGAAAAGTACTCCAAAGTGTGGACAAAACACAAGAAAGTGGATAAAACTAAGCATGGAACATCAAAAATTATAGGTACATTTGCAATGTATCACCACCCTAATGAAGGACTAGTAAGAGCTTATATTAGATTTAAAGATTTACTTAATTTATGTCCTCATCATGATTTGCCTGAATGGTATTTATTGCATATCTTTTATGGCGGTTTAATTGAACCTAATAAAATTGAACTAGACTCTTTCGTGCAAGAAGCCTTTATGAATCTTCCTATAACTAAAGCTTGGGCTTTACTTAATAGAATTCGTGATCATAGAGTTTGATGGAATTTTGGTTTAGGAAGCGAAGGAGGCGTAGAAATAGATCATGATTGTATTCATGACTATAATAAAAAGGGCCATGTTAAAGAATTATCTAAAAAACTTCATCTGGATTCAGATCTTGTGTTGCAAGTTATTAAAGCTTTTACAGAACACATCAAAGATCCAAAAGAGGGTTTGGTCAAGTATGATCCACCACCCGAACCTGAGAAGAAAAGAGAAGTTAAAGCAACACTGGCCTCCCTAGAACCAACATATGAGATACCTTTCCCTAACACTGCGCAAAAGCATATTTTTGAATATGAACAGGTGATGGCTCTGAAATATAGCCATCTAACGTCCACATTTAAACTGGATATTAATCACATTCTTGATGAAATATCTCTCTAAATCCTGCCACTAATGCTAATATTCATAGGGGTATGCAATCCTTTCTTTTATATTTTTCCTGCGTAGATAACATCATTTAAGGAGGGAATCACTACATTAAAGTCAAAGATACGAGATTTCCAACTACCAGAAGAAACCAGGATCCTTGCAACAGAGGCAAACGCCTTAACGACCAACTATACGGCCAGAGCAAAAATTCCGACCGTATAGCTCCGATCATATAGTTGGCGCCGCCACCGTTAGGTCAAACAGAACAACTTTCGTGAAGGGAC
Source organism: Avena eriantha (assembly GCA_910589775.1). NCBI lineage: Eukaryota > Viridiplantae > Streptophyta > Magnoliopsida > Poales > Poaceae > Avena > Avena eriantha. Next base: position 281,123,103 of record OU342746.1, on the reverse strand, counting down.
CCCTATATAAAGAAGCCTTATGCAAAGAGAAAACGGGAGTTCGCACCACCAAAAGTCTCTCCCACAGATCACCAGCCGCCTCCAGAACTCCAAACCCTTCTCCATCTCCATAGCCATATTTCCACCACTTGTAATAGTAGATCTCTTCTCCAATTGGCGACATTGTAAGACTATTGCTATTAATCTTATGATTTTCATTACAATGTTTATGATTGTTGATCTCATCTCTATGTGTGAGTAATTCTCTTTTGGCTAAGGGCTTCGGCCTAGCCATGTAGCAATTATGCATGTGAATTATCATAGATGGGATCGTGTATTAGTTTGTATGACATGATGATTAGTGTATCCTCTCTTGCCTCAAACCAAGGACTTGTCAAGTACCCAAGACCCCCGAGGTTTGAGCCAGGTATAGGGAGTATGAGTGATGACCGATCTGCAGGTTGGGAACCCCAATGACAGAAGGGGCAGTACGGCTGTATGTGAGGATTTTCTTGGGATTAACGGTGACATCACTATGCATATCATTAGTTCTCTTTCTTGTATGGATGAGGCTAGTAGGTTATTGCTATAAGCCGTGGTGGAGGCAATAGAAATTATGGATGCACTGCCCACATATAATTTATCTTGCTCTAACAAGTACACGCATGCTTTATTTCTATCTTTTATTTCCATCAGATATTTTGCACAGCTACAGGTGAAACCGAACGCCCTAGGCCCTCTCTCTCCATCATCCACAACAACAAAAAGACGCAAGCTATTGGTCCGGTAATAACACAAAAGGAATTCTAAAACTCCCGAAGGTCTGTTAAAGTAACTTCACTACGCATTCGCTTCCCAAGGATTCGATAACCTAGGTCTACTAGGGAAAAAGAAGCTACACTACATCCGTAATCCGGATCGAAGGTATCAACCCTTTTTCTGGCGCTGTTGCCGGGGATGCAATAGCTACCCTGGTGAGGTTATTAGGAACCTTGCTAGTTTAAATTCTTGTTTTTAATTTTGTTAGTTTGCTTTCAGTCTTTATTTTGATAAACCAAAAAAATTAGTTAGCCCTTAAATTCTTGTTTTTACTATTATAATTCTTTGTCTAAGAAAACCCAAAAACATAGGAAGTATGGCTGAAAAGAAGCTTGGGGAGTTTGCTACTCCCAATAATGATTATTTGCATACTCCTATTACTCAGCCAGCAATCGTTGCTGATGACTATGAAATTAAGCCCCATTACTTAAGTTTGGTTCAACATAATCAATTTGGAGGCTCTACTATTGAAGATGCAGGTATCCACTTAAATACTTTCACTGAAATATGTGATATGATGCGTATAAAAGACGATGACCCTGATGCGGTCAAATTGCGTCCATTTCCTTTCTCTCTAAGAGGAAGAGCTAAAGAATGGTTGCTATATTTGCCTAAAAATACTATTACATCATGGGTAGGATGTACTTATTTATTTATGACTAAATTATTCCCACCTAAAAAGACTATGAAACTCCGATCTAATATTACTGGCTTTAGACAGGAAGAGCGTGAACCACTAGCACTTACATGGGAGAGGATGAAAGAATGCCTAAGAAACTGTCCTAGTCATCTGATGGAAGATTGGTTAATCCTCCATTTATTTTACAGTGCTCTTAATCTTGTGTCTAAGTCTATGCTTGATGCTGCAGCTAGAGGAACATTTATGGGTAAACATATTACCAAAGCAAAGTAGCTTCTAGACAATATGCAAGACAACCATGCCCAATGGCCTATGGAAAGATCAAACACAAAGAATGTGAACTCTGTCTCACCACAAGAGAACAAAGATCTCAATGCTAAATTAGATGAGCTAATACTAGCCGTATAAGGTAAGGAAACTTAGGCAAGAGCCACCCCCGAAACAAATATTTAAAAAATAGACTTCATAGCTTGTAATGATTATAATCCTACTTGGGAGAAGAGTTATAATCCTAATTTTCAGAAACACTATGCTAGTCCTGCAGGAAACTAAAATAATAATATGAGAAATAGTAATGGTAGTCTCCAAGGAACACTTAAGTCTTTCATAGACTCACAAAATGAACAAAATAATATTCTAGTCAAAATTACGGAGAACCATGATGCTATGCTTGGTAAATTATCTAACCAAGGTGTTAGTTTGAGAAATAATTTGCAGGCCCTTCAAGAAAGAACAAGGATCATTGAGGCACAACTAGGTAAGATAACCGAGAGTCAAACTCTCATTCTAGCTAAATTTACAGGTAAAGCTGAGCCCAATCCTATTGAAGAACTCAAACTGATGAGGATCCAATGGGAGGAGCCTGAAGAACTTGACTATAGTAATGCTCCTTCACCAAGTTACACTTTTGAAGATCTCGTAAAAAGGATCAACGTCAAGATTCCGGTAAGTGAAGGAAGTTAGGAAGCTATGTACCAACATTTTGTCAATCAAGTAGCAATAAAGGTACGTGAGCTTGAAGAAGAATACAAGAAAATTGCTGAAAAATTACCTATTAAACTAGATGACATATTTGTGCCTACTATTAAGATAAAAATTGGAACCAATGAGATAGCTACACTTTGTGATCTAGGTGCAAGCGTCTCAACAATTCCAAAGAGTCTTTTTAACAAGTTAAATCTTGGCTCCTTTAAAATTACTGAGTTAAAATTGCATCTAGCAGATTCTACCTACACGCAAGTTGTATGGATTAAGGAGAACATTAAAGGTTGTCCTGCTCTCATTGATTTCGTTATAGTTGACATGCCTGAAGATGCTACTGCTCCTATTATATTAGGTTGTCCTTTCTTAAGAACTATTAAGGCTTTGATTAATCTGCATGATGGGAACGTGAAGCTGCAATTGCCTTCGCGGGATCCTGATGGCCCAAAATATATCGAGCTCGTTGGGGAACCCCAAGAGGAAGGTATGATGAGCACAGCAGCAAGTTTTCCCCTAGTTATGAAACCAAGATTATTAATCCAGTAGGAGCAAGGAAACACCTCCAAGGTGTTGCTAGCTGGACTTTGGCAGGGCGCACTACCGGTGCCAGCAGCAACGTGGAAACCCGCACTACATGAAGGGAATATGCCCGAGAGGCAATAATAAAGTGTTTATTATCTTATTCCTTCTTTATGATAAATGTTTATTTTGCATGTTGTAATTGTATTAATTTGGAAACATTGATACATGTGTGTTTAATAAACAAAAGGAAAGTTCCAAGTTATGCCTCTCTTATAAACTAGCTCATTAATTAACAAGATGATCAAGGTTTCCTGATCATGGACATTGGATGCTGTTAATAACAAGGTCAGAACATTAGTGGAATGATGTGATGAACATTCATCCGAAGTATAGCATTACGATCAAAGTCATTGTGTTTATATTGCTATAACATCATACGAAGTAATCCTAGTCCTTAGACCATGAGATCATGTGAATCACTAACATGGGAAGAGTATCTTGATAACATCAAACGTCACATCATGAAAGGGTGATTATAAAGGTGGGTTCAATGCTACGAAAGTGTTATGTAGAGGCTCATGGATCAAGTGTGGGATTTGTCCATCCCGATGACAGATAGATATACTCTAGGCCCTCTCGGTGATATCACATTGGTTAGCTTGCAAGCAAGTGATGAGATCACTAGAATGTTATATCACGGGAACGAGAAAAGAGCACATGTCGGTAACGAGATCAAACTAGGTATGGAGATACCGATGATCGAATCTCGGACATGTAATATATCGCGAGACAAAGGGATTTAGTTACTAACATTAAAGGTTCTCACGATCACAGAAGTCATCGTTGAATGTGTAGGAGTCAGTATGGATCTCTAGGTCCCGCTTCTGATTATTGATCTGAGAGGGGTCTCGATCATGTCTGCATTATTCGCAAACCATAGGGTGACACACTTAAGGGACACCAACACCATTTGGATCAAACATGTTTCAGATAAATATTTAAGAAAGTGCTGGAATTATTTCAATAGACACCGAAACTGTTTTGGGTGAAATTGCTGAAATTGGTTCTGCATGTAATATTGAAATGTTGCAGGGGGTTTTATGTGAATGTTTCTTAATTAAAGTAATTAACAAAATTCCGAATAAAATTAATAAAAGAGTTTTATTAAATGAGAGAGCATTAAATTTGGAGAATTTTAATGCATTTAAAGTGGAGACTTTTAAGAGGAATGTTAAGGGGCAAATTTATGTGGAGGGAGTTACCACCACATGAATGAGGAGGTGAAGGGTCACCCCTTGGGCACCGGACATGGGGAGGGGCACCCCCCTCCTCCTATAAAAGGCCACCCTCACACCCCTTCTTCCTCACACCTCCTCGTGAAGGATCTCTCCCCCCTCTAGTTATTCCCCATGGTCTCGGATTAGCGAGATACATGTTCCCGGTGGCTTTATCTAGAAAGGAGTTGCTGCTTCCGCTACTTTGCTGGAGCGAGGGACAGAGGTTGTCGGGGTACCGGACATGTGTGCGATCACGGATGCACCGCTGCTTTGCGGTGGTGGACTTGGTGGTGCTGGACTTGCTGGAGCTGGATATGATGGACGTGCTAGAGCCGGACCTGCTGGACTTCATCATGATCATGAGATCAGCAAGTGTACGACTACATCATCCACGAGTTCCATCTTGTTAACAAAGCTTTGTTGTCTTCGAGGGTAAGTTCTCTATGGATGTATATCCACCCGTTGCTTGTATCTGTAGATAGATCTTGGCGTATAGTTCACATCATAGGAATTTTTTGTTTTCTATGTTGCGAGCCCAACAGTGGTATTAGAGCCTGATCTATGCATAGTTGCTTTGCACGGGTAGTACACATATGTTTGTATGTGGGCGATGATGATCATGTTATTGCTTCTTTAATGTATTTTGGATATTGGTGGCATAGTGGGATGAAGCAGCCCGGACCAACCTTACATGTCATCGCACATGAGACCGGTTCCACGACTGACATGCAACTAGTTTTGCATAAGTGGCTGGCGGGTGTCTGTCTCTCCTACTATAGTCAATATCTGATTTACAACGAGTTGTTAATAACTTAGTTATCATCGTTGTGGTTCCATGTTCGTAGGTAAGACCGGTTCTATCTCCGAAAGCCCTAAGCCACGTAAAACTTGCAATGGATAAATTAGAGGTGTCTAGTTTAGATTGTTGTTGAGATAGTGTCATGATATGGTAATGTAGTAAGTTTATGTATGGTAGATACCCTTACAACACACCTAACATGTAAGTTCCATAGACCTTGGCCTTACACACAAAGGATGATAGAGATCATACCATGATGCACATGATGATGATCAAATGCATGGACCATATCATTCTACTTTACACATATGATGTTTGCATCTTATATTCCTATCTTGGTGTTTTAGTAGCATTATAAGATGACCCCTCATTTAAATATCAAGATAAAATGTGTTCTTCCTTAAGTATGCACCGTTCTATGGATCATGTTCTGAGACATCACGTGATGATCGGGTGTACTTGACTCTATTCTTTCATACAACGGGTGTAAGACAGTTTTACACACGCGAATACTAAGGTTCTTACTTGGCGAGCCTAGCATGTACAGACATGGCCTCGGAACACGGACCAAAAGGTTAAGCATGAGTCATACAGTTGATGTGATGCCCATATTGATGCTCGCCTTTGAAGCTACACCGACTCACGTGATGATCGGACTTGGTGTAGTGGATTTGGTTCATGTAATCACCAAAAAGGCACGAGGGATGTCGTTTTTGAGTGGGAGTTCATTTCTAATTTTGATTAGTCGAACCAAATTTGTCATAAACTAAATCAGAGTGAATTTGCATAATTTGTTGTAGTCATTGGCATCTGTTCACTACCTTATGCTTAGTTTTAATTGAGATAATAGAACTATAGAATTCTAGATATTTACTTTACGAACTGGTATCGTATTGTTTTGAATGTCAATTTAAAGTTTAGAAGTCCTATTGCAAACTTTCAACAAACTCTATCTACTCCATGACGTTTAATAAGTAGTATTAAATCAAGAGTAAGAATTCCAATGTTAGTATCTAAAGTATCATGTTTGCCTCCATGATTATTGATATTCAAAAGTTGTTTTAATATCAAGATTATCTAGGAGCTGGAAAATTGTTTCAAAAACCATCATGTGTTGAAGATATTATGATATTTGAAACAATGTTTTTGGTTGCATTATGATAGAGTATAATTTAGCAAAATACATGTTCTGATATTGTATGAGAATTTGTGAAGGATGGAGATGCTAGGCATCCGGATCTCCCAAAAAGGTTTTGGGAACTAACATTATACTCACGATTCTTCCTTATAGGCTATAGTAGCTTGATCATGAAAGTTTTCATGATAAGGATGAATAGAATATGTAAGTAAAATGTTTACTACACTAATAGATTACTAAAGAATGGATTTTTGAAAGAACACCAAACATTTGATGATGGTGATCCACTTCAAAGTGTAAGTCCAAAGGTATTAGTATTTGACTATATATACTTTGTGCTATGTGTCATGTGAATGGCACCACTATTGATGTTGATAGATTCTTTTAAAAGAAAAGGAATTGTTGAAAGAGAATCTATAAAATATTTGCCAGAAAATAAAAGGTTGGAGATGTCCAACTTAGGTATATAGAAGATATACATGTTATGGATGTATTCCTTGCTTGTTAAACAATGTGGTTCTGAGGTATTGGATACCGGTATTGGATACCGAATTGGTTGGTGTCAGGTGTCATACAAAACAACACAATTCATGAACTACAACGGCCTAAGTAACTAGCAAGAGAATATGTGATGATGTTCATCAAAAACAAATAAAGTGTTATTGTGTTTTTCGTTCTCGTCAAACCTTGCCTTCAAGATATGTTTTAATAATTATTATTTTGTTTCGGTATTATGAGAACAATGGTTATTCAAATAATTACCGTATTCCATAAAGGATGGATGAACTTTTACAAGTCTAGTTGAAGAAATCACATCCATAAACATTATAGCTAAAATGTCGTAAGACAAATGATTGGAAGACCATTTATGAAGTGACATTGTTGTTTGAATTATATTGGAAAGTAAACACGAAGAAACTCCATATTGATGGATTTTTGGAGTCTTTTGATTTTTATCAATTGACGCTTGTGAAACTTTCCTCGAGATAATTGAAACTCCGTTCATAGGCCAAAGAGGAACGGATGACTAGCTTATTGGAAATTGTGCATACTGATGTGCATAGTCCATTATGGGTAGCCATATGCGATGGATCTTTTTGCTTCATATGCTTTCTCCAGAAATTTGAGTGAATATATCTATATATTTACTTAATAAGGAAGAAGTATGAAACATTTGAAAATTGTTCAAATACTTTCAAGATGAAGTAGAAAATCATTGTAACAAGAAAATAAAGAGTTTATGATTTGATCATAAAGGAAGATGTTTGAGTTACAGGTTTAGTAAAACACCTAAGATTTCAGGAATTGTTCCATGAATTTGCATTTCCCGATAAACCACAAGAGTATGGTATGTTCGAGAGATCAAATCAAACCTTGTTTGACATGGTAAGATCAAAGGTGTCATTTATAAAACTTCCATTATGTTTTAAGGATTAAAGCTTTAGATACTACTGCTTTTACACTAAAAAGAGCACCATCGTGATCCGTTGAAATGACACCATATGAGTTATGGTTTGGGATAAAACCTGAATTGTCTTTTCTTAAATTTTGGTATGCTATGCATAAGTAAAATGTTTACAACCAAAGTCGGATAAGCATGTCTTTGTAGGTTATCCCAAAGAATTTTTTGGGAATTCCTCCATAACACCGAGGACAAAAGAGTTTGTCGCTTGGAACATCAAGTTTCTTGAGAAGGAATTTTTCGTGAAAAGTTAAGTGGGAGGACAATACAACTTTGATAAGGTTGTTGAACCTGAGCTATATGTGCTAAGTAGCGCAGCGCCGGAAAATGTCCCGGTGGCGGCCACAATGCTCATGGCTCCCGTGATTACAAAGGGTGTGATCTTGGAGACTATAGTTCCTATTGAACCATGTGGGTCGGTAAGAATCAAATATTAAGATTTGAAACAGAAGTCGTTATTGTTTTGACAATGATGAACCGACTGCATGCAAAGAAGCGATGATGGGACCTGACTCCATAGAATGACTAGAAGTCATAGAATCCATGATAGTATCCATACACGAGAAATCAAGTTTTTGAACTTAGAAGACCCTCTAGAAAGGCGTGAAGCCTATCGGTCATGTTTGGATCTATAAAGAAATAGACATGGATGTTTAACATCTATGAAATAGTCGACATGTCGGAAAGAAGTTTACGGCAATGTTCAAGGAGTTGACTATGACAAGATTTAATCTTTCATAGCGATATTTAGACTTGACGGATTAATGTAGCAACCACTACATATAATTTGGTATATGATAGTTGAATAAACAAAACAAGGTTCTTCTAATAGAATGGTTACCTAGGACGTGTACATGACACGATCCGAAGGGTTTTGTTAATTCAAAGGGTGCTAAAAGGGCATCCAAACTTCAATAGTTGAACTGAGCATAACGGAGTTGGAATCTTCACCATGATGAAAATGTTAAAGGAGTTTAATTTCATCGAAGATGATGAAGATGCTTGCATTTGCAAGAAATTAAGTGGGAGCGCTGAGACAAATTTCCAATACATTATGCAGAGTACATATTGTTGATTGGAAATGATGTATCTTTTACTGACACAAGTTAAAAAAAATCATTAAAATAGGATTTCGATGAAAGACTTGGGCAAAACCAGAATATTTGGCATCAATGTCTATATGGATAGATTGAGGCGCTAATATGGTTATGCCAGACGTACATATATGAGATATTGAAAGGGTTTAATATGGAAACAACAAGAAAGGTTCTTGCTGCATGGAAAGGATTGTATCAAGATTCAAGTGTTTCAACACTTGGTGAGTAAAATCACATGAAGATTTTGATCGATTATACCGTGATATGTATATATCCAGATATGTCCTATGCTCTAAATGTTATGAGCACATACCAGAATGATTCATAAGATGATCATTGTACGATAGTAAAGATATTCTGATGAGCTTTGGAAGAACTAAGAATATATCATGTATAAGTGACAAGTAGTTAAAGGTAGTTCATTGTAAAGTGTTACATTGATACTAGTTTTGTCACAAGATACAAATTAAAATTTATCTCAATTTAGACTATGGGTGGCACAATGTAATGAAAAGGATGTTCCATGATGGATTTGGATGAGTTCCAAAGTTGAGACATTGTGACGGATACTACAACAAAAGGCTAAGTATATGACTGCTATAGTAGCAGCAAAGGAGGGCATTTGTGTTAAGTAGTTTGTTATCAAACTAGGTGTGGTTCAAAGTGGGCTAATACTATGAAGATATCTTGTATTACAATAGTATGAACATATTTTAACCCGAACGAACTAAAGGTCTCACCAAAGGACCAAATTTATATAATGCCATCTCATTTGAGAATGAGTGATGCGTAGAGACGCAAAGACATGCAAATACACACGGATCTGAAACTATCATATCTGGAGATTATGTTAACCACTAGCAATCGCGTATATGCAACACCAAAAAGCCATAGGTGTTCAATACGCAAAGTTTTTTCAAACTAGATTATTGACTCTAGTGCAAGTGGGAGACTGAAGGGAATATGCCCGAGAGGCAATAATAAAGTGGTTATTATCTTATTCCTTGTTTATGATAAATGTTTATTTTGCATGCTATAATTGTATTAATTTGGAAACGTTAATACATGTGTGTTTAATAAACAAAAGGAAAGTTCCTAGTTATGCCTGTCTTATAAACTAGCTCGTTAATTAACAAGATGATCAAGGTTTCCTGATCATGGACATTGGATGTTGTTAATAACGAGGTCACAACATTAGTGGAATGATGTGATGAACATCCATCTGAAGTATAGCATTACGATCAAAGTCATTGTGTTTATATTGCTATAACATCATACGAAGTAATCCTAGTCCTTAGACCATGAGATCATGTCAATCACTAACACTGGAAGAGTATCTTGATAACATCAAACGTCACACCGTGAAAGGGTGATTATAAAGGTGGGTTCAGTGCTACGAAAGTGTTATGTAGAGGCTCATGGATCAAGAGTGGGATTTGTCCATCTCGATGACGGATAGATATACTCTGGGCCCTCTCAGTGATATCACATTGGTTAGCTTGCAAGCAAGTGATGAGATCACTAGAATGTTATATCACGAGAACAAGAAAAGAGTACATGTCGGTAAAGAGATCAAACTAGGTATGGAGATACCGATGATCGAATATCGGACATGTAATATATTGCGAGACAAAGGGATTTAGTTACTAGCGTTAAAGGTTCTCACGATCACACAAGTCATCGTTGAATGTGTAGGAGTCAGTATGGATCTGCAGGACCCGCTTCTGATTATTGATCTGAGAGGGGTCTCGATCATGTATGCATTATTCGCGAACCGTAGGGTGACACACTTAAGGGACACCGACACCATTTGGAGCAAACATGTTTCAGATAAAGATTTAAGAAAGCACTGGAATTATTTCAATAGACACCGAAACTATTTCGGGTGAAATTGCTGAAATTGGTTATGCATGTAATATTGAAATGTTGTAGGGGTTTTATGTGAATGTTTGTTAATTAAAGTAATTAACAAAATTCTGAATAAAATTAATAGAAGAGTTTTATTAAATGAGAGAGCATTAAATTTGGGGAAATTTAATGCATTTAAAGTGGAGACTTTTAAGAGGAATGTTAAGGGGCAAATTTATGTGGAGGGAGTTACCACCACATGAATGAGGAGGTGAAGGGTCACCCCTTGGGAGCCGGCAATGGGGAGGGGCACCCCCTCCTCCTATAAAATGCCACCCTCACACCCCTTCTTACTCACACCTCCTCGTGAAGGATCTCTCTCCACCTCTAGTTATTCCCCATGGTCTCGGATTAGCGAGATACATCTTCCCGGTGGCTTTATCTGGAAAGGACTTGCTGCCTCCGCTGCTTTGCTAGAGCGAGGGACGGAGGTTGTCGGGGTACCGGACGTGTGTGCGATCATGGATACACCGCTAATTTGCGGTGCTGGACTTGCTGGAGCTGGATCTGATGGACGTGCTGGAGCCGGACCTGCTGGACTTCATCACGATCTTGAGATTGGAAAGTGTATGACTACATCATCCACGAGTTCCATCTCATTAACAAAGCTTTGTTGTCTTTGAGGGTAAGTTCTCTATGGATGTATATCCACCCGTTGCTTGTATCTAGTAGATAGATCTTGGCGTATAGTTCACATCATCGGAAATTTTTTGTTTTCTATGTTGCGAACCCAACACAACACAACCGCAAAACTCTGCCCCAACTTACAGTGAGGTTGTCAATCTCACCGGTGTTGCTGAAAACAAAGGATTAAACGTATTGTGTGGAAGAAAGTAATAGTTTGCAGAAAGTAAACAGAAAGCAGTAAACTGTTGATTGTAGATTGATGATAAAAGAAAGGACCGGGGTCCATAGTTCACTAGTGGTGGCTCTCCTTAAGATAGATGACATGTTGGGTGAACAAATTACATCGGGGAAATTTACAAACATCGAGAAAGCAATATGCATATACTACTCACCTTGACTCCTTTGAGATTCGATTAGGCATTACAACATTATACATAGACTGTAATCCAACTACATCTATGACTAATAATCCACCTTTAGGTTATTATCCGAACCCCCTCCAGTATTAAGTTGCAAGCAACAGATAATTGCATTATGCATTGCGTGTAAAGTAAACAATACGATTGTTCTATGAACAAAGGATTGTTGTTTTCTCCCTAGTAGCAACAACACATCTAGTACCTTAGAGATTTCTGTCACTTCCCCAGATTACTAGAGGCATGAACCCACTATCGAGCATAAATACTAACTCTTGGAGTTGCTAGCATCTACTTGGCCAAGATAGCTACTAACAACGGAAAGCATGCAAGATCACAAATAACAAAGACATGATAGAATAGATAATCAATCTAAAATAGCATCTAAATATCCATTGGATCCCCGCAAACACAACATGTAGAATTACAAATAGATGATCTTGATCATGAATGGAGCTCACAAGATCTAAGCATGATAGCACAAAGGAGAAGAACCAGCCATCTAGCTACTACATGGACCCGTAGTCCAAGGATTAACTACTCACGCATCACACCGGAGGCTTGCATGGTGATGAAGAAGGCCTCCAGGGTGAATTCTCCCCTCTGGTAGGGTGCCGGGAAGAGCTTCAGATCCCTCCCGATCTAGGGATGGAGATGACGGCGGCTACAGACTCTTTCATGGATTTTTGATCGGGTACTTAGGGTTTCTATATCGGAGGCATCTTATAGGCGAAAGGGGAGGCCGAGGGGGTGCTGGAGGCAGCCAGACCACCCCCTGGCGCGGGCCAGGCTGGGCTGCGTGGCCAGGTGGTGTGGCGGCCCCCTGGCCCCTCTCTGTCTCGTACTTTGGCTCCTTGTGTCCCTCGGTGAAAAACTGACTTTGGCTTTTGTCCCGTCCAATTCCGAGAATATTCAATTTCTGACTTTCTTGGAACCAAAAACAACAGAAAACAGGCAGCTGGCACTGTGGCTCTTGTTAATAGGTTAGTCCAAGAAATTGTATAAAATACTCCAAAGTGTGAACAAAACATAAGAAAGTAGATAAACGCAAGCATGGAACATCAAAAATTATGGATACGTTAGCAACTTATCAGATCCTTTTGTTATTCATTTCCCCAGGAAGAAGAAAGCCAAGCATGATGAAAAGGAGGCCATCACTTTGAAGGCTAATTACTTTGGAGTGGCGGTTCCACTCATCTGGCCCAAGTGAGTATCATCGAGGTCAAGCTATTGACCATAAAAGAGCGCTCCATGGGAGGAAACCCATGTGAAATAAAGGTTTGAGTTAAGTTTTTAATTTTAGTTTCAGTTTTTGTTTAATAAAGAGTGCTAGAAAACTCCATTCGAGGAGAAGAAGTTTGGTAGTACTTGAAATTCTGCCTTATTCATGCTATTGTTGGTCGACAATATTTGCTATCATTTTTCTATCAAAAACAAGGTATATCACTAAGTTACAGGAAAAGAAATTGATTACGAAGAAACAATTTTTTTTGATGCACATAGAGAGTTTAACGACCAACTATACAACAGGAATAAAAATTCCGGCCGTATAGCTCCGGTCGTATAGATATCTTTGCCATCGAAAATTATTCTGCAATATGTACTGAGAGTTTAACGACCAACTATACGACGGTAATAAAAATTAAGGCCATATATCTCTGGTCATATAGATATCAATGCCTCTGTACAATTTCTTTTCATACGTTCTGAGAGTCTAACGACCAACTATACGATGGGAATAAAAAATTCCGGCCGTATAGTTTCGGTCGTATAGATATCGATGCATTTTCAAATTTTATTTCATAGGGACAGACAGTTTAACGGTGAACTATATGGCCGGAACATTTTGTTCCGTCCATATAGCTGCGCCACCAGGAGGAAACCCTAATATTTTGACAGAAGCCAACTATACGGCCGGAACACATGTTCCGCCCGTATAGTTGCGCCCGTATAGGTGCGTTCGACCACAAAATCACACGGGAAGGTACTCCCAACTCCAAAACTTCAATTCTTTTTCTCTCTTCTACCTCCTAACTATCTCAAAACTTCAAGGGATCTTCATCTCTACTCAATTTTGTTCGGTTTCCTCATACACAAGTGATCTACGGTATGTTTCTCCTCTGATCATCCAATTACTTTTTGCAAATTCATCTTCGGTCTATTGTTATTATTAATCTAGGGTATGACCTACTATGAACCAATTGCCATGATTTTCTTGCCTAGATTGTTATTTTGAGGAGAATTCTTTAGTGTGCTATGATGAGGAATATGATGCACTTACTATTGTTGGATCAAAAAGTTCTATTTTTGCCTTTCTTCAATGTTTTAGATGATGAACACAAGGAGCCAAACTCGTGCTCATGCCACCGCAAGCGCTTCTCGAGCTGCCGCTCAGGAACACATGGGGATACGGTTCAAGAATGCGGCCCATCGTGATCGCTTCAACATGATCAAGAACCACGAAGTGAAGACCACAAAGTGGGCCTGCTCCATCATATTGAACCAACTCGGTATTTTTGATGACTTCAATTTACTTTGCAATAGAGCTGGCCTGCAAAATTTTGTGTACAATGATGTACCTACTTATCGCCGCTTAACCATTGAATTTCTAAGCTCGTTGCAAAGCACCGTTAAATAATGGCAAGGAGAGGATACTATTTATTTCTGTCTAATGAACAACAACTACACTTTAACATTAGATGAATGGTGCGCATGCTTTAATTTTCCAAACAATGATATTCATGCTTTACGCGCATCTTTTACCGGCTTAAGTCCTTCCCCCAATCAATACTATAATGGAATGAGTTTCACTAGTAGAGTGAACAAGGGGAAGAATATTTAACATCCTGCAATTCGCTATTTGTTCTATGTTAGTGCTAACAACTTGCAGGCACGTAATGAGTTCACGATACTCAACGAGGAGAACATCCTAGTCCTTGCAAAGGCTGCGTACATCAACTATAACCTGTCACTCAACTTGGGCGACATCCTTGTGCGCTACCTGGAGAACCAAGACTCCCAAAGCCAAGGGCTAATCACAGGAGGAGGTATCATCACAGTGCTTGCCACTGCCCTAGGCCTCGACCTCGGTGAGTTGCAACCCATACTAGGTGAGACACGTGTTGGTTTCTCCATCTTGAGAGCCTGTGGAATGCTCACCAGGAGAGGTGGTGTTTATTACCAGCATATTGCTGAAGCTGGACGTATCTACCCCGCTCCTATACCTAATGGTCTTTTCTCTATCGAGGAAGGACATTTGCTATATGATTTTCAGGTTGAGCAACACCAACCCGAGGAAGAAATTCCTGAAGAGGACGAGGACCAAGAAGAGGAGCAAGAAGTTCTTTCTCAAGAGGAGCAGCCACAAACCCGGTTCGCCACATACCAGGATTTCCAAGGACTTGGAGGGATTTTGGAGAGGATGCACAGCCTATCTTTGAACCTCCGATGTTGGGGGGATACCCCAGGGTAGGGTCACGCCATGGTATAAAAGCCAAGTTAGCCGACGTTCGGCACGGCCAAAGCTGATGCTGGCCGGGTCACCTAAAGGTAGGCCAAATCACGGGATAACCCGGACCAGGGGGCGTTTGCCTGATTAAGTCTCAACCGACTTAAGAAGTAAGTCGGAGGTGTTTGTTTTATTTGTATGCAGGAACGGGTGTGGCCGGATCAGCTATAATCCGGGTCACGTCTAGCTTCTAAGAGAAGGAAGGAATCTCGCTGGTCAAAAGAAGCCCGGGTACGTACTACCTGAGCAAAGCAAGCAAGGACAGGACCACCGGGGCGTGGCCGACAAGGGTGACGACGCCCATGTCGGCTGACGCGAGCGCCGCAGAGGCTCACGTAGCCTCTGCATGTGTGACGCGGGGGAAAAGCACCCCAGTCGGCTTACTACTTTGGGGGGAAGCATATTCTTAGGAATATGCTTCCACGTATGCCCTAGGCAGAGACCGAGCTCCCTCTATAAAAGAGGGGCTAGGGTTTCAGTAGAAGGGGTTGGTAGGTTTTTTACTATTCTGTTTGGGCTAGGGTTTTTAGGTGCGATCTGTGGGTGAGAGTAAGAGAGCTCCTTCTTCCTCCTCTCGCCAATACAGCTCTAGGAGCACTTGTAATCTTGGAATCAAAGCAATACAAACTTCTGTGTGGAGAATCACTTCACTATCCCTCCCTGGAATCCCCTAGCGTGTATTAGTCCCCACCTTTAGCCTCTCCATGGCATCTGCCGTGACACCACCGCGACAGTTGGCGCCCACCGTGGGGCAGGCAGCGCTAGCAGGGGTCAAGATCCAGACAGGAAACATCATCGACACCGACAAACGCATCGTCTCCGGGCTCGTTCAGCGCTTTGGAGCGCTGGACTTCGTCAGCGACAATGCTGGCTACTTCGGCACGCGTCCTCTTCCGTGCAATGGCCTCTTCGTCAAGCTCGGCGCACAAAAGGTCTATGTTGCTGTTGACATGTCGTGTGTTCATCCGTGTCACGTCGTTGAGGCGGGGGAGCCACCCCTCACCGTGGTTCCCGGGACGCATATCGCCCGCTCCACGGACCATGCAGAGGTGATGATGATCGCGCCTGGTGCGGGCGCGAGCAAGGATCTGACGCCAGATCTGGAGGTAACGCCTAAGGCACCTAGGAAAGGTAGAGGTCCTCCACTAGAGAGGCCAGAGAATGTGTTGAGGGAAGCAATGGATAGCTTGGCAAACCCTATGGTGCCAGCAGTAGATCCGGCTCGAGCGCAGGCCGAGCTAGAAGAAACTAGGCAAAAAATACTAGAGGGCGCAAAGAAAATAGCCGTGGCTCAGCAGTCGTTGAATATGACGCTGCGGGAGTACGCAAAGGCGAACAAAGTTGACGCTGTAAAAGTGAAGGGAAGAAATCTCATGAGCGAGATGAACAAAGAGGGTGATACTGGAATTGAGGAATCAGAAAACTGTTTGTCCGTAGGTTTGCCGAGGTATAGTACCCCCGGCAAAGAACCTCAGAGCAGCGGATGCAGCTACGTCCGAGTTAGAGGGTCTGACGGGTGAAGCCTGTCAAAGACATCAAGATAGGGTTAACGAGCTGGTTCGGATTGCGAACAGGCAAAACGAGGAACTACTCAGAGCTAACCCGG